>CM040118.1:154118599-154718599 GCA_022559845.1 Amorphophallus konjac
ATATAATATTAATGGAGGCGTCCAGGCCCCTGGACGCCTCCATAAAAAAACAAAAATAAAAAATGTGTAAAATGCCAGTTGGCATAGAAAAAATAATAAAAATAATAAAAATAAAAATAATTAATGGAGGCGTCCAGGCCCCTGGACGCCTCCATAAAAACAAAATATAAAAAAAGTATAAAATGCCAGTTGGCATACAAAAACAAAAAAATAAATAAAAAAATATATATATTAATGGAGGCGTCCAGGCCCTGGACGCCTCCATAAAAACAAATAAAAAATTAAAATGCCAGCCCTATCATAAAAAGACAAGAAACAATAAAATAATATATTTTTGGAGGCGTCCAGGCCTCTGGACGCCTCCATCAACTCCCTCACGGGCGCCGGCCACCGAACGACGGTTTGTCGTGTGTGAAAAAAGCCAAATATAGAGACGTCCGGTCAGCTGGACGCGCCCATTTCTGAATCACGAGGCGCCGCTCACAAAACCACGCGTTGTGCCGAACCGCGTGCGGCCGTCGTCGGTTTTCGGTGGACCTGCTTGAGGCGTCCGGGACCCTGGACGCCTCCACAAAAGTATTCAAAAAAAATCAATAAAAATAGAATAAAATATTATTTCGGCCCTGATGGAGGTGTCCAGGGTCCTGGACGCCTCCACCTTCCGGAGCTCTATAAATAGAGGCCCACCCCCTCAGTTCTAGGGGAGCTAAGCAGTGATCCGATAGGCTGCCGGAGCCCAGAGGCTACGGAGTCATTTTTCTAACCCGTGGGGTCTTTTGTAGGTGGAGGTTCTGCCGGCTTCTCGGGTGCCCACGCTCGCGAGAGGAAGGTCGTCTTCATCCACCGCGCTTCTACGTCGTCCCCACGCTGCCGGAGCTCCGCCGAATTTCACCACCGGCACATCCAATAAGCCAACTCTTTCCTTTTCTTCGTAGTTCTTTGCATTCATCATCTCGCATCCATCATCTCATTTTCCTCCTACTCGAGTCCGAGAGGGGTTTAAAAGATAACACCAACCAGGTGTGTGTCTTCCCGTTATTTCGTCATTTTTATTGCAAGGATATGAATACTACACATTCATCTTTCTAAGCCACTTGTCATTTGTTTGTCGTTGTTTTGCAAGGTTAGCCGAGGAAAGCCCTCTCCGTCGGCCGGCCGGAAGGAGAGGAAGAAGCAACCCGCCATCTCCCGCTCTTGAGGTAGGCGCGATCACTTTCTTATTTTGGGGTCTTTCGGCCCCTGGCGATCACATCTTTTCATCGAGGCCGCGGCGAGTCACTTCCCCAATGGCCGTTTAAATTTCTGTTTCCTATATTCTCTTTATATTTTGTTATATTCTGCTTATATCATCGAGGCCGCGGCGAGTCACTTCCCCAATGGCCGTTTAAATTTTCGTTCCTATATTCTCTTTATTATTTTATATTCTGCTCATATCATCGAGGCCGCGGCGAGTCACTTCCCCAATGGCCGTTTAAATTTCCGTTCTTATATTCTCTCTATAATCTGTTATATTCTGCTCATATCATCGAGGCCGCGGCGAGTCACTTCCCCAATGGCCGTTTAAATCTCTGTTCTTATATTCTCTTTATATTCTGCTATATTCTGCTCATATTCTCGAGGCCGCGGCGAGTCACTTCCCCAATGGCCGTTTCAATTCTTGTTATTTAATTTCTGCACCATTCCCGTCCCCCCGAGGTCGCGGCGAGTCACTTCCCGCTATGGCCGTTTGAACCCCATATCTTGCTATATTATACTTGTCCCGCTCGCCCCGCCGGAGCAATCTCCCGTGGTGGCCCCTTCTCTCTCTTCTCTCATCTCTGTGTTGCAGCAAACAGCAAAACAAACAAAAAAGAGGAGCCCGCGCGCTCTCCGCATCCTCTTCCCCGCACCATCGAACTCCGAACCGCGTGACGTCGCTCACAGATTGGCGATCACGGTGGGACTCTACTGCTTCCTCCGGCTACCCTTGCAAGTTCGGCACCACCCGTGCCTCTCCACCTTGGCGCCCACGCGCGCCCCCGTTGTGCTCACGGCAGCACCGTCAGTTCTGATTGGTTCTTTGTTTATTACATGTTTGTTATTTCTGTTGTTTTCCCACTCCATATATCTGTCAGCATTCCATTGCATACATCCATTCCTCTTTTCTATCCTTTTTTTCATTTTTTTTGAGGATCACCCTTTCCCGGTGAAGGAAGGACTCTCCGTTTGGGAATTCCTCTCAACGGACTAGAATCTCCTACACTGGGACCTCCGTAAGTCCCCGACATCGAAGAATCTCCTCTTCGTTCACTGGGCTGGTTGTACCATTGAAGTTCCCCGAAGTTAGTCATTTCATTCGTGGTGAGACGAGAGACCCTAGCTGACACGGCGGTGAAACAAAAATAAACTAGGGTCCCTATCTTGTGTGAACTTCGGATCTCGCTAAAAACACACAAAAAAAATCATCAAAATCAAAACAAAAAAAAGGGCGTAAAGGCATCCACTTGTTTGATAATCTCTGCTACCTACTTGCTAGTGTATGTTTTTGCGTTCTGGGAGAACTGTGAGCATGTCTCACGAGTCTTCTGAGGAGAACCACCCTAGCCGTGGTTTGACAGCCGACCCGCGAGTCTATGCTATGGACTCGGGTCCTTCTCATGACCCCTCGCATGAGGTGCAGGTTATTGCCGGGGACACGTCCCCGCCACAGGATATCACTTCCTTACTGGGCGTCCTCGCCAACACGGAGCTTACCTCTGAACAGCTCCGGGCCTTCCAGGCCATTCTAAAGGGGAAATCTGTTTCCCCCACGCCCCAGGAGTCAACTCCGGCTATCGCACCTCTCCACGAGTCCGTGCAGGCCATTCCATCTCCTTCATTGGCGCAAGCCATCCAGTCTCCCTCGCTTCAAGGACAAGCGAGCCAACAACCTCCCTCATTCCAATTCCCGTCACAATCTCAAACTCCCGGTGTTCCTCACACACCGTTTCAGCCAGGGCCAACTGTCGGTGGTCCGACAGTTCCCTCTCATTCCGGGTTTCCCCCTCAAGTCTCCGGGAGACAGTTTCTCCCCCAATGGCAAGTGCCACCTTCACCCCCAGAGGAGCTCGCCCAATCGCTCCTCAATAGGTTCAATCGCATGGACGAGCAGTTTCAAAATCTGAGAAGAATGGTGGACGTGAAAGCCACCCCGGAGGTTGCTTTGCCAATCCTCCCCGTCATTCATCTCCTCCCTCCGAAATGCCCACGTACCGCAGATACAATGGTACCGGCAACCCCTTCATTCACCTCAAGGACTTCATGTATGAGTCCTCCTATTGGCAAAACGATCAGAGGTCCCTGGCATACCTCTTTCGGAGATCATTGGATGGTCCCGCGCTTGAGTGGTTCTATTCTCTGGAGCCCCGCGAGGCCGAGAATTTTGAAATAGTGCAGAGAAGGTTCTTGCAGAAATATAGGGATAGGGTCGGTCCCTCACTCTCCATTACCGACCTAGTGGCCGAAAAGATGAAACCCGACGAGGATTTTGTCCGATATGCTGATAGATGGAGGTCTCTGGCGGAAAGAATAAGGGATACCCTCTCCGAGCCCGAACAAGTGAAGATGATTGTGTCTAATGCAACCCCGCAGTTCAGACACGTCCTCGCCATGAATAAACTTACTACAATGGAGGAACTCTATGAAAGGGCCCGATACATCCAAACCCAGCTAAAAGACTCCCCCATCATGAACATGTTTGAGTCGCCGAAGCCCAAAGTGGTCAGAAAGACAGGCGCTGGTGTCCCGGGCGGAGCCACAGAAGGGGTCGTGACAAATGAGCAAGTCAGTGCGGTCAACAATGCCAACTATGCAGTCAACCCAAGGCCTCCACAAATGCCCCGACTACCCCTTCAACCAGGTCCTTTCCCTCTCCGTCCTCCACCCCAAAATAATCCACCCCAGGATAATATGCCTCCATTACGCCAACCCCAGCAACAACAACCACAACCTCAACAACAACAACCACCGCTTCAGTACAACCAAGTTCCACCCCCGGGGAACTATGGTCCCCAACAGCAACAAAGGAGGCCGCTCGGTCCTAAGAGAGCCTACTATCCACCATTGCCAGAAACCTTAGCAGATATTTTTAATGCCCTCATGGCATCAAACCAACTCGCCCTACCCAGAGAAAGGCCCGCCTGGCCCCCCAATGTTGATACCTCCAAATACTGCGTCTACCACAGGCAGCCGGGACACACAGTGGATTACTGCTTCCATTTCAAAGATTACATCCATGATATGAATGATGAACATCAAATAGATTGGGATGAGATGAGACGGTACGTCGCGGCTCTCAAGGCTAGGAGACCTCCTCAGAGGCCACAGCAGCAGTTACAACAGCAGCAGCAGCAGCAACCACAACAACAACAACAGCCTCAGCAGGCCCCACAACAACAGCCCGACATGGGCATAATCCAGAATCCACTACCGGAGCACCAACAGCCCAATCATCAGGTTAACCCCATCTCCTCCTTCCCGGAAGTCGGGAGAGAGCAGGTGTGGCACCAGGAAAGTACCTCCATTCTTTATACCTCCAACCCTATCGTCATGCAACCCCCTCACCTTGCCCGGGTAGCACCTCTCTCTCATCAACCCGCATCGGTATCGCCTTCACCATTTCCACTACCATTACGCCCTCTCATCCGCACCCCGACCTCCTATCAACCGACACTTTCTACTACGCCTTCACACCCTCTCACCTTCTCCCACTCCCCCACTTTACCATCCACCTCTACCACATTTACCCCTACGCCTTCTAAACCCCTTATCATCCGTCCACCATACATAACCCCGTCTTTCTCCACCACATCACCACTAATGCCTTCAAAACCACTCATCACCCACCATCCGCCTCAAAACCTTTACCCGTTTCAAACCTTACCTCCACCTCCACCTTCCAAACCCCTTATCCTTCATAATCCGCGCGATATCCCCTCTACCTCCGCCATGCCTCCACCTAACAAACCCCTCATCAGAATCCCTGCTCCCGTCATCACCCCTGCTTCATCAACCATTCCTCCACTACTACCCCTCAAACCCCTGTTAAAACCCACTGCTACCCCCACAGAGGTACAAAAGCCGCAGGCAATGGTGCTCCGGAGTGGAAGGATTTTCCACAGGGTTTTCCCCCACAACAGTCAGAATCCCGAGCAATCTCAGCCAGAGAAGGATGATGCAGAACAACCAGAAAGAGCTATCCCTGGAACACAGTATGATCTACTGAAACACTTGGACAAGACGCCTGCCCGGATCTCCATCCTAGAGCTACTTCAAAGATCCACATCCCACCAGGCGGCCTTGATGGAATATCTTCAAAAGGTCATGGTTAATGAAGACCTCCCCGTGGAGAAGATTTCGACCGTCCTAACCCCAACAGACACACAACCAGTCATCATGTTTCACAACTACGAGCTCGCTCCCAAGGAATCTCGGAAATATGCATTGTGCATTTCAATAAAAATTAATGGGGTATCCATAAACCCGTGTCTTGTGGACACGGGTGCGTCCATAAATGTGATCTCCATGAGCACTCTTCAGTTGTGTGGGGTCGACGAGGAACAAATAAGACCTTCCTCGATCACGGTCACGGCTTATGACAATAGCAAAAGGCCGCCGCAGGGGATGATTATTCTGAAGGCAGAACTAGGCCCCATGGCAATTCCCACGGAATTCCATGTCCTCGACATGGACCCCACATTCAAGGCTATACTGGGTCGCCCTTACATCGAAGCCATGGACGCTGTGCCTTCCACCAACCATCAGTGCCTGAAGTTTCCTTACAATGGGAGAATTATTAAAGTGGTCAGTACACCTGTCCTTCACACAGTGGATGCTATCAACACCTCTCTGCCTCTGTTTGGCCGTCTCATCGGCCCATATTGTCACTGCTGGACGTACGTGATCCATCTCGCATGTCCACTAGCACCAAAGAGCCGGTCAGGGCAACCACAACATCATGTCTCCCTTTTCACTCCAAAGGTTGGGAGATTATGAGGAACATCGGCTATCAACAAGGAAAAGGTCTGGGCGCACAGTTACAGGGTATGCTCAAGCCGCCAAAGGAAATTAGGCCGAACCGCAGGTTTGGCCTAGGCTTCAAAGGACCGTTCAAGGCAGATTGGAAGCCCCTCACGTGGACTCTATCAAACCACTTCAACAGAGGGCCCGTTGTTCAGATGGGAGATCACCCACGAGAAGCATATGGGGATCACATGCTGTATATTTGGCTGAAAAATGTCCGAGGATCACCAAAAGAGGCAAGATCAAAGATCCGGAATGCGAGTGGGACAAATGGTTCGACATACGGGACATTTCCGTTGCACTGGAAAGGATGTTCTCATCTCCACAGCTTGAAGGACCACCATTGATCTCCGAAATACCAGAGAATATTACCACTCTTGCCAAGGTTCCAAACTATCCTCGTCCTCGCCAGAAGGACTCTGTCATCGACGGATCTTCATCCGTCCTCAACATTGCCGTCGACGGCTCATTAGCCGCCATCCTCTCCATCCACTCGTCTCAGCCTTTGCTGATATCTTCTTCCTGGGCCAGACAATTGTCTGATGATCTTCCCAGGTCCCCTTCTTTGCTTACATACCTACGCGGGCTTTTCAACCCGCGCCAGGTCTTCAACCATGATCTGCTCTACGAGCCCCACAATCCTCTAGCCATAACCACTTTCCTCTCTCCTCCAATCTCTTTTCACTGCTTTGTCATTAAAAATGAAAACGAAAAAAAAACGTCAATTTTCAAACTCTCCAACAACACATCTTCGTTGAGGAAACCTCCTACATCTCCCACGGGTGCGTACCGCCTTGCGGACCACCCGTCCAAGGTCCGATGAGCGACCTTTTCTACCCCTCCTCTGAGGGGTCTTCTCCTGTACATTCTACACCATCCTCTCATCTTCCTCTTCGTCTGTAAATATTGTCAGTCAATCTAGGAATGATAGGCCAAGGGTAGTACCTAGGAAGAAATCCAAGGGTAGGCAGATCCCTCGTCGATTCCTTCTGGATTTGGCCGCCAGGTGTCAGGCCCTTCTTGCCATCCCCCAGTTGTTAGAAAATCCCATCCAGCTACCCGAAATAGAATGCGAGGGCGACTGTGCATCTGATGAAGGGTATGGAGTCTACGAGATCACGAATGAAGAATGCCCCACTGAAGATGAGGGTGAAGAATATGAGGATGCGGCGGGCGCATACGCTAGCGGAATGAGGAGATTCGACGAGCCGTCAACCGCCGTAGAAGAATCCACCAAAGAAGTCAACTTGGGACTGAGGAAGACCCTAGGATCATCCTCATAAGTGACAACCTACCACCCTCTGAAGAAGAGGCATTAATTGAGGTCCTCAAGGAATATAAGGACACGTTTGCATGGAGCTACGAGGATATGCCGGGTTTGGATTCAACCTTGGTCGAACACCGTTTAACCCTAAAACCAGGGTCCATCTCGGTAAAACAAAGGTTAAGGCGTTTCCACCCTCAGATGGCTTTGAAAATGAAAGAAGAGGTCGATAAGCTCCACAAAGCCAGGTTCATTAGAGTCGTTCTTTATCCTCAATGGGTGGCGAACATTGTCCCGGTCATGAAGAAAGATGGGAAAGTCAGGATTTGCATCGACTTCCGGGACCTTAACCGCGCGTGTCCAAAGGATGATTTTCCCTTACCTCACATTGATGTGTTGATTGATAACACGGCAGGTTTTGAAACCCTCTCTTTCATGGATGGATTTTCAGGATACAATCAAATTCGTTTGGCAGAAGAGGATCAGGAAAAGACGTCATTCACTACCCCTTGGGGAACATATTGTTACGTGGTCATGCCGTTTGGGTTAAAGAATGCTGGAGCTACTTACCAAAGAGCGATGATGGCCATATTTCATGACATGATGCACATATATCTGGAAGTGTATGTGGATGACTTATTGGTGAAATCAAGGACCAGGATGGAACATCCAGAAGTTTTGGCTAAGGTCTTGCAAAGGTCAAGAGAATTCCAATTGAAAATGAACCCGAAAAAGTGTGTGTTTGGTGTGTCGTCAGGTAAATTGCTGGGGTTCATTGTGAGTAAAAGAGGGATCGAGATAGATCCCGACAAAGCCAAGGCTATCAGGGATATGCCGCCTCCCAAGAATTTGAGGGAAGTCCGAGGTTTAATCGGCAGGCTGCAGTTTATTCGTCGGTTTGTGTCTCAACATTCACAAAGGTGTAGACCTCTCTACGAGTTGACCAAGCCAGGAGTAGAATTCCACTGGAATTCTAAATGTCAGAAAGCTTTTGAAGGGTTGAAGGAATATCTGGCTAGTCCACCCGTTCTCATTCCACCTAAACCAGAAAAACCTCTGATCCTTTACATCTCAGTCTTGGATGACTCCGTGGGAGCCGTCCTCGCACAAGCTGATGAAGAAGGCAAGGAACGGGCAACCTATTACTTGTCCAAACTTCTCAATCCCTGTGAGCAGAAGTACACCGGCATGGAGAAAACCTGTGCTGCCCTCGTTTGGGTAGTGCAGAAATTGAAGCACTACTTCTTGGCTCACGAAGTCCACTTGATTGCTCGAATGAATCCTATCAAATTCCTTCTGGAGAAAGCCGTCCTTACGGATAGGCTAGCACGCTGGCAAAGTTTTCTCTCTCAGTTCGACATCACCTACATCCAGCAAAAGGCGATTAAAGGTTATGCCATAGCCGAGCATCTCGCTCACCATCCTCTTCCCAAGTTCGATCCCGTCCAATCAGAGTTTCCAGATGAGGAACTAATGTCCATCAACCAATCAGATGAGCCAATGTGGACGCTATATTTTGATGGAGCTCTGAATTCTCAAGGGAGAGGAATCGGCATCGCCCTCCTGTCGCCGGAAGGCCTCACATTCCCATTGGCATACCAGCTCAAATTTCCAGTCACCAACAATATAGCCGAATATGAAGCTCTTCTAGCTGGCCTAGGACTCGCTCATTCTTTTCGTATCACTGAGTTGCGAGTCGTAGGTGATAGTCAACTCATCCTTCGCCAGGTACTCACTAAGTATCGCACTCGCGATCCCAAACTCAAGCCATACCAAGAACTCACTGCTGCCTTTGCCAAACTGTTCACAAAACTGATCTTTGTTCATATCCCTCGTCATCAGAATATTCTCGCCGATGCCCTCGCCTCATTGGCATCATCCATAAGGTTCCCTCTAGGAAGATGGTTTAAGTCCATTTCCATCTACAAACTTCACGCCCCTGCAGTCGATGATGCTTCCTACGTAAACATCAAAGACAGGATAGCAAGGAAGATCCTGCAGGAAGATATCCTTGAGAAGAGGGAGCTCATGTTGGCAGAGGCCGAAGAAGAACTGGCTGATGAAGAGAAACCATGGTTCTATGAAATTGTCAAATATTGCCAAGATCAGTCTTATCCTGAAGGGGCCACCACAGAGGACAAGAAAGCCATAAGAAGGGTGGCTCAGAAATACACATTGATTGGAGGTCTACTCTATAGGAGGAGCCTTACTGGTATTCTGTTAAGATGTCTTGGTGACGATGAGGTTTGGAAATGTGTAGAAGAGACGCACTCGGGTGTGTGCGGTGGCCACGTGAATAGTCAGATGCTCGCCAAGAAGATCATTCGTCAAGGCTTTTATTGGCCCACTATGGAAGAGGATTGTGCTGTCTATGTCCGTAGGTGTGTCAAGTGTCAACTTCACGCCGATAAAATCCATTCACCATCTTCCTCACTTCATCCAATATCCTCCCCATGGCCTTTCTCCATGTGGGCATTCGACATCATTGGTCCCCTAGGTGATCCCAATTCCCTCACCAAGCAGAAATCTTTCATCCTTACTGCGACGGAATACTTCACCAAATGGGCCGAAGCCGAAGCTTACGCGGAAATCAAGGCGTCAACAGTCTGCAAGTTCATCATGAAGAACATTCTCGCCAGATTCGGCGTCCCAAGCACGATCGTCACCGACAATGGGCCACAATTCATTTCTCAGGACCTACAGGACCTCTGCAAAAGGTACGCAATTGCATTGCATCATTCATCGCCTTATTACCCACAAGGTAACGGCCAAGCGGAGGCCACCAATAAAACATTGCTCAAAATCATCAAAAAAACCTGCGAGTCTAGTAAGTTTTCAGACTGGCCAGAAAAGCTTATCGAAGCCCTATGGGCCTATCGCACCTCAATCCGTACCCCCACCGGGCAGACTCCATTTGCCCTCACTTATGGTATGGAAGCGGTAGTCCCGTACGAGACTCTGATCCCTTCTCTCAGGGTACAATTGGATGAGGAATTTCCCCTCGACGATCGTCGTAATTCACTCCTCGCCCAGTTGGAACTCTTGGATGAGAAGCGGCTGGCCGCCGCCGAACACGCGCGTGTGTATCAAAATAGACTCGCTCGCTTTTACCAAAAGAAAGTCGTTGAGAGAAAATTCAAAGTCGGTGAGATGGTCGTAAAAAGAATTTTTGTCAAACCTGGAGGGCCGCGTTCTAAGCTCCAACCCAATTGGGAAGGACCATTTGTAATTCAAGCCGTGTACCCTGGCAACGCCTACAAGCTAGTCAACGCCGAAGGGACCGAGTTATCCCACCCTTGGAATGGGCTTTATCTTAAGAAATACTACCCTTAGCACAAAACAAAAAAAATGATGAAAAGATAAAAAACATCAAAAACAAGGAAATATTGAAAACCACTAAAAATATGGAAAATTCAAAATGCCGATGCCTGGCAGGCACCATGTAGTTAAGTCCCTGCATCTAACCTTCATGTTAGGATAGGGCCCATTAAGGCTTGGTAGGCACCGGGTCTTGGTTTGCCAGAACCGTGGAGATCCCTGTCCGGCCACGTCGGCCTATGCTCGCTCGAAGGAAGCTAACATGTGTTCACTTATGTATTTTATTCAAAAAAGTTGGTAGCATCACCTACGGTAGGGCCACACCTAGAAGATCTCCGGAAGCTGTAATCTTTATTCTTTTCTCTTCGACCAAATGAGACAGTCGGCGCCCTTAAAACGCTGAGCATGAGAAACCGAAACTCAAACCCCAAAGGCAAGAGTAGGACCCATTTCCTCGAGCATCGATCAGAGCACGAGAAGAGGGCAGTGTCCCCGCAGGCATACGAAGAGGGAGCCCACCAACGTCAAACGACTATATCTCCCTCACAGAAAGAAATACAAAATCAAAATCAAGAGAAAAGCCTGGTCGTGACCGTGCCTGGTACGATAAACGGAACCCCTCAAAGCAAAAGTCTGAATCCACAAAGGGGGGCCGTGGAATGTAAATGCTCGAGATTTGGTCCGAAGTTGTCCGAAAGGAAAGAGTTAATGGGCCCTTATTCGCTCGCCGGGTTAACGGCTTTGCCGGTCCTCTCAGGAGGTTTATCCCCTACGCTCTTCCTTCTCCCTCTAAAGATGAAGGTTCGATGGAGTTTCTGAAAGGTGAAAACTGCCCAGGGTCTGCGACCTTATTTTAATATACACATTTTGGTTGCCTACTTTGAAAAGCAAAAGCTATCGCTGCGAAGGAGTCTCTGTGTTTCTGGCTGGTCAAGACCCCTGTTTACCACCTTGATGTCTTCTTGTTTAACCTCGGGCTTAGGCCAATGCAAGCGCGTCACCTATGGGTGCGACGGCGTCTGATTCCGGGTCAGCGTCGCGCGGTTGGTCGTTAGGGTTCCAGGGTGTTCCATCTTATACCATCTAGAGTTGTGAGGAAACAGACCCGGGTCGGGCAAATCATCTACCTCAAACACCTTTTGGGTGAATCCCTGTGGTCGGAAGCAACTGGGAGCCTAAGCATGGCATGACGGTATTGTCATCAGGGTAAGTCTTAGCCGGCGGGATCGTCATTCGAGGGGTCTAGAGGCCCAAATCAACCTAGATGTGCACTTAGATACCTGGGAGGTTAGTAAGAAACCCCTGTCTCACGTAGGTTAGGTGCCATTTGGGTGCTTGCCGGGCGTTAGCAATAAAAAAATTGAAATGATAAAAGCACAAAAAAATAGAAAAGAGAAATGTACATATTTGCAAACAAAAAAATCTTTTTATGATAAAACAAAAAAAATGTCAAATATAAAAAAGAAAACAAATCAATTTTGCATGATTGCATTTACGTGCATCATCTCACTTTTAATATCGCTTGCATTCGTGTGCTTGCCTGTCGCATTTATCATCACCGCATCTTTCCCTTGCCTTCGTTAAATAAAGGCTTGGCCCCTTGACCAGTTATCAAGGACAGTCACAGTGACCATTTGCTTATTGAGCAAGGGGCCAAGTCAGAACAGAAATTCTGATTTGTTTGTTTCAGTGATATGTGCAGGGATTCAGGTAACTGAAGCAAAGGTGAAAAACAAACAAACCAAACCTTGTGTTTTATTCCAAAAAACCAAAAAAATTTACATCAAGTTCCGCCCTCTCTCTCTGCATTACTCGTCCCACTACTCTCCGGGCAAAACACTCTCAAAGGTGCTACCCAACTACGAAAAGCGGTACTCCTGCCGCTCTGTACTCCTCTTCCTATTCCCACATCCCGGCGTTGATCCACGGAAGCAGCAGAGAAGCTACCAACACGAAAGCCACGCTCTCGTGCTCTTCGGTAGCGCTCCTCACCATCTCTCAGCCACTGTTCAGCAAGACCAAGGCCGATTCGGAGTTCGAATAGTTGGGCCTCCATGGCCCTTCGCTCCTCCCTTTCAGCCAAACTGTTGGCTCTTTCTCTCTCTGCGTTCTTTCCCTCTCTGCCCGTTCTCTCTCACGGTCTTCCCTCTCTAACTGGAGAGTGATCCTCAGTTCCATAGCATCCCTGGATGAGTCGTCATCAGGATGACGCCGCAGTTCCCTCTCCAGTTCTGCTATCCTAGCCTCCTTATGCGCAGCTTGGGCAAGCGCTTCTTCCGTCTCCTTTTCCTGCCGAGTGTACCATCTCAGATACGCGATAAGGCGTAAACAAAGAGAACTCAACGCTGAAACTTTTACCTGTATACGAGCATTCCTTCTGCCTCCGCAGCACGCTGCGTGGCGTGAGCAAGTTGCTCATGAAGCGAGTCAAGTTCTGAGGTGGGAATCCACAAGCTGGAAGAGGCACCACCTACTCCCATCGCTGGGGAGGCTGCGCCAATCTGGGCATGCTGCGACCATGTGAATTAGCAGCCAACATCTGGAATCTGGGGTTTTAACTAGGAACGTACTGTACACCTACCAAGGCGCTCGTAGCTCCGCGGGCATCACCCAACTGTTGTTCCATCTCTGCCAAGCGAGTTCGTAAATTCGCTATCATGGCATCCCGGACATCCTGCAGCCTTACAAGTCAGCATTTTACCAAAAAACCAAGAAAAGGAGAAAGAAGAGAAGAGAAAAAGGGGAAACCTACCTCCACAAGTCCCCTGGGTTGGAACCGTTCTGCGTACTTTGTCCTATATAGACGCAAGTAGTCCTCGCTGTCCCGCGCCTGTGATTCTACAATCGTGCCACCCCGTTGCCAGTCCTCATACTGTTCGGGGAATCGCACGCGCCAGTCAATGCAAGTCGCCGGTCCCCGCGTCTTTCTCCCGACACGAGGTGGCGCAGCTGAATCCACCCATTCTTGAGCCAGTCCTAAAGTCCTCATAACTAATCGTAGCCGAAGCGGCTCGATTTCATTCAGGCAGTGCATCCATAGTTCCCGTCCGAACCGGGCACGACTTGCTAGAACCCACGGCTGGTTGGCATCGACCATGTCTGAGTAGGGTCTCCAGTTTACCATCGCGTAGGGAACTCCTGTAGCTCCCGCCTTAACACCATCAGTTGGTAGGTTAGGGGTGCCGCACTCATGACGGGTTCCCACCGCCTGGCTAGCGGCACCATCACGGGTCGCCAATGTCGAGCTCTCCCCATAGGGAGGTAATAATAGCTCCATAACTGCTCGGCGCAGGTCATCAGCACCTTGCGAAAACAACAAAAAAAATACAAAACAAGCAAAACCAAAAAAATACCTGGATGAATGGTGTGAAACCACTCACAGTCATCTCACGATCCGTTTCTTGGAATAGGCCTGCAAACAAGTGTGCCAGCATGGCGGCTCCCCAGGCATAATACCCTACTCTTTCAAGGTCTGACAGCAGCTCCAGGAAGCAACATTGGATACCATCCCCTTTCGAGCTCAGTACCAATCTCCCCAAAAGGAAGAGGAGAAATCTCCTCAAATCTATGTTACATCTTTCCCAGTTGCCGAAATCTGTGCAGTACACGGCACGGCATCCTATTTCCATCCTTTCCATGAACTCTTCTGAGGATTCGTCGTCCCGCCGACGAGTGTCGGTGAGCCCTAATGCATCCATGAGGGACGCCCTAGCTACCGACCTGTTTTTCCGACCATCTAGGTCCAAACCCAGTAACTTCTGGGCACCTTCTCTGTAGTCCGCGTAAGTGACTCCGGTCACTGCCTCGCCTCTACCTTCAGGCTTGTGATCCGGACCACATCCTCCAAGCTGGGCACCATGTGCCCCCAGGGCATCAGGAATGCCCGGCTCACTGGGTCCCATCTCTCACACAAGGCTTGGATCAGGACTAGGTCAAGCTTGGATCGGCTCGATCCGAAGGAAGGTACCAAATCCCATCACGTCTAGCCTCGCCTTCTGAAAATCTGGGAGGCCCCTGTACGCTGCTACTACCAACTCCCATAAGATTTGTGATTTCATCACAACCTACACATACAAGGAATGGGGGTGAGGTTTGGTCAGAAGAAAGGAAGAAAAAATGAGAAAAGGGCAAGAAAACTTGGCTTACGAGTTGTGATTGGGCCCTTTCGCTGAAGTGCCCTTCAAGGTCTGAAAGCCTCCTGGAACTACTACCACTGGACCTGCTTCTCTTCGAGGAATGGGAAGATTCGCCCTCCATCCAACTCTCAGAATTTTGAACTCCTCCTCTCCCGTAAGAACTTGTGCTCCTCGAGTTAGTCCTCGATATACCTGGGAAGATAAAAGGGACAAGAATTTATAGAAATGGAAGGAGTGCGGGCCAAGATTGCCTCCATCACCTGTCGATGATAGCCCTCGCAATAAGACACCGGCCAAGCGGCCCCATGTGTCGCTTCACCGCTCGCACAGGGTGATTGACTGGACGAAGAATAGGACGAATAGCCCCTATGTTGTCTAGGGATACCCTATCATGTTTTGGAGGACGCCCGCAAAATTTGGCACAACATCCGGGAAAAGGAACTAGGGCCGTCAGTATTGACTTCGACGGCAGATTCCCGTGGAAAATGGTCACAACAAGACGTGATTCTCCGCTCGAGGCGGAGTCTCGACAGATCCGTCACATGGGAACAGTGCAAAGGAGAAGAAGTGTAGGGAAGAAGGAACGCACAAGAGGACAAACAAGCATCAGAAAATCAAATCACTCCATTCATAATTCTACATAAGCTGTCAAAAACATCATAAACATAAAGAGGTGACGGGTCCACTAGCCCGCCAATCCTCACCATCACTCATCTCTCCGGGCACTCTCCTCCTCTCCCCCGAGGTGAGGGTCCCTCAGAAGCCTCCGGGATCCCCGTGCAGTAGCACCTGCCTCGCCTCTGGGCGCCTGCTCCGCAGCAGTGACTCGCTGCTCCTCCCCTGGCGTGGCGAAGAAGCCACTGGCGGCAAAGCGACCGGACTGGCGGAGTCGCTCCCCGAACTCTCGCGCTCTCTCGTAGCGCGTCTCCATCCCTCCTAGCCTCTGCACGACGGCCTGAAGGCCCAGCTGGAGCTCCCTCACTTGGGCCTCCAAGGCCCTCCTCTCGGTCAGATCCCGCTGTCGCTCGGACCTTCTCTCGGCTTTCTCTCTCTCTACCTCTCTCCTCATCATCTGCAGAAGAACCCTTAACTCCAGGATGTCTGGAGAAGGTCTCTCCTCACCACGATGCCGCAGCTCCGCTACAGTCGCCACCCAGGCGTCACGCTCCTCTTCCGCCCGGGTCGCACGGGCCACCGCACCGGCAAGTTGCTCCCGGAGGGAAGCAATCTCGAGAAAAGGGGCCGAGGAGCTGAAGATCCGCCAGCCAGCTCCCACCGTCGCTGTCTGCTGGGCACGCTGGAACAAAATAAACAACGGCCGTCAGTGAAACTCCAAAATCTGAAGTTAAAAGGGCGGCACGTAACTTACCAGGAGCGACAGCTCATGTTGAGCGACGGCCAGTTGCCGCCTAGTCTCTGACAGCTGGGCGCGCGAGCCGCCGATGCCACGCGTGTCCCCAGCTTGGGGAAGCCCCGCGTAACTCTCTCTCTGCCGCCGCAGGAAGTCGGCACTGTCCTGCACCAGTACACCCCCTTGCTGTCCAGGGAGACGTACGGGCCAGTCCTCGAGCCTCGCCTTGCCGCGACTCTCCTTCCTGACGCGGCTCGGCTCGTCCGCACTCGCCCACTCATCGGCCAGGCCCAGGGTCCTTGCCATGTCCTGCACCAAGAAAGGGGTCCCATATCAGTCAAAAGGAACGCGTCCCCTGTCTAGGACGCGTCCATCATTTGAGTGCAACACTCGCCGAACCCTTTCCTCCTCGCGCGGCTCGCTTCAAAACCCAAAATGAATTAAAAGAGGAAGAGATCGGAGGACCTACCGGACCGTGTTCACCTCCTCCCACGCCATCGGGCCCCTCGGGTCCCTCGGGGGCCCGAAGCGGCCCTTCCTCCTCCATGGACGCCGTTCCGTGATCGGGCGCGTCCCTCCTTGGGCGAGGATTTCCTCGTCCCTCTCCACCTTCACCACGGTCGGGCCCACCGAACTCCATCGATCAAAAGAGGAGGAAGACGAAAAAGGGGCAAGCGCGTTTCGGCGGGAGGCGGGCTCGTTTGCGGGTAAGGCACGGGAGAAGAAAGGACCACCCGTCGCTTTAAATTTAAAATCAAGGATTAAGACGCGTCCTCGCGCCTGGACGCGCCCAAAAGGGGGAAAGGAAACAAAATCCCCCGTGCAAAACATAGTTCCCCGCTGTTCAGGGCAAGGTCTCGCGGAGCGTGCCTCAAGGGACAACTCAGTGCAAAAAAAGAAAGTGTGGGAGAGAGAAAAGTACACACAACACAAAAGCCATTTCCATTTCATATAATAGCCGAAAGTACATCATACAGTGAGAAGGGTGACGTACAAGCAACTCTCTAACTCTCACCGTCACCCTCCTGGTCATCTCCTTCCTCCCTCCTCTGACGGAGATCCCTAGGGGGCCTCCGCGACCTCTGTGAACCCTGAGAAGCCGTGCTCGCCTCGCCCTGCGGTGGCACTCCAGCCTCGAAGGCGCGACGACGCTCCTCGGCCGAAGAAACCAGGTAGCTGCCCATGGAAAAAGAACCAGACTGACGAAGTCGCGCCCCGCGTTCCTTCGCCCTCTGGTACCGCTCCTCGCTCTCCCGAAGCCTCCCCTCCGCCGTGCCAAGACTCAATCGGAGCTCCAGCAGCTGGGCCTCTAGAGCCCTCCTCTCGGTCTGATCCCGCTGTCGCTCCTCCCTCTCTCTCTCCCTATCCCTCTCCCTCTCTCTCTCCACGCTCTCCCTATCCCTCTCCCTCTCCTCTCTCTCCCTCATCGCCTCTCTCCTCGACAGCTCGAGGGCGATCCGCAGATCCACTACGTCGCGAGGAAGCTCCTCAGCCTCCCGTCGCCGCTCCTCCTCTAGCTCCGCAATCCGGGCGTCACGCTCTGCCACCCGGGCATCGCGCTCCTGCTCAGCACGAACAGCACGCGCCAGGGCCTCTCGGATCTCGGCCACCTGTCAAGACACGCATGCACCGTAAGAGAACAGTGATAGAAGGAAAGTAGCTAGAAAAGGGTCGCGGCCAAGCAAGCACTCACTCGAGCCTCGCGGTCACGCTCGGCCTCCTCAGCCCGAGCCACCGCGTACGCCAGCTGCTCCTGGAGGGCAGAAACCTCCGGAGGAGGGCCCCGCGAACTGGAACCCGCTCCACCAGCCATCGCGGCTGCCGCTGTCTGGTGGGCCCGCTGAAACACGGGGCAAACGTCAGTCAAAGGCTAAGCATCAAAAATCCAGGTCACAAAAAAATGCATTGCATAAACTCACCAGGATCTCCAACTCCTGTCGGATGGCCACCAACTGTCGCCTGGCGTCCGCCAACTGGGCCCGCAGGTCGGCGATCATGGTATCACGAGCATCCTGCATTACACATAAGTTAGTATCCCATGCATATACATATAGAAAGGTGGAGCAGTTTCATTTCACTTACCCCTGCCATACCACCCAAGGAGAGGCGGTCCCCGTACGTAGCTCGGTACCGTCTCATGTAGTCTGTGCTGTCCTGTACGTGGGACACTACTGGGACCCCGCCCTGCTGCCAGTCCTGGTACTGTGCTGGGAAGCGCGTACGCCAGTCCACGATCTTCGCCTTCCCCTTGGTCTTCCGCCCAATGCGGGCCGGCGCATCTACGTCTACCCACTCCTGGGCCAGCCCCAACGTCCTCATGACCAGTCTAAGCCGCAGCGGCTCAATCTCGTTCAGGCAATGGACCCACACGTCCCGCCTGAAGCGAGGAAGACCCGCTACAACCCAGGGCTGGCCAGCATCGCCCATGCCCAGGTAGGGCCTCCACACCACCTGCATCACCATACATACATCATGTTAGTTACCATTCAGTCACATGCATAAACACAAAAAAATCATACGCATCATACCATGGCCTCGGGATACTCGCTCAGCTCCCGACGAAGTGACGCCAGCTGGTAGCCGTGGGGTGCTGCAACCACGACCGGCCTCCACTGCCGCGCCAGAGGCACGGCCCTCCTGTTCCCATGCCTAGCCCTCCCCATCGGGAAATAGTAATAGCTCCACACCTGCATCCATCATACATCATTAGTACAATAATTGCATATTTAACTGTGGGAATGCATAAATAAAATGTTTACCTGGAGGAAAGGTGCGAAGCCGCTGACTGTCGTCTCCTTCTCCGAAGTCTGGGAGAGATCGGCAATCAGATGGGCAAGCAGAGCCGCTCCCCACGCATAGTGCCCCACTCTGTCCAGATCCGCCAAGATCCCGAGGAAACGGCAGTGGATGCCATCCCCCTTCGTCCCCAGCAGAAGGCGGCCCAGGAAGAAGAAAAGAAACCTCCGAAGGTCTAGATCCACCAGCTCCCGCTCGCTCGGATCCTGGGTGAAAGCTGCACGAGCATCCCCCTCCAGTCGAGCCAAGAACTCCGCTCCAGTCTCGCTAACCCGCTGACGCGGGTCGACGAATCCGAGCGCCTCCATGATCTCCACTCGGCCGACTACCCTGCTGTCTCTATCAGTCACGCTCGTCTCTAACCACAGCAGGTCCAGGGCACTCTCTCGGTAGTCGGGGTAGGTGACCCCGCTGACTGCCTCTCCGTCAACTCGTAGCCCGGTGATCCGAGCCACGTCCTCCAGTGACGGCACCATGTGCCCCCAGGGCATCAGAAACGCCCGGCTCGGTGCGTGCCACCGCTCCCTCAGTGCCTGGATAAGAGGAAGGTCGAGCCGGAAGGGCTCGATCCTAAGGAAAGCTCCAAAGCCCATGGCGTCCACACGCGCCCTCTGAAAATCCGGCAGCCCACGGTATGCTGCCACCACCAAGGACCAGCTGATCCGGCCCTTCATCACGCCCTGCAAACCACAAAACCAACAAAGAACACATCAGCATCATGAACAGTAATCAACAATAACACTGTATATACTATTTTATTTTATTTTATTTTTTAAAATATATATATATATATACATATATATTTTTTTTTTGGAGGCGTCCAGGCCCCTGGACGCCTCCTTCCTATTTTCTTTATTTCTTTTTTTCGAAAAAAAATCCAAGAACCAAAAATAAAAAATATATATATAATATATATATTATTATGGAGGCGTCCTAGGCCTTGGACGCCTCCTTATTTTTTAAATTTATTTTATTATTTACGTAAATAAATAAATAAACAAAAAGAAAAAGAAAAAGTGGAGGCGTCCAGGCCCCTAGACGCCTCCTTCTCTCACTACCCGGCCTTCTCTCACAGCCTCTCGCACGCCCGTTTTAGCCTATTAAACCACAGAGTGAGGATTCCGAAGTACTTACCGGGTCGTGATCGTCCTCTCCCGCGTCACCAGCATCTGCAGCAGCCTCCGCGGCCAGGAGAGGCACCTCCATCCCCTCCTCCGCAGCAATCTCCTCTGCTGCAGCCTCCTCGGCATCATCCCTCAACCTCCTCGCACGACGAGCCAGTCGTTTTCGCTTCCCTGGACCCTGGCTCGATCCTCCTCGCTCCATGGGGACTAAGAATAGGTCGTCTAGGGTGACTGGGTCATCAGATTGAACAGTAAATGAACAAAAGGGGGGGGGGCAACCCTTATAAATAGGAATTAGCTTCTTTGGGGCGTCCAGGCGCCTGGACGCCCCCATAATTTTTATTTATTTCAAAATTCAAAAAAATTTGGGGCGTCCATGCGCCTGGACGCCCCCAAAACAAAAAATCAAACAAAATAAAAAAATAAAAGTTGGGGCGTCCAGGACCCTGGACGCCCCCAAAACAAAAAAATCAAATAAAAATAAAATAAAAATTAGGGGCGTCCAGGCCCCTGGACGCCCCCATAATAAAATTTTTTTCAAAAAAAAATATATTTAAATATAATAAAAGTAAAAAAAAGACAAGAATATGTATATAATCCAAACAAAATAAAAAAAAATATAAAGAAAAAGAAAAACCATAAAAAAGATAATAATTAAGGGGACGGGGGTCCAAAACATCCAAATGCCAAATTTTATTCCATCAGAAAAGCAGAGTGAACTACATCAGGGGCTTAGGCGCTTAGGCCTTAACTTCCCCAGTTCGGTTACATAAGCCCTCCACGGCTCGCATTCCTCCACCACGTGCGCTAAGGCCTTTCCCGCAACACTTGTCTTCCAGGGAGCTTTAATGGCCTTCGCGTCCGCTTCAGTGCCCAACTCCCTTTTCTTCAAAGGAACAATGTCAGTCGGTGGCGGGAACGAATGGCGTGGGATGCCAATCTGGAGGCAGCACCGATGCGCGTTGTAAAGAACAAACTCGGTCGCGCCGATCAGTTGAAGATCAACTTCGGGAGAAGGCCTCATGAGGAGATCAAGCGAAAGCAAACATGTCGGTGCGCAAGTAAGAAGCCTTGTGTCACGGTGCGGAAGTGAGACCGCCAGTCTTCACGTTTCTTCAGCCACGGAACGCGGTTCACTACAGTACCACCGAAGCCTAACACGTCGGCTATGTGGTGAAGCGGGCTTTGTTGGAAGAGCTTCGAAGCAGTTGGCATTCCCTCGCGGTGGTCGAATTTGAAGTGCAAATCAAGCCAGCAATTCAAGACAAGTGCGCAACCAAAAGGAGGCTTACCCATACTCGAGGCAGTAAGGCCGCTGTAAAGATAGGCAAGGACGGCGGGTCCCACCCTCTTTCCACTCCAGATCCCGCAGAATGCACTCAGTTGTCTCCTCCACTATGTTGTCGGTATAAGGAAACAAGAGAGCACCCGCCAGACAGATGGTGAACCCCTTCATGATTCCCTCCAAATAGTCATCGTCTGGTGACCCTCTCAGGGCGTCCATGACCCACTCCGCAAGCTTTTGGAGATCGATCCCCTTTTGAGTACGGACCTTTCTGGCTGCGTCGGGCGGCATGAAGCTTCCAAGGACGCTTTCAGAAGTCCCCCGTGTCAGCATCCGCATAGCCTTCACCTTCCCGTCACTCTTGAATTTCTTCAAACCAAGCAGAAGTTCCACCTCCTCGAGGAGGATGGTCACCTCGAAGGTCGGGAAGATAAAAGTGTGGGTCTGGGGATGCCAGATCTCCACTAGCGCGCCCATAGCCGCCCAGTCCATACGAATCTTCTCGTAATGCTTGGCGTGAATAAGGAGCCCCTGCAGATGCCACTTCGAGAGTATGGCCCTCATGCCAATGGAGATATTGGAAGTCAGCTTGAAAGCCATGGCAGCTTGGAAAACTTCCTCGGGCCTGGGAAGAGTGGATATGGCTGGAAGAGGAAAGAAGAAGAAATGAAGGAAGTAAGAAGAAGGTTCACGTGAGAAATTTGAAAAGAGTCAGCTTACCATATGCGACATGATCGTCCCACTCAGATGACCCTCGAGGTCGGAAAGTCGCCTAATCTCGCTGCTAGGCTTGCTCCTCTTCATAACGCGGGAAGACTCTCCTTCCATCCTGAGATCTCTAGATTCTCCTCTCCTTCCTCTCCTGAGCTTCCAAAACCCACCTTGGTGCATTTGAATGAACTAGCCTAAGGGGAGTTCTTATAGGAAGGGAAGGGTGCTACAGACAGAACATGTCACATCAGTGGTCATTGTCAAGATTTTGTCTGGATCTCCTTTGAACTGTGGTGCGATTCTGCTACCTTTTGATGTTGCTAACCTTTGCTGGCCTGTGCAGGTTTTACTAACGGACGTCTTTGTCCTATCTCCTGTCCCACCTTTCATTGGTTGGTCCCACCATGTCATGCATCATAGTATATGATACCTACGCTACTAGAACATGTCAAGGACCTTGCGGCCCGAACGAATCTGGGATTGAGTTCCCCTTCAACAAAAACGGTGATGATCCCGGAAGAGTTTGGGTTGTACGGATAGGCCGTTAATTTGTGTAGCATGGGGACGACGGTTCCATTCAGTGAGTTGGTACGCGGATAAACGGGCCCCAGCCCAGTATCAGCTCACCGGGTCGGTATCCTGACCCGTTCTTCACAAGTTGACAATACTATCCTTGGCTATTTTCTATTTTAGTTTGTTTTAAATTTTTCTTTGAACCCAGCATGCATTCATATAGGACTTTGATTTATTGCGGAAGATCATTCAAGTGATTCGATTGTGAAAGCCGTTGTGTTTCAATTCCCACAAATATGAGATATTCCACTCCGAATGAAATACAGAGTTTCCTTGAGACGGCCCGACGCTGCTCTTCCAAAGGAGACCCTTGTTTGACAGACCCTCAGATATTCCTTTACCTTTTTTGACCCACCTTGGCCGCAGCACTTCCACATTGGCTGGTAACCGCTCCCCAAAGGTGAAACCTCCGGTTTATGACCCAGGTACTTCCACACCGAGAAGTTGGTCTCCTTTTGTTTCGTGCCTGAGCGCACATCTCACCCTCCCTTATTTGATCTCCGTCCAAGCAATCGTCAATATTTGAAAGACCTTCTTCAAGGTCGCCTCATTGAAACTCCAGGAAAGATTCCAAACAGTAACGTCAAAAGCGTGTCTCATCACACCTTGGCATCAACTTATCAGTCCGCTCCCACTTCACTCTACTCCATTTCCACTACGTGTCGCTCCCTTGCAAAGCAGACGCCAAGGCGAGGCAGCTGTAGACACGCCATTCCTGACGTCTCCTGAGGAAGTCTCATATTACTATACGACGCCCCGCGACGGCTTACGCATTTCTAATCACTTGAGTACTTCCTTTTCTTGAGTCTTCTTCCGCCCTTTTCGGCATCCGGAATCGTCTCATCACGGCATTCGGACGGCATCAATACCAGTCAGACGCATCAAAAGGTTCCGGAACCAAGAAGGGTGTCTACCGGGCGGCTGCCGACGCCTAATCCGAGGACCCGGGTGGGTCTTAATGGGGGCGTCTAGGCCCCTGGACGCCCCCATAATTTTAATTTATTTTATTATTTTCTCAGGGCCCAAAATTAAATAAAATATATATATATTAATGGAGGCGTCCAGGCCCCTAGACGCCTCCATAAAAAACAAGAATAAAAAATGTGTAAAATGCCAGTTGGCATAGAAAAAATAATAAAAAAATAAAAAAATAAAAATAATTAATGGAGGCGTCCAGGCCCCTGGACGCCTCCATAAAAACAAAATATAAAAAAAGTATAAAATGCCAGTTGGCATACAAAAACAAAAAAAAAAATAAAAATATATATATATTAATAGAGGCGTCCAGGCCTCTGGACGCCTCTATAAAAAACAAATAAAAAATTAAAAATGCCAGCCCTATCATAAAACGACAAGAAAACCAATAAAATAACATATTTTTTGAGGCGTCCTGGCCTCTGGACGCCTCCATCAACTCCCTCACGGGCGCCGGCCACCGAACGACGGTTTGTCGTGTGTGAAAAAAGCCAAATATAGGGACGTCCGGTCAGCTGGACGCGCCAATTTCTGAATCACGAGGCGCCGCTCACAAAACCGCGCGTTGTGCCGAACCGCGTGCGGCCGTCGTCGGTTTTCGGTGGACCTGCTTGAGGCGTCCGGGACCCTGGACGCCTCCACAAAAGTATTCCAAAAAAATCAATAAAAATAGAATAAAATATTATTTCGGCCCTGATGGAGGTGTCCAGGGTCCTGGACGCCTCCACCTTCCGGAGCTCTATAAATAGAGGCCCACCCCCTCAGTTCTAGGGGAGCTAAGCAATGATCCGATAGGCTGCCGGAGCCCAGAGGCTACGGAGTCATTTTTCTAACCCGTGGGGTCTTTTGTAGGTGGAGGTTCTGCCGGCTTCTCGGGTGCCCACGCTCGCGAGAGGAAGGTCGTCTTCATCCACCGCGCTTCTACGTCGTCCCCACGCTGCCGGAGCTCCTCCGAATTTCACCACCGGCACATCCAATAAGCCAACTCTTTCCTTTTCTTCGTAGTTCTTTGCATTCATCATCTCGCATCCATCATCTCATTTTCCTCCTACTCGAGTCCGAGAGGGGTTTAAAAGATAACACCAACCAGGTGTGTGTCTTCCCGTTATTTCATCATTTATATTGCAAGGATATGAATACTACACATTCATCTTTCTAAGCCACTTGTCATTTGTTTATCGTTGTTTTGCAAGGGTAGCCGAGGAAAGCCCTCTCCGTCGGCCGGCCGGAAGGAGAGGAAGAAGCAACCCGCCATCTCCCGCTCTTGAGGTAGGCGCGATCACTTTCTTATTTTGGGGTCTTTCGGCCCCTGGCGATCACATCTTTTCATCGAGGCCGCGGCGAGTCACTTCCCCAATGGCCGTTTAAATTTCTGTTCTCATATTCTCTTTATATCCTGTTATATTTCGTTTATATCATCGAGGCCGCGGCGAGTCACTTCCCCAATGGCCGTTTAAATTTCTGTTCTCATATTCTCTTTATATATCCTGTTATATTCTGCTCATATCATCGAGGCCGCGGCGAGTCACTTCCCCAATGGCCGTTTAAATTTCCGTTCTTACATTCTCTCTATATTCTGTTATATTCTGCTCATATCATCGAGGCCGCGGCGAGTCACTTCCCCAATGGCCGTTTAAATTTCCATTCTTATACTCTCTCTATATTCTGTTATATTCTGCTCATATTCTCGAGGCCGCGGCGAGTCACTTCCCCAATGGCCGTTTAAATCTCTGTTCTTATATTCTCTTTTATATTCTGCTATATTCTGCTCATATTCTCGAAGCCGCGGCGAGTCACTTCCCCAATGGCCGTTTCAATTTTTGTTATTTAATTTCTGCACCATTCCCGTCCCCCCGAGGTCGCGACGAGTCACTTCCCGCTATGGCCGTTTAAACCCCATATCTTGCTATATTATACTTGTCCCGCTCGCCCCGCCGGAGCAATCTCCCGTGGTGGCCCCTTCTCTCTCTTCTCTCATCTCTGTGTTACAGCAAACAACAAAACAAACAAAAAGAAGAGCCCGCGCGCTCTCCGCATCCTCTTCCCCGCACCATCGAACTCCGAACCACGTGACGTCGCTCACAGATTGGCGATCACGGTGGGACTTCTACTGCTTCCTCCCGGCTACCCTTGCAAGTTCGGCACCACCCGTGCCTCTCCACCTTGGCGCCCACGCGCGCCCCCGTTGTGCTCACGGCAGCACCGTCAGTTCTGATTGGTTCTTTGTTTATTATATGTTTGTTATTTCTGTTGTTTTCCCACTCCATATATCTGTCAGCATTCCATTGCATACATCCATTCCTCTTTTCTATCCTTTTTTTCATTTTTTTTGAGGATCACCCTTTCCCGGTGAAGGAAGGACTCTCCGTTTGGGAATTCCTCTCAACGGACTAGAATCTCCTACACTGGGACCTCCGTAAGTCCCCGACATTGAAGAATCTCCTCTTCGTTCACTGGGTTGGTTGTACCATTGAAGTTCCCCGAAGTTAGTCATTTCATTCGTGGTGAGACGAGAGACCCTAGCTGACACGGCGGTGAAACAAAAATAAACTAGGGTCCCTATCTTGTGTGAACTTCGGATCTCGCTAAAAACACACAAAAAAAATCATCAAAATCAAAACAAAAAAAAGGGGCGTAAAGGCATCCACTTGTTTGATAATCTCTGCTACCTACTTGCTAGTGTATATTTTTGCGTTCTGGGAGAACTGTGAGCATGTCTCACGAGTCTTCTGAGGAGAACCACCCTAGCCGTGGTTTGACAGCCGACCCGCGAGTCCATGCTATGGACTCGGGTCCTTCTCATGACCCCTCGCATGAGGTGCAGGTTATTGCCGTGGACACGTCCCCGCCACAGGATATCACTTCCTTACTGGGCGTCCTCGCCAACACGGAGCTTACCTCTGAACAGCTCCGGGCCTTCCAGGCCATTCTAAAGGGGAAATCTGTTTCCCCCACGCCCCAGGAGTCAACTCCGGCTATCGCACCTCTCCACGAGTCCGTGCAGGCCATTCCATCTCCTTCATTGGCGCAAGCCATCCAGTCTCCCTCGCTTCAAGGACAAGCGAGCCAACAACCTCCCTCATTCCAATTCCCGTCACAATCTCAAACTCCCGGTGTTCCTCACACACCGTTTCAGCCAGGGCCAACTGTCGGTGGTCCGACAGTTCCCTCTCATTCCGGGTTTCCCCCTCAAGTCTCCGGGAGACAGTTTCTCCCCCAATGGCAAGTGCCACCTTCACCCCCAGAGGAGCTCGCCCAATCGCTCCTCAATAGGTTCAATCGCATGGACGAGCAGTTTCAAAATCTGAGAAGAATGGTGGACGTGAAAGCCACCCCGGAGGTTGCTTTGCCAATCCTCCCGTCATTCATCTCCCTCCCTCCGAAATGCCCACGTACCGCAGATACAATGGTACCGGCAACCCCTTCATTCACCTCAAGGACTTCATGTATGAGTCCTCCTATTGGCAAAACGATCAGAGGTCCCTGGCATACCTCTTTCGGAGATCATTGGATGGTCCCGCGCTTGAGTGGTTCTATTCTCTGGAGCCCCGCGAGGCCGAGAATTTTGAAATAGTGTAGAGAAGGTTCTTGCAGAAATATAGGGATAGGGTCGGTCCCTCACTCTCCATTACCGACCTAGTGGCCGAAAAGATGAAACCCGACGAGGATTTTGTCCGATATGCTGATAGATGGAGGTCTCTGGCGGAAAGAATAAGGGATACCCTCTCCGAGCCCGAACAAGTGAAGATGATTGTGTCTAATGCAACCCCGCAGTTCAGACACATCCTCGCCATGAATAAACTTACTATAATGGAGGAACTCTATGAAAGGGCCCGATACATCCAAACCCAGCTAAAAGACTCCCCCATCATGAACATGTTTGAGTCGCCGAAGCCCAAAGTGGTCAGAAAGACAGGCGCTGGTGTCCCGGGCGGAGCCACAGAAGGGGTCGTGACAAATGAGCAAGTCAGTGCGGTCAACAATGCCAACTATGCAGTCAACCCAAGGCCTCAACAAATGCCCCGACTACCCCTTCAATCAGGTCCTTTCCCTCTCCGTCCTCCACCCCAAAATAATCCACCCCAGGATAATATGCCTCCATTACGCCAACCCCAGCAACAACAACCACAACCTCAACAACAACAACCACCGCTTCAGTACAACCAAGTTCCACCCCCGGGGAACTATGGTCCCCAACAGCAACAAAGGAGGCCGCTCGGTCCTAAGAGAGCCTACTATCCACCATTGCCAGAAACCTTAGCAGATATTTTTAATGCCCTCATGGCATCAAACCAACTCGCCCTACCCAGAGAAAGGCCCGCCTGGCCCCCAAATGTTGATACCTCCAAATACTGCGTCTACCACAGGCAGCCGGGACACACAGTGGATTACTGCTTCCATTTCAAAGATTACATCCATGATATGAATGATGAACATCAAATAGATTGGGATGAGATGAGACGGTACGTCGCGGCTCTCAAGGCTAGGAGACCTCCTCAGAGGCCACAGCAGCAGTTACAACAGCAGCAGCAGTAGCAACCACAACAACAACAGCAGCCTCAGCAGGCCCCACAACAACAGCCCGACATGGGCATAATCCAGAATCCACTACCGGAGCACCAACAGCCCAATCATCAGGTTAACCCCATCTCCTCCTTCCCGGAAGTCGGGAGAGAGCAGGTGTGGCACCAGGAAAGTACCTCCATTCTTTATACCTCCAACCCTATCGTCATGCAACCCCCTCACCTTGCCCGGGTAGCACCTCTCTCTCATCAACCCGCATCGGTATCGCCTTCACCATTTCCACTACCATTACGCCCTCTCATCCGCACCCCGACCTCCTATCAACCGACACTTTCTACTACGCCTTCACACCCTCTCACCTTCTCCCACTCCCCCACTTTACCATCCACCTCTACCACATTTACCCCTACGCCTTCTAAATCCCTTATCATCCGTCCACCATACATAACCCCGTCTTTCTCCACCACATCACCACTAATGCCTTCAAAACCACTCATCACCCACCATCCGCCCCAAAACCTTTACCCGTTTCAAACCTTACCTCCACCTCCACCTTCCAAACCCCTTATCCTTCATAATCCGCGCGATATCCCCTCTACCTCCGCCATGCCTCCACCTAACAAACCCCTCATCAGAATCCCTGCTCCCGTCATCACCCCTGCTTCATCAACCATTCCTCCACTACTACCCCTCAAACCCCTGTTAAAACCCACTGCTACCCCCACAGAGGTACAAAAGCCGCAGGCAATGGTGCTCCGGAGTGGAAGGATTTTCCACAGGGTTTTCCCCCACAACAGTCAGAATCCCGAGCAATCTCAGCCAGAGAAGGATGATGCAGAACAACCAGAAAGAGCTATCCCTGGAACATAGTATGATCTACTGAAACACTTGGACAAGACGCCTGCCCGGATCTCCATCCTAGAGCTACTTCAAAGATCCACATCCCACCAGGCGGCCTTGATGGAATATCTTCAAAAGGTCATGGTTAATGAAGACCTCCCCGTGGAGAAGATTTCGACCGTCCTAACCCCAACAGACACACAACCAGTCATCATGTTTCACAACTACGAGCTCGCTCCCAAGGAATCTCGGAAATATGCATTGTGCATTTCAATAAAAATTAATGGGGTATCCATAAACCCGTGTCTTGTGGACACGGGTGCATCCATAAATGTGATCTCCATGAGCACTCTTCAGTTGTGTGGGGTCAACGAGGAACAAATAAGACCTTCCTCGATCACGGTCACGGCTTATGACAATAGCAAAAGGCCGCCGCAGGGGATGATTATTCTGAAGGCAGAACTAGGCCCCATGGCAATCTCCACGGAATTCCATGTCCTCGACATGGACCCCACATTTAAGGCTATACTGGGTCGCCCTTACATCGAAGCCATGGACGCTGTGCCATCCACCAACCATCAGTGCCTGAAGTTTCCTTTCAATGGGAGAATTATTAAAGTGGTCAGTACACCTGTCCTTCACACAGTGGATGCTATCAACACCTCTCTGCCTTCTGTTTGGCCGTCTCATCGGCCCATATTGTCACTGCTGGACGTACGTGATCCATCTCATGTTCCACTAGCACCAAAGGAGCCGGTCAGGGCAACCACAACATCCTGTCTCCCTTTTCACTCCAAAGGTTGGGAGATTATGAGGAACATCGGCTATCAACAAGGAAAAGGTCTGGGCGCACAGTTACAGGGTATGCTCAAGCCGCCAAAAGAAATTAGGCCGAACCGTAGGTTTGGCCTAGGCTTCAAAGGACCGTTCAAGGCAGATTGGAAGCCCCTCACGTGGACTCTATCAAACCACTTCAACAGAGGGCCCGTTGTTCAGATGGGAGATCACCCACGAGAAGCATATGGAGGATCACATGCTGTATATTTGGCTGAAAAATATCCGAGGATCACCAAAAGAGGCAAGATCAAAGATCCGGAATGCGAGTGGGACAAATGGTTCGACATATGGGACATTTCCGTTGCACTGGAAAGGATGTTCTCATCTCCACAGCTTGAAGGACCACCATTGATCTCCGAAATACCAGAGAATATTACCACTCTTGCCAAGGTTCCAAACTATCCTCGTCCTCGCCAGAAGGACTCTGTCATCGACGGATCTTCATCCGTCCTCAACATTGCCGTCGACGGCTCATTAGCCGCCATCCTCTCCATCCACTCGTCTCAGCCTTTGCTGATATCTTCTTCCTGGGCCAGACAATTATCTGATGATCTTCCCAGGTCCCCTTCTTTGCTTACATACCTACGCGGGCTTTTCAACCCGCGCCAGGTCTTCAACCATGATCTGCTCTACGAGCCCCACAATCCTCTAGCCATAACCACTTTCCTCTCTCCTCCAATCTCTTTTCACTGCTTTGTCATTAAAAATGAAAACGAAAAAAAAACGTCAATTTTCAAACTCTCCAACAACACATCTTCGTTGAGGAAACCTCCTACATCTCCCACGGGTGCGTACCGCCTTGCGGACCACCCGTCCAAGGTCCGATGAGCGACCTTTTCTACCCCTCCTCTGAGGGGTCTTCTCCTGTACATTCTACACCACCCTCCTCATCTTCCTCTTCGTCTGTAAATATTGTCAGTCAATCTAGGAATGATAGGCCAAGGGTATTACCTAGGAAGAAATCCAAGGGTAGGCAGATCCCTCGTCGATTCCTTCTGGATTTGGCCGCCAGGTGTCAGGCCCTTCTTGCCATCCCCCAGTTGTTAGAAAATCCCATCCAGCTACCCGAAATTGAATGCAAGGGCGAGTGTGCATCTGATGAAGGGTATGGAGTCTACGAGATCACGAATGAAGAATGCCCCACTGAAGATGAGGGTGAAGAATATGAGGATGCGGCGGGCGCATACGCTAGCGGAATGAGGAGATTCGACGAGCCGTCAACCGCCGTAGAAGAATCCACCAAAGAAGTCAACTTGGGGACTGAGGAAGACCCTAGGATCATCCTCATAAGTGACAACCTACCACCCTCTGAAGAAGAGGCATTAATTGAGGTCCTCAAGGAATATAAGGACACGTTTGCATGGAGCTACGAGGATATGCCGGGTTTGGATTCAACCTTGGTCAAACACCGTTTAACCCTAAAACCAGGGTCCATCTCGGTAAAACAAAGGTTAAGGCGTTTCCACCCTCAGATGGCTTTGAAAATGAAAGAAGAGGTCGATAAGCTCCACAAAGCCAGGTTCATTAGAGTCGTTCTTTATCCTCAATGGGTGGCGAACATTGTCCCGGTCATGAAGAAAGATGGGAAAGTCAGGATTTGCATCGACTTCCGGGACCTTAACCGCGCGTGTCCAAAGGATGATTTTCCCTTACCTCACATTGATGTGTTGATTGATAACACGGCAGGTTTTGAAACCCTCTCTTTCATGGATGGATTTTCAGGATACAATCAAATTCGTTTGGCAGAAGAGGATTAGGAAAAGACGTCATTCACTACCCCTTGGGGAACATATTGTTACGTGGTCATGCCGTTTGGGTTAAAGAATGCTGGAGCTACTTACCAAAGAGCGATGATGGCCATATTTCATGACATGATGCACATATATCTGGAAGTGTATGTGGATGACTTATTGGTGAAATCAAGGACCAGGATGGAACATCCAGAAGTTTTGGCTAAGGTCTTGCAAAGGTCAAGAGAATTCCAATTGAAAATGAACCCGAAAAAGTGTGTGTTTGGTGTGTCGTCAGGTAAATTGCTGGGGTTCATTGTGAGTAAAAGAGGGATCGAGATAGATCCCGACAAAGCCAAGGCTATCAGGGATATGCCGCCTCCCAAGATTTTGAGGGAAGTCCGAGGTTTAATCGGTAGGCTGCAGTTTATTCGTCGGTTTGTGTCTCAACATTCACAAAGGTGTAGACCTCTCTACGAGTTGACCAAGTCAGGAGTAGAATTCCACTGGAATTCTAAATGTCAGAAAGCTTTTGAAGGGTTGAAGGAATATCTGGCTAGTCCACCCGTTCTCATTCCACCTAAACCAGAAAAACCTCTGATCCTTTACATCTCAGTCTTGGATGACTCCGTGGGAGCCGTCCTCGCACAAGCTGATGAAGAAGGCAAGGAACGGGCAACCTATTACTTGTCCAAACTTCTCAATCCCTGTGAGCAGAAGTACAGCATCATGGAGAAAACCTGTGCTGCCCTCGTTTGGGTGGTGCAGAAATTGAAGCACTACTTCTTGGCTCACGAGGTCCACTTGATTGCTCGGATGAATCCTATCAAATTCCTTCTGGAGAAAGCCGTCCTTACGGATAGGCTAGCACGCTGGCAAAGTTTTCTCTCTCAGTTCGACATCACCTACATCCAGCAAAAGGCGATTAAAGGTTATGCCATAGCCGAGCATCTCGCTCACCATCCTCTTCCCAAGTTCGATCCCGTCCAATCAGAGTTTCCAGATGAGGAACTAATGTCCATCAACCAATCAGATGAGCCAATGTGGACGCTATATTTTGATGGAGCTCTGAATTCTCAAGGGAGAGGAATCGGCATCGCCCTCCTGTCGCCGGAAGGCCTCACATTCCCATTGGCATACCAGCTCAAATTTCCAGTCACCAACAATATAGCCGAATATGAAGCTCTTCTAGCTGGCCTAGGACTCGCTCATTCTTTTCGTATCACTGAGTTGCGAGTCGTAGGTGATAGTCAACTCATCCTTCGCCAGGTACTCACTAAGTATCGCACTCGCGATCCCAAACTCAAGCCATACCAAGAACTCACTGCTGCCTTTGCCAAACTGTTCACAAAACTGATCTTTGTTCATATCCCTCGTCATCAGAATATTCTCGCCGATGCCCTCGCCTCATTGGCATCATCCATAAGGTTCCCTCTAGGAAGATGGTTTAAGTCCATTTCCATCTACAAACTTCACGCCCCTGCAATCGATGATGCTTCCTACGTAAACATCAAAGACAGGATAGCAAGGAAGATCCTGCAGGAAGATATACTTGAGAAGAGGGAGCTCATGTTGGCAGAGGCCGAAGAAGAACTGGCTGATGAAGAGAAACCATGGTTCTATGAAATTGTCAAATATTGCCAAGATCAGTCTTATCCTGAAGGGGCCACCACAGAGGACAAGAAAGCCATAAGAAGGGTGGCTCAGAAATACACATTGATTGGAGGTCTACTCTATAGGAGGAGCCTTACTGGTATTCTGTTAAGATGTCTTGGTGACGATGAGGTTTGGAAATGTGTAGAAGAGACGCACTCGGGTGTGTGCGGTGGCCACGTGAATAGTCAGATGCTCGCCAAGAAGATCATTCGTCAAGGCTTTTATTGGCCCACTATGGAAGAGGATTGTGATGTCTATGTCCGTAGGTGTGTCAAGTGTCAACTTCACGCCGATAAAATCTATTCACCATCTTCCTCACTTCATCCAATATCCTCCACATGGCCTTTCTCCATGTGGGCATTCGACATCATTGGTCCCTTAGGTGATCCCAATTCCCTCACCAAGCAGAAATCTTTCATCCTTACTGCGACGGAATACTTCACCAAATGGGCCGAAGCCGAAGCTTACGCGGAGATCAAGGCGTCAACAGTCTGCAAGTTCATCATGAAGAACATTCTCGCCAGATTCGGCGTCCCAAGCACGATCGTCACCGACAATGGGCCACAATTCATTTCTCAGGACCTACAGGACCTCTGCAAAAGGTACGCAATTACGTTGCATCATTCATCGCCTTATTACCCACAAGGTAACGGTCAAGCGGAGGCCACCAATAAAACATTGCTCAAAATCATCAAAAAAACCTGCGAGTCTAGTAAGTTTTCAGACTGGCCAGAAAAGCTTATCGAAGCCCTATGGGCCTATCGCACCTCAATCCGTACCCCCACCGGGCAGACTCCATTTGCCCTCACTTATGGTATGGAAGCGGTAGTCCCGTACGAGACTCTGATCCCTTCTCTCAGGGTACAATTGGATGAGGAATTTCCCCTCGACGATCGTCGTAATTCACTCCTCGCCCAGTTGGAACTCTTGGATGAGAAACGGCTGGCCGCCGCCGAACACGCGCGTGTGTATCAAAATAGACTCGCTCGCTTTTACCAAAAGAAAGTCGTTGAGAGAAAATTCAAAGTCGGTGAGATGGTCGTAAAAAGAATTTTTGTCAAACCTGTGTAGACACGTCAAAATTGACATTATTTTGAGTATATTTCATATCGCTCTGCGATGCCCCATTTGACCCTCAAATCAGCTTATTTGAGTGGTTTTCCCACTTTTCATGGATTGCCCCTGATTTCTCCTATTTTTCCCAATTTACCTCCCTTGTCCTATTTTTCTGGATTTTTTGGGCATTTATCTCTATTTTATGAATTCACGCCCTCATCAGGGGCGTGTTTTTGAAACACGCCCTTGTCTAGGGCGTGTCTTTCCCATTTTATCTATTTCTCCCCATTTTTTATTTTCTGAATTTTCTAATTTACGACCTGAGTAAGGGCGTGTTTTCTTAAAACATGACTTAATCTAGGGCGTTTCTTAAAGAAAGGACGACCTCACCTGAGGGCGTTAATTCTTTTGGTTTTGACCGACTTCCCCATTTGAGCTCTTGAAATTAACGCCCTTCTCAGGGGCGTGTTTTTAAACATGGCTTTAATTAAGGCGTGTTTTACATTTTTCAAATATGGGGAGTTTTTATTTCTAAATTTGGTTTTTGAGAAACGCCCTTGTGCAGGGCGTGTTTTTGAGAAACGCCCTATGCGTAGGTCGTCAATTCGTAAATTGACGCCCTGACCTAAGGCGTGTTTCACCGTCTGCCTTCGCAGCCCTTTCCCCAGAGAGTCCTTGCTTCGATAGATGCCTACTTGATTTGGGCTCTTGCCCATTCTTATCCTTCCCCTTCGTAGGACTCTTGCCTTCTTATCTCTCATCCATTTCTATTTAAACAGAGCATTTAGCTCTGTTAAGGGGTTGAATGTCGGAGGTTTTCTTCCCGGTTGTTTTTATTATTTCTTCTTCTTCTTCCTTTTTTTTCTTTCTTCTGCTGCTGTCTTCTTCTTCTTCCGTCTCCCTTCTCTTCTGTTTTTTTCTCTTTTTCTTCTATTCTTCTTCTTCTTCTTCTGCTCCCTTTTCTTCTGTTTGTTTCTTTTGTCTCTTTTTACAGGAACCGAAGGTGGCCTTTGGCTAAGGAGGGCTTCTCACGATCAACCTCTTCATCCCTCTTGAAGTTTCTCCCCATCGAGCATCAAAGCCAAACAATCAGATTTTTCTATTCCCCTTCTCCCCTATCTTATTTTTATTTTAGTTCATAATTCACATGCATGCATCATTGTTATTGATAATTCTTTCTCAATCATCATATTGAGACCTCCCCTTTTTTTATTATTATTTGCATTCATCATACATCTCCCACACCCTCTTTGCATAGGGGTTTAAGGGCTAATACCCTTAAGGTGTGTTCTTAATCAATTTTCATGCTCATCTTTATTAAGAATTGATGCTACACACACATTATTTCTAATCCAATTCTTTTGTGTTGTGTGTCTTTTTTTGCAAGGGTAACCAAGTTGAAGAACTCTCTTCGTCGGCCGGCCGATTTGAAGAGAAAAGGAGTACTCACAATCAACCGCACATTTGAGGTATTTGCGATCACTTTCCCCTTATCATCTCCACTTGAGACCCTCGTGTCTCTGGCGATCACATCACAACCTCCTTTTAGCACCTCGTGCATGTTTCATCTCCACTATTGTTTATTGATTATTGCTTTTTATTCTTAATATTTTCCTTAAGTGGATTTTTAAAGAGATCTACAAATTGGCGATCACGGTGGGACCCTTTGTGTTCTTCTTTCATTACCCTTTCCCCTTAGGCACCCGCGCGTGCCGTCTCCCCTATTGCACCCTCGGTGCGTCTCCTTTTGTGCCCCTCGGGCACCCTCCACTTGCATTGTACTCTCCCACTTGTGATTTGTTAGTTTGATAGGTTTTGTTTAGAAAGTCCTTTTTTTTAAATAAAATTGATGAGCATGCTTATTCTATTGATTGCCATGATTGTGTGATTGGGTGTTGATACTGCCGGCCGCGAAGTTTTTCTGGGGAAAGTGAATTAACGCCTCTGGAAGAGGCGTTTTTCTTGATTTAACGCCCTAAGCAAGGGCGTCTGCTTCCTATTTCACGCCCTCTGATAGGGCGTTTTCCAGCACATTTCTGGGTGTTCTTGCTTTATATTGATGCATGTGAATTCACGCCCTGCTACAGGGCGTCTTTTACTTTATTAGCGCCCCACATTAGGGCGTGTCTTTTGATTTGACGCCCGTTGAATAGGGCGTCCTTTTATTGGTAGCGCCTCACCATAAGGCGTGTTTTACTCTGCCCCTGGGCCCCCACGTTGGTTCACGACAGTGCCGCTGTCGTTTCTCTTGTTAGTAGCGCCCCCTGCCAGGGCGTGTTTTTACTGTGGGTTTCCGGGTGAGTTTTCATGATATTTCATGCTTATCTTTGTTGATTGATCATATTATTGTGGTTGGCCTGTTTCCCCTGTTGCATTCATTCTTTGCATTGGTTTGGGAGCCCCCCTCCTCTTCATTAGGATCCACACACCCTCTTGGAATCGGGACGACCCTCCATTGAGCATTCCGTCTCTTTGGACCGGAGATCCCTTTTCCAAGCCTCCGTAAGTCCCCGCACCCGTGGATTCCCTCACGGACGCCGGGCAGGTTGTACCCTTTTGAAGTCCCGAGTTAGTGGCCTATACGGTGAGAAAGTGTTCCTAGTTGGCATTGAAGTTCAAATCATATTGAAACTAGGTTCCCCCCTTGTGTGAATCATTCCAAACTTTGCTAAAATCTTTAATTCACCAAGGTTCAAACAAATAAAAATCAAGGTAACCATTCCAACTTGTGTGTTTCTTTGCAAATTGTTTGCACGTTATTTGGATTGCGTAATGCCTTACTTTGATAAACAAAACAACATGTTCAATTCAATTCATGAGGATATACAACCTAGCACATCTTATAATCCTCACCTTCAACATGTTCAACATAATTCTCGCCATCTCTCCAAGGGACCACATTCTCACTATTATGGTCATGCCCGACCCATGGGCAATGTCCATTCTCATGGTCCCCCTCCTCAATTGCGAGCCCCTATTCCCTCGGGATCGTCTCCTCCCAATGACGAGAAGGTCTCCCGAATCATCCATGCATTGGATCATCTCACCCCTCAACAGATCCAAGCCCTTAAGGCGGCCGTTGAGGGTGCATCTCATTCACCTCCATCTTCTAATCCTATTCGGGTGGCCCATCACCTACTTCCCTCTTCTATTCACACTCGGGTGGCCCATCACCCACTTCCTTCTTCCACTCATATTTCTAATCGGGTAGCCCATTACCCATCTCCTTCTATTCATGCTTCCTCTCGGGTGGCCCATCACCCGCCTCCTTCTATTCCTCCTCCACCGCGGCCCCGAGGCCCATTTATTCCTTGCAATCCGGCCCATCCGGATTCTTCCATGGGCCGGCCCATTAATTCCCCTCCACGGCCTTTTTATGCGTCCCTTCCTCCTTCAAGGCCCTGCCAGCCCTCGGTTGTTCAAGTCACACCCCTCCAACAATCTCTGCTTGATAAGATTACTTTGATGGAGGAACAAATAAAGAGGGTCACGGCTCCTCCTACTCCAGTCAATCCTCTCCATGCCGCTTTGGACGAGATTACAAAGATGGAGAGAGAATGGAAAGACAGGAGGGATGATTACGGCGTCGGCGGTTCAAGTGAGCAAGAGCCGACACTCGAAGTATCCGAGGCAGTATACGATGATGATGAAGCTCCGCAGGCACCCCTTCCGAGTTTCCTTAACTTTCCGCTTTCCCCATTTTCATTCGATGAACCCCCTGCTCAGGAGGAAACCACTCCTAATTCAACCCCTGTTTATGAGACCAGTTGGTGTTACGACGATGGGTCGATATTCCAATCGCCCACACCGGCACATTGTGAGTCTCCTCCTATCCCTGACGCTGCTTACATTACACCTCCACCAGTTATACCATCAAACTTCACACCATCAACCTCCCCTGAGTCTTCCATCAAACCTCCGCCCATTAAACCCTTAACCTCCATACCATCGGCCTCCATTGAGCCCACCGTTGAACCTTCCCCAATTAACCTCCCATTACCTCCACCTCAACCTTCCATTATCCCTTTAAAACCCACTTTGCCTATTTCACCATTGAACCCTTTACCCTTACCCATGGCTAATCCTGAGCAGGATCCACCACTTTTTGCACCCGAGCCCATCCCGACTGCTTCCGAGCAAGGGGAGAAGCTCGACGTGTTTGAACCTCCGCCCCCATTCACCCATTTGCCAACACTTTCCATTATAACTCCACTATCCACGGAGCCTTCCGCCTCCGCCTCACCTCCCTTTGTTACTCGGAAGGGGCGTGCTTCTGCAGCTACTTGCGCCAAGGATAAGCAAGAGCCGGGCAAGAAAACTTTGGCCACGGCCGTGCCATTCAAGATACAGGAATTCATTTGCCGGATGCCAATCCGGGTTATTGTGCCAATCACGGCCGAAGAAGTCAAGTCGCCGCCATGCCGGGCATTGATGCCGTTTAAGGGTCGGGCAGGGCACCCCTTGTTCCAATTTCCGAATTCCGAATTCATTACTCCTTACAAGGGGCGAGTGCCCATTTTGCTCAACTTTCCATATATACCACATTCAATGGGCAACACGACGCTCCCCGTTCCAACTCTCCAACTCCCTCACATTGTTGATCTTTGCCTTCAAAGGGGGTTGCCACTTATTGAAGCTTCTTTTATTGAGCCAATTGGCTGTATTCTTTCACTGCCGTGGAGGGGCAGTTATCTTAATGCTAAGGAGCCATCCCTTATTTGTTCCACTTTCTATTCATCCATGTCTATCACTTTTCCTTCATGGGCCATTCCCAGGGTTAGGAGGAGGATCTCATCCTCTCACCCTTCACATCATTCATCTTCTTTGCATCTCCTTGCATTCACGCATTCATTGCATTCATCACATCCATCATTTTGCATGCATTTGCACCTCCTAATCCCCGGGTTTCCAAACCCGTATCTCCCCCGTCTTTCGGCACCGCCGGACATTCCGCAATTCTCATCTTGTTCATCTTCATCCACTTTCCCCTCGGGCATCGCGCCCCTTTCTATATTCTCCCTCCGGAACCTCCGGATTCTCCACCTAATTGTCTCCGTCTTTTCCTAGGGCATGACGCCCCTTTCCATCTCATTCCTCCGGAGCCTCCGGATTCTTCCCTTGTCCTTTCAGGGCATCGCGCCCCTTTCCCGGTTATTCCTCCGGAACCTCCGGACATTCCCCTCGGGCATCGCGCCCCTTTCTATATTCTTCCTCCGGAACCTCCGGACTTTCCCCTCGGGCATCGCGCCCCTTTCTATATTCTTCCTCCGGAACCTCCGGACTCTCCTCTCGGGCATCACGCCCCTTTCCATCTCATTCCTCCAGAACCTCCGGACCATCCATCTTTCTTCCGATTCATCTTTCTGCTCCTCCGGGATATCGTCTCCTTCATTTTCTTCTTCCTTTTTCATCATCTTTTTCCATATTTCTTCCGAGGGCATCGCGTCCCTTCTTTCGTTATCTCTCCGGAGCCTCCGGATGATTTCTCCTCTCACAATCCTCCTCTGCCTCCGGACCCTCCGGATCCGCCTCTTTCCATCTATCAATTTCTTCATCTGATTCCTCCTAATCATGGGTCCGACCCAACTTCTTCCACATCCACTGCCTTGGGCATCTGCCCTTTCTCCCACTGCTTCCGAGGCTTTAGTCCTCACTCCACCTTCTAATTCTCCGCTTCTTCTGTAGACTGTTCCATGTGATCAGGGTCTCCGCACCTTAGTGAGGGAGTTCTAGCCCTCGCCTCTTTTCCTTTTTTCCTTATTCGTCTGAGTCTGGTTTGAGCACCACTCATTCTTGTTAAGCCACTTTCAAACCCTTTGCTTCCAATCCTTTTGACTGCCAAAGAGGACAAATCCCATGATGATCAACCTCTCGCAGCAGCTGCTTCTACAAAGGTTGCAAGGTAACATATTGGCGTAAGTAAGCATTTTTATGATATCATTTCCTCATTACTTCACGCATGATATTCAAAATGAAGTGCTTCTTAACAAGATTCAAAAGTGGTGTTTTAAACCTTTATCTTAAACTTTTGAATTCTCATTAAAAAAAAAAAAGAAAAAAGAAAGAGTCTTTAGGCTTGCTATGCAGCACTTTTGGTTATAAGAACCCCGCGCTGGGAATTCTACATTCTCTCCCCGCTTGTTAAGAGCAACCCTTAGCTGGGCATTCCACACACTTCACGGCGTCCTTAGCCGGCTTCGTTGATAAAACATCGTCCCTACTTTGGCCATGCCATGAGTGTATCTGAAAGTCTTTTTCTCTTCTTCACTCGGCCGCATGCAGGGGCAAGAGGTTGACGGATAAGATGACCAACCTTGGTAATCCCAATACGAGAGGAGTCTCAAATAGGGACAGTCTTGACCCAAAATTAATATGAGTTTTCATATGAGTTTTATGATATATATCTAGCCAAAAGGGCTATTATGAAAATCAAGTCGGAATTCCGATAAAAGTAAAAGTATGAATTATGGCATGTCAAGAGTGGCAAAGTCCCCGCAGGGAAAACCCTGGTCGTATGCATGTCATGGGTCTAAAAATCAAAGGCATAAAGCCCCGGCGCAACAGACTACCTCTTTGAGGGTTAACACCTTGGAAGGAATTCAAGTCCTGATGTCTCCCATCCTGCATAAAGCTTATCTCTAATTATTCTTCTCTTCTCCCTCCAAGACTGAATGTTTCTCGGGTATGGCCTTGGTAGGGGCACCGTTGATCAAAGGCGGTCGGTTATAGGATGCCACTTTCAATGCACGCCCAGCTTTGGACAGTTTTAAGCAAAAGGGGAAGGAACGAGGACCCCTAGCCAGTGGTTTAAAAAACTCTTTGATGCTGCTTTAGCAATGTCTAACCAAAATCAAACAAAAATTGAATATTCCTTGTCAAAAATTCATAAAAATTTGAATACCTTTCTCAAAACTTCATAAAAATTTGAATATTTTCCAAAACCCACAAAAATTTGCATATTGATCAAAACTCATAAAAATTTGATTATCTTTTCCAAAACTCATAAAATTTGCATATTTCAAAAACTCCATAAAAATTGCATTGCATTTGTCTGATGGTGTTTTGCAGGAATAACTTTCCAAGGACCAGGAGCACGGGATGAGTCCTCTCTCCACTCATTGCTATCAATCTATTGATTCTTTCCCGATATTTTCATGACATGCCACCCTGGGCATTTTTGATTATCATCTCCCTATATCATTTTGATTGTTATATCTCCTGATTATCTCTTGAATATCATTCTGATTATTCATCTCCAAATCTTTCAATCAACTCCTGCTGATTCACTTGATCACTTTGCCAAGGGGCATTATCATTCCCTGATTACTCTGCCGATGGGCATTATATCAGATCTTGATTATTTAACTCCAAAACTTGATTAGCCAGATTGTCATCCTCATGACAAACAACAAACAATGATGATTTGCAATACCATGATTTAATTTGTGCTATTCATGCCATATACATGCTATGATTGATGCTTTAATGATTGTTATGCTTAAATGCCTCATTCATTGCTTGTTATCTTTTATATCTTGGCTGATGAATTTTTGAGCGCAGGATAAGAAGCTCTTGGTCCCGCCGACTGGGCATCATCATCAAAGTCCCACGGTGCTTGCAGCTCATTTCTCAGTTCCCATGCTTATTGATATCACCATCTCCCTGTATGCATTCTACTATATGTTATTACGCTATTAGATTATATCAAGGACCTTGTGGCTTTGGCAAAACTGGAATTTGAGTTCCCCTTCATCAAAAACAATGACGATTCCAGAGGAGTCTTAGTCACACGGATAGGCCGTTGAGCCGTCCAAGGCTGGGGACGATGGTTCCCTCTTTACGAGTTGGTGCGCGGATAAACATGCTTCGGCTTAGTATCAGCTCGCAGAATCGGTTTCTTGACCCAGTCTGGGCAGTTTAACAATATTATCCTTGATTATTCTATATTTTTCGTTTGATTTAATTTTCCCTTTAAACCCAGCATGCATTCATGTAGGAATTTGAAACAATTGTTGAAAATCATTCTGATAAGCTGTTTTTGTGGGTCAAATTGATCTTGATCTTCGATGTGAGATATTCCATGCCGAATTGAGTCCTCAGTTCGTTTTGTCGCTGTTTTGGGTGATTTTCTCGAAAGCTCCTTGTTTGGATTTTTATCATCTTATTTTTTAATCTCCTTTCCTTTGATCCACCTTGGCTGCAGCACGTCCACTAGCTGGTAACCGCTCCCCAATGGTGAAACTTGCAGGTTTGTGACCTGAGGTACTTCCACCGCGTTGGAAGTTGATCATTTTATTTTTATCTCCTTCGTGCACCGCGTGCACATCTCCCCTTTTATCCAAACATTGTTGATTTCGTTGGATTTCCCGAGATTTGCTTCATCTCGTGCTTTTGATTTGATTCTCATCAAGTGATATTGATTACGTGTCTCATCACACCTTGGCATCTACTTTTCAGTTTGCTACGCTTCCTTGCAAAGCAGACGCCAAGGCGGGGCAGCTGTAGACACGTCAAAATTGACATTATTTTGAGTATATTTCATATCGCTCTGCGATGCCCCATTTGACCCTCAAATCAGCTTATTTGAGTGGTTTTCCCACTTTTCATGGATTGCCCCTGATTTCTCCTATTTTTCCCAATTTACCTCCCTTGTCCTATTTTTCTGGATTTTTTGGGCATTTATCTCTATTTTATGAATTCACGCCCTCATCAGGGGCGTGTTTTTGAAACACGCCCTTGTCTAGGGCGTGTCTTTCCCATTTTATCTATTTCTCCCCATTTTTTATTTTCTGAATTTTCTGAATTTACGACCTGAGTAAGGGCGTGTTTTCTTAAAACATGACTTAATCTAGGGCGTTTCTTAAAGAAAGGACGACCTCACCTGAGGGCGTTAATTCTTTTGGTTTTGACCGACTTCCCCATTTGAGCTCTTGAAATTAACGCCCTTCTCAGGGGCGTGTTTTTAAACATGGCTTTAATTAAGGCGTGTTTTACATTTTTCAAATATGGGGAGTTTTTATTTCTAAATTTGGTTTTTGAGAAACGCCCTTGTGCAGGGCGTGTTTTTGAGAAACGCCCTATGCGTAGGTCGTCAATTCGTAAATTGACGCCCTGACCTAAGGCGTGTTTCACCGTCTGCCTTCGCAGCCCTTTCCCCAGAGAGTCCTTGCTTCGATAGATGCCTACTTGATTTGGGCTCTTGCCCATTCTTATCCTTCCCCTTCGTAGGACTCTTGCCTTCTTATCTCTCATCCATTTCTATTTAAACAGAGCATTTAGCTCTGTTAAGGGGTTGAATGCCGGAGGTTTTCTTCCCGGTTGTTTTTATTATTTCTTCTTCTTCTTCCTTTTTTTTCTTTCTTCTGCTGCTATCTTCTTCTTCTTCCGTCTCCCTTCTCTTCTGTTTTTTTCTCTTTTTCTTCTATTCTTCTTCTTCTTCTTCTGCTCCCTTTTCTTCTGTTTGTTTCTTTTGTCTCTTTTTACAGGAACCGAAGGTGGCCTTTGGCTAAGGAGGGCTTCTCACGATCAACCTCTTCATCCCTCTTGAAGTTTCTCCCCATCGAGCATCAAAGCCAAACAATCAGATTTTTCTATTCCCCTTCTCCCCTATCTTATTTTTATTTTAGTTCATAATTCACATGCATGCATCATTGTTATTGATAATTCTTTCTCAATCATCATATTGAGACCTCCCCTTTTTTTATTATTATTTGCATTCATCATACATCTCCCACACCCTCTTTGCATAGGGGTTTAAGGGCTAATACCCTTAAGGTGTGTTCTTAATCAATTTTCATGCTCATCTTTATTAAGAATTGATGCTACACACACATTATTTCTAATCCAATTCTTTTGTGTTGTGTGTCTTTTTTTGCAAGGGTAACCAAGTTGAAGAACTCTCTTTGTCGGCCGGCCGATTTGAAGAGAAAAGGAGTACTCACAATCAACCGCACATTTGAGGTATTTGCGATCACTTTCCCCTTATCATCTCCACTTGAGACCCTCGTGTCTCTGGCGATCACATCACAACCTCCTTTTAGCACCTCGTGCATGTTTCATCTCCACTATTGTTTATTGATTATTGCTTTTTATTCTTAATATTTTCCTTAAGTGGATTTTTAAAGAGATCTACAACCTGGAGGGCCGCGTTCTAAGCTCCAACCCAATTGGGAAGGACCATTTGTAATTCAAGCCGTGTACCCTGGCAACGCCTACAAGCTAATCAACGCCGAAGGGACCGAGTTATCCCACCCTTGGAATGGGCTTTATCTTAAGAAATACTACCCTTAGCACAAAACAAAAAAAATGAATGATGAAAAGATAAAAAAACATCAAAAACAAGGAAATATTGAAAACCACTAAAAATATGGAAAATTCAAAATGTCGATGCCTGGCAGGCACCATGTAGTTAAGTCCCTGCATCTAACCTTCATGTTAGGATAGGGCCCATTAAGGCTTGGTAGGCACCGGGTCTTGGTTTGCCAGAACCGTGGAGATCCCTGTCCGGCCACGTCGGCCTATGCTCGCTCGAAGGAAGCTAACATGTGCTCACTTATGTATTTTATTCAAAAAAATCGGTAGCATCACCTACGGTAGGGCCACACCTAGAAGATCTCCGGAAGCTGTAATCTTTATTCTTTTCTCTTCGACCAAATGAGACAGTCGGCACCCTTAAAACGCTGAGCATGAGAAACCGAAACTCAAACCCCAAAGGCAAGAGTAGGACCCATTTCCTCGAGCATCGATCAGAGCACGAGAAGAGGGCAGTGTCCCCGCAGGCATACGAAGAGGGAGCCCACCAACGTCAAACGACTATATCTCCCTCACAGAAAGAAATACAAAATCAAAATCAAGAGAAAAGCCTGGTCGTGACCGTGCCTGGTACGATAAATGGAACCCCTCAAAGCAAAAGTCTGAATCCACAAAGGGGGGCTGTGGAATGTAAATGCTCGAGATTTGGTCCGAATTTGTCCGAAAGGAAAGAGTTAATGGGCCCTTATTCGCTCGCCGGGTTAACGGCTTTGCCGGTCCTCTCAGGAGGTTTATCCCCTACGCTCTTCCTTCTCCCTCTAAAGATGAAGGTTCGATGGAGTTTCTGAAAGGTGAAAACTGCCCAGGGTCTGCGACCTTATTTTAATATACACATTTTGGTTGCCTACTTTGAAAAGCAAAAGCTATCGCTGCGAAGGAGTCTCTGTGATTCTGGCGGGTCAAGACCCCTGTTTACCACCTTGATATCTTCTTGTTTAACCTCGGGCTTAGGCCAATGCAAGCGCGTCACCTATGGGTGCGACGGCGTCTGATTCCGGGTCAGCGTCGCGCGGTTGGTCGTTAGGGTTCCAGGGTGTTCCATCTTATACCATCTAGAGTTGTGAGGAAACAGACCCGGGTCGGGCAAATCATCTACCTCAAACACCTTTTGGGTGAATCCCTGTGGTCGGAAGCAACTGGGAGCCTAAGCATGGCATGACGGTATTGTCATCAGGGTAAGTCTTAGCCGGCGGGATCGTCATTCGAGGGGTCTAGAGGCCCAAATCAACCTAGATGTGCACTTAAGATACCTGGGAGGTTAGTAAGAAACCCCTGTCTCACGTAGGTTAGGTGCCATTTGGGTGCTTGCCGGGCGTTAGCAATAAAAAAATTGAAATGATAAAAGCACAAAAAAATAGAAAAGAGAAATGTACATATTTGCAAACAAAAAAAATCTTTTTATGATAAAACAAAAAAAAATGTCAAATATAAAAAAGAAAACGAATCAATTTTGCATGATTGCATTTACGTGCATCATCTCATTTTTAATATCGCTTGCATTCGTGTGCTTGCCTGTCGCATTTATCATCACCGCATCTTTCCCTTGCCTTCGTTAAATAAAGGCTTGGCCCCTTGACCAGTTATCAAGGACAGTCACAGTGACCATTTGCTTATTGAGCAAGGGGCCAAGTCAGAACAGAAATTCTGATTTGTTTGTTTCAGTGATATGTGCAGGGATTCAGGTAACTGAAGCAAAGGTGAAAAACAAACAAACCAAACCTTGTGTTTTATTCCAAAAAAAAAAAACCAAAAAAATTTACATCAAGTTCCGCCCTCTCTCTCTGCATTATTCGTCCCACTACTCTCCGGGCAAAACACTCTCAAAGGTGCTACCCAACTACGAAAAGCGGTACTCCTGCCGCTCTGTACTCCTCTTCCTATTCCCACATCCCGGCGTTGATCCACGAAAGCAGCAGAGAAGCTACCAACACGAAAGCCACGCTCTCGTACTTTTCGGTAGCGCTCCTCACCATCTCTCAGCCACTGTTCAGCAAGACCAAGGCCGATTCGGAGTTCGAATAGTTGGGCCTCCATGGCCCTTCGCTCCTCCCTTTCAGCCAAACTGTTGGCTCTTTCTCTCTCTGCGTTTCTTTCCCTCTCTGCCCGTTCTCTCTCACGGTCTTCCCTCTCTAACTGGAGAGTGATCCTCAGTTCCATAGCATCCCTGGATGAGTCGTCATTAGGATGACGCCGCAGTTCCCTCTCCAGTTCTGCTATCCTAGCCTCCTTATGCGTAGCTTGGGCAAGCGCTTCTTCCATCTCCTTTTCCTGCCGAGTGTACCATCTCAGATACGCGATAAGGCGTAAACAAAGAGAACTCAACGCTGAAACTTTTACCTGTATACGGAGCATTCCTTCTGCCTCCGCAGCACGCTGCGTGGCGTGAGCAAGTTGCTCATGAAGCGAGTCAAGTTCTGAGGTGGGAATCCACAAGCTGGAAGAGGCACCACCTACTCCCATCGCTGGGGAGGCTGCGCCAATCTGGGCATGCTGCGACCATGTGAATTAGCAGCCAACATCTGGAATCTGGGGTTTTAACTAGGAACGTACTGTACACCTACCAAGGCGCTCGTAGCTCCGCGGGCATCACCCAACTGTTGTTCCATCTCTGCCAAGCGAGTTCGTAAATTCGCTATCATGGCATCCCGGACATCCTGCAGCCTTACAAGTCAGCATTTTTACCAAAAAAACCAAGAAAAGGAGAAAGAAGAGAAGAGAAAAAGGGGAAACCTACCTCCACAAGTCCCCTGGGTTGGAACCGTTCTGCGTACTTTGTCCTATATAGACGCAAGTAGTCCTCGCTGTCCCGCGCCTGTGATTCTACAATCGTGCCACCCCGTTGCCAGTCCTCATACTGTTCGGGGAATCGCACGCGCCAGTCAATGCAAGTCGCCGGTCCCCGCGTCTTTCTCCCGACACGAGGTGGCGCAGCTGAATCCACCCATTCTTGAGCCAGTCCTAAAGTCCTCATAACTAATCGTAGCCAAAGCGACTCGATTTCATTCAGGCAGTGCATCCATAGTTCCCGTCCGAACCGGGCACGACTTGCTAGAACCCACGGCTGGTTGGCATCGACCATGTCTGAGTAGGGTCTCCAGTTTACCATCGCCGTAGGGAACTCCTGTAGCTCCCGCCTTAACACCATCAGTTGGTAGGTTTGGGGTGCCGCACTCATGACGGGTTCCCACCGCCTGGCTAGCGGCACCATCACGGGTCGCCAATGTCGAGCTCTCCCCATAGGGAGGTAATAATAGCTCCATAACTGCTCGGCGCAGGTCATCAGCACCTTGCGAAAACAACAAAAAAAATACAAAACAAGCAAAACCAAAAAAATACCTGGATGAATGGTGTGAAACCACTCACAGTCATCTCACGATCCGTTTCTTGGAATAGGCCTGCAAACAAGTGTGCCAGCATGGCGGCTCCCCAGGCATAATACCCTACTCTTTCAAGGTCTGACAACAGCTCCAGGAAGCAACATTGAATACCATCCCCTTTCGAGCTCAGTACCAATCTCCCCAAAAGGAAGAGGAGAAATCTCCTCAAATCTATGTTACATCTTTCCCAGTTGCCGAAATCTGTGCAGTACACGGCACGGCATCCTATTTCCATCCTTTCCATGAACTCTTCTGAGGATTCGTCATCCCGCCGACGAGTGTCGGTGAGCCCTAATGCATCCATGAGGGACGCCCTAGCTACCGACATGTTCTTCCGACCATCTAGGTCCAAACCCAGTAACTTCTGGGCACCTTCTCTGTAGTCCGCGTAAGTGACTCCGGTCACTGCCTCGCCTTCTACCTTCAGGCTTGTGATCCGGACCACATCCTCCAAGCTGGGCACCATGTGCCCCCAGGGCATCAGGAATGCCCGGCTCACTGGGTCCCATCTCTCACACAAGGCTTGGATCAGGACTAGGTCAAGTTGGATCGGCTCGATCCGAAGGAAGGTACCAAATCCCATCACGTCTAGCCTCGCCTTCTGAAAATCTGGGAGGCCCCTGTACGCTGCTACTACCAACTCCCATAAGATTTGTGATTTCATCACAACCTACACATACAAGGAATGGGGGTGAGGTTTGGTCAGAAGAAAGGAAGAAAAAATGAGAAAAGGGCAAGAAAACTTGGCTTACAAGTTGTGATTGGGCCCTTTCGCTGAAGTGCCCTTCAAAGTCTGAAAGCCTCCTGGAACTACTACCACTGGACCTGCTTCTCTTCGAGGAATGGGAAGATTCGCCCTCCATCCAACTCTCAGAATTTTGAACTCCTCCTCTCCCGTAAGAACTTGTGCTCCTCGAGTTATTCCTCGATATACCTGGGAAGATAAAAGGGACAAGAATTTATAGAAATGGAAGGAGTGAGGGCCAAGATTACCTCCATCACCTGTCGATGATAGCCCTCGCAATAAGACACCGGCCAAGCGGCCCCATGTGTCGCTTCACCGCTCGCACAGGGTGATTGACTGGACGAAGAATAGGACGAATAGCCCCTATGTTGTCTAGGGATACCCTATCATGTTTTGGAGGACGCCCGCAAAATTTGGCACAACATCCGGGAAAAGGAACTAGGGCCGTCAGTATTGACTTCGACGGCAGATTCCCGTGGAAAATGGTCACAACAAGACGTGATTCTTCGCTCGAGGCGGAGTCTCGACAGATCCGTCACATGGGAACAGTGCAAAGGAGAAGAAGTGTAGGGAAGAAGGAATGCACAAGAGGACAAACAAGCATCAGAAAATCAAATCACTCCATTCATAATTCTACATAAGCTGTCAAAAACATCATAAACATAAAGAGGTGACGGGTCCACTAGCCCGCCAATCCTCACCATCACTCATCTCTCCGGGCACTCTCCTCCTCTCCCCCGAGGTGAGGGTCCCTCAGAAGCCTCCGGGATCCCCGTGCAGTAGCACCTGCCTCACCTCTGGGCGCCTGCTCCGCAGCAGTGACTCGCTGCTCCTCCCCTGGCGTGGCGAAGAAGCCACTGGCGGCAAAGCGACCGGACTGGCGGAGTCGCTCCCCGAACTCTCGCGCTCTCTCGTAGCGCGTCTCCATCCTTCCTAGCCTCTGCACGACGGCCTGAAGGCCCAGCTGGAGCTCCCTCACTTGGGCCTCCAAGGCCCTCCTCTCGGTCAGATCCCGCTATCGCTCGGACCTTCTCTCGGCTTTCTCTCTCTCTACCTCTCTCCTCATCATCTGCAGAAGAACCCTTAACTCCAGGATGTCTGGAGAAGGTCTCTCCTCACCACGATGCCGCAGCTCCGCTACAGTCGCCACCCAGGCGTCACGCTCCTCTTCCGCCCGGGTCGCACGGGCCACCGCACCGGCAAGTTACTCCCGGAGGGAAGCAATCTCGAGAAAAGGGGCCGAGGAACTGGAAGATGTGCCACCAATCATCCCCGCCGTCACTGTCTGCTGGGCACGCTGGAACAAAATAAACAACGGCCGTCAGTGAAACTCCAAAACCTGAAGTTAAAAGGGCGGCACGTAACTTACCAGGAGCGACAGCTCATGTTGAGCGACGGCCAGTTGCCGCCTAGTCTCTGACAGCTGGGCACGCGAGCCGCCGATGCCACGCGTGTCCCCAGCTTGGGGAAGCCCCGTGTAACTCTCTCTCTGCCGCCGCAGGAAGTCGGCACTGTCCTGCACCAGTACACCCCCTTGCTGTCCAGGGAGACGTACGGGCCAGTCCTCGAGCCTCGCCTTGCCGCGACTCTCCTTCCTGACGTGGCTCGGCTCGTCCGCACTCGCCCACTCATCGGCCAAGCCCAGCGTCCTTGCCATGTCCTGCACCAAGAAAGGGGTCCCATATCAGTCAAAAGGAACGCGTCCCCTGTCTAGGACGCGTCCATCATTTGAGTGCAACACTCGCCGAACCCTTTCCTCCTCGCGCGGCTCGCTTCAAAACCCAAAATGAATTAAAAGAGGAAGAGATCGGAGGACCTACCGGACCGTGTTCACCTCCTCCCACGCCATCGGGCCCCTCGGGTCCCTCGGGGGCCCGAAGCGGCCCTTCCTCCTCCATGGACGCCGTTCCGTGATCGGGCGCGTCCCTCCTTGGGCGAGGATTTCCTCGTCCCTCTCCACCTTCACCACGGTCGGGCCCACCGAACTCCATCGATCAAAAGAGGAGGAAGACGAAAAAGGGGCAAGCGCGTTTCGGCGGGAGGCGGGCTCGTTTGCGGGTAAGGCACGGGAGAAGAAAGGACCACCCGTCGCTTTAAATTTAAAATCAAGAATTAAGACGCGTCCTCGCGCCTGGACGCGCCCAAAAGGGGGGAAAGGAAACAAAATCCCCCCGTGCAAAACATAGTTCCCCGCTGTTCAGGGCAAGGTCTCGCGGAGCGTGCCTCAAGGGACAACTCAGTGCAAAAAAAGAAAGTGTGGGAGAGAGAAAAGTACACACAACACAAAAGCCATTTCCATTTCATATAATAGCCGAAAGTACATCATACAGTGAGAAGGGTGACGTACAAGCAACTCTCTAACTCTCACCGTCACCCTCCTGGTCATCTCCTTCCTCCCTCCTCTGACGGAGATCCCTAGGGGGCCTCCGCGACCTCTGTGAACCCTGAGAAGCCGTGCTCGCCTCGCCCTGCGGTGGCACTCCAGCCTCGAAGGCGCGACGACGCTCCTCGGCCGAAGAAACCAGGTAGCTGCCCATGGAAAAAGAACCAGACTGACGAAGTCGCGCCCCGCGTTCCTTCGCTCTCTGGTACCGCTCCTCGCTCTCCCGAAGCCTCCCCTCCGCCGTGCCAAGACTCAATCGGAGCTCCAGCAGCTGGGCCTCTAGAGCCCTCCTCTCGGTCTGATCCCGCTGTCGCTCCTCCCTCTCTCTCTCCCTATCCCTCTCCCTCTCTCTCTCCACGCTCTCCCTATCCCTCTCCCTCTCCTCTCTCTCCCTCATCGCCTCTCTCCTCGACAGCTCGAGGGCGATCCGCAGATCCACTACGTCGCGAGGAAGCTCCTCAGCCTCCCATCGCCGCTCCTCCTCTAGCTCCGCAATCCGGGCGTCACGCTCTGCCACCCGGGCATCGCGCTCCTGCTCAGCACGAACAGCACGCGCCAGGGCCTCTCGGATCTCGGCCACCTGTCAAGACACGCATGCACCGTAAGAGAACAGTGATAGAAGGAAAGTAGCTAGAAAAGGGTCGCGGCCAAGCAAGCACTCACTCGAGTCTCGCGGTCACGCTCGGCCTCCTCAGCCCGAGCCACCGCGTACGCCAGCTGCTCCTGGAGGGCAGAAACCTCCGGAGGAGGGCCCCGCGAACTGGAACCCGGACCAGCCATCGCGGCTGCCGCTGTCTGGTGGGCCCGCTGAAACACGGGGCAAACGTCAGTCAAAGGCTAAGTATCAAAAATCCAGGTCACAAAAAAATGCATTGCATAAACTCACCAGGATCTCCAACTCCTGTCGAATGGCCACCAACTGTCGCCTGGCGTCCGCCAACTGGGCCCGCAGGTCGGCAATCATGGTATCATGAGCATCCTGCATTACACATAAGTTAGTATCCCATGCATATACATATAGAAAGGTGGAGCAGTTTCATTTCACTTACCCCTGCCATACCACCCAAGGAGAGGCGGTCCCCGTACGTAGCTCGGTACCGTCTCATGTAGTCTGTGCTGTCCTGTACGTGGGACACTACTGGGACCCCGCCCTGCTGCCAGTCCTGGTACTGTGCTGGGAAGCGCGTACGCCAGTCCACGATCTTCGCCTTCCCCTTGGTCTTCCGCCCAATGCGGGCCGGCGCATCTACGTCTACCCACTCCTGGGCCAGCCCCAACGTCCTCATGACCAGTCTAAGCCGCAGCGGCTCAATCTCGTTCAGGCAATGGACCCACACGTCCCGCCTGAAGCGAGGAAGACCCGCTACAACCCAGGGCTGGCCAGCATCGCCCATGCCCAGGTAGGGCCTCCACACCACCTGCATCACCATACATACATCATGTTAGTTACCATTCAGTCACATGCATAAACACAAAAAAAATCATACGAATCATACCATGGCCTCGGGATACTCGCTCAGCTCCCGACGAAGTGACGCCAGCTGGTAGCCGTGGGGTGCTGCAACCACGACCGGCCTCCACTGCCGCGCCAGAGGCACGGCCCTCCTGTTCCCATGCCTAGCCCTCCCCATCGGGAAATAGTAATAGCTCCACACCTGCATCCATCATACATCATTAGTACAATAATTGCATATTTAACTGTGGGAATGCATAAATAAAATGTTTACCTGGAGGAAAGGTGCGAAGCCGCTGACTGTCGTCTCCTTCTCCGAAGTCTGGGAGAGATCGGCAATCAGATGGGCAAGCAGAGCCGCTCCCCACGCATAGTGCCCCACTCTGTCCAGATCTGCCAAAATCCCGAGGAAACGGCAGTGGATGCCATCCCCCTTCGTCCCCAGCAGAAGGCGGCCCAGGAAGAAGAAAAGAAACCTCCGAAGGTCTAGATCCACCAGCTCCCGCTCGCTCGGGTCCTGGGTGAAAGCAGCACGAGCATCCCCCTCCAGTCGAGCCAAGAACTCTGCTCCAGTCTCGCTAACCCGCTGACGCGGGTCGACGAATCCGAGCGCCTCCATGATCTCCACTCGGCCGACTACCCTGCTGTCTCTATCAGTCACGCTCGTCTCTAACCACAGCAGGTCCAGGGCACTCTCTCGGTAGTCGGGGTAGGTGACTCCGCTGACTGCCTCTCCGTCAACTCGTAGCCCGGTGATCCGAGCCACGTCCTCCAGTGACGGCACCATGTGCCCCCAGGGCATCAGAAACGCCCGGCTCGGTGCGTGCCACCGCTCCCTCAGTGCCTGGATAAGAGGAAGGTCGAGCCGGAAGGGCTCGATCCTAAGGAAAGCTCCAAAGCCCATGGCGTCCACACGCGCCCTCTGAAAATCCGGCAGCCCACGGTATGCTGCCACCACCAAGGACCAGCTAATCCGGCCCTTCATCACGCCCTGCAAACCACAAAACCAACAAAGAACACATCAGCATCATGAACAGTAATCAACAATAACACTGTATATACTATTTTATTTTATTTTTTTTTTAAAAAAATATATATACATATATATTTTTTTTTTGGAGGCGTCCAGGCCCCTGGACGCCTCCTTCCTATTTTCTTTATTTCTTTTTTTCGAAAAAAAATCCAAGAACCAAAAATAAAAAAAAAATATATAATATATATATTATTATGGAGGCGTCCTAGGCCTTGGACGCCTCCTTATTTTTTAAATTTATTTTATTATTTACGTAAATAAATAAATAAACAAAAAGAAAAAGAAAAAGTGGAGGCGTCCAGGCCCCTAGACGCCTCCTTCTCTCACTACCCGGCCTTCTCTCACAGCCTCTCGCACGCCCATTTTAGCCTATTAAACCACAGAGTGAGGATTCCGAAGTACTTACCGGGTCGTGATCGTCCTCTCCCGCGTCACCAGCATCTGCAGCAGCCTCCGCGGCCAGGAGAGGCACCTCCATCCCCTCCTCCGCAGCAATCTCCTCTGCTGCAGCCTCCTCGGCATCATCCCTCAACCTCCTCGCACGACGAGCCAGTCGTTTTCGCTTCCCTGGACCCTGGCTCGATCCTCCTCGCTCCATGGGGACAAAGAATAGGTCGTCTAGGGTGACTGGGTCATCAGATTGAACAGTAAATGAGCAAAAGGGGGGGGCAACCCTTATAAATAGGAATTAGCTTCTTTGGGGCGTCCAGGCGCCTGGACGCCCCCATAATTTTTATTTATTTCAAAATTCAAAAAATTTTGGGGCGTCCATGCGCCTGGACGCCCCCAAAACAAAAAATCAAACAAAATAAAAAAATAAAAGTTGGGGCGTCCAGGACCCTGGACGCCCCCAAAACAAAAAAATCAAATAAAAATAAAATAAAAATTAGGGGCGTCCAGGCCCCTGGACGCCCCCATAATAAAATTTTTTTCAAAAAAAAATATATTTATATATAATAAAAGTAAAAAAAAGACAAGAATATGTATATAATCCAAACAAAATAAAAAAAAACATAAAGAAAAAGAAAAACCATAAAAAAGATAATAATTAAGGGGACGGGGGTCCAACACATCCAAATGCCAAATTTTATTCCATCAGAAAAGCAGAGTGAACTACATCAGGGGTTTAGGCACCTTAGGCCTTAACTTCCCCAGTTCGGTTACATAAGCCCTCCACGGCTCGCATTCCTCCACCACGTGCGCTAAGGCCTTTCCCGCAACACTTGTCTTCCAGGGAGCTTTAATGGCCTTCGCTTCCTTCGCGTCCGCTTCAGTGCCCAACTCCCTTTTCTTCAAAGGAACAATGTCAGTCGGTGGCGGGAACGAATGGCGTGGGATGCCAATCTGGAGGCAGCACCGATGCGCGTTGTAAAGAACAAACTCGGTCGCGCCGATCAGTTGAAGATCAACTTCGGGAGAAGGCCTCATGAGGAGATCAAGCGAAAGCAAACATGTCGGTGCGCAAGTAAAGAAGCCTTGTGTCACGGTACGGAAGTGAGACCGCCAGTCTTCACGTTTCTTCAGCCACGGAACGCGGTTCACTACAGTACCACCGAAGCCTAACACGTCGGCTATGTGGTGAAGCGGGCTTTGTTGGAAGAGCTTCGAAGCAGTTGGCATTCCCTCGCGGTGGTCGAATTTGAAGTGCAAATCAAGCCAGCAATTCAAGACAAGTGCGCAACCAAAAGGAGGCTTACCCATACTCGAGGCAGTAAGGCCGCTGTAAAGATAAGCAAGGACGGCAGGTCCCACCCTCTTTCCACTCCAGATCCCGCGAATGGCACTTAGTTGATCCTCCTCCACTATGTTGTCGGTATGAGGAAACAAGAGAGCACCCGCCAGACAGATGGTGAACCCCTTCATGATTCCCTCCAAATAGTCATCGTCTGGTGACCCTCTCAGGGCTTCCATGACCCACTCCGCAAGCTTTTGGAGATCGATCCCCTTTTGAGTACGGACCTTTCTGGCTGCGTCGGGCGGCATGAAGCTTCCAAGGACGCTTTCAGAAGTCCCCCGTGTCAGCATCCGCATAGCCTTCACCTTCCCGTTACTCTTGAATTTCTTCAAACCAAGCAGAAGTTCCACCTCCTCGAGAAGGATGGTCACCTCGAAGGTCGGGAAAATAAAAGTGTGGGTCTGGGGATGCCAGATCTCCACTAGCGCGCCCATAGCCGCCCAGTCCATATGAATCTTCTCGTAATATTTGGCGTGAATAAGGAGCCCCTGCAGATGCCACTTCGAGAGTATGGCCCTCATGCCAATGGAGATATTGGAAGTCAGCCTTGAAAGCCATGGCAGCTTGGAAAACTTCCTCGGGCCTGGGAAGAGTGGATATGGCTGGAAGAGGAAAGAAAGAAGAAATGAAGGAAGTAAGAAGAAAGTTCACGTGGAGAAATTTGAAAAGAGTCAGCTTACCATATGCGACATGATCGTCCCACTCAGATGACCCTCGAGGTCGGAAAGTCACCTAATCTCGCTGCTAGGCTTGCTCCTCTTCATAACGCGGGAAGACTCTCCTTCCATCCTGAGATCTCTAGATTCTCCTCTCCTTCCTCTCATGAGCTTCCAAAACCCACCTTGGTGCATTTGAATGAACTAGCCTAAGGGGAGTTCTTATAGGAAGGGAAGGGTGCTACAGGACAGAACATGTCACTTCAGTGGTCATTGTCAAGATTTTGTCTGGATCTCCTTTGAACTGTGGTGCGATTCTGCTATGATTCTGCTACTCTCTGATGTTGCTAACCTTTGCTGGCCTGTGCAGGTTTTACTAACGGACGTCTTTGTCCTATCTCCTGTCCCACCTTTCATTGGTTGGTCCCACCATGTCATGCATCATAGTATATGATACCTATGCTACTAGAACATGTAAAGGACCTTGCGGCCCGAACGAATCTGGGATCTGAGTTCCCCTTCAACAAAAACGGTGATGATCCCAGAGGAATTTGGGTTGTACGGATAGGCCGTTAATTTATGGTAGCATGGGGACGACGGTTCCATTTAGTGAGTTGGTACGCGGATAAACGGGCCCCAGCCCAGTATCAGCTCACCGGGTCGGTATCCTGACCCGTTCTTCACAAGTTAACAATACTATCCTTGGCTATTTTCTATTTTAGTTTGTTTTAAATTTTTCTTTGAACCCAGCATGCATTCATATAGGACTTTGATTTATTGCGGAAGATCATTCAAGTGATTCGATTGTGAAAGCCATTATGTTTCAATTCCCACAAATATGAGATATTCCACTCCGAATGAAATACCAAGTTTCCTAGAGACGGCCCCGACGCTGCTCTTCCAAAGGAGACCCTTGTTTGAACAGACCCTCAGATATTCCTTTACCCTTTTTTGACCCACCTTGGCCGCAGCACTTCCACATTGGCTGGTAACCGCTCCCCAAAGGTGAAACCTCCGGTTTTATGACCCAGGTACTTCTACACCGAGAAGTTGGTCCCCTTTTGTTTCATGCCTGAGCGCACATCTCACCCTCCCTTATTTGATCTCCGTCCAAGCAATCGTCAATATTTGAAAGACCTTCTTCAAGGTCGCCTCATTGAAACTCCAGGAAAGATTCCAAACAGTAACGTCAAAAGCGTGTCTCATCACACCTTGGCATCAACTTATCAGTCCGCTCCCACTTCACTCTACTCCATTTCCACTACGTGTCGCTCCCTTGCAAAGCAGACGCCAAGGCGGGGCAGCTGTAGACACGCCATTCCTGACGTCTCCTGAGGAAGTCTCATATTACTATACGACGCCCCGCGACGGCTTACGCATTTCGAATCACTTGAGTACTTCCTTTTCTTGAGTCTTCTTCCGCCCTTTTCGGCATCCGGAATCGTCTCATCACGGCATTCGGACGGCATCAATACCAGTCAGACGCATCAAAAGGTTCCGGAACCAAGAAGGGTGTCTACCGGGCGGCTGCCGACGCCTAATCCGAGGACCCGGGTGGGTCTTAATGGGGGCGTCCAGGCCCCTGGACGCCCCCATAATTTTAATTTATTTTATTATTTTCTCAGGGCCCAAAATTAAATAAAAAATATATATATTAATGGAGGCGTCCAGGCCCCTGGACGCCTCCATAAAAAACAAAAATAAAAAATGTGTAAAATGCCAGTTGGCATAGAAAAACTAATAAAAAAAATAAATAAAAATAAAAATAATTAATGGAGGCGTCCAGGCCCCTGGACGCCTCCATAAAAAAAAAATATAAAAAAAGTATAAAATGCCAGTTGGCATACAAAAACAAAAAAAATAAATAAAAAAATATATATATTAATAGAGGCGTCCAGGCCTCTGGACGCCTCTATAAAAAACAAATAAAAAATTAAAAATGCCAGCCCTATCATAAAACGACAAGAAAACTAATAAAATAACATATTTTTTGAGGCGTCCTGGCCTCTGGACGCCTCCATCAACTCCCTCACGGGCGCCGGCCACCGAACGACGGTTTGTCGTGTGTGAAAAAAGCCAAATATAGGGACGTCCGGTCAGCTGGACGCGCCAATTTCTGAATCACGAGGCGCCGCTCACAAAACCGCGCGTTGTGCCGAACCGCGTGTGGCCGTCGTCGGTTTTCGGTGGACCTGCTTGAGGCGTCCGGGACCCTGGACGCCTCCACAAAAGTATTCCAAAAAAATCAATAAAAATAGAATAAAATATTATTTCGGCCCTGATGGAGGTGTCCAGGGTCCTGGACGCCTCCACCTTCCGGAGCTCTATAAATAGAGGCCCACCCCCTCAGTTCTAGGGGAGCTAAGCAATGATCCGATAGGCTGCCGGAGCCCAGAGGCTACGGAGTCATTTTTCTAACCCGTGGGGTCTTTTGTAGGTGGAGGTTCTGCCGGCTTCTCGGGTGCCCACGCTCGCGAGAGGAAGGTCGTCTTCATCCACCGCGCTTCTACGTCGTCCCCACGCTGCCGGAGCTCCACCGAATTTCACCACCGGCACATCCAATAAGCCAACTCTTTCCTTTTCTTCGTAGTTCTTTGCATTCATCATCTCGTATCCATCATCTCATTTTCCTCCTACTCGAGTCCGAGAGGGGTTTAAAAGATAACACCAACCAGGTGTGTGTCTTCCCGTTATTTCATCATTTATATTGCAAGGATATGAATACTACACATTCATCTTTCTAAGCCACTTGTCATTTGTTTGTCGTTGTTTTGCAAGGGTAGCCGAGGAAAGCCCTCTCCGTCGGCCGGCCGGAAGGAGAGGAAGAAGCAACCCGCCATCTCCCGCTCTTGAGGTAGGCGCGATCACTTTCTTATTTTGGGGTCTTTCGGCCCCTGGCGATCACATCTTTTCATCGAGGCCGCGGCGAGTCACTTCCCCAATGGCCGTTTAAATTTCTGTTCTCATATTCTCTTTATATCCTGTTATATTTCGTTTATATCATCGAGGCCGCGGCGAGTCACTTCCCCAATGGCCGTTTAAATTTCTGTTCTCATATTCTCTTTATATATCCTGTTATATTCTGCTCATATCATCGAGGCAGCGGCGAGTCACTTCCCCAATGGCCGTTTAAATTTCCGTTCTTACATTCTCTCTATATTCTGTTATATTCTGCTCATATCATCGAGGCCGCGGCGAGTCACTTCCCCAATGGCCGTTTAAATTTCCATTCTTATACTCTCTCTATATTCTGTTATATTCTGCTCATATTCTCGAGGCCGCGGCGAGTCACTTCCCCAATGGCCGTTTAAATCTCTGTTCTTATATTCTCTTTTATATTCTGCTATATTCTGCTCATATTCTCGAAGCCGCGGCGAGTCACTTCCCCAATGGCCGTTTCAATTTTTGTTATTTAATTTCTGCACCATTCCCGTCCCCCCGAGGTCGCGGCGAGTCACTTCCCGCTATGACCGTTTGAACCCCATATCTTGCTATATTATACTTGTCCCGCTCGCCCCGCCGGAGCAATCTCCCGTGGTGGCCCCTTCTCTCTCTTCTCTCATCTCTGTGTTGCAGCAAACAGCAAAACAAACAAAAAGAAGAGCCCGCGCGCTCTCCGCATCCTCTTCCCCGCACCATCGAACTCCGAACCGCGTGACGTCGCTCACACTATCAGTTCCGGTGATCACCGCCGCCGCCACGTGCCGCCATCGCTCCACCACGGTTGATGCCGGTGTTCTGTCCATCCAGGACAGAGGTGCCTTCCATGAATTTCTGCTCTCCACCCCGACGTCTTCTTGAGCTGGAATTTTTAGGTTGTATTCCAGAGGTGTTCCCCACATTGCAAAAAAAATGGTTGGTCATCTAGATTCCATTTCATATTTTTACATTTTCGTCCACCTGTTTCTTCCAGATCTGTCTATTTTCAGTCAGATCCATAGCCACCCTGAGTTTCCTATCTCTGACCCACCTTTTGATTTATCCTGGAGCTCCCAAATCTACTGGGAGTTCTGTCCACCTTCCTCTCCATTCCCAATTTTTCATTGAATTTCTAAAGGCCTCCACCTATTTTCTAAAAATCATCTTCAGATCCATCTACAGTTCTGTCAGCCAGTGTCCAGATCCGACCACTAGTCACTGTAAAATCCATATCAAATCGACGCCTCCACCAATCTTTTCACAAGACCTATTTCTGTTTTCCTCTCTCTCCCCTCCATAACTTTCATGAAGAGGTCGACATCTGAATCGGAGGTTTGGTTTACGGTCAATGGCAGTTCTCAGGAAACTACTCTACTGTTCTGGGAGTTCGGGTACTGTGCAACAGAAACTTCAAAAATAGTTTAAGGCCAGATCCGTGTAGATCCAGTTCATCTCTCTAGGTCTATATTTAAGGACTTCGAGAGAGCTTTCCAGTGGTACCTCCTGTGCTTCGATCCGACATCAGGATTGGTCGCAGCATCCGATCTCGCCGGAGCGCGCGCGGAAAAATAGAAGCTTCAGTCCGTGGACAGCAACTCCACAACTTGGCGATCGGAGCCGATCGGCCTCCGACTGGTACTTCCGGCAGACCGCCGTCCAGGGAAGCGCACCACCAGGGGTCCCCATCACCGCGGGCCCCACCCCACCAGAGCCGAAGGTTGGAGCAGTCCATGGGCCCCACGGACCCGTTGATCGCGCCGTCCGGACAGCACCACAAACGCGTGTTCGGTACCACCGGGCGACTTCAAGATGCTGCCCGTCAACCCGATTGTCGTGACTCCCGGGCCCTACATGTGACCTGTTACCTCCCTGCGTGGAGTGGGTCAAAATTATTGTACTGCTGTAAAAGTGTTTAACCGGGAGTCCCAGATTGGCCGGGGTTGTCCTCCCCACGCCGGGAGCGTGGAGGTAAAGATCGTAACTTCTTGGCATTTACTTACTAGTTTAGTATATGATCTTAGGCCGCTGTCGAGTGCGATAGGAACTAGCCCGTGAGTCCATGTCACCGCTGTGAGTGTGAGAGTGACCCGTCCCGTGACTCGATCCGAGTCCGGAAGTGAGTCGACTACCCTTGAACTCTGCCAGTTCCTCAACCGTGCACGATCCGCGTTTCTCTCGCTTCGGACGACGAGTGAGCTTGCATTTCTGTTAGCGACGTATAGCCCATAGGAACTCATAGTGTCGGGCCAAAGTCTCTCCAATTTGTGTGTTGCTGGTCGCATCTCCATCTAGAGTCTGAGGTCTGCATCATATAGAGTCGGTCTCCCGTGTCCGTCCCGCATCAGGTTCCCACTAGACCACCATATGTTTGAGTTTGTCAGGGGCTACATTCCATCTGGCATGGAGGTGGGAAACTCCCGAGTTGCTGGAGCACGCCGCCGACTGGAGCGGGCGATTTTAGTAGGTAGGGACAGCCTGCATGGGGTCGTTCTCTATGGCTTCCCGAGTTTTTCTAGAGACTACTGGTGGCAGTGTCAGTTTCCCAGTGCTGAGTGCCTGGGTTTCTTCAGTAGGGCGGACCAGTTTGGGGTCCGTGTCAGGGTGATGGGTCCTGCCTCCTGGGACCTGCACGGCCACCACCGGGCCGAGACATAGGGCACTACAGGGTTGGAGTTGGAGCCATCTGGGCTGCAGCATGCAGGGGAAGGCTATGATGACCACAGCCTTCTAGCCAGGGTTGTGCGGCAGACTATTGTTAGCTGGTACGGCCGCTGGGCAGTGATTCCTTCGCACAGATACCGTCAGGGAGCTACTGAGTGGCTGATGGGCATTGTGCACCAGTACTGGGCGTTACTGGATAGGGCCGACATCAAATATGCCATGACTGTAGCGTTGTACGGGTATCCCTGCTACACGGGGCTTCTGCAGGCCTTGGTAGAGCACTTCAACCGTCGGTGGAACACAGTAGCGATAGCTAAGGGAGAGACGTCACTTGACTTGTGGTCTCTGTTTCGGATTTATGGGCTATCGATCAGCGTCGAGGGATACGAGGAGGTCATGCTGGATGACCTCCACCACTGCCATACTAATGGGCTGGGATGATATCGAGTTCCTTACAGCTATCGGTATCTGCTGAAGACTTGGACGGATTTAGCCCTAGCTGGGAGAGAGAGTGCTACACAGACCCCCAGGGTGGCGCTGAATGTGTGGATCCACAACTTCTACAACGGGCCCTTCTACTTTTACTAGGAGTTTGCGAGAGATCAGACTCTGGTGGACGCACTTTTTTTTAGATCGTTATTTATTTGTTTATTGGGTTTATTAAGTGCGTGGGCGTGCCAGTCACAAAGTGACGATCTATTGTGCGCTCGATCTGACTAATCAGATGATTGTGTAGTTCGGGTCGGGACCAAAACCCGTCACGCCATAAAGGTCACGGCATCATTTACATCCCCTCGGAGAGGGGAACACCCTTGATTAATCTCCGGGAATCAGGGCCTCATGGCCAGGAAACTATATCGAGAGAAACAAGCCAATAGCGGTCTCGGATCAGTCGGAAAGCCCGATGTCTAGGGAAGCAAGCATTCAAAATATGTCGGTCACTCAAGGGACCATTTTGATATTTGGACGAGCGTCCGGCTTCGAAAAATCATGATCGTCATGGGGAAAACCGGAGCAAATGTATGCCGGGGCACGGCAAATTTATTGTTCAAAGGGATAGGAGACATTCGGTTGAATCTCGGTTAGAGTGGTCAGGAATCAGCGAGTTTATTGGCCCGGTGCGAGATCGAGTCAGGACCATTCCGGGGGCGCCTCCCGCGGTCCAAACGAGGCTTGCATGGGCATCGTTAATATTTCCGGTGCTGAAGGGCAGCGGGAAAGTGTCCCGGGACTAGATTCCAAAACAAACACGTGTACAGAGACAGCTGGCTATAGGCATAGGATGTGGGTCGGGCAATGACCATGGTTGGGGTGAACCCGAGGTCCAAACGTGACTCACGAAGGTCTTATTGATATTCCCACACGTAGGGTTCGGGGAAGACGAGAGCCGTCTCGTTCCATTCAGATTTTGTTGGTCATTCATGGACCACTTTATGTTTGGACAAAGATCCGTATTGAAGGCACGACGTAAATGGAAATAAACTCGTACAAATATATGCTTGAGTTTACGATGATTTTAATAAAAGAGCGGAAACGAATCCCAATGGTAATGAGTCTGGTATGATGAATTATCGACCCAGAGCAACGCCGGATTACGGCCATATCGGGATGGTTCCCAAGGTCCACGTCCAATGCCAAGGGGCGTCATTGATTCTCTATTCACACACAATCCGGGGAAACGAAGGTCCCAAGGTATGCGTGCATGTCGGTCACTGGGGGACCATTTCTTGTTCGGACGGAAGTCCACGTTTGTAGCGTAAGAGACAGTGACAAACCATATAAATGTCTGCCGTGAGTACGGCAAGTTTAATGCAAATGCGGGATTAGATCCTGGTATGTATGTCGGTCACTAACGGACCATTTCTTGTTCGGTTGAGAGTCCGCATTCGAAGCATCGAAGGCAACGATAAAACCGTACGGATGTCCACCGTAGGTACGACAAGTTTAATGTGGGTGCGGGATCGGATCCCGGTAGAGGTGGGTCAAGCTGAGCGAACTATTGGCCCGAGATGAGTTCGGATCATGGCCATATCTAGGGTTCCGAGGTCCACGTCTGATACCATGGGGCATCGTTGCTTTTCTCTTCACGCACAGTCCGGGGAAACGAATTGTTAAGTGTGGAGCCCGGACTCGTCAACGTGCACCCTCGCACGCGGATCGACCTACGCGGTCAGGTCGCGGGGGTCAAGGGGGCAGCGCCGCTTGCGGGGGTTTCCAGGGGCGGACCCCCCGGAAGAAAATTATATTTTATTTCATTGTTTGGTTAATTATATTTTTTTTTATGGAAGGCACGTCGATTTAGGGAGATACCAAGAGAGGAGAGGGCGCACCGGTTTAGAGGGTGTAATAGGGCGCGTCGGTTTAGGTGGGCAAGGGGGCGCGCACCAGTTTCGGGACAAGCTGGGGGGTGCGCCGATTTACAGGAGATTAGGGGGGCGCGCCGATTTAGGTGGCAAGCCCGGAGAGAGGGGGTGCACCGATTTAGCTGGGCAAGCCAGGAGAGAGGGGCGCGCCGGTTTAGGATGTGAGCAAAGGGGTGAAGAGGTGTTTTGGTGAGAGGGTTTAATCCGACGTGCAGGGGGCGCGCCGGTTTAGAGCCAAGAGGGGTAAAACGGTTTATGAGTGTGGGGCTAAAGTGGCGCGGGGGGGTAGTCCATCGGATAAATGCGTGCCGGATTAGGAGCGCGTCGGATTAGGCTATTTTGCTCTTTTCAAAGGCCTGCGGGTTAGCAGATGGTTAGGCTGTTTGTTCACCCAGCAAAAATGGGTGGATTTGAAGGTTTCAAAGTGCTTTATTCATCTGTTAAGGTCAAAGTTTGAGTGGTTCGTTCAAAGGGGTTCAAGAACTCCAGAGTTCAGTTCATGCTCTTAGGGAGCTTAGTTCGTTCTTATTGTTCATATTCCTGTCGAAAATTGGGCAGCACCTCCCCCGGACTGAGGTTTGCTGGGGCGAAATAAGGGATCGTCAAACGGAGTACTCCGGAATGATCCCAAAAACTCGGAGTGGCCTAACGGCAGTCCGGTGTCCCATAGTTGAACGCAGAATCCCTAAGGACCGGCCTTCAAGGGGTTCTAGCAGTTCATGGGTAGTAACTTCGTAGGAGCCCCAAATGGGGCAGATATTCGCCGAGGAAGGCTGTGAATATTCATCCCTCCGACGGTTACTTCAAAGACCATACTATGGTGGAGCAGGCTTCAAAGCACCATGGATGAGTAGGAGACGGAGAGAAAGAAAAAAGGAAAAGAGGATGAAACATTAGAACACCATAGGTTGTAAAAAGCTTTTCTTTTTATTCATCTGCAAAAGGAAGGGAGACGAGATACAGAGGGGGATCTACCCCAAAGCAAAGAAAGATACATCGAAGAAAGAAAAAAGAAATACATCGGTGGGGGAGGGGGGACGGAGCACAAGCTCCTCCCCCTCCGAGCTCACCTCTCTCCTCTCACACTCAATCTCTCTTCTTCTTCACCTAGCAGGCACATGAACGGGGCTTCTTCTTTTTCTTCTGAGGGAACTCCCAGCTGAACCAGACTCTCTCCCTTAGCTCTCTTCTTTTATTCTCTTAGCTTTTTTTCTTCTTTTCTTCTGACTCTCTCCTCGAGCCCTCTTCTTTGTCGTTCTTCTCTTGATATATATATCCGTTGAGATGGGGAAGAAGCCCTCTGAAGTTCAATGCCCCCGTCGCTTTCATTCTTCTCCTGCTCCGTATCCGACGTTGTTGAGTGGCCTGCAGGAGAGGGATTCGTAGAGTAGGGAAGCTGTCTCCACCAGATTGGTCGACGGTGACCGAAGGGGATGGGCTGGCTGGAGCGGAGCTCGAAAATTCCCATTCTTGGGCTATAGTCGATTGCCCATCGGTTTGAAGCGGGAACTTTGCCATTTTAAGTAGTTCTTCGGCATGCCGTTTGCAGGAAACAGGGGACCAGAGTTGTGATGGGATGCTTTGGGGTTAAATCGGAGCGGGGTTGTGCGCGCCGGATTAGCAGCATGAATGGGGCGCGCCGGTTTCAGGCCATTGAACGGGGCGCGCCGGTTTAAAGCTATTGAAAGGGGGTGCGTCGGTTTAAGGCTGTATAAGTATTGCCGCGTCGGTTTAAGACCATTAGATTTCTTTCTGGCTTAGTGGTGATTCGGATGGACGCCTGCCCTCCCGTGTTGCTTTGGTTGTGGCATCAAGCCCCCAGGGCTTTTGTTCAGAGCCTCCAAGTCCCGGTTCAAGACTTTGAGTGATTTCCAGCACCTGCCGAACATGTGTTTGCATTCCTGAGTTTCTTCTGATTCAGCCTTCGACAATGCCGACCGGAGAGCCGAGGCCATCTCTTCTGCCCGAAGGGCTTCTCGTTGGGTGGCGGAGCGCCGAGTATATATTCGTCATGCTTGGAGGAGGTAAGGGGTTTGTTCGGCCTTTCTGTCTTCGACTTGCTCTCTGGGTGTTGAGACGTCTGTGCCGCAGGAACGTTTCTTTTCTTCTCTTCTTCTTTTTTTTGACGTCCACAACTCCATGTGATGGAGGCATCACCCACGACTCCCTTTGGCTCGGGTCCACTTCTTCACACTCGGGAGCTAGTTGAGTTTGGGCCTCACTCTATTAAGGCCCCTTATCCATTTTGTAGTTTTCCTTTGAGTCATTTTGATGTATTTCCATTTTATTTGAGTCATTTCCCTAAGTCTAGCACTTATTTTCCTATGTTTGGTATCATCATGATGTCTAATGTAAGCTATTGGGCCCCATTCGTTGGACTAGGCCCATTAGCACTCCCAACCCCCTTGGTTATTTGTAGTTGTTTATTTTGTCAGGGACTTATTGTAAAGAGTGGGTTGCCTATATATAGGACCCCACTCCCCTCATTTGAAGTTAATGAATGATTACATCCTTTTGAGTTAAACTTGCCATTTGAGTTCAAATTGGAGTGATTCCTCTAGTTTTTGGGTGAGAGACCCTAGGGGAGAGATTCCCCACCCATTCCCCTCTTAATCTCTCTATTTCACCTCTCTTTCTCTCTCCTCCAACCCCAAATCCGAATTTCCTTCTCTCTCCTCCCTCCTCCCATCCACTTCCAACCTCCAACCACCTCCTTTAATGCCCTCCACTTCCCCATGGCCTCCATTACTCCACTCCCTAGTTCCTAGGTAGAAGTCTCCCCATTCCAACACCTTCCTCCACCTTCCAACCAAATCTACCCCATTCCAATGCAAGCACTCCACTTCCCAACATAATCACCCACCTTCCAAGACCTTTTGAATTTGAAATCCACCCTTCCCTCCACTCACTTGTGCCCCCTCACCTTCTCCTCTCACCCCCCCTTCCCCAAATTCGTAGCTCTTCCTCCTCCACCTGCTAGCACTTGCTTACAGCCATTCTCCACCTCATTCCCCATCACCATTAGCTCCCTTCTCCACCCCACAAGAGCCCCCACTCTCCCTTAGGTCATTCCTACCATTTCCCTCCACCAAAGAAGCCATATCTCCCTCTCCTTTCTTCTAGTAGGTTGGAGCTGTGCAGATCTGCAGAACAGCCCTTGTTGCAGCGTCAACCATGGATTCATCCTAGTTCTTCAGAAGGCGTGGCCTACCTTTCTGGAAAGGCCTTCCAGTCTACTTCACAGGCGAGGTGGAATCAACACGATCGGAGCTCGGAGCTGCCAGATAGAGCCATTCTCCCAACAGTGCGCAGAGAGGTCTTCATCCTAGACCAGAGTGTGGAAGATCCTTCTGCCACCACAAACGCCAGCAGATTCAGGCTGAAGCCCCTTCATCAAAGTTCTTCCTCTACCGGTCATCTTTCAAGATCAAGAAACAAAACCCCGTTCGGCCACCGGAGGAAGAAGTTACGAATTTTCTCCCCCGATCTATCTAGTTCTGTTTTCTGCTGTCTACTCCGACCAGTACCCACTCTTCTGGGTGCCCCGGCCATCCTCAACCTCTGAATGCATCTCTGTCACCTCCTGCTGAAGCTACCTCGACCACGAAGATGATGCCGCTGGTTTCGTGCTGATCGGAGCTTGGGAGGGTGCTCAGTCACTTCTGCAACTTGCTGTTACAGTCCAGACAGTACCTGCGGCCAGACAGAGGAGGCTACTTCCTGTTGCTGGTGCAGCCACCTCCGACTGTCTGAGCTTCCCCAAAAATTCTGGAGTCCACCTCTTCTAGTCAGGAAGCTTCAGGAGCTGGTTTCGATCAATTTGGAGTCCGGACAAGCCCGGCATAGCCATCACAGCGACCCCCTGTCCAGAATTCCAGATTGAAGCTGCAACTTCCCTAGTTCTCATTTCTCTTCATTTCGGTCCACCAACCCCTCCCCGCTTGGCCGGCTGATGGCCCCACCATGCGTGGTGGTAGTGTTTGAATGTATCATATTAACCCCTACCCCAAGATCCCCCCTCCTGCGAGAGGAGTAGTTTTGTAAGTGGTTTGGCAGGTCAAGCGACACCGCCGCGGCGTGTGGGGAACCACCGCCTCCCCGCTCGCCCTCGTCTCCGACCGGGACCGGTTTCTTCAAACCGGTCGAGTAAGTGTCTCTTCCTTGCTCACCTAGTGTAGCTCTCTCAATATTTGATTCATGCACCGCTGAATTCGTGAGGAGCGCCCGATCCTCAAGTCCATGACTTAGAGTGATCGCCGTGGGTTAGTGTGACCCGGTGCCCGAGTGCACTTTGTCGGCCCCAATCGAATTGGGCAACCAACCTTGGGGAATCAATTCTTGGCCTTGCTGGCCCTCTACCAGTAAGGGTCCATTCCCATAAATCACCCTTGGTATCACATAGTCACCCCGGGAATAGAGTGCAACGAAGAGAGCGGTGGCCCATTAAGGCCCATTTGGATGCTTAGATGTGCTTGTTTGACTAAGTCCGAGGTTGTGTCACATCAAGTGGTATCAGAGCAAGTCCTTGACTTGTCTCTATCAAGTCTATGTCCTAGGACCTTTGCATTGTGTGTCCAACCACTTTGGCCCTTTGTCTTGCATGTCCACCCGTAGTGGTACTAGCTACCAACCCGGTTCTTCATCTTCGATTCCAACCATGGATCCCAATCCTCACCAACTCAACCAAGATGTTCCTAGGGAGGAACCCCAAGAAAGGGTAGAGGCTGCCCTCACAACCATCCTTGCCCAACTAGAGTCCCTTACCAACCGAATTGCTCGGTTAGAAGACCAAGGGTACCACCCAAGGAACAATGAGCCTAGAATTCCCCCTCCACAAGATGAACCTCATAGGGAAGATCCTCACCCAAGAATCAATGAGCCAAGAGTCCCTCCACCACATGGTGATTATCATAGGAATGGTTTTCCCCAAAGGAACCAAGGCCCAAGAGTCCACCCTCCACATATAGAGCCTCATAGGGATGAGTTCCACCCAAGGAACAACGGCCCAAGAGCCCATCACCCACATGCTGAATTTTATAGGGATGAAATGGACTATGACCATTATTATGAGTATGAGATACCTCGCCCCCATCAAAACCATGACCGGCGTCCACGGGATGATCCGGATGACCCCCTTTTAAGGATGATCAAGGTAGAGGCCCCAAACTTTGACGGTTCACATGAACCTAGTGTTTACCTAGAATGGGAGACCGCCATGGACCAATACTTTGAATGGTACCCCATGTCCGACCAAAGAAGTGTTAGATTGGCTAAGATGTATCTCACTAAGTTGGCCAAAACTTATTGGCTAAATCAAGAGGGTCTAAGGCGGATTAGGAGGGATGAGCCTATTAACACTTGGGCGGATATGAAGAATCTACTTAGGAACAAATACCTTCCCCGAACCTACCACCAAATGCTCCTAGATGAATGGCAAAGCCTCACCCAAGAAGGAAAGACCGTGGTAGAGTACATTGAAAAATTTGACTCTTATCTTCTAAAGTGTGGAGTCCATGAGGATGCGGATGTCACCTTATCCCGCTTTAGGAATGGGCTTCAAAGCCACATCAAGAGGGAACTATTCATGAGAGATGTTGATAACCTTGAGATAGCTTACCAAATTGCTAGAGATGTGGAAAGGTTTTCTAGGAGTTCCCGATTTATCCCTCCCCGACCCACCGACCCCAAAAACATGGGACCACGTCCCATTCCACCCACCCCCATGAGAGCTCCTAGCCCAAGTGGGAATGCCCCTTTAAGGTCCTACAACCCTCCCCCACCCATCACTCCAAACAAACCCGCTCCTAGTCACCCTCTTCCACGGAAGGATGACAACCCCAAAGGCCCAAGTGTAGGAGCCACCCCGGGAAGTGGGCGCCAACAATGCTATAAGTGTCATGGGTATGGTCATTTTGCGGGGCAATGTCCATCTAAAGGGCTATCTAGCTTGCTTATTGAGGAAGAAGTCCAACCCCAAAAGGAACAAGAAAATGTCATTGAGGAACATGAAGCCTTAATAGATTGGGAAAAGGAGTATGAAGCCCAATGTCTAGAGTCGGGTCTAGATCATTCCACTCCTTCAAACAACTCCCATCTAGGAGTCATTAGGTGCACTCTCACCCAACCTCAAGAAGAGGATTGGCGACGGACTTCAATTTTCCACACCTTTGTCAAGATAGAAAACCATGTGAGGAAAGTGATCTTGGATAGTGGTAGTTGTGTTAATGCCGTATCACCCGACACCGTCAAGCTCCTTGGGCTTACTCTCACTCCCCACCCAAGTCCATACCGGGTCTCATGGATCAACAACAACTCCATCCCGGTCAACACCCAATGCCTAGTGCCTCTCACTTTCTCTTCCTACCATGGCCAAATATGGTGTGACGTCATACCTATGGAAGTGGGTAGCATCCTTTTAGGAAGACCTTGGCTCTATGATGTGGATGCCACCATTCTAGGAAGAAGCAACATATGCACCTTTGAGCATGAGGGTAAGACTATCCGTCTTAACCCTTCCCCACCTCGTCCCATGCCCAAGAGGGACACTCTCCCTCAAGGATCACACCCCACCACTCCACAAGTCTCGGGGAACTCCACCCCTCCAACTCAAGCCCTTATCCAAACCCCAAAACAAAGTAGAACCACGGGGTTGACCAAGGGTATTCATCTCATCACTAGGAGAGAGCTTGAAGAGGAAATTGCTCAAGGGGTGCCTTTGTGTGCGGTTGTCATATGCTTAGGGGAACCTACCCCTTCTAATCCCCATCCCATAGAGATCCAACAACTATTGGAAGAATTTCATGATGTGTTCCCGGAAGAGCTCCCGGACCAACTCCCTCCCATGCGTGATGTGCAACACGCAATCGACCTAGTGCCGGGAGCCACCCTTCCAAACCTTCCTCATTATCGCCTCAATCCTACGGAACATGCCGAACTTAGGAGGCAAATAGAGGAACTCATTAGGAAGGGCTTCATCCGCATTAGTAAGAGTCCATGTGCCGTCCCGGCCCTCCTTACCCCCAAGAAAGATGGATCGTGGCGGATGTGTGTGGATAGCCGGGCCATTAACAAGATTACCGTCAAGTATAGGTTCCCTATCCCTAGGCTTGATGACATGTTGGACATGCTAGCTAGAGCCACCATCTTCTCTAAGATAGATCTCAAGAGTGGTTACCACCAAGTTAGGATAAGGCCCGGGGATGAGTGGAAAACGGCCTTCAAGACCAAGGATGGTCTCTTTGAGTGGTTAGTCATGCCATTTGGGCTTTCTAATGCCCCAAGTACTTTCATGCGTCTTATGACGGAAGCACTTAGGCCTTTCATTGGGAACTTTCTAGTGGTATACTTTGATGATATTCTCATCTATAGCCACACCCATGAAGCCCACCTCGAACACCTTAGGAAAGTTTGCACCGTCCTCCGGCAAGAGAGCTTATTTGCCAACCTAAGAAAGTGTCATTTCATGACCACTACCATCACCTTCCTAGGATATGTGGTGTCAACCAAAGGAGTCTCCATGGACCCCGACAAGGTCCAAGCTATCATTGATTGGCCTGAACCCCACACCCTTCATGAGGTTAGAAGTTTCCATGGGTTGGCCACATTCTATAGGAGATTCATTCGGGGGTTTAGCACTATCACCGGCCCAATAACTGATTGTCTCAAAAAGGGAACCTTTGTTTGGACCAAAGCCGCCTCTAAAGCCTTCCTTGAGCTTAAGGAAAAGTTGACCCAAGCCCCGGTCCTATGTCTTCCCGATTTCTCTAAAGTTTTTGAGGTCACTTGTGATGCATCCGGGATTGGGATAGGAGGGATTCTTAGTCAAGAGGGACACCCGGTCGCCTACTTTAGTGAGAAGCTATGTGATGCTAGGACTAGATACTTCACCTATGACAAGGAGTTCTATGCCGTGGTCCAATCCCTCCGACATTGGAGACATTATTTGCTTCCCAAAGAGTTTGTCATCTTTTCCGACCATGAGGCACTCAAATACCTCAATTCCCAACAAAAGTTGAATGCCCGACATGTCCGATGGGTTGAGTTCATACAATCCTACACCTTTGTCATCAAACACAAGGCCGGGAGTGAGAATAAGGCCGCGTATGCCCTTAGTAGGAAGATGTCCTTGTTATCCACTATCCAAGTGGAAGTGATTGGCTTTGACAAGGTCAAGGATGATTATCCTAGTTGCCCCGACTTTGGACAAATCTATGCCAACTTGACCACTCATTCTAGCAAGGAGCATGAAGGATTCATTTTAGAGGATGGGTTCCTCTTCAAGGGACCAAGGCTTTGCATTCCTCGGACATCTCTTCGAGACTTCTTGGTTTGGGAATTACATGCCGGTGGGTTAGCCGATCATTTTGGGGTCCACAAGACCATTGCCTTAGTTGAGGGTCAATTTTATTGGCCAAGCCTCAAGAGGGATGTAGGCAAAATAGTGGGTCAATGTCGCACATGTGCTTCGGCCAAACAAGTAAAACAAAACACCGGCCTATACACCCCACTTCCCATTCCCGACCGCCCATGGCAAGATTTGAGCATGGACTTTGTGCTAGGTTTACCCAAGACCTCTAGGAAGCATGACTCCATCTATGTGGTGGTTGATAGATTTTCCAAAATGGCCCACTTCATCCCATGCTACAAAACCTCCGATGCCTCCCATATAGCCCGGTTATTCTTTGATGAGGTAGTCCGCCTCCATGGGCTACCCAAGATCATAGTCTCCGATAGGGATGTCAAATTCACTAGCTATTTTTGGAAGACTCTTTGGCACATGATGGGTACCCTCCTCAAATTCTCCACTGCCTACCACCCCCAAATGGATGGCCAAACTGAAGTGGTCAACCGGAGTCTAGGGAACCTCCTTAGGTGTCTTGTTGAGGATCGGCCCGAAAATTGGGATCTCATCTTACCACAGGCTGAGTTTGCATACAATAATTCCGTCAATAAGTCAATAGGGATGAGTCCATTTGAAGCAGTGCATGGGTACAAACCAAGAAAGCCATCCGATCTCATTCCCCTTCCCCAGCATGCTAGAGTGTCCATTTCTGCCGAGTCTTTTGCACAACATATTAGAGAGTTGCATGAGGAAATCCGCAAGCACATTGGCATGAAAAATGAGGCGTATAAAAGGTTGGCCGACTCTCACCGGCGTCACTTAGAGTTCCAAGTGGGTGACTTTGTGATGGTGAGGACGGAGAGGCTCTCCCCAAGAGCCAACTCCAAGTTGAGACCACGTGGGACTGGGCCCTTCCAGGTCTTGAGGCGTATTGGTGCGAATGCTTATGAATTAGATCTCCCCGAGGATTATGGGGTAAGTCCTACATTCAATGTCGCCGACTTAGTGTCTTACAAGGGCCCCACGGTGAGACCTAGTGAGGAGATCGAGCCCACTCCCTCCTTTGAGAGAGCACCCACCCGAGAGGAGAGTCCACTAGCCAAAAGAGCTCAGCGTGATCGCATTGAACAAATATTGGATGAGCAGGTCACTACCACCCGGAGCAAGGTCTATGAGCGCTATCTCGTCAGGTGGAAGGATCGGCCTCCGTTGGAAGACTCATGGGTAAGTCGGGAGGACCTACAGCGATTGGATCCAGATCTCCTCGAGCGGTACCTTAGCCGGATGGACCCTTACTCGACGGAGTCGAGCTCTTTGCGGCCCAGGGGATTTGATGGAGGCATCACCCACGACTCCCTTTGGCTCGGGTCCACTTCTTCACACTCGGGAGCTAGTTGAGTTTGGGCCTCACTCTATTAAGGCCCCTTATCCATTTTGTAGTTTTCCTTTGAGTCATTTTGATGTATTTCCATTTTATTTGAGTCATTTCCCTAAGTCTAGCACTTATTTTCCTATGTTTGGTATCATCATGATGTCTAATGTAAGCTATTGGGCCCCATTCGTTGGACTAGGCCCATTAGCACTCCCAACCCCCTTGGTTATTTGTAGTTGTTTATTTTGTCAGGGACTTATTGTAAAGAGTTGGTTGCCTATATATAGGACCCCACTCCCCTCATTTGAATTTAATGAATGATTACATCCTTTTGAGTTAAACTTGCCATTTGAGTTCAAATTGGAGTGATTCCTCTAGTTTTTGGGTGAGAGACCCTAGGGGAGAGATTCCCCACCCATTCCCCTCTTAATCTCTCTATTTCACCCATCTTTCTCTCTCCTCCAACCCCAAATCCGAATTTCCTTCTCTCTCCTCCCTCCTCCCATCCACTTCCAACCTCCAACCACCTCCTTTAATGCCCTCCACTTCCCCATGGCCTCCATTACTCCACTCCCTAGTTCCTAGGTAGAAGTCTCCCCATTCCAACACCTTCCTCCACCTTCCAACCAAATCTACCCCATTCCAATGCAAGCACTCCACTTCCCAACATAATCACCCACCTTCCAAGACCTTTTGAATTTGAAATCCACCCTTCCCTCCACTCACTTGTGCCCCCTCACCTTCTCCTCTCACCCCCCCTTCCCCAAATTCGTAGCTCTTCCTCCTCCACCTGCTAGCACTTGCTTACAGCCATTCTCCACCTCATTCCCCATCACCATTAGCTCCCTTCTCCACCCCACAAGAGCCCCCACTCTCCCTTAGGTCATTCCTACCATTTCCCTCCACCAAAGAAGCCATATCTCCCTCTCCTTTCTTCTAGTAGGTTGGAGCTGTGCAGATCTGCAGAACAGCCCTTGTTGCAGCGTCAACCACGGATTCATCCTAGTTCTTCAGAAGGCGTAGCCTACCTTTCTGGAAAGGCCTTCCAGTCTACTTCGCAGGCGAGGTGGAATCAACACGATCGGAGCTCGGAGCTGCCAGATAGAGCCATTCTCCCAACAGTGCGCAGAGAGGTCTTCATCCTGGACCAGAGCGTGGAAGATCCTTCTGCCACCACAAACCCCAGCAGATTCAGGCTGAAACCCCTTCATCAAAGTTCTTCCTCTACCGGTCATCTTTCAATATCAAGAAACAGAACCCCGTTCGGCCACCGGAGGAAGAAGTTACGAATTTTCTCCCCCGATCTATCTAGTTCTGTTTTCTGCTGTCTACTCCGAACAGTACCCACTCTTCTAGGTGCCCCGGCCATCCTCAACCTCTGAATGCATCTCTGTCACCTCCTGCTGAAAGCTACCTCGACCACGAAGATGATGCCGCTGGTTTCGTGCTGATCGGAGCTCGGGAGGGCGCTCAGTCACTTCTGCAACTTGCTGTTACAGTCCAGACAGTACCTGCGGCCAGACAGAGGAGGCTACTTCCTGTTGCTGGTGCAGCCACCTCCGACCGTCTTAGCTTCCCCAAAAATTCTGGAGTCCACCTCTTCCAGTCAGGAAGCTTCAGGAGCTGGTTTCGATCAATTTGAAGTCCAGACAAGCCCGGCATAGCCATCACAGCGACCCCCTGTCCAGAATTCCAGATTGAAGCTGCAACTTCCCTAGTTCTCATTTCTCTTCGTTTCGGTCCACCAACCCCTCCCCGCTTGGCCGGCTGAAGGCCCCACCATGCGTGGTGGTAGTGTTTGAATGTATCATATTAACCCCTACCCCAAGATCCCCCCTCCTGCGAGAGGAGTAGTTTTGTAAGTGGTTTGGCAGGTCAAGCGACACCGCCGCGGCGTGTGGGGAACCACCGCCTCCCCGCTCGCCCTCGTCTCCGACCGGGACCGGTTTCTTCAAACCGGTCGAGTAAGTGTCTCTTCCTTGCTCACCTAGTGTAGCTCTCTCAATATTTGATTCATGCACCGCTGAATTCGTGAGGAGCGCCCGATCCTCAAGTCCATGACTTAGAGTGATCACCGTGGGTTAGTGTGACCCGGTGCCCGAGTGCACTTTGTCGGCCCCAATCGAATTGGGCAACCAACCTTGGGGAATCAATTCTTGGCCTTGCTGGCCCTCTACCAGCAAGGGTCCATTCCCATAAATCACCCTTGGTATCACATAGTCACCCCGGGAATAGAGTGCAACGAAGAGAGCGGTGGCCCATTAAGGCCCATTTGGATGCTTAGATGTGCTTGTTTGACTAAGTCCGAGGTTGTGTCACATCACCATGGGAGGAGTACACAGAGGTGGAGCTGCGGTTCCGGACGTACACAAGGTACATCTATGCACCGCGAGAGCGGTGGAGCCCCCACGGGCTGCCGGATGTGACGCACTTAGCAGCGTACTTGTCGTACTGGTTGGCAACATTTGTGGTCCCGCACGGGGAGGATGGCCTGCTGAGAGTCAACTTGCTAGGGCCTGCGTGCCTACTGGCGGAGGGACGGAGGCTGGTTTTAGCTCCTGCGGCGTTAGCCAACATGTATCAGGGGCTGGGGGTGATGGCGGCGCACCCGGCGCCATGTGAGAGGAGTATGCTTTTGCTGACCTACTACCTCAGTGTGTGGGCTGGCCTGCTATTTTCGGGGTTGGTGACTCGAGGGTCGGTGGTGAACCAGGCGGTGCCCCTGCTGTTTAGCTTCATCGATCAGCCAGGCGGAGTCGTGGTTGCCAAGTTAGAGGGGGCTAGAAGAGCCCTGTCCTACCTGCCCGGCAGGGGCGAGGAGGGGCTACCTTTTGACACCCCCATGAGGGACTCCCATCTGATCTTGGTGCCTTCGAACGGCGGGGCGGCTTGCGCCCTCCCTTATCAGCGGGAGCCAGATGCGGCGTTGTATACAGAGTGGGTGATGAGCACCCGACTGGCGGTACTGGCGTAGCACCGGTCTATGACGAGCTGGTTAGAGCCATACTATAAGGGTTCGCTAAGAAAAAGGGTTTTCTAGTGAACTATACTTAAGAGTACAAAGGTCCATAAGATCAGAATGCTTTAGGGTTTGACAGTTTGACCGTTCCCTAATTCTGATTGGAGCATTGTATGAATGAGAATCTATATCTGTGTGGAATCTGATGACATAGAGGTTCAATATGGGTTGCATCCCTCCCAAAGTCATCTGGGATCACGAGGTGTTGCTTGGTGCCGTTCGTGGTCAGAAAGCCCTTTAATTCCATTAAGAGTTAATGGATTGTAATGAATTAAGTTAAGAAGTGTTCCTAGCTTAATGGGCTTGAAAACTAGACAAGCTATTGGGCCTAGATGGTCACACACAATAGAGTAGTGGATAAGACGGATTAGGTCGAAAGTTATAGATAGTTTCTGGGTTTTTATGAAAAACGCCAGAGTCTATAAGTATACGCTGAGGAGAGAAACCCTGGCCCAAGCAATCAAGGTTTCTGCTCTGGTCGCCCCTCTTTCTCTGTCCTCCCTCTGACCTGGGTGCACACCTCTCTCTCTCTCCTTCTCCTGCTGTGGTGGATGGTGTTGCTGAGGAGAGGCCGACGGGTGGAGATCGAGAAGGAGAATCCGTTTGTTCCTGCTACTCGTGTGGATACATCTAGAGGCCAGACACTTGGACGGCTAGCAGCCCGACGAGCCTCTACTCGATCGTCTTCGGGCATCTGGGAAAGGTATAGAACTATTCTTCCTAAGCGGGTTCTTCGATAATAATCTTTGATTTTGATCGCCATCAACGATCCACTTCTTTGGGTTTTGTTGTTTCCACTGCATCTCTGATTGAAACCTTACAGTGGTATCAGAGCCATGTTGCTGGTCTGATCAAAATTGAGATTATTTTATTATTTTGCGTTCTTCTCGTTCTTGCATTGGGCTCTTTGTTAGGGTGTTCGATTGAGTCTCTTACGGATGGTTATTGGTCGATTGATCCTATGGAAATGTTCCTGGCATAAAGAGGATCAAAATGCACGTTTTGTTGCGTTGATTGACCCTCCGTAGAGCCCGAATCGAGCACCTCCCATGGCCGCAGTCGCCGTTCGCACAGGGAGAGGGAGGCCAATTCAAGCCGTTAATCTCCGATTGGGGATGTCCATGGGGTTGGCAAGGGTTGCTGGACGATTCCCCATGGCGTCCCACGGCTTTCGGGTGCGTGCAGTGGCCGGATGGGGCGGCTCCGGCGACGTTTGGGGCGAAGCAGTCGGGGCGGCTCTGTGTTCGTCGCGGGCTCCTTCTCCGGCGACGGTGAAGGGGGCGGTGGCCGGCGGTCCGCGGTGGCCGGCGGGCCTACCATCAGGGTCCCTGCGGCGGTTCGCGGTGGCCCGGGTCGACGGACGGGTCCCCTCTGGGGTGCTCGTAGTGGCTAGGGTTTTAACCCTAGCCGCCTGCGTCTTCGGGCAGGGAAGAGAGACCCCGTGGGTCTCGTACGGGCGGATCCGGCCCGCACCGGATCCGCCACTCAGCGCCCGGATCTGCGCTTAATAAAGCCCCCATTTATTTATTTTTTTTGATATTATGCGTTTTAAACAGTTTAAAATGCATGAAAATTCAGAAAAAATGTCAAATAAATTCCGAAAAATATTTTAATAGGTTCTAAAATAGTTTTAGCAACTTATTAACTTATTTTACATTTTATGGCCCATGGTTAATTAGTTAATGGAAATTTTAAAATGGTTTTAAATATTTCCTATCATCAAATTAATTAAAATTAATTACTATAAGAATATGATTCTTATGAGGTTAATTAACTGAATGCTTATATGGAGCCCATGCAGTGAATGTTGAGGACGGATGTCTAAATTAGTTTAGACTTGTTTGTGTTTTAACTAAATTGTTTAGTTAATTTTTAGTTGCGTGATTTCAAAACTAATTATCATTATTTTGAAATCATCGTTATATCTCACTGTAATTATATGATAATTACTTATTGATGCATGTGATGTCTCATGTGTGTGGATGGATGGTCATGGACTTAGATATCATGTGATGGTATGGTTTATGGTGAATGAATAAATGATGTGATTATTGGGGCCTGTGTGCCTCCTCTCTCTCTCTCTCATTAATCCGGGTTGTACATTCTATCTCCCACCTGTGTTGTACTCCCCTTGACTAGGTCAAGGTTTCTTATTTTTATCTGATGTGTATTTGTGGGCCTACGTGCCCAATTTTAAATTCACTTGTAATAATGAGAAGCGGATGGAGACTTAGACAGAAACCATTTTTGGTGGGCTCGGGAGATTCTTCACATCCAGTGGGAGCATGGGATGCTCCAAGTCTTTGTTTGTTTGCCATGCTTGTGTGTACATTACCAACTGGCTCTGGTAATGTTGCTAGGTTTAAAAGTCCATGATCATCCATCGGTCTTTCAACATATATTTGATATATGTGGTTGTGCTACTAATTATATATATACATATATTTAGAGTATATACGATGCTCCAAATTATCTTATATATATGTAGCACCTATATTGATGAGACCATAATTTACAAATCCCCTTCAATTAAATATTAGGTCGATAAGCGTGAGACATTAAGAATGATCCACGTATCCTTCCGTTGTTATAGTCAAAGTGAGACGTCCTTAGACTATGGGAGTTTGTTGTGCTACCACAAGACTTTCACAGCAAGGGGATGGAGACTTGGGCTAAGGCTTGGGCCAAACCTTGGGATGGGGGCTGGCATGGATTTGTTGTGCTACCACAATAGTTATGTCATAAACCCACTCTCATAACGTAACAACGGGTTGGACCTAACCAACACTTGTGGTTTGTTGTGCTACCACAAGATCGCAAAGTGTTTGGAGGCTAAATTACTGGGAATTACAAGGAGTTGTAATTGGGAAGAGTTGCCTACCCATTAAGCATGGGGTAGTTTGTTGTGCTACCACAAGACTACTTCCATAATGTTAATGGGATCCTAGTACCCACTAGGACACAGTCGTAGTGTCCCGTCTTTGTATATTAGGGGTTATGCAAATTCGTCAAAAATTAGTGGGAGTATTAAGTTAGGATAAAAGTCCATGTCTTAATTTAATATCATGAATATCTGCAATGTTGTTCTAAATTTGTTTTATTTCCTCTTGTAGACCGCAATGACAAACCACCCGTTGAGAGGCATACTGGATGCCAACAGGCTGACTGGTCCAAATTATGTCGATTGGCTCAAGAATTTAAGAATTGTTCTCACAGCTGACAAAATAGCCTATGTCCTTGAGCAGCATGTTCCTCCTGTTCCTGCTGATGATGCCGATGAGGCTGAGGTGATTCTTTTTAAAAAGCATAAAGAAGATGCCACTCTGGCTCAATGTTATATGCTGGCCTCCATGACTAATGAGTTGCAAAGGCAACATGAAAAGATGGATGCTAGATCCATCCTATGCCACCTTGAGGAGATCTTTGGAGCTCAGAGTAGAACAGAGAGATATGAGATATCTAAGAATCTGTTTGGGGCCAAAATGTCTGAGGGAACATCTGTGCAGACACATGTTCTCAAAATGATAGAGTGGATTGAGAGGCTGAAAGAATTAGGTTTTGAAATGAACAAGGATTTATGTATTGACCTAATCTTGTAGTCTCTCCCTTGTTCATTCTCCCAGTTCATAGTGAATTTCAACATGAATAAAATAGAGTGCTCTCTGGCAGAGCTTCTTAATATGTTGAAGACAGCTGAGGGGATAATGAATAATGGGAAATCTTCTATGCTGCTTGTTGGTAAGACCAACAAGAAAAGAAAGAATCAATTTATTTTTAAGAAAAATAAGAAGAAAAAGCAAGATAAGTAGGGAAAGGCTGCCAAGAAAGATGAGGCTAAGAAGGACAAAGGCCAATGCTTCCACTGCCATAAGGATGGCCATTGGAAGAGGAACTGTAAATTGTATCTTGCAGAAAAGGTAAAACAGAAGCTTGGAGAAGCTTCAGGTATGTTCATGATTGTTGACCTAAATTTGTCTTTTAGATCCACATCGTAGGTATTAGATACTGGATGTGCATCTCATATCTGTAATGACTTGCAAGTGCTGACAAGCAGTAGGCAATTGAACAAAGGTGAGGTTGACTTGCGACTGGGAAATGGAGCAAAGGTTGCTGCGCTCGCGGTCGGGAAGGTGAACCTCCAGATGCCTACAGGAGTTACACTAGAGCTTATAGATTGTTATTATGTTCCCTCTTTAATAAAGAACATTATTTCCATTTCTTGCTTAAATAAATATGGATTTGTTGTAAGTTTTAGAAACAATGGTTATTCTTTATTGTTAAATGGTGAATTGTTTGCCAGTGGGAGCTTAATGAATGGTTTGTATGTTTTAGATATGGTGTCTCCTGTGATGTGCGTGGACAGACCTCTTAAGAGAAAAAGAGGCCATGTGAATCAAGCTTATCTTTGGCATTGTAAACTTGGTCATATTAATGAGAAAAGATTGAAAAAGTTGTATAAGAATGGATACATTGATCCATTTAATTATGAATCATTCACAACTTGTGAATCTTGCCTCATGGGTAAGATGACCAAGTCTCCATTTTCTGGACATGGAGAAAGAGCAAATGAGTTGTTAGAACTCATACACTCTGATGTGTGTGGACCTATGTCTATATATGCCAAAGGAGGATATTCATACTTCATTCCATTTACTGATGATTTCTCAAGATTTGGATATGTGTACTTAATGAAGTACAAATCTGAAGCTTTTGAGAAATTTGTTGAGTTCAAGAATGAAGTAGAAAAATAGACCAGGAAAAGTATTAAAACTCTTCGATCTGATCGGGGAGGTGAATACTTGAGTACAGAGTTCACACAATACTTAAAAGATAATGAAATATTATCGCAATGGGCTCCTCCTTATACACCTCAGCTGAATGGTATAGTTGAAAGGAGGAATCGTACCCTATTAGATATGGTACGGTCCATGATGTGTTTTGCTGGTTTACCATTGTCCCTCTGGGGTTATGCCTTGGAGACTGCTGCACACTTGTTGAATAAAGTCCCATCTAAGTCAGTCGACTCCACTCCATATGAGATATAGAAAGAAAAGAAGCCAAATCTTAAGTACTTTACGGTTTGGGGTTGCCCTGCCCATGTAAAGAAACATGACTCTGATAAATTGGCATCCAAGACTGAGAAGTGTAGGTTTGTGGGATATCCGAAAGAAACTTATGGATATTATTTCTACCAGCCTAGCGATCAAAGAGTGTTTGTAGCTAAACATGTTGTATTCCTTGAGGAAGAGTATATCCTTGAAGGGAATAGTGGGATCTCGGTAGAACTAGAAGAAGTTCTAGAACCACAACCTATCAGTGTACCTTCTCAAGATCTGGTGCAATCTAACTCACAAACTGTGCGTAGGTTTGGCCGGGTACCTGTTCAACCAGAGAGATATGTGGGACATATTTCTGGTAAGGTATCACATAATGAGGATGATGATCCTAAGACCTACGAAGAGGCAATGAGTGTCATTGACTCTGGGAAATGGCAAGAGGCCATGATATCTGAAATGGATTCCATGTACTCCAACCAAGTTTGGAACTTGGTAGATCCTCCTGAGGGTATTATACCTATTGGATGCAAGTGGATCTTTAAAAGAAAGATTGGAGTGGATAGAAAGATTGATACCTATAAGGCAAGGCTTGTAGCGAAGAGATATCGTCAAAGGCAAGGTGTTGACTATGATGAAACCTTCTCTCCTGTAGCCATGCTGAAATCCATTAGAATTTTATTTGCCATTGCTGCGCACTATGATGATGAAATCTGGTAGATGGATGTGAAGACGGCGTTCCTCAATGGAAACCTTGAGGAAGAAGTGTACATGACACAACCTGAGGGATTCATATCTAAAGAGTATCCAGATAGAGTGTGCAGGCTTCAGAGGTCCATATATGGACTAAAACAAGCATCCCACAATTGGAACATAAGGTTTGATGAGGCAATCAAATCTTATGACTTCGTTAAGAACGAAGATGAGCCATGTGTATACAAGAAAATAAATGGCAGTGCAATCACCTTTTTGGTACTGTATGTAGATGACCTACTACTCATTGGGAATGATGTAGGTATGTTATCGTCAGTCAAAGCCTGGCTATCAAAGCATTTCTCCATGAAGGATTTGGGAGAAGCATCCTATGTGTTGGGGATTAGGATCTATAGAGATAGATCAAAAAGGATGCTAGGCTTGTCCCAATCGATGTACATAGACACCATTGTCAAAAGGTTTGGTATGGAAGACTCCAAAAGAGGTCTAATACCGATTAGACATGGAGTTTACCTCTCTAAAGAGATGGCCCCTAAAACTCCAGAAGAGAGGGAGTACATGAATAGGGTTCCCTATGCCTCTGCCATAGGGTCTATCATGTACGCGATGTTATGTACTAGGCCTGATATAGCCTATGCTATAAGTGTTACGAGTAGGTATCAAGCAGATCCAGGTGAACAACACTAGATAGCCGTGAAATGTATCCTTAAGTACTTGAGAAGGACTAAGGATCTGTTTCTGGTTTATGGAGGGGAGAACTTGAAACTGAGAGGGTACATTGACTCAAGTTTTCAGTCTGACAAAGATGACAGCAAGCCAACCTCTTGGTTCATTTTTACTCTCAATGGTGGGGCAGTGAGTTGGAAGAGTTCCAAGTAAGAAACAACTGCTGATTCAACAACCGAGGCCGAGTATATAGCTGCTGCCGAGGCATCAAAGGAGGCGGTCTGGATGAAGAAGTTCATCGATGCATTGGGAGTTGTCCCAAGCATCTCTGATCCTGTCCCCATGTTTTGTGACAACAATGGGGCCATTGCGCAAGCAAAGGAGCCGAGGTCTCATCAGAAGTCCAAGCACATTCTGTGGCGTTATCACTTGATCAGAGAGATTATAGCTAGAGGTGATGCGATAGTAGATAGAGTATCTTCTGCTGACAATATTGCAGATCCACTGACTAAGCCTTTATCTCAAAATGTGTTTGAGCGTCACCTTGGGCTGATGGGGATCAAGCAAGTGGGTGATTGGCTTTAGTGAAAGTGGGAGATTGTTTGAGATGTATGCCCTTCAAGCCAATCACAAGTGTTGTGGTGGCAACATTTCTTGTATAATTTCATTCATTTATAATTATAATGGCATTTCTTCATTATGTTTTTAGCACGTTATAGCGTATATATTGTAATGTGATGAAGTCCTTGAATATGAGCTATGATGACTGGATCATGATGAGATTGTGATAATGAGATCAGTCATCTAGATGCTTGTATTCTAAATGTTCCTGGTTGTGGGATCTTCAAGAAGGGACATTGAAGATCCGGATAGACTAGTGCACGTGGTACTCACTCATGTGATGAGGGTGGTCAATCTCATAACCACCGGTGTGATGACATCAAGGTACACGTGCATGTGCTCATTAGTGGAATGAGTTCACTGAACTGGCCCGATCTTGAATTCCTGAATGGTAATCATGCTGACTGTCAATCAGGAGGTTCTAGTGTCGCAGTAGCACAGTTGGATCTTAGACCTGAGTCACTGAAAGTGTTTTGCATGGATTCCACTAAGTATTTGATTGCAGACTTATGAACTTCAGCCTTGTGGTTCTTTATAGTCAGTTGTTCGGACTTAGTGGGCTTCATATGGAGACACTTTAGTGGACAACAAGGGATCATTCACTCTCTGCATGGATTAAGAGAGAGAATACTCTATGGACATGTACTTGGAAATCCCTGGCCAGGGTATATGGGTTCGCTAAGAAAAAGGGTTTTCCAATGAACTATACTTAAGAGTACACAGGTCCATAAGATCAGAATGCTTTAGGGTTTGACAGTTTGACCGTACCCTAATTCTGATTGGAGCATTGTATGAATGAGGATCTATATCTGTGTGGAATCTGATGACGGAGAGGTTCAATATGGGTTGCATCCCTCCCAAAGTCATCTGGGATCATGAGGTGTTGCTTGGTGCCGTTCTTGGTCAGAAAGCCCTTTAATTCCATTAAGAGTTAATGGATTGTAAGGAATTAAGTTAAGAAGTGTTCCTAGCTTAATGGGCTTGAAAACTAGATAGACTATTGGGCCTAAAGGGTCACACACAATAGGGTAGTGGATAAGACGGATTAGGTTGGAAGTTATAGATAGTTTCTGGGTTTTTATGAAAAATGCCAGAGTCTATAAGTATACGCTGAGGAGAGAAACCCTGGCCCAAGCAATCAGGGTTTATACTCTGGCCGCCCCTCTTTCTCTCTCCTCCCTCTAACCTGGGCGCACACCCCTCTCTCTCTCCTCCTCCTGCGGTGGTGGATGGTGTTGCTGAGGAGTGGCCGACGTGTGGAGATCGAGAAGGAGAATCCGTCTGTTCCTGCTACTCGTGTGGATACATCTAGAGGCCGGACACTTGGACGGCTAGCAGCCCGACGAGGCTCTACTCGATCGTCTTCGGGCATCTGGGAATTAATTAATCCCGCAAAGGTATAGAACTGTTCTTCCTAAGCGGGTTCTTCGATAATAATCTTTGATTTTGATCGCCATCAATGATCCACTTCTTAGGGTTTCATTGTTTCCGCTACATCTCTGATCGAAACCTTACACGTACTACCCGCACAGGTTCGCCCGAAACTTCAGGTATGACTAGGGGATCTCGCCGAACCAGGAGTTTCCATTGGCAGGCCGACAGTACAGAGACCGGGACACCCACTTGCTGGCTGCAGCGTAGTGTGATTTCTACTATCATTGGGAGTCAGAGCGACTTTCGACACCTGGGCTGGGACACAGAGGACGGTTCGACGTTCATTATGTCAATTGGTGGTTCGAGCACAGCCACTTGTATCGGCAGAAGGCCTTGGCGATCAGGAAGGCCGAGGAGGATCGTCTTCTGAGGGAGGATGTAGATACACATAGGAAATAATAATAATAATAATAATATATAGACTTTTTCCCCAAGAAAAAAAATTATATAATAATAATGCCCAGAGGAAGTAATGCCCATGCATGTGGGTGCTGAAGTAATGCCCATGCATGTGGGTGCTATTCATCTAAAACAAAGACACACAGGCGCCATTTCCTTCAAGGCCACCAACCACCCCATTATAAACCTGTAGATATACTAAAATATATATCTCCCTCAGACCCCACAGCTGACAAGCCAACCTCCGTTTGCTGGCAATATGTCCTTTCCCAACAAATGATTGAGCACTATGATCTCTTTTGACCTGGCAGTGGATCCCAAGATGATAACTCTTGCTGTGGCAACATGTCCTTACCCGACAACTGATTGAGCACTATGACCCCTTTTGACCTGGCAGTGGATCCCAAGATAATAACCCTTGCTTTTGCCTTGGCAACCGAATTCTTCCTATAATTACACCTTCTATTGAGTAGACAAAAACCTCTGCCATCATCCTGCTACCTGTAGAGAGAATATCGCCTTCCTTTCCTCTGCCTCGGAAGACGTGAAGGGACACTTTTCCTATATTCTACATCCTGCTGCAGAAGCTCTGACGAAAAGGCTTGACTTTCTTTATTCTAGCCACCTGTACCACGTGTATCACTCCTAAGAGGTAGGTGTTCTCAAGATCTGGCCTAATTAGTAGTTAAATAGGGTGACATGCATGAATAGGGCTAGTTACGTATCACCTGGATTCCATGTGTTCATCTATTTTAATTCCTGTAAATTATCCCATGATTAAAAATCTATATCTATGAAATTAAATAAAAAAAATCGTATAAGCATGATCTTATAATCCTACTATTTGTCCATGTCTAGCTATATCTTCACTTCCTGAATTTCTGTGATGTTTCTAAAAATCACGAATAGTGACGTATTCTATAAAAATCATAATCTCCCGTAGAATATTAAACTTGTAACTTGCATAGCCTATCCAGCTTGTTAAGTCATTTAATATATGAGCCACATATCCAAGCAATGAAACAAGGTCAGTGCACATCTATAGAATCACTGAGATAGGGTAGGTGCACATCTAGTATAAAACCTATGGATAAGGTCGGTGCATGTTTGAAACAACAACGACCAAGTCGGTGCAGGTATAAACAAGGGTATATGCATAGGAAGGATAGGTGGACAAGGTCTGTGCATAATACGCATAGGGTTTGAGCATTGATGCGCACAAAACTCGTCATTTAAAAGTCGTGCCATAATTTTAAAAATAACCGGACTCACTCACTAAAGAGATATAAAATCTAAGTAGAGTGGTAAGTACGGGTCGATCCCACGAGGAGGAAATGTTTCTTTTAAACAAGTTGGAAAAATTCTTATGTTTTGAAAATCAAGTTTTTGAGTGAGTTAAAGCTAATGGAAAATAAATTGCGTGAACTTAAGACTAGAAATAAATCAAACTAAAGAATATGAGAGGGTTGAGAATAGAGCTTGGAAGGAGATGAAAAGAGAAAATAAAGAACAATTGTACAAACTCAATTTTTATTACTAATGAAGAGTACAACATCTATGAAAATTAAAAATACAACTTGAATAATGCTAAGGGAAGAAAGGAAGAAAGGAGCAAAGATGAAGAAGAATAGCGCCGCCGTCTTCATGCCGAGCCTTGGAAGAAGATCGCCCCACCTTAGGATTAGACACCACCTTTAGAGCACCGAAGGAAAAGAATCTCCGCCTTGGGATGTTTAAATGGAAATAGAGGAGGGGGAGAGATAGAAGATGAAGAAGAGAGTTTAAAAATAGTGAAACAGAAATAATAAATATAGGTCAAGATTAGAAATGAAATAACTTTAAAACCGGAGAGAATTAAAAGAAGTGATAAAAACAAAAGTTGAAGATCCAAGGAAGAGGAAGAAGGTTTGTGAAGAGTTCAGAGGGAGAAGAAGACCCAAAGATGGCGAAAACTAGGGAAAAACAAAAGTGGTCTGCACGGATGAACAGTAACTGTGCAAAAATTAAACTGTGGAAAAATAAAAATATCTTAAAACCCAAGAGGAATTAGAGAAAGTTGTAGAAGATGAAAATCTAGATCTACAAGAGAGGAAGAACGTTCATGAAGAACTCATAGAGAAAAGAAGAGCAGACGGGCTTCAAAACAGAGGAATAACAGAAGTTAGCACCTCAGATGAACAGTAAAATCACAAGATAGCAAGTTTTAAAACTAGAAATAACTTCAAACCCAGAAGGAATTAGAAGATGATGCAGAAGAAGAAGTTTTAGAACACTTAAAAACAAAGAACTTTTATGAAGACAATAAGAGAAGAAGAGGGACGGAAAGGGGAGAAAGCGGTGGCCTAAGAAGATGTAAGAGGGAGAGGGAGAGAAAAAATGCCAAAGGAAGCCCCCTTATCTCCTCCTTGTCATGGGCTATTTATAGGAAAAATTGGGTCAATAGAGGGTGGATATTATATCAAAAGGAGATGGATGGTTGGGATTTAAGTAGAAGATGATGTATGGGGGAAAGGAAAAGGAGGTGGGCACCCCCTCCTTGGACTTTGAGCACCCCCTTTCTTGGACTTTGGACACCCCTTTCCCAAGACTCATCATTTCTCCCCTTTATTACAAACTTTAAATTTTCTTTTCCCTCCAACCAAAATACAAACTTTGAATTTTATTTTTCCTCCAACCAAAATATATGCTTTTGACTTGGTCAAAGTGGTGATGACATTTTTGCCCCCGAAGTTTCTTGTAATTACCTTCAATGTCCTACACACACGTAATTGCAATTTAGTACATGAAAATTATCATAATGTGCACATAAATCTCAAATGCTCATGATTTATACAATGAAGAATTAATACTCATGGCTCTCAACTTCAATTTAAATATTATCACCAAATTAATCAATTTACGTGAAAGCCCCAATTTAAACGCGGAGTTGAGGTTAACTATTAAATATGTATAATTACCTAATTATATGCACATAAAATGGTGTATATGCGATGAATTACCATAGAAAATGGACACTTATCACACCCCCAACTTACTGATTACTAGTCCCTTAGCAATGCAAATAAATTAAAATTTAGGACTAACAAGAGTTTGTAAAATCCATACTCTCATATCCAGCTCTCCCTTCATAGAATCAACCAAAGATTAAGAATGTGGAATCATTAATGCACACAAGTCTTATGTAGGAACTTAATAGTACATGATCAAGAATTCAAACCAAAGCTCAATTGCACTTGTGCATGTGTAACTACCAAATCCACAGCTTAAATAATTACATCCCTCATTCGTTATTCCAGACAAATGCCTTTCAACCCTGCACTTCTTCATCAGAGCATTAAGAATACTATTTTTCTGCCTTATTGCTTTGTCCCTTAGGGATCTTTTTATTTTTTCTACACACATGATGCTGTACTACCCTTCACTGTTTAACACAAACCTCGACTCTTCCCTTAAGAGAATCAGGCCCGATTTCGCAGGTCAAGGTTCCCTTTTCCTTTTGACGTGAACCTCAACACGTCTTAGGTGAAGTATGCCCGGTTACTCAGATTCGGGGCATTTTTCATGGTGCCTTTTTCTCAAATTTTTATTTTTTTTTCAATTGTGCTTTTGCACTAATTTTTGATAGATAATTTGACAGAAAGCTTATAAAAGATCTCTCCCTTACGAAGTGCAGAATATCAGGCAACATACCCAAAACAGCAGAAGGCTTGTCCGGTCATGTTTCATTAGCGTGCAAAGTGATTTTCATTTTTCTAAAGTGTACATGAACTTTAAAAAGATTTTTAGATCAGTTTTCCATGGCTAGATTAAATCAATTTTTCATCATCCTTATCTAGTCATTTCTATTCCAGAATTACTCTCAATGGAAGCATGAATCATGAAACTCAAAATGGGTTTTATGTGGTTTTTTTGTCAATTTTTTTTTAGCTAAATGAGGTTGTATATGAATGCAACATGTGCAACATGATTTTCGTCCCCCCAACTTAAATGACATTGTCTTCAATGGCACGAACAATATAGAATAATGAACAATGTAGACATGAAATTTTGTGAAGGAACGATACAACTTGACGGAAGGGATCTTCGACAGGCTCGACATTTGAATAAAAGGCGGTACTTGGCCGTTAAAGTCTGGGCAAAGGTGCAAGCAATCTGCTCTCCCTCCCCCCAACTTATCCTTTATTCACACCTGCAAACTAAAAATAAAAACACAAGAAAAACTTGGGTTGCCTCCGAAGAAGTCATTTATTAGCACACGAAATAACTAAAACTGTGGGTTACCTCCCAAGAAGTGCTAATTTTTACGTCTTCAGCCAGACGTAAGGTAGCTTACTAACCAACGGGTGGCATTCAGAATGAGCCACCAAGTGATATTGTCCTCCTTCAAATTGTAGCCCTTATGCCATTGGAAAATAAGAGTAAGCATGTACGCACTAGGGCTAGAAATATGTGGGTCTCACACATTATTGATTTTTATTTTAACCATGTGTGTGAGCCACTTTTCATCTTTCGGGATCATGAAAGGATCAATGGCCAATAATATCTCAAGATCGAGGTTGAACCCTTGCACAATATCAATCTATTGGTCCCCTTCACCTGTATCGTCCCTCATGACGACCCCTTTAATGACTTCTTCCTCCAAAGAAACTTGGTCAAAGACAGGCAGTTCATGAGCATTAAGGGCATTAATCAATTGATCTTCCTGAAGGGGAGTTAAATGAAATATGAATATGGTTGACATATCCTCTTCAAGTTTGAGAGTGTCATATTGCAGAGGCTTAACTTGCATTGGGGATCAAAGTGGAAGGAGGTGTGAGCCCAAAATCTATCCCATCTGATGAGTCAAACTTTATAGGGTATGGCTCAAGGGTTAGATCAAATGTGAAAGTTTCTAAGAAGGCCCCTTCATCAAACTCACCAATCGAATGAAGTTTATCAATCAAACTTTTCAGTAATGGAGTGGATAGACCAAATGTAAATCTTTCCAACAAGGCCCCTTCATCACCCTCATCAATTACATTAAGAATATCAATGGAATGTTCCAATGGTGAGGTGGAAAGATCAAATGTTAATCTTTTCAGCCCGGACCCTTCATCATAGGTCAGTTCAAATGTGAATTTCTCTAAGAGGGTCCCTTCATCACACTCATCAATAGGAGGAGGATGTTCAGAATTCATCTTTATTAAATCAACAAGATTATTCTCCACAAAGCACTCCCCCTCTTCATGCGTTTCCTCAAATGGGCCTTTGATGTTTAGAGTGATGTTCTCAATTTCTTCAAGTGAAGCCCCATTATCAATATCTTCTAAAATGAGATTATCAGTTTTGTTCTCCACAAGTGGGGCCTCTAAATAAAAGATGAATTTTTCACTCAAAGGCCCTTCACCATTCTCTTCCTCATGAGAGTTATCATTCAACATATCCGCAACGTCAACTTTAACCGCTTCTTTATGTTTTTCCTCACATAAGTTAATGATGGCACTCTCCACATCAAAGTGTTCACATTGTTCTATCATAGGGAGAATGTCAATCAATGCTTCTAATTGTGGGACCGTGAGATGAAATGAGAAATCTTCCAATGCGGTCCTTTCATAATATTCTTCCAAGTGAGGAGGGTCACATTCCAATACCTCGTCATCATCATTTTCAACTAGATAACCCTCTTTTCTACATTTTTTCTCAATTGAGCCATTGATATTCTTAATCTCATAATTTTGAATGACATCTTTTGGCACATCATTCAATTTACCCCCTAACTTATCTTCAACCAACTCATTGTGGCTCTCCTCAAAAATGGGTGTGGACTCCTTACTCAAATAAGCCATCTTGTTAGTCACCCCAAATTCTCTTTGATGTAATTTTTCCTCAATTCCCTCATTACCTTGGTCAAGAGTTTCATTCAGCAAGGGAACCACGGGTTGTTATCAAGAATAAATGTGTTGGGTGAATTGAGAGACTTGATCTTTAAAGGTTTCATCAAGGGGGTTAGGCAATTGGTGCATTGATAATTCATGTGTGGCTCTTGTGAGTTGTTCCACTTTGGTTTGGAGGGAGCTAATACTTTGTTGATTATTCAAGATGATTTGAATCAATTGGTTGAGTTTTTCTTCATCATTGGGACCATTGTATGGAAGGGTGGAATGGGTGTGTTGAGGGTCGTATTGATAAGAGACAAATGTGTCATGCCCTCCATATCGATTTTGATCAAATTGGATTTGGAGATTTGGCTCGGGAGGGCATGGAGCTTGATCTTCAGGATTTTTCCAAGAGAAATTGTTTTGATCTCCCCACTCAAGGATGGGGGTGTAAGAAGGTGTATGGAGGTTTAGGCATGTTGAAGCATGTTCATGAGGAAGGAATGACATATGGTCCCCTAAATAGGATTGAGTAAATTGGTCCCTGTTTTGGGGATGAAAAGGATATTGGGCTACCATGCGTGTGGAGTTTTCTTGTTGGGCTGACCAAAAATATGGGCTTTCATTGAATTGGGTGGAAGATGGGTGTTGGGTCGGGTACTCACCTACATAATGGGCCGGCCGGGTCCATGTGTAATCATCTTGAAAGATAGGTGGTGTAAAGTAGCTTGGGCCCATTGGGATGAATTGATTTTGGGTCAAGCAGTCAGTTTGATTAAAACATAATCAATGGATATGATTTTTTTTGTTTGGTTTTTATTATATATATATATATATATATATATATTTAACACTAACTAAGACAAAGAGAGAGAAGAGGAGGAATTTTTTATTTTGCTGATTTTTTTTTATTTTTATGCAAACACAAACAAGTTAACACACAAATTACCTAATGACCTATATGTGACCTAGACCTACAAATGGGGTTTCACAAAATGATTAAAGTGCAACTTAAGTTCACCCTCAATATTTCCATCGGCCAAGTAAGGGGTGTGGTAGTGGGAGGCTCCCCCTACTTTCGTAGGGACCTAACTAGAGAACCGCTAGCCCGCTTAAGACGTTTGCCGTCCGACCGTCTTGCCTTAGGCACCGGTTTCCACAAGAGGGTAAACTCAAATAGCACAAGAGCCATAGTGTGAACATAGGGCCAATGTTTACTGAATTTTATTTAAGACTTAGGACATGCAAAGATACAAGGGAAATGTGATTTGTGGGCTAAGGAAGGGTGATGAAATCCCCACCTTATGTTATTTAGGGGTATTGCCCTTAAATTGTTTTGAAATAAAATACACACCACAATTTCAAACAAGGAGTTCTTATGCAATATGCATGCCAGAATAGGATAAGTAGAACGTACCTTGCCCCTTGTAATATCTAAAATGTAATGACAAAAATTAAATAAAAATAAAAAATTTCTATGCTAAATGATGTATGACCTAGAACATGGATGGTGTGGTTTCTACTCTTGAATGAAAATTTTTATTTTTGGTGCAAGTGATTTGTTCTTTTTTTTAATTAATGAAGCTATCTAGCCAACACAATTTTTTTGAGATTTTTCTAAATATAAAAGCTAACAAAATGCAAAAAATAAATTAAATCACAAGAGGAAATATTGAGATACTTGGATCGCGATCTCTCGTCTTTTATTTTTTTTATTTTATTTTTAATTTTTTTTCAAGGAGATGTAAAAAGGGGACATACTTTATTTTTTTAATTTTTCACATTATCTAAATGCAACAATACATGAAAGAGTTGTAACTAGTCATAATATCACGATGAAAGAAAATTTCTATTTTTTATTTTTTTTAAATTTTTCAGAAATTATTTATTTTTTTAAATATTTCAATTGATGTAAATAAATGGAGAATCAACTAAAATGCATGAACACTGTGCATCTATAATGAAAACATGATAGCATGAGACCAAAAAATTTATGTGATTTTCTGTTTTCTGATTTTTTACAGAGATTTTTTTATATTTTATATTTTTATTTTTTTTAAATTTTTCACTAAGAGATGAATGCAAGAAGTTATAAATAGTAAAATAACAAACACATGTAAATTTATTACAAAATGAAGCCTAAAATGATATTTTTGTATGTTCTGATTTTTTCTAAATTTTATAGATTTTTCAGGAATTGTTTCAGATTTTTTTGAAGATTTTTCAGAAATTAGAAAAATAGAATCTGTACCTACGTTTCAGCCCTTTAGCGACACTTGACTGTTACAGTTCCAGGCTTTCAGCGACACTTCATTTTCTGGAAATTTCAAGTCCAATTTTCCTCTTTCTTTGATTTCTGATTTTTTCCCTTTTTTCTGTAAAATAAAATAGAAACATTAATATACAAATATACACATCAAACACAAGAATATCCAACTATAAAAAAAGTAATCTTCCTTGGATCTTTAACTTTTGTTTTTATCACTTCTTCTAATTCTCTCCAGTTTTAAAGTTATTTCATTTCTAATCTCGACCTATTTTTATTATTTCTGTTTCACTATTTTTAAACTCTCTTCTTCATCTTCTATCTCTCTCTCTCCTCTATTTTCATTTAAACATCCCAAGGCGGAGATTCTTTTCCTTCGATGCTCTAAAGGCGGTGTCTAATCCTAAGGCGGGACGATCTTCTTCCAAGGCTCAGCATGGAGACGGCGGCGCTATTCTTCTTAATCTTTGCTCCTTTCTTCTCTTAGCATTATTCAAGTTGTATTTTTAATTTTCATAGATGTTGTACTCTTCATTAGCAATAAAAATTGAGTTTGTACGATTGTTTTTTATTTTCTCTTTCCATCTCCTTCCAAACTCTATTCTCAACCCTCTCATATTCTTTAGTTTAATTTATTTCTAGTCTTAAGTTCACGTAATTTATTTTTCATTAGCTTTAACTCACTTAAAAACTTGATTTTCAAAACATAAGAATTTTTCCAACTTGTTTAAATGAAACATTTCCTCCCCGTGGGATCGACCCGGTTTATGAAGTGTGCAGAGGGAGAAGAAGAACAGAAGATGGTGAAAACTAGGGAAGAACAAAAGTGGTCTGGGCGGATGAATAGTAACTGTGTAAAAACTGAACTGTGGAAAAATAAACATAGCTTAAAACCCAAGAGGAATTAGAGAAAGTGGTAGAAGAAGAAAATCTAGATCTCCAGAAGAGAAAGAACTTTTATGAAGAACTCATAGAGAACAGAAGAGCAGACGGGCTTCAAAACGAAGGAATAATAGAAGTTAGCACCTTAGATGAACAGTAAAATCACAAGACAGCAAGTTTCAAAACTGAAAATAACTTCAAAACCAGACGGAATTAGAAGATGATGCAGAAGAAGACGTTTTAGAACACGTAAAAATAAAGAACTTTTATGAAGACAGTAGGAGGAGAAGAGGGATGGAAGGGGGAGAAATCGGTGGCCTAAGAAGATGTAAGAGGGAGAGGGAGAGAAAAAATGCCAAAGGAAGCCCCCTTATCTACTCCTTGTCATGGGCTATTTATAGGAAAAATTGGGTCAATGGAGGGTGGATATTATATCAAAAGGAGATGGATGGTTGGGATTTAAGTAGAAGATGATGTATGGGGGAAAGGAAAAGGAGGTGGGCACCCCCTCCTTGGACTTTGAGCACCCCCTTTCTTGGACTTTGGACACCCCTTTCCCAAGACTCATCATTTCTCCCCTTTATTACAAACTTTGAATTTTCTTTTCCCTCCAACCAAAATACAAACTTTGAATTTTATTTTTCCTCCAACCAAAATATATGCTTTTGACTTGGTCAAAGTGGTGATGACATTTTTGCCCCCGAAGTTTCTTGTAATTACCTTCAATGTCCTACACACACGTAATTGCAATTTAGTACATGAAAATTATCATAATGTGCACATAAATCTCAAATGCTCATGATTTATACAATGAAGAATTAATACTCATGGCTCTCAACTTCAATTTAAATATTATCACCAAATTAATCAATTTACGTGAAAGCCCCAATTTAAACGCGGAGTTGAGGTTAACTATTAAATATGCATAATTACCTAATTATATGCACATAAAATGGTGTATATGCGATGAATTAACATAGAAAATGGACACTTATCAAGTATAGCGCAAGGGCAAAGTCTGTGCATGGTATGCACAGGGTCAGAGCATAGCAAGGGCAAGGTCTGTGCATAGTATGCACATGGTCTGTGCATAGCAAGGATAGCAAGGGCAAGGTCGGTGCATAATATGCACAGGGTCTGAGCATAGCGCAAGGGCAAGGTCTGTGCATAGTATGCACAGGGTCTATGCATATCAAGGATGGCAAGGGCAAGGTGTGTGCATAGTATGCACAGGGTCTGTGCATAGTAAGGATGGCAAGGGCAAGGTCGGTGCATAGTATGCACAGGGTCTGAGCATAGCGCAAGGGCAAGGTCTGTGCATAGTATGCATAGGGTCTGTGCATAGCAAGGATAGCAAGGGCAAGGTCGGTGCATAGTATGCATGGGATCTGTGCATAGCAAGGATAGCAAGGGCAAGGTCTGTGCATAGTATGCACAGGGTTTGTGCATGGCAAGGATAGCAAGGACAAGGTCGGTGCATAGTGTGCACAGGGTCTACACATAGCAAGGATAGGTGGACAAGGTCTATGCATAGTATGCACGAGTCTGAGTATAGCGCAAGGGCAAAGTCTGTGCATGGTATGCACAGGGTCTGAGCATAGCAAGGGCAAGGTCTGTGCATAGTATGCACAGGGTCTGGGCATAGCAAGGGCAAGTCGGTGCATAGTGTGCACATGGTCTGAGAAATCTGACCTGAACATGTATCAGACTAGGATGAGCGTTGTCTTTACCTGTCAGAGGCTTACTCACATTGGACCAGTAATGTTGACTTACTGTCAGTTGGCGTTGACTGTTGACTTTCTTGCGTTGACTTGCATTTATGCAAATCAAATGATGATTGACACAAGATGTTAGACCAATGATGATTGACTTATGGTGTTTGACCTCATCAAAACCTTTGGGATGCAACACACCTCCTTGACCCTGATTTGCCTATGTGTCCTACGTGTGATGCATTTTAAGTAGATGGTCATAATTCATCATTTACACTTGAGATGTCCTTGAACTCTATTCCTGGAAATCTACCTTATGTTCCTACAATGTGTAAACTTCTTGAAATTCTATATTGGCTATATAAATGAGAGTGGATGTGTAAAAGTATACATGAAATACTGTGCATATAGGGCCCGATCTGGTCCTGGGAGGAGTACCCGAAGGTACTTGTGCCCATGGGAGTTTATTGACCACGGTGTTTAGCATTGCACCGAAGTACTTGCTTGACTTGACTTGAGACATTCCTACTCACTCTCTCGTGACATGCTTGACTTGCTTGATATGAATTGCTTGGCCCGAGAAAGGGCAATTACTTGCTTGAATGAAAGAAATGAAATAGCCAATTTCATTATACTACTTGATATTACACGAGCTTGAGATTACTTGCTTGAATATTGACTATCCCCTTCTTGGAAGGACTTGCTCGAATGTTGAATTCTTGGAAGGACTTGCTTGAATACTGATTTATTAGAAATACTTGTGCTGTAGCAACCCTGATAAATTTAAAAGGAATAAATAAATCAAAATAGATTAAAAGATTTAATAAATAAATGAAAGAGCTTGGAATAAAAATAATTAAAACCCTGATGGAAATAACGCCTCAGATAAAGGTGCTACTTTACAAGAAAATGCCCTTACCTAAGGCGTGTTTTGAGAAAGGACGCCCACACGTCAAGGCGTCAAATTTCAAACGACCAAAATAAATAAAAAGGGCAAGATAGCGTAACGTCCCTTGCATGGACGCGTTTCAACAAGTAACGACGCTTGACAAGGCGTCAATTTAAATTCGACGCCCTGACCTAGGTCGCTAATTCAGTTTGAGTTTCGTTCGACCCAGGAGTCTATCCAGGGTAAGGTGATAACTATGGGAAAGAGTTCGAATGTAGTAATGACTCTATCATGGAAGTGTTACTTCCAATCGAACACTAACCTTATTAGGATTTCCAAAATCCTATAAATACCTTGATGGATCGAACCTTAGAAAGCTATTTGGTCGATCGTCTCTGCTACGGTAGGTGAAGAACTAACAGTTCTTCCTTATTTCTTTCTCTGTTTACTATTATGAGAAGAACATGAATTGATTCTTCATCCTCTTTTGTTTATAGGGAATCTGACTGCCGTCCGTGAAGAACAGGTGGGTTCTTCCTTTGGTTTTCCTTCTCTTCCGATAGGATAGTATGAAGAATAAATCTTCTTCATCTTCTTCCACTTACAGGTCGAGGAGCTCTCAATCTACTGAAGAACGTGGGTTCTTCATCAACAAACGACTGTGTTTGTTCGTGCCTCCTCTGCCTTGTTGCTAATATTGAATTCAAAAGCTTCAGAATACTCTGTTTATAAAACAGAGTATCGTTCTTTTCTTCCCAGAACCTGCATCCGTTCAAAATCTTCATCAAGGTAGGATTTTCTCATGGAACGTAGCCCAAACTACCATATAACTATAGATAATTATCATCGGTAGTTCATGCATATAGTTTTCATGCGTTCTGATTATTTTCTACGGAATATTTGAAAGAAACGACCCTAACAAGGGCATTAATTTAAAAGACACGACCATGCCCAGGTCGTCAATTCAAGATTTTACGCCCTGCACATGGACGTTAATTCCTGTTAATTAATAAATAGCATGTTTAAAAAGTAATTATCAATGCAAACATGATTCTAAATTAATGCATGGTCAATTTCTTGTAATCCTACTATTTTTTCTGGTCCTGACTATATACCATGTTCCTGAAATATTCATTACCTCAAAAATTGTAAAATTGTGAATTCACGACCTTGACCAGGTCGTCTCTTGTTTAACTAACGCCCCAGACTAGGGCGCCTTTTTCCTGGTAACGCCCCTACCCAAGGCGCGTTTTCAACAAAATTACAGATTTTTAATATCCTGTAAAATAGCAATATTGGAAAGGACGACCTCTTTATATGTCGTCAAATTTAATATAAACGCCCCTGATTAAGGCGTTAATTTTACGAAAAACGACTTTACCAGAGTCGCTACTTTCTGCATTACTGATTTTTCCCGATTGCTGTTATCCGAGGGTTTCACTATATATATATATATATGTAGGCACTATTACTCCACTCCGTGAGTATAGTCCCACGTTTCATGATGTTTTATCGATCACCCTTAAACTCTCATTGACATACAAGCTCTCCATTGGACATTCCGTTCCTTTGGACTAGCGAGTTAGTCATAGAGACCTCCGTAAGACTCCTCGTACCTTGGATTCCCTCAAGGTCGACTGAGCTGGTTGTACCCTAAAAACCCATTACACTATTGAATGCCATGTCACTATAAAAGAAACATGGTATACCGGCCCTTATGATATGCAAAGAGTATATCATGAGAATTCTTAATGGGATGATGATATCATGCCATTTGTTGATGTTCTTGTGGACCTCAATTCTATAATAAGAATGAGGGTATCTTGCCTTTGATAGACTATTCATGTGGACCTCAATTCTATATAAAGAATATCCATACTTGTTTGTCATGGTACCCGAGTTAAGGGAACCTAATTCCACCTAGTTTCATCGTTCATCGTGATTGTACCGTTGTTATCGCCTATCTATGTCCAATGTCGTATTTTTGGACTCCATTCTCTCAAAGTTATCCTACGTGCCTACAAGCTTAAATTGTTGAAATTCCATATTGGCTATATACATATATATACAAGAGTGGATGTCAAATATACATGATAAATGCCTGCGCATATAGGGCCCGATCTGGTCCTGGGAGGAGCACCCGAAAGTACTTGTGCCCATGGGAGTTGAATGATAAGGTATCTGGCATTATACCGAGTGCATGACTAGCTTGATTGGACATTCCACACAAATCTTGTACTTGACTTGACATGACTTGCGTGACCCGAAAAAGGGTAATTACTTGCGTGCTTGATACATGATAGCCAAAGTTCTTGACATGACTTGCTAAGAAGTACTTGCTTGAATATCTTGTTATCTTTTTCTTGAAAACTCATGACTAGTTCATCTTGCTGTCTTGCTTGATAAATTCTCTTTCTATCTTGTCGTTTTATGCGAGCATGCATAGCTATAGTACATTCATGAAAAATGTAATTACTTAAACCCTTGCTAGTTTCTGAGATATAATTTCCTACTGAGCGTTCGCTCACTCCGTGTTTGTCCCTTACTTTTCAGGTAATTCCGACGACGAGGGAAGTCAATCGGATGGGAATGGTCAAGAGTGAAAGAGCTAGAGCTTTTACAAGTGTCATCTAGTCGTTTTCCTATTTTCTTGAGTCAACTATGTACTTTTCCTTTTTAATTGAATAGAGTATTGGATTTGTAATAGTCTATCCATTATGAAATAAAAGATTGGGTTATCTTTCTATTTTGCGCATCTCTATTTTGGTGTCGAATACACTACTACTCTGATTGACATGATTGATATAAACTCGTCGCGCATATCCGAGTATCTTCCGCGCTCGGGGCGTGACAGTTTTTGTGGTATCAGAGCCTAGGGTATTCAATTCCTAGGAAAACCCAAGTCCAAGGATAAGTTTTAACCATTAAACCAGTGAGATTGGGTATAACCAAGGGTTAAAGTTAACATAGTATATGAGTCTTTAAATACCATCACATATTAATCTAGTTATTGTAATTGTAGGATAATGGCTACCGAACGTGCTCAATGGCGCAACATGCAGCGTACCCTTCAAGGCATGACTCAAGTGCTGCAACAAGTAGCACAAGGAGGTGGACAACGAGCAGGAAGTCTCCACCAGACTTTCAAGAACATGAACCCACCCAAGTTCACGGGTTCTACTGATCCAGATGACGCTGAACACTGGATTAGGGAGATAGAACGTATATTCCGTGTTATGCAATGCACGGATCAGGATAAAGTTTTATTAGCTACTTTTCAGTTAGAAAGGGATGCTAGATGCTGGTGGGAATCAATAGAGGCTACTATAAATCAAGATCAGGTTTCGTGGGAAGAATTCGTTGAGCACTTCAACGTGAAATATTTCTCGAACTGAGTTCAGGAAAAGAAGGCTGCAGAATTTGCTGCATTAAAGCAACGATCTTTGTCAGTGGCCGAGTATGACGCCCAATTCTCTAGATTGTCTCGATACGCTAAGCATCTAGTTAGCACCGAGAAAATGAAAGCTAGGAGGTTTCTTAATGGGCTCAGGCCCCAAGCTATTACTCAACTGGCGCCGATGGACATTCAAGTCTACTCAGAGATAGTACGCCGAGCTCAACTATTAGAAGATGCCACGGAACTGTCTGATAGGATTCGTGGTAAGGATAAGAAGGAACAAGTTACAGGTTCGGGTTCCTTTAAACCCAACTTCAAGAAAAGGCCTAGCAATGGAGGAGCATCCTCACAAGACCAAAAGTTCAAGAAGACCAAGCCCTTCTCTATCACCACTACCTCTCCAAATACAGTGTGCAAACATTGTGATAAAGCGGGTCATAGAGCAGGGGAATGCTGGAGGAAACTAGGAGCATGTCTCCGTTGTGGGAGTCGTGAGCATCAGATTCCCGATTGCCCATTACTTAACGACCAAGCCGTTGACGGGAAGCGCCCAGTAACCAAGAATGCTCGTCTTCATGCAATCAAGGAGACCGAGCAAGTAGAAGGAGGTGGCTTAGTGGAAGGTACATTGAAAGTTTGTTCCAGGAATGCATATGTCTTAATTGATACTGGTGCATCACATTCTATTGTTTCTAAGAAGTTTGCTGACCCATTACCCCTAGAACCGGAATGGATAAAGTTAGTTTTGTCTACTCCTCTGGATGATGAGACTGATATTACACATCATTACCAAAACTGCGAGGTATTGATTCATGGTCAAAATCTCCCCATTGATCTCATATGTTTAGATCTGAAAGAGTATGATGTTATACTAGGGGCTGATTGGTTATCCAAGTATCAGGCAACGGTTGATTGCCGCAATAGTAAGGTTACATTCAAGGAATTTCCAGAACTAATATTTACTAGCCCCAAGAGTCGGAGCAAATCCCCTCTTATTTCAGCTCTCCGAGCTAGCAAGCTCATCAGGAAAGGATGTACATCTTTCCTTGCCTTTGTCACAGTTAAAGAAGCTAAGGAAGCTAAGCTAGAAGACATTCCAGTAGTGCAAGAATTTCCGGACGTGTTTTCGGAAGATTTGCTGGGATTACCCCCGCAAAGAGAAGTGGCCTTCACCATTGACTTAGTCCCTGGTGCTGGTCCGATTTCAAAGGCACCTTATAGGATGTCACCTGCTGAACTCAAGGAGTTAAAGGAGCAATTGATGGAACTCATTAAGAAAGGATTCATTAGACCAAGTACTTCCCCGTGGGGAGCGCCTGTATTATTTGTAAAGAAGAAAGACGGATCCATGAGGTTATGCGTCGACTATCGACAATTGAATCATCTCACTATCAAGAACAAGTATCCACTGCCGAGAATCGATGAATTGTTTGATCAAATTTCAGGATCCATGTACTTTTCTAAAATTGATCTTAGGTCCGGATATCACCAACTAAGAATCAAGGACGAGGATATTCATAAAACCGCATTCAGAAGCAGGTATGGCCATTATGAATTTGTTGTTATGCCTTTCGGACTAACGAATGCCCCTGCTGCCTTTATGCAGTTAATGAATAGTATATTCAGGCCTTATTTGGATCAATTCGTGGTGGTCTTTATTGATGATATATTGATTTATTCCAAGACCAAGGAAGAGCATGAGGAACATTTGAGGATTGCATTACAAATATTGAGGACAAATCAATTATATGCAAAACTTAGCAAGTGTGAATTCTGGCTTGAAGAAGTGACTTTTCTCGGACATGTTATATCAAAGGATGGCTTGTCTGTAGACCCATCAAAGGTTGAAGCTGTAAGGAACTGGGAAAGACCGACCAATGCTAGCGAGATCCGAAGTTTCGTAGGTCTTGCCGGCTATTACATGCGATTCATTAAGGATTTCTCAAAAATCGCCGTGCCACTTACGAGGTTAACTCGCAAGGAGATCCGTTATGAATGGGATGAGGAATGTGAAAGGAGCTTCCAAACTCTCAAGGATCATCTTACTACAGCTCCTATCTTAGCATTACCAATTGAAGGAGAAAAGTTCGAGGTATACACTGATGCTTCTGGCATTGGCCTCGGGTGTGTTCTAATGCAACAAGGGAAGGTTATAGCCTACTCTTCTCGTCAATTAAAGAAGCATGAAGAGAACTACCCCGTCCATGACTTAGAATTGGCCGCGGTAGTATATGCACTCAAAATATGGAGACATTATCTTTATGGAGTACAGTTTACTGTATACTCCGATCACAAGAGTCTCAAATATCTTTTCTCACAGAAGGAACTAAATATGAGACAAAGACGATGGCTGGAATATCTCAAGGACTTCGACTTCAATATACAATATCACCCCGGAAAGGGTAATCATGTAGCAGATGCCCTTAGTCGAAAGCCGAGAGCACTGTTAGCCAATTGTCTGATTCAAGAATGGAAATTGCTAGAACAATTCTCTGAACTCAATATAAGCATGGACACGGACCCTAGATGTGTCACATTATCTCATGTAAGCATACAGTCAGATTTATTATCTGAGATACAAGCACTTCAGGATGATGATCCTACATTAGTAGAAATCAAGGGCAAATTAAAAGGACAATCGGACTTCCAACTAGCTTCTGATGGAAGATTAATGTTCAAGAATAGAACTGGTATACCGGACTGCCCAGAATTGAAAAAGAAGATCTTAGATGAAGCTCACAGATCAAGGTATACGATTCATCCTGGATCTACCAAGATGTACCAAGATGTGAAAAGAAATTTTTGGTGGCCCAACATGAAAAGAGAAATAGCGGACTATGTATCACGCTGTCTCACATGCCAACAAGTCAAGGCGGAACACCAAAAGCCTGCTGGAAAGCTACATCCTCTAGATATCCCTAAATGGAAGTGGGAGGATATTGGTATGGATTTCATCATGGGTTTATCTAAATCAAAAAGAGGACATGATGGAATATGGGTTATCATTGACCGATTGACCAAATCCGCGCATTTCTTGCCAATCAAGAGTCGATGGTCAGTTGATGTCTTAGCTGCACTATACATCAAGGAAATAGTCAGATTACATGGTATTCCTGTTTCAATCGTGTCTGATAGAGATCCCCGTTTTACTTCTCATTTTTGAAAAGGACTACAACATTCGTTGGGGACGAGACTTAATTTTAGTACAGCCTTTCATCCTCAAACGGATGGTCAGACTGAGAGAACAAATCAAGTAGTTGAAGATATGCTTAGAGCATGCATCACTGATTTTGATGGAAACTGGCATGATCACTTGCCTCTGGTCGAATTTGCATACAATAATAGCTACCAAGCTAGTATACAAATGGCACCTTTCGAAGCTTTATACGGAAGGAGTTGCCAATCACCCTTGTGCTGGAATGAAGTTGGAGAGAAACAACTGTTAGGTCCAGACATGGTAAGGGATACAACTGAGAAGATACGAGTAATCAGGGAAAGATTGCAAGTAGCTCAGACAAGGCAAAAGGCTTATGCCGACACAAGAAGAAGAGATCTCGAATTCCAAATTGGAGATCATGTATTTCTCAAGATATCACCTGGACGTGGAATACGAAGATTTGGTGTTAAAGGCAAGCTTACACCAAGATTTATCGGACCTTTGGAGATACTAGAAAGAGTTGGCGAGGTTGCTTATCGCATCGCATTGCCACCTCAACTGTCCGAAGTACATGATGTATTCCACATATCTATGTTGAAGAAGTATGTGCATGATCCATCACATATTATTGAGCATGGAGATCTAGTGATCCAGAAAGATCTCACATATGAGTAGAAGCCCATACGAATACTAGATCGAGAAGTACGAACCCTAAGGAATAAGGCTATTCCCATGCTAAAAGTACAATGGAATAAGAATTCAGAACATGAAGCTACATGGGAGACCGAGGAATCTATGAGGAAACAATTTCCAGATTTATTTTAGAAGGTACATACTCTACACTCTCCAAATGTAAATATATGATATGGAATTTGGGGACCAAATTCTTTTTTAGTGGGGGAGGGTGTAGCAACCCTGATAAATTTAAAAGGAATAAATAAATCAAAATAGATTAAAAGATTTAATAAATAAACGAAAGAGCTTGGAATAAAAATAATTAAAACCCTGATGGAAATAACGCCTCAGATAAAGGCGCTACTTTACAAGAAAACGCCCTTACCTAAGGCGTGTTTTGAGAAAGGACGCCCACACGTCAAGGCGTCAAATTTCAAACGACCAAAATAAATAAAAAGGGCAAGATAGCGTAACGTCCCTTGCATGGACGCGTTTCAACAAGTAACGACTCTTGACAAGGCGTCAATTTAAATTCGACGCCCTGACCTAGGTCGCTAATTCAGTTTGAGTTTCGTTCAACCCAGGAGTCTATCCAGGGTAAGGTGATAACTATGGGAAAGAGTTCGAATGTAGTAATGACTCTATCATGGAAGTGTTACTTCCAATCGAACACTAACCTTATTAGGATTTCCAAAATCCTATAAATACCTTGATGGATCGAACCTTAGAAAGCTATTTGGTCGATCGTCTCTGCTACGGTAGGTGAAGAACTAACAGTTCTTCCTTATTTCTTTCTCTGTTTACTATTATGAGAAGAACATGAATTGATTCTTCATCCTCTTTTGTTTATAGGGAATCTGACTGCCGTCCGTGAAGAACATGTGGGTTCTTCCTTTGGTTTTCCTTCTCTTCCGATAGGATAGTATGAAGAATAAATCTTCTTCATCTTCTTCCACTTACAGGTCGAGGAGCTCTCAATCTACTGAAGAACGTGGGTTCTTCATCAACAAACGACTGTGTTTGTTCGTGCCTCCTCTGCCTTGTTGCTAATATTGAATTCAAAAGCTTCAGAATACTCTGTTTATAAAACAGAGTATCGTTCTTTTCTTCCTAGAACCTGCATCCGTTCAAAATCTTCATCAAGGTAGGATTTTCTCATGGAACGTAGCCCAAACTACCATATAACTATAGATAATTATCATCGGTAGTTCATGCATATAGTTTTCATGCGTTCTGATTATTTTTTACGGAATATTTGAAAGAAACGACCCTAACAAGGGCGTTAATTTAAAAGACACGACCATGCCCAGGTCGTCAATTCAAGATTTTACGCCCTGCACATGGATGTTAATTCCTGTTAATTAATAAATAGCATGTTTAAAAAGTAATTATCAATGCAAACATGATTCTAAATTAATGCATGGTCAATTTCTTGTAATCCTGCTATTTTTTCTGGTCCTGACTATATACCATGTTCCTGAAATATTCATTACCTCGAAAATTGTAAAATTGTGAATTCACGACCTTGACCAGGTCGTCTCTTGTTTAACTAACGCCCCAGACTAGGGCGCCTTTTTCCTGGTAACGCCCCTACCCAAGGCGTGTTTTCAACAAAATTACAGATTTTTAATATCCTGTAAAATAGCAATATTGGAAAGGATGACCTCTTTATATGTCGTCAAATTTAATATAAACGCCCCTGATTAAGGCGTTAATTTTACGAAAAACGACTTTACCAGAGTCGCTACTTTCTGCATTACTGATTTTTCCCGATTGCTGTTATCCGAGGGTTTCACTATATATATATATATATATAGGCACTATTACTCCACTCCGTGAGTATAGTCCCACGTTTCATGATGTTTTATCGATCACCCTTAAACTCTCATTGACATACAAGCTCTCCATTGGACATTCCGTTCCTTTGGACTAGCGAGTTAGTCATAGAGACCTCCGTAAGACTCCTCGTACCTTGGATTCCCTCAAGGTCGACTGAGCTGGTTGTACCCTAAAAACCCATTACACTATTGAATGCCATGTCACTATAAAAGAAACATGGTATACCGGCCCTTATGATATGCAAAGAGTATATCATGAGAATTCTTAATGGGATGATGATATCATGCCATTTGTTGATGTTCTTGTGGACCTCAATTCTATAATAAGAATGAGGGTATCTTACCTTTGATAGACTGTTCATGTGGACCTCAATTCTATATAAAGAATGTCCATACTTGTTTGTCATGGTACTCGAGTTAAGGGAACCTAATTCCATCTAGTTTCATCGTTCATCGTGATTGTACCGTTTTTATCGCCTATCTATGTCCAATGTCGTATTTTTGGACTCCATTCTCTCAAAGTTATCCTACGTGCCTACAAGCTTAAATTGTTGAAATTCCATATTGGCTATATACATATATATACAAGAGTGGATGTCAAATATACATGATAAATGCCTGCGCATATAGGGCCCGATCTGGTCCTGGGAGGAGCACCCGAAAGTACTTGTGCCCATGGGAGTTGAATGATAAGGTATCTGGCATTATACCGAGTGCATGACTAGCTTGATTGGACATTCCACACAAATCTTGTACTTGACTTGACATGACTTGCGTGACCCGAAAAAGGGTAATTACTTGCGTGCTTGATACATGATAGCCAAAGTTCTTGACATGACTTGCTAAGAAGTACTTGCTTGAATATCTTGTTATCTTTTTCTTGAAAACTCATGACTAGTTCATCTTGCTGTCTTGCTTGATAAATTCTCTTTCTATCTTGTCGTTTTATGCGAGCATGCATAGCTATAGTACATTCATGAAAAATATATTACTTAAACCATTGCTAGTTCCTGAGATATAATTTCCTACTGAGCGTTCGCTCACTCCGTGTTTGTCCCTTAGTTTTCAGGTAATTCCGACGACGAGGGAAGTCAATCGGATGGGAATGGTCAAGAGTGAAAGAGCTAGAGCTTTTCCAAGTGTCATCTAGTTGTTTTCCTATTTTCTTGAGTCAACTATGTACTTTTCCTTTTTAATTGAATAAAGTATTGGATTTGTAATAGTCTATCCATTATGAAATAAAGGATTGGGTTATCTTTCTATTTTGTGCATCTCTATTTTGGTGTCGAATACACTACTACTCTGATTGACATGATTGATATAAACTCGTCGCGCATATCCGAGTATCTTCCGCGCTCGGGGCTTGACATGTGCAATTACTTGCAAATTACTTGCTAGTTCCTTGTTGATACATCTTATCGAAATTCATGTGATACTCTCTTGATACAATTCTTGATATTCTTGCTCGATCCAACATGCATCATTATGCCGCATGAACTTGTAATTGACTTAAAGATTGTTAGAACTTGAGATATAATTCCTACTGAGCGATTCGCTCATAAAGTTGCAATTCTAACATTTGTTAGGAAACTTGGATAGCGACCACCATCCGGATGGGACGGATACCGAGTGATGAGTGCTAGTTTTGATGTACCGTCAGTTAGTCGTGTATTTCGTATTGTAGGACCTACACTGTATTTCTAATTATTGTTAAAGGCCTGTAATCGCATGGCATAATTTGGGTCAATTATGATCTAGTAATGGATTTGTCAAACTGCAGCCCTATGAAAATTTTTGGGATATTGTCATTTGGTTAAGTAGACAATTGTCATCTTGGACTATGGTTTTTTGTCAAATTCTAAGTTAGCAATAAATTACCGAGTACTATGCGCACTCTGATGTTACGTGAATGACACGATCTATATAGACGCATCACGCACCCGAGTATCTTCCGCGCTCGGGACGTGACAGAGGATTTGCGTCCTATTTCACTGGATAACGAGCATCTAAGGACTCGCTTCTCTCGGATTCACCGAGAGGTAGAGCGGCTAGCACAGCAGGTGCCCCAGGGCAGCAGGGGCTCATTGTCCGTGGGACGAGGCGGCAGCAGGGTGCTGAAGCCCCTAAGGCAGGTGCAGCTGGCGCCTGCGGATATCGGAGCTAAGACGTCTCGACCGAGGGTGCCGAGGACTTGGTGGTCCTAATTCCTAGCCGACTGCGGCTTTGGGAAGAAGGGCTCACAAGATCGGGTGCTCCCTGAGGGGAGCTTTGCTGACACAGTGGTCGATGACTGGAGACGCCACATCGCCCATGCGATAGGGTCGGCCGGGCCCGTGGAGTTTGTGCCCCATGTCGAGTGTGGTTACACCCTGAGGGACATCAAGGAGGCAGTCACGAAGGCCATGCGATTTGTAGGTTTGAAGCCGGAGTAGCTGGTTCCCCTGCCGTTGACCCCATTCACGGCCTCAGGTGAGATGTTTTCCTTAGTACGCTGTCTCGACCTTGTTATATTCTGATGTGCATGGCTGAGACGTTGTGTTACTGTGTTTGTTGACAAGCCCTATGGTGGAGGGAGTTCACCCCTCCACAGAGGCATCCTCGGGGAGTGGAGACTTGGGTCTTCAACCTAGGCGGAAGCTCCCTCGGGTAGAGACCGGGGCAGTGGAAGCTGGTGAGTCCTCGTGAGGGCCCGAGGCTGGCGAGCACATCGAGGCAGAGTCGGCTTTGAGTAAGTGTCGTATTCGCCTCTCTTGTGCCTTGTTGGTTTAGCCATGACGATTGACTAACCCTACATTGCTGGATTTATATCTTGTAGCTCCACTAGAGGCTGGGGCGGGCATGGCTTTCTCACCGCCCCAGGAGGTCGACCCATTGCCTGATGACGGGGTCGAGTGTGGGATAGATATGGAGGGGTTCCTTTGTGTGATTGACGAGGTTGCCCCCAACATTAGGACCTTCCCTGACTTTGAGTAGTGGAAGGCCTCAGAGGACACCCAGCCAGGTAGGGACTTCTGGGACTGGGCATACTCTGGTTATGGTTGTGTTTGATTCTGGAAACTAACATAGTCGCTGGTATTATGCAGAAGTGGCTGAGATGTTGGAGATCGCGGCTCCTTCTGAGGCACATGGTGAGGTGCCCCTGTCGGTTGGAGGGCAGGAGCCAGCAGCGACCCAGGATGGCTCAGGTAAGTATGGGATTGCTATGGAGGGGATTATCCTCCCATTGTTGCACAGTTGTTGGGCCGGAGTTGTTGACTGTGCTTGTGTTGTTATCTGACAGGTGAGGATCCGGTTACTACTCTGGAGATGATCAAGGAGTTAGTCAATACTGGCCCATTAGTAGCCCTCCCCTCTTTCGAGGTAGAGCCAGGAGCGGTGGACACCTCGATCCCGTCTGTTACCGGGGGTGTGCCTGGCTTGCTACCACAACTGCTGGCAGAGATGCCTCTCGCTCCTCTACCAGCCGTAGTGTCTGCCCGCACCATAGGACTGGTTGGGTCTTCTAGCATGGGACCCTCAGGTATGTGACTGGGAACTTAGCCACTTGCGATAAGTGTTTTATGTCGTCTGCTGACGCTAGGCTTCTTTTGGCACTGGTCACAAATACCTCTTCACCTTTGGAGGAGGGTGAGCTTCCCCGTGACATGACAGAGGCTGTGTAAAAAGAGCCCGCTACAGCGGCTTCAACTGGGGGCGACGAGGAGATCGTCGACATTGATAGGGTCTCGGAGGGGAGTGCCCCAGCTGGTGAGTTTCTTGTTCGAAACCCGTAACTGGAGAGTTATCTTTGTACGAGGTTGGGTCATGTAGTAACCTCATTTGCTTTGTTGACTTGCAGGGGCCTCTAGTTCGGCCACCTCCGAGAGTTCGTCAGAGGCTTTGTCAGGCTCTCCGGGCAACGGCAACTTGGCCATGGAGTGGGAGGAGTGTTCGAGCTCAAGCTCTTCCTCTTCAGGGGACTCTTCTAGCGAGGAGGCTGAGATAGGGGCTACTTTCGAAGGTATGTGGGGGTTCTCCCCCTCCCCATTCGGCATTTGTTTGCGCTTTATGATGGAGTGCTGGCGCTCTTGGGTTGTATGCAGCATCGGAGTCCGGAGAGGAGCACGCCTCGGCTCCTAATGAGGGCGGCTAGGAGGAGCCTCCTATCTTGCCCGTGGTTGCTGGAGAGGATCGGGTCGTGGAGAAGTCACTGCCCTCTCCGACCCCGGCAAGTGATGCCACCGAGATGGAGGAGAGGTTGCCTTCCCCGACTCCTGCGGGAGATGCCACTGACGCGGCGGGACTTGCTCTGGGTGAGAAACGAAAACTCATCTTTTCTCAGGTTTTCCACCTTATTTATTATAGAAAGTTTTGCATGTATTGCTCACTCCCTTTGGTGTTTGTTGAGGTCATGCAGGCTCTGCTGGAGGGCTGGCCGCATAAGCGACTTCTCCCTGGACTTGGGGATCGAGTGGCCTACGTCTGCCTCTCCTTCGGAGCCGTTGTTGGATGAGAGCGCAGGTGCAGCCTTGCTCCAACGAGCCCGGGGCTACCTGTAGGGTGACCCTCTTCCTTCTCCGGAGGGCCTAAGACAGCGGTTGAGAGAGTGCACCCAGGGCTACGACACGAGCTCTGGATGTCCGGGTTAGCTGGGATCTGGGCGGAGTACTTGCGACTCTGTGATGCTCAGGAGCAGAGGACTCGGAGGCTGGCAGCCATCCGAGAGGTGCAGGAGCAGAGGACCCGACTTGTGTCGGCCGTAGCGGAGTAGAAGGGCCATGCCGAGGCAACCGCGTTGGTGTCTCGGGATCGCGCCGCGCAGCTGGGAGAGGTGGAGAGCTGGGTTGAGGCCTTAGGGAAGGCCTTGGAGGAGTAGCGATCGGCCGCCGAGCATGCTCGAGCTGAGTGGCAGACGGGCGACGACGGCCGAGGCTAGCGCTTAGCTTTTGTCGACCCTGGAGGCAGAGCTTGCGGCTGCTGACGCTCACCTTGCGCCGCTGGAGGGGAGCGAGCCTGGGGTCTGATTATATCTCTTTCCCCATTTTTGTTTGTGTCATCCAGACTGTATGGATTTTATCACCCCAAGGGCATGTCTTCGGCCCCTTGTACGGAGTGTTAATGACAACTTGTCGGATTTTTGGTTTTTTACTGGGTTGTTCCTCCTTTTCTCTGGTGGAACGATGTTGTGTGCATTGACTGGTGACCACTTACTGTTAGTCGTGCTTGTTTTTTTTTTCACTATGTACTGGTATAAGTGACAAGGGCACTAGGTGTACTCACTTTCAGGTGCAGGAGTACAGGGGCTGAGTCTGGAGAACAGTGTAACTGGATGTTGGGTACTGGGTTCCGGGGACAGAGTGTTAGAAACTGGATGATGAGTACTGGGCAGTAGGGGAGAATGACTGGGTGTTGGGGCTAATCCTCTTGAAGGATAAAGGCCTGTGTAACATGGAGCTGACATGGACGCGTGGGGTATGACGATTTACACAGTTTAAGGCTACTGGGGTGATTTTGGGATGTATCGGTACAGACCGAGTGATGGAATATTGGCTAGTATCATGTTGTTAGTCGGAAATGTTGTCCCCATTAGCCTGGGGGGACCGGTGCCAAGATGGCCGGGTGGCCCGGGGAAGGCGTTTCGGCCAAGAACTGGGACTGGGACGGGGACTGGAGGTTGAAACTGTGTCCGAGATTGGAACTGGCATTGGCTGGGATTGTGACTGGAGATGGGGACTGGAGCTGGAGCCCGCTGGCTGGCCTGCAAAGGCGTTGTAGCTTGCGGCTGGGGCTGGTGGCTGGGCGACTGGCCTGTGAAGGTGTTACAGCCGGGAGCTGGAGCTGGAGACTGGGCGGCTGGCCTGTGATGGCGTTGTAGCCATAAACTGGGACTAGAGACTGGGCAGCTGGCCTGTGAAGGCATTGTAGCCAGAAACTGGAACTGGAGACTGGGTGGCTGGTCTGTGAAGGTGTTGTAGTCAGAAATTGCAACTGGAGACTTGGTGGTTGGCCTGTGAAGGCGTTGTAGTTAGAAACTGGAACTGGAGACTGGGCGGCTAGCTTGTGAAGGCGTTGTAGCCAGAAGCTGGAATTGGAGACTGGGCGGCTGGCCTGTGAAGGCGTTGTAGTCGGAAACTGTCGACGGCCTACCCTCAGGGTCGTGTTGGCCACCGTTGTTGCAAGGTGATATTGAGGCAGCCGTCGGCGCGGTGTTACGGTCGATGACTTCCATTAGTGAAGAATGGAGAGGGAGAGAGAGTTTTTTTTTCTCTTTACCAGCTCTACCGCCCTTTCGGGTGTTCGCTAGAGCTGGCCCCCTTTTGCTCTTTTCGGTGCGCCCTTGCGGGTTTTCACACCGAGGGGTTACCCGATTTTACCTGAGGCGTCCTTTCGGGTTTTCACCTCAACTGGGTCGATCGTAATTTTTGCTCCTGGTCATCTCTTTGTAATGAGGACGACCGGGTCCACTAGAGTATCTCTACTTTTAACCCCACTGTTTATTTTTTTTCGTTTGTTTTTTTTGAGGAATTGCCATCCATAGCATGCCGCTGTCAGGGGACATAGCCTGGAGCTGGAGGATGTGGGTAACTGGGTATTGCTTCGCCCTTAATAAGGGTTCTCACAAATTATCTAATTGTTGTGCTGGAGAACACTTTGTTGTGGCAAGATGTAACTGGGATTATAGCTGGTGGCTCAGGGATTACAGGGAGAACTGGGATCATGCTGAGACTCAGGGAGTTCTAGATTTGCAAGAGATGTAGGATGTAGTAGTGTGGAATGATAAGAGTCTAGGAATAGACTGAGACTGGAGTTGACCGGAATGGTGACTAGGATGTCGCGTGGGCACTGGAACTTATCTGTCCGCTGCGACAGAGCGAGGGCCGAAACTACAGTGGGCTAAGTAGGGTGATATAAGGCTGACTGGAGATTACAGGGTTAATGGTCTGGTACTATGGGTTAACCGAAGGTCGATATCTGGGGAGGCCTACGACCTATTGAGGAATGGGCGAAAGACCACCCTGACCAGTGGAGAGAGTGGGGTTATCTCATTATAGGCTCTACCGCCCTTTCGGGTTTTCGGCAGAGTCGACCCCCTTTAGCTTTTTCCGGCGCGCCCTTGCAGGTTTTCATGTCGAGGGGTTACCTGATTTTGCTTGAGGTGCCCTTGCGGGTTTTCGCCCCAGCCGGGTTGCTGGCCTTTTTGCCCCTAGCCGCTTCCTTGAGAAAGAGAATCGTTGAGTCTGCCGGGGTATCTCCATTTTTAACCCCACTTTTTCAATTTTTTTTTTGCTTTCTTTTTTTTTTGCTTACCTGGGAGCCTGACAGTTGGGTTGTTGCTGGCACAGAGGTGTCCTTGCTCTTGTCATGGCAAGGACAAAGGCGGGGGGGTTGAACCCCGAGAATGTCGGGCAGTGGTTCTGAGAGGGCATGGCTAGCCCTGTTGCTTGGCTGGGGATCGGAGACTAGAAGGAATGACCGGTTAAACCCTCCACAAGGGAAGGCCAGCTTTACCGGTAGTAGTTGGGATGTGCGCCTTAGCCTGGCTGACGCACGAACTCGTGTTCAGGTGCATAGTATAGCTTCATATGTTTGCCATTGAGAGGTGGGAAGGGTTTGTGACCCTTGTGGTCAACGACAGTGTAGGCCCCACCCTCGTAGATGCTGTGAATGATGTATGGACCTTGCCAATTCGGCTATAGTTTTCTGCTAGAGCGCCCCACCATGACTTCATTTTCCTTGATCATGACGAGGTCACCTTGCTTGAAGGCTCGCTGCTTGACAAGCTTATCATAGGCTCGGACCATACGTGCCTGGTATACTTGTAGGTGTTTGTAGGCTTCGAGCCGCTTGCCTTCTAGATCGGCTAGCTCCTCTAGCCTTCTATGGTATTGATTTTCATCTGGGATGACAAGGCTGGTGTGGATCGCCACACTGTAAGAGGCCAACTGGACTTCAATGGGGATAACAACTTCTACCCAGTAGGTGAGGGAAAAGGGTGAACACCCTGTAGGGGTTTTGTAGATCGTCCGGTAGGCCCACAGTGCCTTGTAGGCCTTCTCACCCCAATCACGTTTCCAGTGGCTAACCATTTTAGCCAGGAGCTTGCAGAGGGTTTTGTTGAAGGCTTCCGCCCAACCATTGGCCTGGGGGTTGTAGGCCGAAGAAGTTCTCCAATCGATGTGAAACTTGGCCGCTAGCTAGTATACGACCCTATTCTTGAATGGTGTGCCATTGTCTGACACTATGCGACTGGGAGTACCAAATCGGTAGATGATGTTATGCCGGACAAATCTGGTGACCACTTTGCCAGTGACCTCCCGCAAAGGGAGGGATTCCGCCCAGCGAGAGAAGTAGTCGGTGGCGGCCAAGATGTATTTATGGGCATTGGAAGATGGCGGGAAAGGCCCCGCGATGTCCATGCCCCACTCGGCGAATGGCCAAGTGGGGGCTGTGGGACGCAGTGGATTAGGAGGTCTTCTGGGTACTGGGCCAAAGGCTTGGCATTGATGGCATGTACGGGCGTACTAGACGGAATCAGTGTACATGGTTGGCCAATAGAAGCCCTTGAGCTTAATGTTGTGCTTCATACGATCCCCGGCCTGGTGCGCACCGCACAATCCGGAGTGGACTTCATGCATGATGGCTCGAGCCTCGACTGGGGAGACACATCTCAGGAGAATCGACTTGTCCTTCTCATGGACCAGTCGGTACAGGGAGTCACCAATCAACTCATAGGATGTTGTTCGGCGGAGTAGCTGAACCCTTTGAGCTCGGTCAGGAGGGAGCCACCCTTTCTTGAACTTGATGATGGGCTCGCGCCAATCCTCACCTTCTGGAGGAGTGTTCTGGTCAAGGTCATGGACCTCGTAGACAGTGAGACCAGCATTGCCCTCGAGTGAGCTCGGCATCAGTCTTTTGTGCTTGACAATGATGCCGACCTCACCCTCGGGCGGGAGCTTGATAGCCGTAGCCAATTTTGCCAAGGCATCTGCCTGGGCGTTGCTGCTTCTGGGAATGTGATCTATTTCAAAGAAATAGAACTTCTGAGCTAGTCTGGTGACGACGGCATGGTATGGAACCAGCTCTGGCTTCCGCACGTCATAGATGCCGAGGACTTGCCGGACTATTAGCTGAGAGTCCTCGTAGGCTTTGAGGCATTTAATGCCCATGTCGAGAGCCATCTGAAGCCCAATTAGTAGAGCTTCGTATTTGGCCTCATTGTTGGTCAGGGACTTCATGAGGGCGCAAGAGTTATACAAAACTCCACCCTATGGAGTCAGGAAAACAATGCCGGCACCTGCCATGATGACTGGATCCTGGTTGCTCCAGGTAATCCCTCGAGAAGTGCCATCGAAGTAGAGCTCTAATGCGGGACGGACACGGGACCGACTCTAAGTGATGCGGACCTCAGACTCTAAATGTAGACGCGACCAGCAACATACGAACATGGAGACACTTAGGCCCGACACTAAGAGTTTCTATGGGCTATACGTCGCTAACAGAAACGTAAGCTCACTCATCGTCCCAAGCGAGGGGAAACGCGGATCTGCGCGGTTGAGAAACCGACAGAGTCAAGGGTGGTCGACTCACTTCCATGCTCGGATCGAGTCATGGAACGGGTCACTCTCTCGCTCACAGCAGTGACATGAACTCACGGGCTAGATTCCTAACGCACTCACAGCGGCATATGACCATATACTAAACTAGCAAATGAACGCCAAGAAGTAAGACCGTTACCTCCACGCTCCCGGCATGGGGAAGACAACCCCGGCCAAATCCGTACTCCCTGTTAACAAATATTACAGCGGTACAAATTTTTTGACCCACTCCACGCAGGGAGGTAACAGGTCACATGTGGGGCCCGGGAGTATCAGGAATTGGGTTGACGGGCAGCATCTTGATGTCGCTTCGATGGTGCCGAAATCCGCGTTTTGGTGCGGTCCAGACGGCGCGATCTATGGGTTCGTGGGGCCCACGTGCTGCTTAGTCCTCCGGACCTAATGGGGTGGGTCCTGCTGTGATGGTGTCACCTGGTGGCGTGCTTCCCTGGACGGCGGTCGGACTGGAACACCGGTCGGAGGCCGGGCGGCTCCGATCTTCACTTGTCGGTGGTGCTGGCCACGGATCTGCAACCTCTGTTTTTCAGCGCGCGACCCGGCGAGATCGATTGCTGTGAACATCATCGATGTCGGATCGGCACGAAACCAGCACCGTTGGGAATCTCTATTGAAATCCTTCGACCCTCTGTGATTCCATAAAATTCGTTGGGGCCGTACTTCTGATGGGGGAATTTAGAATCGGACTGATCTCTGTTTCAGATCTGGCCGGGCAGAAGTGAACTTTCCTGAGAGTTGGCATTGACCGCGGTGTAGACCTCCGAATTGGATGTTTAGATCTTCATAAAACTTGTAGAGGGGAGGGAGAGGAAAACGGAGATAATTTTTGTGAAGGATTTGATGGAGGTTTGGTTGGGGAAAAGTATTTTTTACTGCTGGGTGGTCGGATCTGGACAGTGGTAGACAGATTGAGTTGGGATCTGAAAGTGATTTTTTTGAAAATATAAACGAGATCTTAAATTCACAAGAAAATTTTTGGAAGAGGTATTAGATGGAAAGAACTCCCAATAAAAATTACAACTCGTTCAGACATGAGGAAGGTGGGTTCATGGAGGAACTATCTGATGGCTATGATAGAAGACAGACTGTAGGCAGATCTGGAAGGAAGGAGAGTACGAAAATGGAAAAATGGAAAACAAGGACTACAAGCTCCACCAATTTTTCTAGGACGTGGTGATGACCTCTAGAACTCACCTTGAAGATTTGGAACCCAACAGATCTCGAGACTGAAAGCTAAAATTCTGGGAATGGCCTGCTGTCTCACGATTGGCAGAATACCGACGGTGGCGGTGCAATGGCGGCACGAAGGCGGCAGGGGCGGCGACGACAAACTCCACACCAGATAGATGAGGCTTCACACCTCATGTTACAGCCTTCCCAGCTGCAAGAAGAAGAGAGGAGGGAGAGAGAGGGGCGGCCCTTGCTTGGCTCCAACAAAAATCAGAATTTTTCTTGCATTAATTCCACTCAAAATAGAAATACAAGGTTCTTATAGAAAATACAAAAAGGCTAGTTCTATCCCTAGATCTAGGATTGGTGGGGGGTAAAAGAGGAAGTCCACAATTTATTTCTCCCATGTGATTTGGAACAAATAAAATAAAAATTCAAATCCTAATAAACTATATTAAACATGGGGCGCCCCCTTGACTTCTTGGTCCCATTTTTTGAATTTTGCTACCCTTTGTCCCCCCCTTGGGCCAACCCTTCTAGAAGCCCACCATGGAGGGTTGACTGACCCCACATGGGCCCAAGAGATGAGGTGGATCAATGGGAGAAGGGATGGGGGGCCCGCGGGACCCAGGTGGTCTCAAATAACAAATAAACCCCTCTTACAATCTAAATTACAATCCGAATTACAATCCAAATAAAACTAAATAAACACACATTACACACAAATAAAATCTCCACAAATATGATAAATTCTAAGACTCAAGGGGGAGTCTCCAGACTGTCTCCGAGCCAGATGGAAGCCGAGGTAGCCCGAGTGGTGCTCCACGTACGGTACCGACGGCTCACCGGTTCGTGCCTCTCGATCGCTCTAGTGTCCGCACCAAGCTCCCAGTAGGGTACGTTGGATGTGAGAGCGCTCTGATGCCAGTAATGCAAGACATCTCCGCTCTGTTCAATGGGTCATTGTGATTGGACAGCAAGGGACTCCTCGTCCGGGAGCTCCGTGCTGAAGGGTGAGTCATCCGATATTGGATGGGCTGCCAAGAATTCAGCCATGCCCTGTCCCTTGATTACTTTTATGGGGACATAAGTAATGTCGTACTCCATTAGCAAGAGAGCCCACCTTCCCAGTAGGCCTGAGAGGACGGGCTGTCGGAGGAGGTACTTCAGGGTGTCATGCTTGGATATAAGCTCGACTCGATGGGACATGAGGTAATGCCGCAGCTTCTTGATGGCGAATACCAATGCCAAGCAGACTTTCTCCATGGAGGAGTAGCGATACTCGGCACCGATCAATTTTCAGCTGCGGTTGTAGAGCGGTTGTTCTTTACCTTCTTTGTTGACTTGCGCCAACAGAGCTCCTAGCGAAGCGTCCATGGTGCGAACACCAGAGCAAGCGAGAAGCATGAGTCGACGAACCGTCGGTACCGTATGCACAGCACCACTCGAGCTACACCGGCATCCCTTTGGCTTGGAGACATTTTGGAGTCTCCATCTTGAGTATGGGTATTTTCTAGTATTTGTTGGGGTGTATTTGGTATTTATTGCATTGCATTAATGTATTTGAAATATGTGTTTGTTTGGGTTTTGTTTTGGCTCCTTTGTAAGGCTATTAATAAGCCATTGGGTCAAGTTCTTTATTTGGGCTACTTTGTAAGGCTATTAATAAGCCATTGGGTCAAGTTCATTTAGAGTCCATTAAGGGGTTATGTTCATATTAGACCATAAGGTCACTTAAAGCGCAATTGGGCTTTTCCCTCTCTCATGGGCTTCCTAGCTTGGAAGGCCCCATAGGCTGGTCAAGGGTCCATGGGCCAATTGGTTGGTCTTTGGCCCAAGTTGCCATTTTTGACCCATGAGGAGGGCGCCCCTTCTTTTGGCCTTATTAGGCTAATTTTTTTATATGGATTTGACCACATGGGGAAAATTGGATTTTGGCATTCCCAAGGTACCGCTCCTTAACCCTAGATCTGAGGGTAAGGTTGGTCATTTACCTAGGGCTCCCAATTCATATAAAAGGCTTGTATTTTCCATTTTCAACACAATTAATCATAGAAATTCAGCAATTTTTACTCCAAGAGCCAAGGGCCGCCCCCTCTCTCTCTCCTCTCCCTCCCCTTGCAACTGTGAAGGCTGCCAATCTGAGGTGTCACGCCTCCCGTATCAGAGTGTGAAGCTCGCCATCCCCGCCGCCGCCGCCGCCATCGAGCCGCCGTCGCACCGCCACTGCCCTCGCCGGAGTCCTGCCCATCGTGGGACAACAAGCCAAAGGCCGAATTTTGACTCTCAGCTCATAGATCTGATGAGGCTTAAACTTTGAGGGTGAGTTCCCAAGGTTGATCCCACGTCCCAAAAAATGTTTCAGATTTTTTCCACTTCGTTTTCCCATTTTTCCATTTAGATTCCCACAGCCCACACAATCTACCCCTGTGCAGACTTATGTCCCAGCAACCTAACACTTTGCCAATGAGACCCCCTTTTCAATTTCAGAATGAGCTGAAATTTGAACTGTGAGTTCTGTCCACCTGAGCCATCGTCCATAAATTTTTCTGTGATTTCAAGAATTTTCTTTCCTATCCAAAAAAACCACTGCATTTTCCTAAATCTGTTCTGCCCCCTGTAGTCTAAATCCGACCCATCCTTGTTAGAAAATCCATTTCTCATATCAAATCTCCACAGAAAATTACAAAAAAAATATCCACGTGTTCCTTACTTCCCCCTCTAGCTTCAATAAAAATCCCATCACCCAGATCTGGAGTTTCAGTCGCGGTCAACGCACTTCTTCAGGCAGATCTCAGTCTGCCCAGTCAGATCTGAGACAGGAAACTTCCCCCTTTGAAATTCCACCATGGAAAGTACGACAACAGAAAAATTCCTATAACCCCAGAGAGTTGAAGATCTCTGAGAGAGCTTCACAGCGGCGTTAGTCTCGCGTCGTTCCGACGTCGGGGCTGATCACAGTAATTTTTATCGCCGGGTCGCGCAAGCCTGAAATAGCAGATCAGGTCCGGGGCAGCAAGCTTCAACACTTGACAAATCAGGCCGCCTCGCCTTCCACAAGGTGAACCAGGGCATCCCCCTCCCAGGGATCGTCCCTCAAGGAGTCCTCTCCGCAGTAGGACCAACTCCACCTCAGTCAACCGTCCGAGCAGATCGTGGACCCCACAACCGTCAGCCCGGGCCGCCCGGACAGCATCAAGTTGCAGCGTGTCGGCACCGACGGAGCGGTTCAAAATGCTGCCCGTCAAACCAATTTCGATCCTCCCGAGTCCAACATGTTACCTGTTACCTCCATGCGTGGAGTGGGTTTAATTATGTAGTTATTGATAATTGTTAACCGGGAGTACGATCTTGGCCGGGATTATCTTCCCCACGCCCGGAGCATGGAGGTAACTGTTGCATCCCTACGGTTTTGATGATGTCTCACACTATAAATCAATCTGTCTATCTCTAGATCAATTCATGCTTCATCATTTAGGACAGTGCAGTTCATGTGGCTATCAGTGCATCACTTAGCAAGTCCATACATCACTGCACATGCCTTCCATCAAGTCTGTACATTGCCCTCATGAATACACAGCATTGCCAAGTCTGCACATCAGTTTCCAAGTCTGTACATCGCTTCAAACGTTCCAAAGTCTATACATCGCGTGCATCATTAAGTCTAGACATTGCACTGTAGCTTGCTTAGTTGAAGTCTATACATTGCTGATCAAACGTAAGTCTATACATTCCAACCTTTTCCTACGTTCACTACTTTAGCTACACACCAAGTCTATACATTGTCCTTCGTCTCATGCATCATCTTCCAATGTCCATACAGCCATTCCCAAGTATGTACATCCATCGTCTCATGCTGTGCCTCATCTCAAGTCTATACATTCACATGTAGGCAAAGTCTGCACACTGCCAAAGTCTGAACATCCACCGTCTCTTTCAGCGTCTCACACTTGCAAGTCTATACATTGCCTTTGGGCATCCAAGTCTATACATTGGCAGCACTGTGCAAGTCTATACATTGGCAGCGTGTCTGTGTTTCAAGCCATTCGTCAAGTCTATACATTGGTTTTCACTTCTAAGTCTGTACATTGGCCTCAAGCTTCACAAGTCTACACATTGTCTTCATGGCATCGCAAGTCTATACAGCCTGCATGCCTTATAATGCCAAGTCTATACATCGTGGGCTTCGGTTCTTCAAGTCTGTACATCCTTCAAGGGCCAAGTGTATACATCGTTCACAGCACACACGTTCAAAGTCTGAAGTCTGTACAGCCTTGGCATGTGCTTCGTAAAGTCTATACAACGCTCAAAGTCTGTACAGCATGCTTTGTCGTTCAAAGTACAAAGTCTATACATAGCAGTGTTCAAGCTTACAAAAGTCTGTACATTCCCTTCTGTAATGTTCATACATCAATTGTCAAGTCTGTATAGCGTTCGCTTAAAGTCCATACAGCAGTGTCTATACATTGGCTTACTACTTCATGCGTTTGCTAGTCTGTACAGCCACATCATGTCTATACATTCTTTAGAGCTCGAAATCTGACGCCCACCAAAAGTGGCGTCACTTCTGAAATAAACGCCTAGGAAAGAGGCGTCTTTTTCCATTGTGCATACTTTGATAGACGCAGAGTCTATACATCTCCCACAGCAAGCATAACATGTCTGAATATCGGTTGCACAGCAACTAAGTATATACATTGTGTTGCATTGCATGCATTACCTAAAGTCTAAACATTGCTAGTGTAACTCAAGCCTTTACATCAAAGTCTATACACTGGTTATGCTTGTGCATCACAAAGTCTGTACACTGCTGTCCTTTGCTTTCATGTCTATACATTCGATTGCTTCATGAATTACACTGAAGTCTACACATTCCCCTCTGTTATGTTAATGCAACATTCTGCAAGTCTATACACTAAGGTCACTGAAGGGTTTCAAGTCTATACATTCTGACATTGTATATACTTGCTTATATGCTGTTCTAAAGTCTATACACGCCTTGTTAAAAGCTTGAACTGAACTAATTCGATACATTCCTTTTGTCTCTGCCTGCAGAATGTTTCAAGCTAATGATTGGACACGTCATCTGAGGTGGTACCTGTCACGTGATCTGAGGTGCTCTCTGGGTGAGAACCTGAAGGACACACGCCCAACATCTGCTATATATATGGAGCATCTTCTTTCAGTAGAAGCTTGATCGTGAAAGCAAGAGCAGAAGGCATTCTTGTGAGGCTGCACGATCCAGAAAAGAGAGAGAGTAGAGAATTCCATTTCATCCAGATCTGAGAGAAATATATTTGAGAGAGAGAGAGCAGTGTCTGTGGTTTGAAGAATTGCTTCTTCGGAAGCTACATTGTTTCCTATTTTTAGAGAGGATTTTTGTGCTTTGATTTTCGTGTTTTCATTTTTCATTTCATCTTCCTTATCGAATAATGTTACCCTCCTGTGATCGGAGGAAGGGAGGATTGATCCTCCAGTTTGCAAGTGACAGGGAGTCGCTTGTGGGTTCCCTCCTGGGTGGAGGAAGAGAGACCTCGGTCTCTAGTTTGCTAGTGACTGTTGTCACTGGTTGTATCCCTCCGGTGTGGAGGAAGAGGGGAGGTTGTTCCCGTGGTCAAGCTGTGTGGCAGCATTGTGTTCGCAGACTGAGTCTGCAGTTTCTAGCCATGGCTAGTGGAAGCCTCACTCTAGTTGGAGTGAGGGGTGGATGTAGATTGTGGACTAGAATCGAACCACCTTAAAAATTCTTGTCTCCTCTGTGGTTTGCTGTTATCGTTTGTGCTCTCCATCTGCTTGGCATTGTGTTTGACTGTGGACAGCTCGTTCAATCGCTCTTACTTCTTCTGTCTTGGTTATTGACTTCGTTAGCAATACTCTTTGTGCTGTTTCTGAAGGGTTGTAAACTGTTGAACTAATATTCCGCTGAAGTTTTTTAAAATCGGGAGTGATCTATTCATCCCCCCCTTCTATATCACTCTTTGCTGCGCTAACATTTGGTATCAGAGCAGGTTTGCATCATGTGGGCAAACGGTCAGGGAAATGCTAATGGTCCTCGAAGTTTCATGCCTGAAAGTCAATCCATTAGTCGCCCCCCCATTCTTCGATGGTAAAAACTATCTCTTTTGGAAAAACAGGATGGAGGTGTTCATCAGGGCACAGAGCCACAAGCTGTGGAGGGTAATCACAACTGGGCCGTATGATCTGCCACCGAACGAGGACGCGTGGACAGATGATCATGTCAAGCTATCTTCACTCAACTGGACGGCGCTGAACATCATCCAGTGTGTTGTTCACCCAGATGAATATGCCCGCATATCTGCCTACAAGACTGCCAAGCGAATGTGGGACGAGCTGCAACTAATCTACGAAGGTACAGCTCAAGTGAGCGTCTCGAAGGTAAATCTCTATACCTCTGAATATGAATTGTTTATAATGAAACCAGAGTAGAACATTACTGAAATGTATGCCAGGTTGTCCTTGATCACGAATACTCTTAAGGTGATGTAAAACCAACCTTGGACCTATTTAGCAGGCATTCAAGTTTGAGCAGCGGACTCACACTAGCGAGCTCACCCGTATGGCGCACACTAGTACCCGATGGCGACTAGGCGATGTTGGAGAGGGTCCGAGGCGGGACCTTTAGGCTCCAATGGTTGGCTAGCTTGGGAAGAACCCCAAATGGGTTTAGGATGCCCAAATCATGGGCGGCCAACACACCAAGGGTGTGGGTTATGTGGATTCACTCTCAACTTGCCCGCGGTGGTCACTCACGGTACTAGCAATTTGAGCCGAGCTCTCACTCTCCGTCCGACGAAGCAATAGCAATAATACTAAGCTAAGCAAGTGATTAAACCAGTCAAGAGAGGGCCCGAGGCTCACCTAGCCAGCGTGAAGACGCCGACTCCGGCCGGAGACGGGGGCGAGCGGGGAGGCGAGGGTATGCACCCACACGCCGCGTCGATTGAAGCTTCAAACCTGCGACTTAATAATGACATGAACTACACCCCATGCAAGGGGGGGATCTCGGGGTGGGGGTTATGTGAATTACAGCCAAAGCTACCTCCGCGCAGGGAGGGGCCTTCAGCCGGGCAAGCGGGGTGGGGAATTATGAAGACAACTCGACGTTCGGATTGATGCCAGTTCTGCCAATCTTCAGAATGACTGGACAGGGGTGCGGTGATGATGCCGCCACAAATTCCACAGAGCTCAGAACTTGATGAGACTTGCGCTAAAAGCTTCCCAACGGACCAAGGATGATCTCTGAATTTTTTCTGAGCTTGGTAAAATCGTTGCTGGCTGGGGCAGAGTCTGGAACCGGACTGACTGGTTCTGCCTCTGTCTGGTGCAGAACAATGTGGCCTGTTGCAGAGGGTGCCACAATCTCTACCAAACTCTGATTGAGACGAGACCTGAACTGTTGGAACCGTGGTCGAGTCTTCTTTTTGACGGCATAAACGGCGGGGTCGGAAGATGTCGGAGAAGACCGGGGCGATCAGATGAGCAGAGGGGTGTCGGTTCTGGATCCTGTAAACGGACCTGACACACTTGGGGTAGGAAATTCGTAACTTTAGATGCCAATGTCCAAATGCAGCTCTGCTTCTTGAGGATGAAAGAGGACGTGAGAGGGAAGAATTCTTCTGAAGAACACTTGATCTGAATCTCAAAAGGTTCACCGTGGCCGAGCTCCCACTCTCGCTCTGGTTCTCTGCCTGGGGTCTTCTGCGCAGTCGAGGGAGATCAGCTCCTGTGGACAGCTCCGACCTCGGATGTCGACGAAACCACCTCGCCTTGAAAGCTCTCTGGATGACCTTTCCAGAGATGTAGGCCTTGACATCTGGAGGACCAGGGAGCAGCCGGACCCGATACAATCTTCAGGACCCAACTCTGCTGCCTGCGACCTGCTATCTGAAACTGCAAACTAGCAAGAATAAAGGGAGTGGAAGGGGGTTAGCTAGGCTTGTGAATGATGGCTGAAGGTTTAGGGAGAGGGGGAGGACGTGGCTAGGGCTCCAGGAGGTCAGGAGTGGCAGTGGTGGAAGGAGAGGGGGGGATGGAACTGCTAGAGGTGGAGATGGGGGAGTGGGTGTGCACAAGAGAGAGGGTGAGAAGAGAGGAGGGGGAGGAGGGCGACCAGACCAAGGGGGGTCTGGTTTGGGTCGACCTAGGGTGTGGGAGGGATGAGAGAGGGGAGGGAAATTCGAATTTGGGCTTTGGGAGGGGTTAATTCAGCCTTGGGAAGGTGGAGAGGTGCCTAGGGAAGTGGTGGTGGTTGGGAAGTAGGGTTTAGATTGGTGGAGGGTTGTTGGGACTAGATGGAGAGTAAAGGAGGGTTGTGGGAAGTTGTGGGGAGTTATTGGAGGTAGGTGGGGGTTGGAAGTGATTGAGAGGGGGGGAGGAGAGAGAGAATGGGGCGAATTCTTCCCCTTGAGAGAGAGAGAGAGAGAGAGATAAAGAGAGAGAGAGAGATATTGAGAGAGAAGGCTAGAGGGATTTGGAGTATATCTGGAATTCAATATTCATGCATAAGTTCTTACAAATGAGAGAGCGGTGGGGCTATTTATAGACCCCACACTTTTCTTAAGACCAAATTGACCCTGACAAGCTAACCAATGACCAAACAGTCCAAGGGAGGGGCGCCCCTGGGCCTAGCCCAATGGTTTGGGCCCATTAACTAATCATACCAACATAATGACTTCATGACTTAGGAAAATGACTCACTAACCTAGGTATATGACTCAAGTAAAGGGAAAATTACATGATATTGACTCAAAGAAAATGTGAAGATTACATAACTAGACTCAAAAATACATGACTAACATAATGGCGCTAGCCGACGAACAATCCGATTCTGGAGAAAATGTGGAGGGGCAAGGGATGCCCTCATCATACCCCCGGGGTGGGAAAAACTCGACCCCGTCGAGTATGGGTCCACCAGGGAAGTAGTACATCGAACTGCGGCTCTGGGCGATCCACGATCTCCATACTCAACCCGCGACCATAGTCGGGGAACGGTGCTTCAACCTTTCGAAGTGGCTCGGTCATACCCTCATGCTGGCGATGGGATCTTGCTTGCCTAGTATTACCGCTGTGTGCTCACGTCGGGCTCTCAGGCTATTTGTGGTGGCACTCCGAGGGTGTCTCTCACAAGGGTAGGTGTAAGCTCGAGGCACTCACTAGGATCCACCGCGGTGCCCTTAGAGGGTGCTGGATCCGCCACATGAGAAATGGGGAGAATCCAAAAACCCTTTTGAAAGTTCAACCCATAAGCCGGGTTGCCAAAGCCACTCAGAACTTGGCAAGGTCCAAGTCCTCGTGCCCTCAATTTGGAGGTGACCCTAAAGTAGAGCCACTCCAAAGCCATCATCGCCAAGTTATCAACTTGGAACTCAAAGTGGTGCTTAGGAGTTTGTGCTCGCTTCTTGTGAATCCCACCGCTTGTTGCTTGATACTTGCTTGAATGCATATGCCATGCACTATGATGCAATGTGAGTTGACAATGTATGGTATGAAAAGGTGGTCTAGGACAACCACATATAGACCTATCATGCATTGATGTTATGAAGATTTTGAAGGATTTGGGAGGACCGGGGCATCCATAGGTGTCCCTCTTACAAGTGAGTGTGATGAATGTTGGAGGACCCGGACACCCATGTACGCTCCTAGCATACATAAGACCAATGGTGAATTGGGGAGGACCGTTACACCCAAATAGGGACCACTCATGCTTCCTACTTGACATGTGGGTGATGTGAATGAATGGACCCGTCTTTCTAATCATGCCAAGTGGTGTGTGGTGCCAAGACTTATGCACTCCTATCCTAGAGATGACTTCTATGTGCATGGGTATGGGGTGGCCCTTGAGCTTCCACTCGTATGGATCAAAGGGATCTAAGAAGGGGAAAATCATGGAGTGGGGCAACTCATCAATCCTAAGGTGTATGTTGCCGAAGGTCAAGGCTCCCATGGTGTAACCCGAGTCTAGGAAGGGAGGGGTTTGGTTCATCATGGGTGGTAAGGGTAGGGTAAGGTGGGTGGTGAATAAGGTAAGTGGGTTACATGGAGATCTAGGTTCCCATAGGAAAGGGTCGAAGGGATCATGGTAAGGGTCACCTAGATAGGGGTACTCCATGTCCTCAAGATCCTCGAATGGTGAGTCATCCTCCTCAATAAGTGGGCCAAGGTTGCTAATGGGTTGGCCGATCAAAGCACTTGGGATCTCAATGGTTGGGGAGTGGACTAGGATAGGTTCTTCCTCCATGGGAAGAAGGAGGATGTTCTCACTAGTAACTTGGCCATTAGTGTAGATGGAAGTGATAGAGCCAATGGTGGGATATGCTAGGCTAATGGTGTTAGCTTCGGACGGCCTCATGGCTAGCATATTGGTCAAGTGAATTTGCCCATGTAGGTAGTTCACTAAGTCTCCCAAATCTTCCACACAATAGGAAGTTTGATAAGTGACATGTGGCTGAATGGGAATGATTTGGGATTGATATCCCATGGGTAGGTGGCATGGTTGTGAACTAGGAATGGTGAGACCTTTCTTGAGCCATTGGAGTATGGACTTATCTATGGTGGGGTTGGGTGTCTCTAGAGGAGCTAGGCTAGAGGTGTGTGAGTTGTTTGGCCTTTGGATTTCCTCTATGTTGGGAGGTGGATCCGGATGGGCATCCTTCTCCACTTGGGTGGGTGTGTGGGTTGCAACTTCTATTGCTAATGGAGTAGGGGGATCTATGGTGGGTGGTTTGGTGATAGCAAGCGTATGACACACCCGGGGTGGTGAACAAGCATGGGCTTGGGTTGGGATAGGAAGGGGAAGTAGAGGAGGCCTAGGTTGGGGAAAGATTGGTGTAGGAAGCGGGAGGTGGGTTGGGTGAGAGATTTTGGGTTGATTTTTTTTGGGAGATGTGTCCCTTTTTGGGGATGATGGTGGGTTTGTGGTGGTGATCAAGGGGGCTTGTGGGGTACGGACTTGGTGAGGGGTTTTGGGTTTGGGGGTGGTGGCCATTATGGGCCTCGGTGGATGGGTGGACACGGGGTCCAATTGGGTTTGTGAACATATGGTTGTGGTGGGAGTTTGTAGGTAGGGTGCTAGTGTAGTGGTTGGGGTAGGATAGGTGGGAAGTGATGTGGAATGGGGGATTAGGGTCATGGGTTGGCTAGGTGGGGATGAAGGAGTTGAAGTGCTCCTTAGGTCTTGGTGATTTGAGTATGAGGGGAAACATATCTAGCCCTAAGTTGCTCCTTCATGTCCCTCCATGTGGTGATGGGTGCTTCCCTTCTAAGTATTCTTAGCCCGACAATTTGCATCCAATAAGTTTGAGCTTGTTTGGTTAGTTGCATTTTGGCGACCCAAGCCATTTTATCCTCGGACATGGGATACCAAGTGAAGTATTGGTCTAATGCTGCTTCCCAATCTAAATATTCTCTAAGAGAGGTTCCATCAAAGGCGGGAAGTGGGTGGGGGACCAATCTATCAGCTACCCTTGGGGTGGGCTCATTGTCACCTAATCGGGTAAGTTGGCCTTTTATGCTATCTAGGCGATCAAAGGTATTGTTCATAGCTCCCATGAGGTATTCAACATGACTGTGGAGGTCATGTGTGTTGGTGATGGGTCTCTCTTGGGGTTTTGGACTCATGGAGAGGGACGATGGGCAAGGTTGGTATGAGGTGGCCATACTAGGGAAGAAGAGTGATGCACTTGAAGACTCTAAATGCATAGACATGCCCTAGGACCAACTTGATAGAGACAAGTTGTGAACTTGCTCTGATACCACTTGATGTAAAACCGACCTATGGACCTATTTTGCAAGCATTCAAGTTTTGAGCAGCGGACTCACACTAGCGAGCTCACCCGTATGGCGCACACTTAGTGCCCGATGGCGACTAGGCGATGTTGGAGAGGGTCCGAGGCGGGACCTTGAGACTCCAATGGTTGGCTAGCTTGGGGAGAACCCCAAATGGACCTAGGATGCCCAAATCATGAGCGGCCAACACACCAAGGGTGTGGGTTAAGTGGATGCTCTCACAACTCGCCCGCGGTGGTCACTCAATTTGGTGGCAATTTAAGATCGGACACTCTCTTACCGCCGACAGAGTAACTATAGCAATACTAAGCTAAGCAAGTCCATTACAGCAATGAGAGATGTTCAGGAGCTCACCTAGCCAGCGTGAAGACGCCGACTCCGGCCAGAGACGGGGGCGAGCGGGGAGACGAGGGTATACACCCGCACGCCGCGTCGGTGTCGCTTCAACCTGAAATGGCAAGATTACACCACTACGCCTCTCGCAGGAAGGGTGATCTTAGGGTGGGGATTAATCTTATTACATCCAATACTACCTCCACGCAGGGAGGGGCCTTCAGCCGGCCAAGCGGGGTGGGGGAGTTATGAAGAAAACCCGACGTTCGAATCGTTGCCGGTTCTGCCAATCTTCAGAGTTGCTGGATAGTAGGGCGGTGATGATGCTGCCAAAAATTCCACAGAGCTCAGAACTTGATGAGACTTGCGCCAAAAGCTTGCCAACGGACCAAGGATGACCTCTGAATTTTTTCTGTGCTTGGTAAAGTGGTTGCTGGCCGGGGCAGAGTCTGGAACCGGACTGATTGGTTCTGCCTCTGTCTGGTGCAGAACAATGTGGCTGGTTGCAGAGGGTGCCACGATCTCTACCAAGCTCTGATTGAGACGAGACCTGAACCGTTGGAACCGTTGTCGAGTCTTATTTCTGTTGGCACCAACGGCGTGGTCGGAAGATGTCGGAGAAGACCGGGACGATCAGATGAGTAGAGGGGTGTCGGTTCTGGCTTCTGTAAACTGACCTGACACACTTGGAGTAGAAAATTCGTAACGTTAGATGCCGATGTCCAAATGCAGCTCTGCTTATTGAGGATGAAAGAGGACTTGAGTGGGAAGATTTTTTCTGAAGAACACTTGATCTGAATCCCAAAAGGTTCGTCATGGTCGAGCTTCCACTCTCGCTCTGGTTCCCTGCCTGAGAGGTCCTGCGCAGTTGAGGGAGAATCGCTCCTACCGGCAGCTCGGAACTCAGATGTCGACGAAACCACCTCGCCTTGAAATCTCTCTGGATGACCTTTCCAGAGATGTAGGCCTTGACACCAGAAGGACCAGGGAGAGGCCGGATCTGATGCAACTTTCAGGACCCAACTCTACTGCCTGTGACCTGGTATCTGAAACTGCAAACCAGCAAGATTAAGGGAATGGGAGAGAGGGTAGCATAGCTTGGGAGTGATGGCTGATGGTTTGTGGAGGGGGGAGAGATGTGGCTAGGATCTTCCAAGAGGTCTAGGGGGGCAGGGATGGGTGGAGGAAGAGCTGGAGCTGTAAAGGGTGGTGGGGGGAAGATGGAGGTGCACAAGAGAGATGGTGAGTAGGAGAGGAGGTGGGGGGCGAACTTGGCTGTTGGGGGGAGATGGAATTCGACCTAGGGTTGTTTAGGAGGTGGGGAGATGGAAGGGCACAGCCCTAGGGAGAGGGAAATTCGAATTTGGGCTTAGGGAAGAGCCCTTTCAACCTTGGGGAGAGGAAGGGTTGCTTGGGAGAGTGGAAAGGTGCCTAGGAGAAGGGGTTTCCACCTAGGGGTTGGAGGGGGAATTGAATGAGTGCATGGGGAAGGGGAAGGGGCCTTAATGAGGGGTGAATGGGGAGGAGAGAGAATGAATTTTGAAATTGGGGTGGGGAGGAGAGAGAGAGGGGGCACAACCCACTTAGAGAGAGTGATAGTAAGAGAGAGAGAGAGGGAGATATAGAGAGGGAACTAGAAGGTGTGGAAATTTTCTGGATTCATTATTCAAGCATAAGTTCTTACAAATGAGAGAGGGGTGGGGCTATTTATAGACTCCACACTTTTCCTAAGACCAAACTGACCCTGACAAGCTAACCAATGACCAAACAATCCAAGGGAGGGGCGCCCCTGGGCCTAGCCCAATGGTTTGGGCCCATTAACTAATCATACCAACATAATGACTTCAAGACTGAGAAAAATGACTCACTAACCTAGGTACATGACTCAAATAAAGGGAAAATTACATGATATTGACTCAAAGAAAATGTGAAGATTACATAACTAGACTCAAAAATACATGACTAACATAATGGCGCTAGCCGACGAACAATCCGAGTCTGGAGAAAATGTGGAGGGGCAAGGGATGCCCTCATCATAAGGGGCTAAGGAAAGAGCTAGCTGAGGCAGATATAGTCAGGAAAATTCTTAGATCCCTATCCCCAGCATGGCACACTAAGGCCATCGTGATTGAAGAGTCAAAGGATCTGACGACTTTGACAGTGAATGAACTCATAGGATCCCTCATGACCTATGAGATGAACTTCAAAGGAGGTGGTGAAGGAAGTGACAGGAAGGCTAGGAATGTAGCTCTCAAGGCATCCCGTAACAAGAGTAGCAGTAGCAGCAGCAGTAGCGGTGAGTCCGATGGTTTTTCCGATCTCGACCAGAAGGAGCAGGCAGTGCTCACTCGACAGTTCAGTAAATTCTTAAGGAAGAAGGGGAAAACCTTTAGGAGGAAGAAGCCATACTCCTTTAGTAAGAATGTTGAATCTAGCAATCATAAGGACAGAAATAATAAGAGACTGACTTGCTTTCATTGTAACAAACAGGGACACATGAAAGGGGAATGCCCAGATCTCCAGAAGAAGGGTCCCTACTTTCAGAAGAAGGGCTCAAAGGTGCAGAAAAAGAAGAAGCCACAGGCAATGGTCTGCACGTGGAGCAATGAGGAAGAAGATCCAGAAAGCACTTCCTCAGAGGAGTATGAAGAAGGAATTTGCCTAATGGCAAACAGCGAAGAGGAGGTAACAAATGTTTTTGAAAATTTTTCTATTGATGACTGGGAAGATGCCTATGCTGAATTATTAGATAAGTTCAATTCACTTAGTAAAGAGCATAGGGTTCTGAAAAGAAAATTTAATACCACTATTGAAGAACAAACCCAAATCTGTGTAGAAAATCAGAAACTAAAAGAAGAATTGGAAGAAGTAACTTCCCTAAGAAAAGAAAATGAAAAGCTCAAGGGAGAAAACCAAGACAGTCAAAACCAGCTCAATGAACTCAAAATCAAAATTGAAGAAAGCTTGAATGAAAGTAGAGTGAATTCAGAAAAATATGAAGCTGTTAAGAAAGTCAATGCTAAACTTCTAAAAAATTCTGAATCTTTTCAAAAAGAGCTGGAAGACAAACAGAAAGTTTTGGAAAAATTTGTCCAAGGAAAAACTAGTATGGATGCCATACTAGGGACTAGGGTTAACTTCAATACGGAGGGTCTAGGCTATGAACCAACTAACAAGAGACCCCTACAATTCAAAACCATCACCTTCTGCCCAGAGAAGGGAAAAGAGAAGCTGGACACACCATCCAGCTCAAACAGCAGTCAAGGAACTCAATGTCATAAAGAAATTTTAAAAAACAGTGATGGTCAACCATTTAAAATGGGAATGAATTTTGTGAAGAACTTCACTAAGCCCACTCATCAGAACAAAAATAGTAGATGGACCAAGCAAGAAGATCAGAAGAAAAGCTGGAATTACTACAATCAGATGGGTCCAAACAGGACCTACTGGAGAAATAACTATCATCTTCAGAAATCTGTTAATCAACAAGCTTACAGGAGATATCCTAGGAATGGGAAGACTAATGAATGGAATAGAACTTATTTCTCCAGACCAGCTGGACAGAACCCCGGCTATAATTACAATAAACCAGAACTAAAGGTGCCAGAGAAAACCATGCTGAAGAAAATCTGGATACCTAAACATTTGATTAGAGATTTGAATAATGTCCTTGGGCCCAACTCATCTTGGGTTCCAAATCACTTTGCTTGATTTTGTTTATGTAGGTCGGCCTGGCAGCTGAAGATAACAAATGGTATCTCGACAGTGGCTGCTCTAGGCACATGACAGGAGACTGATCCAAGTTCGGCAAGATAGAGATGAAGGTAGGGGGTCTGGTCAAGTTTGGAGGAAAGAACAGAGGTAAGATAATTGGAGTTGGCACAGTAGGTAAGTCTTCCACAAACTCTATTGAAAAAGTTCTACTTGTGGAAGGTCTTCAACACAACCTGATCAGCATTAGTCAGTTATGTGACAAGGGTCACAGGGTTGTGTTTGATGATAGTTCATGCAAATTCTTTGAAATAAATTCTGATGTGGTTAAATTTGTAGCCAACAGGATTAATAATGTCTACATGGTAGACTTAGATGCAGGAACTGAATCAAATCTTTGTTTATCTGCTAATTCTGAAAATGATGCTTTTGAATGGCATAGACGTCTAGGTCATGCTAGCTTCTCTACTTTAAATAAATTGGTCAAGCATGATTTAGTTAGAGGCATGCCTATAATTAAATTCAATTCTATTTCAAAATCATGTGATGCATGTGCTCTAGGCAAACAGACCAGGAATTCCTTCAAGCTAAGATCTGAGCCATTGTCGACTAGACCAATGGAACTTTTCCATATGGACCTCTTTGGTCCTACTAGAACTCAGAGTCTTAATGGGAATAGGTTTGACTATGTGATTATTGATGACCATTCTAGATATTCATGGATCTTTTTCTTAGCCAATAAAGATGATGCTTTTCAAAAGTTTAATCAGTTTTTCAATAAGGTCAAACAAGAAGGAAAACTCAAAATTAGCTCTATTCAATCTGACCATGGAGGTGAGTTTGAAAACTCCATGTTTTCTGATCTTTGTGAAAGAGAGGGACTAACACACAGGTTTTCTTCTCCCAGGACACCTGAACAGAATGGAATTGTGGAGAGAAGAAATAAAACTATTGTGGAGATGGCCCGAACCATGCTGATTGAAAGTCAATTACCAAGGAGGTTTTGGGCAGAGGCGGCCAATACAGCAACTTACATAATCAACAGGGCCATGGTAAGACCCATTCACAAGAAAACACCCTATGAGCTACTAAAAGTTAAGAAACCAAACTTGTTTCATTTCAGAATTTTTGGAGCTAAATGCTTTATTCATAACAATGACAAGAAAGATTTAGATAAGTTTGAAGCTAAAAGCTCCCCTTGAATATTCTTAGGATACTCTGAAGTGTCTAGTGCATATAGGGTCTTTAACAAAACAGGCCAGAAGGTTGAAGAGTCTCCACACATCATTTTTAGTGAAAAGAAAGGTGTTTCTAACATTTAAAATTTTGACAGGGATTCCAATCATGATGGGGATTTCCTAGAAGACCAAGAAGAAGAAAAGACTCAGCCGAGTGGAACATCAAATCCTCCCAACCAGGAAGAGCCAAGAGAAACATGTGAGTCTTCAATAAATGTCAGATTTCTTAAAGATCATCCGATAGATAATGTCATAGGCAATCCTGAAGATCCTCTTCGGACTAGGTCTCATTTTAGGAATGTGAATAATGAAGATCTAATTGCTTTAGTCTCACAAATTGAACCCAAATCTGTAGAAGAGGCCTTGGGTGATCAAGCTTGGGTCAATGCTATGAGTGAGGAATTAGGTCAGTTCGAAAGAAATAATGTCTGGGAGCTTGTCCCAAGACCAGATAGTGTTAATATCATAGGAACTAAGTGGGTGTTCAAAAACAAAATGAAAGAAGATGGAATCATTTCCAGGAATAAGGCCAGACTAGTAGCCAAGGGCTACTGTCAGGAATTTGGTGTAGACTTTGATGAATCCTATGCACCTGTTGCTAGGATGGATGCAATAAGAATATTGCTAGCATTTGCATGCTCTAAGGACATAAAACTCCAACAAATGGATGTTAAAAATGCCTTTTTAAATGGAGTCATTAAGGAAGAGGTTTTTGTTGAACAACCCCCCAGATTTCAATTCTCTCCTCAACCTAACCAAGTTTTCAGGTTAAATAAAGCTCTGTATGGTCTAAAGTAGGCTCCTCGAGCATGGTATGAAAGATTGACTGAATTTCTGATCAACAAGGGCTACAAAAGAGGTAAAGTTGATCAAACCTTATTTACCAAGGGTAAAAATAAAGATCTCATCATAGTTCAGGTATATGTAGACGACATTGTGTTTGGATCAACTAAGTATGAACTATGTGATGAATTCTCTAAAATGATGTCTGCTGAATTTGAGATGAGTTTGGTCGGTGAACTAAAGTATTTTCTTGGCTTGCAGGTACAACAGTCAGAGGATGGATGCTTCATCAACCAGACCAAATACACAATGGAACTATTCAAGAGGTTTGGTATGGAAAACCTGAAGCACATTACAACACCCATGGGTACCAATACCTCACTGGATGCAGATGAGACAGGTAAAGAAGTAAATGCCAAGCTCTATCGAGGTATGATTGGATCTCTTCTTTACTTGACAGCTTCTAGACCTGATATACAGTCCAGTGTAGGAATGTGTGCAATGTATCAGTCTAGACCCACTGAATTACACTTAGCTGCAGTGAAAAGAATTTTTAGATATTTGTCAGCTACATCCTCACTTGGTCTATGGTTTCCTGCTACATGCTCACTAGATTTAATTGCATACACAGATGCAGATTATGTAGGATGTAAACTAGAACGAAAAAGCACTAGTGGTCACTGTGAATTTTTAGGTGGGTGTTTAGTCTCTTGGGGATCCAAGAAATAACACTCTATGGCCCTCTCCACTGCTGAGGCTGAATATGTGGCTGCAGGGAGTTGTGGTACACAAGTCATCTGGATTAAACACCAGCTTCAGGACCACCAAGTAGACCTGGGGTGCACACCTATCTATTGTGATAATACCAATGCCATCAATCTTGCCAAGAATCCTGTTTTGCATTCACGCACCAAACACATAGAGATAGGGCATCATTTCATAAGAGATGAGGTTTCTAAGAACAATTTTGAACTGATTCATGTAGGCACTGATAATCAGATTGCAGACATCTTCACTAAACCTCTGGATAATGAAAAATTCACTACACTGAGAAGAGAGTTAGGCTTATACAAGCTGTCTTAAATGTGATATCTGTTCTTTTTGTGAGGGGGAGTTGTGTATGTCTGCTGGTTAGCTTTCAGTTCTGCTATGATTAAGGGGGAGCTGATTGAGCTATGAGAGGGAGAGTTCTTGACAGATTCAAAAGGATTGACCAGATGTGTGTCATTGCTGGTTTTCATGACTGAATTAGTGTGGTTCTCTCAGACAATAGAATCTCACTCATTTCTTAAGTCTATAAGTCAGTGATACTAAAGTCCAGCTAGAATCTTTCCTCTGGTATTCCTTCAAAGATTTGGATTAATTGTATAAAGTATATCTTCCTACATTGCCAATGATTCTGGTTCAGGCCAAAACCTGTATGTCTTGATATCTGACCTAATCAACTTAAAATCTAGACTTCAAGATTCACTTCAAGAAATAGATCTTCTGGTATTGTTTTCAATCATTCCATCTCCTCAACACAAGGGCTTAACTGAATAACAATGTCCTGTTTTGGTCATTGAGAAACTGGGAGCTTCATCAATGAAATGAAGTTTTTCTCCTATGTCATGAGGTGTCAAATGCTTAAAATGAATGAAAAGACATGACAGAGCAATGGTGGCTAGCTGGTGAGTAACTGGGGACTCTGGCCTCTAATCAAGGTGTTTCCTCATGTCAAAAGTCACAGTTACTAACTCTGTTCCTTTAAAAAAAAGGGAGGTAATGAGGTACTCACACTGAGTAACTGGGGATTCAGGCCTCTAATCAAGGTGTCTCCCTAATGTCAAAAGAGTGAATTACCAACTTACTCATTGGTCTTCTTGAAAATCATCCAACAAAAAAAAATCCCATGTAGTTCTGCAACTAATGGATTGCTTGTCCTCAATACCTTGAGAACACCTTCTCTGACTTTGTCTCTTGTTGTCTTTTGGGATAATTGCATGTTCAGCAAAATCATGCCATACTTGTTAACTCCTGCTCTAAATCATACACTATGTATGTTGATAAACTTTTCTATCATTCTATTTCTCTACTGTTTACTGGAGTTCAAGAATCTTCACTTGAGTTTAGCACCTCACTTATTCTCTTAAGATTTGCTCGTGCCTTTCTACACTAAGATGTTAACTGCACTTCCTCCTCATGTCTCCAGCACTTTCATATATTCTGCATTTCCTTTTGCTGATGTCAAAGGGGGAGAGAGGTTTTGCAATATCTGTAAGTCATGAATTTGCTTTGATAGTTAAAGCTACAGTTGATTTCCTTTAAGCCTTGAGATTGCTTGATTCATAGTGTTGCCATCATTAAAAAGGGGGAGATTGTTGCATCCCTACAGTTTTGATGATGTCTCACACTATAAATCAATATGTCTATCTCTAGATCAATTCATGCTTCGTCATTTAGGACAGTGCAGTTCATGTGGCTATCAGTGCATCACTTAGCAAGTCCATACATCACTGCACATGCCTTCCATCAAGTCTGTACATTGCCCTCATGAATACACTGCATTGTCAAGTCTGCACATCGGTTTCCAAGTCTGTACATTGCTTGGCGCTCACCAAGTCTGTACATCACTTCAAGCGTTCCAAAGTCTATACATCGCGTGCATCATTAAGTCTAGACATTGCACTGTAGCTTGCTTAGTTGAAGTCTATACATTGCTGATCGAACGTAAGTCTATACATTCCAACCTTTTCCTACGTTCGCTGCTTTAGCTACACACCAAGTCTATACATTATCCTTCGTCTCATGCATCATCTTCCAATGTCCATACAGCCATTCCCAAGTCTGTACATCCATCGTCTCATGCTGTGTCTCATCTCAAGTCTATACATTCACATGTAGGCAAAGTCTGCACACTGCCAAAGTCTGAACATCCACCGTCTCTTTCAGCGTCTCACACTTGCAAGTCTATACATTGCCTTTGGGCATCCAAGTCTATACATTGGCAGCACTGTGCAAGTCTATACATTGGCAGCGTGTCTGTGTTTCAAGCCATTCGTCAAGTCTATACATTGGTTTTCACTTCGAAGTCTGTACATTGGCCTCAAGCTTCACAAGTCTACACATTGTCTTCATGGCATCGCAAGTCTATACAGCCTGCATGCCTCATAATGCCAAGTGTATACATCGTGGGCTTCGGTTCTTCAAGTCTGTACATCCTTCAAGGGCCAAGTGTATACATCGTTCACAGCACACACGTTCAAAGTCTGAAGTCTGTACAGCCTTGGCATGTGCTTCGTGAAGTCTATACAACACTCAAAGTCTATACAACATGCTTTATCGTTCAAAGTACAAAGTCTATACACAACAGTGTTCAAGTTTACAAAAGTCTGTACATTCCCTTCTGTAATGTTCATACATCAATTGTCAAGTCTGTACAGCGTTCGCTTAAAGTCCATACAACAGTGTCTATACATTGGCTTGCTACTTCATGCGTTTGCTAGTCTGTACAGCCACATCATGTCTACACATTCTTTTGAGCTCGAAATCTGACGCCCACCAGAAGTGGCGTCACTTCTGAAATAAATGCCTAGGAAAGAGGCGTCTTTTTCCATTGTGCATACTTTGATAGACGCAGAGTCTATACATCTCCCACAGCAAGCATAACATGTCTGAACATCGGTTGCACAGCAACTAAGTATATACATTGTGTTGCATTGCATGCATTACCTAATGTCTAAACATTGCTAGTGTAACTCAAGCCTTTACATCAAAGTCTATACACTGGTTATGCTTGTGCATCACAAAGTATGTACACTGCTGTCCTTTGCTTTCATGTTTATACATTCGATTGCTTCATGAATTACACTGAAGTCTACACATTCCCCTCTATTATGTTAATGCAACATTCTGCAAGTCTATACACTAAGGTTGCTGAAGGGTTTCAAGTCTATACATTCTGACGTTGTATATACTTGCCTATATGCTGTTCTAAAGTCTATACACGCCTTGTTAAAAGCTTGAACTGAACTAATTCGATACATTCCTTTTGTCTCTGCTTGCAGAATGTTTCAAGCTGATGATTGGACACGTCATCCGATGTGGTACCTGGCACGTGATCCGAGGTGCTCTCTGGGCGGGAACCTGAAGGACACACGCCCAACATCTGCTATATATATGGAGCATCTTCTTTCAGTAGAAGCTTGATCGTGAAAGAAAGAGCAGAAGGCATTCTTGTGAGGCTGCACGATCCAGAAAAGAGAGAGAGCAGAGAATTCCATTTCTTCCATATCTGAGAGAAATATATTTGAGAGAGAGAGAGCAGTGTCTGTGGTTTGAAGAATTGCTTCTTCGGAAGCTACATTGTTTCCTGTTTTCAGAGAGGATTTTTATGCTTTGATTTTCGTGTTTTCATTTTTCGTTTCATCTTCCTTATCGAATATTGTTACCCTCCTGTGATCGGAGGAAGGGAGGATTGATCCTCCAGTTTGCAAGTGACAGGGAGTCGCTTATGGGTTCCCTCCTGGGTGGAGGAAGAGAGACCTCAGTCTCTAGTTTGCTAGTGACTGTTGTCACTGGTTGTATCACTTTAGTGTGGAGGAAGAGGGGAGGCTGTTCCCCTGGTCAAGCAGTGTGGCAGCATTGTGTTCGCAGACTGAGTTTGCAGTTTCTAGCCATGGCTAGTGGAAGCCTCACTCTAGTTGGAGTGAGGGGTGGATGTAGATTGTGGACTACAATTGAACCACCTTAAAAATTCTTGTCTCCTCTGTGGTTTGCTATTATTGTTTGTGCTCTCCATCTGCTTGGCATTGTGTTTGACTGTGGACAGCTCGTTCAATCGCTCTTACTTCTTCTGTCTTGGTTATTGACTGCGTTAGCAATACTCTTTGTGCTGTTTCTGAAGGGTTATAAACCGTTGAACTAATATTCCGCTGAAGTTTTTTAAAATCGGGAGTGATCTATTCATCCCCCCTTCTATATCACTCTTCACTGCGCTAACAGTAACGGTCTCTCCTTTCTTGGCATTTGCTTACTTAATATATGAATATATGCCGCTACATGAGTGCGTTAGAATTCTAGCTTGTTAAATCAATTTCATCACCGCTGTGAGAAAGAGAGTGAACATGTCCCGTGACTCGATTCGAGCACGGAAGTGAGTTGACCACCCTTGACTCTGCCGATTTCTCAACCGCGCGGATCTGCGTTTCCCTCGTTTGGGAGGACGAGTGAGCTCGCATTTCTGTGTAAGGCATATATCTCATAGGAACTCTTAGTGTCGAGCCGAGGTAGCTCTATTGTTCGCGTGTCGCGGGTCGCGTCGTCACTTAGAGTCCAAGGATCACATCATTTGGCGTCGAGTCCCTCATTCGTCCCGCATCAGTTTGGTATCAGAGGGAGTTGAGTCTAGGGTTGTCTAAGTCTTAGGTGTTGCATTTGCATTCCTTTATTCGATATATTAAAAGGTGTTCTCGGAACGATAGGTTACGCCTATCGAGACGGTAGCACGTTTGCATGAGGGGATTTTTGGATCCCGCAACTCCGCCAAGTACCGGATATTGGTTAAGTCTAGGTTCATCTCCATGTATCCCAGTCACTGTGTCTTTTGCATGCCCACCCATAGAGGTACCCAATGCCCACCACCACCACCTATGGCGGATCCCTGAGCCCATAGTTTCGATGAGCCTTTGGTGGCCAAGATGTTCCGATCTCTTAAGGATCGATTCGATATGCGTATGGATGGGCTTAGTATACGTGTAGATGGCGTAGGTACGCGCCTGGAAGGGAGAATGAAAGCCTTAGAGGATCGAGCCGAAGCATCGGACCAGTCTATCCAGGGTCTTGTGGGGAGAGTTGTTGTCACGCCCCGAGCGCGGAAGATACCCGGAGGTGCGCGACGTGTCTATATCAATCATGTCAATCAGAGTGGTCGTGTATTCGACACAAAGACAGAGATGCGCAAAATAGCAAGATAACCCAATTCTTTATTCCTTTATAATAGACTATTACAAATCCAATACTCTATTTAATAAAAAGAAAAGTACATAGTTGACTCAAGAAAACTATAGAAACAACTAGACGACACTTGAGCAGCTCTATCACTTTCACTCTTGAATATTCCCATCCGATTGACTTCCGCCGTCGTCGGATTTACCTGAAAAGTACAAAGGGACAAACGGAATGAGCTAACGCTCAGTAGGAAATTATATCTCAAGCATTAGCAAGGGGTTTAAGTAATTACATCTTTCATGATTACAATAAAGCTATGCATGCTCGCATAAAACGACAAGATAGAGAGAATGTAATATCAAAGAAATAAGATGAACTTAATCATGAACTTTCAACAAGATAACAAGTTATTCAAGATATTCAAGCAAGTACGTTTAACAAGCCATGTCAAGAACTTTGGCTATCATGTATCAAGTAAGTAAGTTACCCTTTTTCGGGCCACGCATTTCATGTCAAGCCAAGTACGATTCAAGTACAAGATGTGTGTGGAATGTCTAATCAAGCAAGTCAAGTACTCGGTATAATGCCAGATACCTTATCATTTTAACTCCCATGGGCACAAGTACTTTCGGGTGCTCCTCCCAGGACCAGATCGGGCCCTATATGCGCAGGCATTTATCATGTGTTTTGACATCCACTCTTGTTTATAGCCAACATAGAATTTCAATAGTCAAGCTGGTAGACACGTATGACAACTTTGATAGAATAGAGTCCAAAATATGACAAAGGACATAGAATGGCGATAATAACGGTATAATCACGATATCGATAAAACTAGGTAGAATATGGTTCCTTTAACTTGGGTACCATGACAAATCAATATGGACATTCTTTATATAGAATTGAGGTCCACAATAACAGTATATCAAAGGTAAGATACCCTCTTTCTTATCATAGAATTGAGGTTCACAAGAATGGCATGATATGGCATGATATCATCATCCCATTAAGGAATTTCTTATGATATACTCTTTGTATAATCATAAGGGCTGGTATACCATGTTTCTTTAGATTGACATGGCATTAATTGTGTAATAGGTTTTTAGGGTACAACCACGTCAGTCGGCCTTGAGGGAATCCAAGGCTACGAGGAGTCTTACGGAGGTCTCTATGACTAACTCGCTAGTCCAAAGGAACGGAATGTCCAGTGGAGAGCTTGTATGTCAATGAGAGTTGAGTGTGATCGATGAAACAACGTGAAAAGTGGGACTATACTCACGGAGTGGAGAATAGTGCCGATATATATATATTATATAATATGAAACCATCGGTTAACAGAATCAGGATAAAAATCATTTTTACAGTAAAATAACGACTTATGCCAAGTCGTTTCTCAAGTAAATAACGCATAACAGAAGGGTATTTACATATGTTTCCATTTTTGTAGAATTTTCAATAATTCAGTAATTTATCTAAAAAGCGCCCTGGGAAGGGGCATTTCTTCATGATTTGACGACTATACCAGAAGGCGTCTTACTATTTATAATTTTGGACAGGATAAAATAAATTTCAGGAATTATCAAAAACGCGCCCTGGGCAGGGGCGTTACTATTTAATTCTATTTTTCAGAATAGATAAATTTCAGGATTTTAACTGATAAACGCCCTAGGAAGGGGCGTTACCTTTAGGATTCACGCCCTGATCGGGGGCGTTAACATATGGCAAACGACCTAGTCTAGGTCGTGAATTCAAGGAATTCAGGAATAAAATTTCAAGAGACATGATACATGGTCATGACAGGAAAATTAGCAGAATTTCATAGGTAGAGTCATGCAAGATATTAGAATCGATATCTCATATTTAATGAATTTTTAAACAGGATCAATTATTAATTACATGCGATTTTCATGAAAGTAACGCCTGCGTGCAGGGCGTCAAATATGAAATTGACGACCTGGACAGGATCGTTTCTTGTAAATTAGAGCCCTTGACAGGGGCGTTTCTTTCAATAATATTCCAGAAACGAAAATAAAACTGTATGCATGCCATGCTTATACATATATCTTGCGTTATTTTCATTTGGGCTACAATAACTTGAGAAAACCTACCTTTAATGGTTGATTTGGATATGACCGGTGAAGGGCTTTGATGAGAAGAACAAGATGGAACGTGAAGAACTTGAGAAGCCTAGCCTCCGAAGCCTCAACTTCAAACTAAATAATCGTAACAGCAGCAAGGTGGATGAACCCTACAGAGGATAGGTTGAAGATATTAGTTTTCTTGAAATCCCTGGACTGTAGGTAGAGGAAGGGGTACTTACACACGGATGAAGAACTCTTGTTCCTCAAAACGTAGAGCCTCTTAACCTGTTAATAGGAGGAGAAGAATAATCAATATTCTTCATGCATCGTGGAAGAGAACTATCAGAAAAACTCACTGTTCTTCAACTTACCGTAGCAGGCGACTGGTCAAATAGGTTTAGGGTTTGTTCGATCAAGACTATTTATAGGATTTTGGAGTCCTAACAAAAGTAGTGTTTGATTGAGGGTAACATATCCCTAATAGAGTCCTTACTCTAATAGACACTTACTAGATTAGGTTAATCTTTCCCTGGATAAGCTCTGGGTCGAACGGTTCCCAAATGGAATTAACGCCTTTGGTCAGGTCGTCGATTCTTTAATTGACGACCTTGTGCAGGTCGTGTCTTAAGAAGCGCCTTGAGGAAGGGCGTTTCATGTTTCTAAAACACGCCCAAGATTGGGGCGTTTATTGGCTTACCGTCTTTGGCGTTGGAATTTGACGCCGTCAGGTGAGGGCGTCCTTTCTTTAGTTACGCCGTATATAGAGGCGTTTCTTTTTAAATTAACGCCTTACTAAGAGGCGTTATTTGTAATATGTTTTATTTCGTCTAATTAACCCTATTCTTATTATCTGTATTACTTCTGTAATATATATGTTTTAATTCATTTCAAATATTCATTTGTCAGGGTTGCTACACCCTCCCCCACTTAAAAAGAATTTGGTCCCCAAATTCAATTGCATATTCTGTATACACGCGGAGAGTGTAGAGTATATACCTCTTAGAACAAGTCGGGAAATCGTTTCTTCATAGATTCCTCGGTCTCCCATGTCGCTTCGTGTTCAGAATTCTTATTCCATTGCACCTTAAGCATGGGAATAACCTTATTCCTTAGAGCTCGTATTTCACGATTTAAGATTTTCATAGGCTTCTGTTCATATGTGAGATCTTTCTTGATCACAAGATCTCCATGTTCAATAATGTGTGATGGGTCGTGTACATACTTTTTCAATATGGATATGTGAAATACATTGTGTACTTCGGACAATTGAGGAGGCAATGCGATGCGATAAGCAACCTCGCCAACTCTTTCGAGTATCTCAAATGGTCCGATGAATCTTGGCGTAAGCTTACCCTTAACACCAAATCTTCGTATGCCACGTCCAGGCGATATTTTAAGAAATACATGATCTCCGATTTGGAATTCAAGATCTCTCCTTCTTGTATCTGCATAAGCCTTTTGCCTGGTCTGAGCAACTTGCAATTTTTCTCTGATTACTTGTATCTTCTCAGTTGTATCCCTTACCATGTCTGGACCTAACAGTTGTTTCTCTCCAACTTCGTTCCAGTATAAGGGTGATCGGCAACTCCTTCCATATAAAGCTTCGAAAGGTGCCATTTGGATACTAGCTTGGTAGCTATTATTATATGCAAATTCCACCAGTGGCAAATGTTCATGCCAGCTTCCACCAAAGTCAATGATGCAAGCTCTTAGCATATCCTCAACAACTTGGTTAGTTCTCTCGGTCTGACCATCCGTTTGAGGAAGAAAAGCTGTACTAAAATTTAGCTTGTCCCCAACGAATGTTGTAATCCCTTCCAAAAATGAGAAGTGAAACGGGGATCTCTATCAGACACGATTGAGACAGGAATTCCATGTAACCTGACTATTTCCTTGATATATAATGCAGCTAAGACATCAATTGACCATCGACTCTTTATTGGCAAGAAATGCGCCGATTTAGTTAAACGGTCAATGATAACCCATATTCCATCATGTCCTCCTTTGGATTTAGATAGACCCATGATGTAATCCATACCAATATCCTCCCACTTCCATTTAGGAATATCTAGAGGATGTAGTTTTCCAGCAGGCTTTTGATGTTCCACCTTGACCTGTTGGCATGTGAGATAGCGTGATACATAGTCCGCTATTTATCTTTTCATGTTGGGCCACCAAAAGATCCTCTTTACATCTTGATATATTTTGGTTGATCCTGGATGAATAGTGTACTTTGATCGGTGAGCTTCATCTAAGATCTTCTTCTTTAATTCTAGACAGTCGGGTATACAAGTTCTACCTTTGAATAGTAATCTTCCATCAGAAGTTAGTTGAAAATCAGATTGTCCTTCTAATCTGCCTTTGATTTCCACTAATATAGGATCATCATCCTGAAGTGCTTGTATCTCAGATAATAAATCCGACTGTATGCTTACATGAGATAATGTGATAAATTTGGCTTCCTTGTCTAAGCTTATATTGAGCTCGGAGAATTGTTCTAGCAACCTTTATTCTTGTATCATATAATTGGCTATCATTGCTCTCGACTTTCGACTAAGGGTATCAGCAACATAATTACCCTTTCCGGGATGGTATTGTATATTGAAGTCGAAGTCCTTGAGATATTCTAGCCAGCGTGTTTGTCTCATGTTTAGCTCCTTTTGTGAGAATAGATATTTGAGACTCTTGTGATCGGAGTATACAGTAAACTGCACTCCATATAAGTAGTGTCTCCATATCTTTAGGGCAAATACCACCGCGGCCAGTTCTAAGTCATGGACGGGGTAATTCTCCTCATGCTTCTTCAGTTGACGTGAAGAGTATGCTATGACCTTTCCTTGTTGCATTAGGACACATCCGAGGCCAATGCCAGAAGCATCTGTGTAAACCTCGAATTTCTCTCCTTCTATTGGTAGAGCTAACACCGGAGCTGTAGTGAGATGATCCTTAAGAGTTTGGAAACTTCTTTCACATTCCTCACTCCATTCATATCGGATCTCTTTGCGAGTTAATCTTGTAAGTGGTACGGCGATCTTAGAGAAATCTTTGATGAATCGCCGATAATAGCCTGCAAGACCTAAGAAACTTCTGATCTCACTTGCATTAGTTGGTTTTTCCCAGTTTCTTACAACTTCTACCTTTGATGGATCAACAGATAGACCATCCTTGGATATCACATGTCCGAGGAAAGTCACTTCTTCAAGCCAGAATTCACATTTGCTGAGCTTTGCGTATAATTGATTTTCCCTCAATACTTGCAATGCGATCCTTAAATGCTCTTCATGTTCTTCCTTAGTCTTGGAATATATCAATATATCATCAATGAAGACTACTATGAATTGATCCAAGTAAGGCCTGAATATGCTATTCATTAACTGCATGAAGGCAGCAGGGGCATTGGTTAGTCCAAAAGGCATAACAACAAATTCATAGTGGCAATACCTGCTTCTGAACGCAGTCTTATGAATGTCATCATCCTTGATTCTTAACTGATGATATCCCGACCTGAAATCAATCTTGGAAAAATATTTGGATCCAGAAATTTGATCAAATAACTCATCAATTCTCGGCAGTGGATACTTGTTTTTGATAGTAAGATGATTCAACTGTCGATAGTCGATGCACAATCTCATGGATCCATCCTTCTTCTTTACAAATAAGACTGGTGCTCCCCACGGGGAAGTACTTGGTCTAATAAACCCTTTTCGAATCAGTTCCATCAACTGCTCCTTCAATTCTTTGAGTTCCGCAGGGGACATTCTATAGGGTGCCTTTGAAACTGGACCAGCACCAGGGACTAAGTCAATGGTGAAGGCCACTTCTCTTTGAGGGGGTAATCCCGGCAAATCTTCCGAAAATACGTCTGGAAATTCTTGCACTACCTGAATGTCTTCTATCTTAGTGTCCTTTGTTTCCTTAACTGTGACAAATGCAAGGAAGGATACACATCCTTTCCTGACGAGCTTGCTTGCTCGAAGAGCCGAAATAAGACGGGATTTGCTCCGACTCTTGGGGCGAGTAAAGACTAATTTTGGAAAATCTTTGAAAGCAATTTGGCTATTGCGGCAATCAACCGTTGCATGGTATTTGGATAACCAGTCCGCTCCCAGTATAACATCATACTCCTTTAGATCGAGGCATATGAGATCTATAGGTAAATTCCTACCTTGAACCATTACCTCACAGTTTTGATAGTGATGAGTAATATCATTTTCACTTCCCAGAGGAGTAGTTAGAACTATTGTTATCCATTCTGGTTCTAACGGTAACGGGTCGGCAAACTTCTTAGAAATAAAGGAATGCGATGCACCCGTATCAAATAAGACATAAGCACCTTTGGAACAAATTTTCAATGTACCTTCCACTAATCCGCCTTCTTCTTCAGGTTCGGTCTCCTGGATTGCATGAAGATGAGCATTCTTCGTCACCGGGCGTTTACCGTCACCGGCTTGGTCATTCATTAATGGACAATCGGGAATCCGATGTTCGCGACTCCCATAACGGAGACAAGCTCCTAATTTCCTCCAGCATTCTTCGATCTTGTGACCAGCTTTGTCACAATGCTTGCATATTGTATTAGAATGGGTAGTTGTGATAGATAAAGGCTTGGTCTTTTTGAACTTGAAATCTTGAGAGGATGAACCTCCATTATTGGGCCTCTTCTTAAAGTTGGGTTTGAAAGAACCCGAACTTGTGACTTGCTCCTTCTTATCTTTCCCACGGATCCTATCAGATAGTTCCGTGGCATCTTCAAGTAATTGAGCTCGGCGCACTATTTCGGAATAAACTTGGATGTCCATAGGCGCCAGTTGAGTAATGTAGTGGGGCCTAAGCCCATTAAGAAATCTACGGGCTTTCATCTTCTCCGTGCTAATAAGATGCTTAGCATATCTAGACAACCTGGAGAACTGAGCTTCATAATCTGCTAATGATAAAGATCGTTGCTTCAATGCAGCGAATTCTGCAGCCTTCTTTTCTTGGACTCGGTCCGAGAAATATTTAGCATTGAAGTATTCCACAAATTCTTCCCATGTTACTTGAGTAGGATCGATGGTTGCTTCAATAGACTCCCACCAGCATCTAGCATCTTTCTCTAACTGGAATGTAGCTAATAGAACTTTATCCTGATCCGTGCATTGCATGACACGGAATATGCGTTCGGTTTCCCGAACCCAATGCTCGGCATCGTCCGGATCGGTCGATCCCATGAACTTCGGGGGATTCATGTTCTTAAATGCTTGGTGTAAGCTTTCAGCTCGTGGAGCACCACCTTGTGCTACCTGTTGTAGCACTTGAGTCATCCCTTGGAGGGTACGCTGCATGTTGCGCCATTGAGCACGTTCGGCAGCCATTATCCTACAATTACAATAGCTACGTTAGTATTATATCACTGTGATCTTATTAAAAGACTTATTGACTCTCAACCCTTGGTTCTACCCAATCTCACTGGTTGAAAGGTTCAAACTTATCCTTGGACTTGGGTTTTTCCTAGGAATTGAATACCTTAGGCTCTGATACCACAAAGACTGTCACGCCCCGAGCGCGGAAGATACCCGGAGGTGCGCGACGTGTCTATATCAATCATGTCAATCAGAGTGGTCGTGTATTCGACACAAAGACAGAGATGCGCAAAATAGCAAGATAACCCAATTCTTTATTCCTTTATAATAGACTATTACAAATCCAATACTCTGTTTAATAAAAAGAAATGTACATAGTTGACTCAAGAAAACTATAGAAACAACTAGACGACACTTGAGCAGCTCTATCACTTTCACTCTTGAATATTCCCATCCGATTGACTTCCGTCGTCGTCGGATTTACCTGAAAAGTACAAAGGGACAAACGGAATGAGCTAACGCTCAGTAGGAAATTATATCTCAAGCATTAGCAAGGGGTTTAAGTAATTACATCTTTCATGATTGCAATAAAGCTATGCATGCTCGCATAAAACGACAAGATAGAGAGAATGTAATATCAAAGAAATAAGATGAACTTAATCATGAACTTTCAACAAGATAACAAGTTATTCAAGATATTCAAGTAAGTACGTTTAACAAGCCATGTCAAGAACTTTGGCTATCATGTATCAAGCAAGTAAGTTACCCTTTTTCGGGCCACGCATTTCATGTCAAGCCAAGTATGATTCAAGTACAAGATGTGTGTGGAATGTCCAATCAAGCAAGTCAAGTACTCGGTATAATGCCAGATACCTTATCATTTTAACTCCCATGGGCACAAGTACTTTCGGGTGCTCCTCCCAGGACCAGATCGGGCCCTATTTGCGTAGGCATTTATCATGTGTTTTGACATCCACTCTTGTTTATAGCCAACATAGAATTTCAATAGTCAAGCTGGTAGACACGTATGACAACTTTGATAGAATAGAGTCCAAAATATGACAAGGGACATAGAATGGCGATAATAACGGTATAATCACGATGTCGATAAAACTAGGTAGAATATGGTTCCTTTAACTTGGGTACCATGACAAATCAATATGGACATTCTTTATATAGAATTGGGGTCCACAATAACAGTATATCAAAGGTAAGATACCCTCTTTCTTATCATAGAATTGAGGTTCACAAGAATGGCATGATATGGCATGATATCATCATCCCATTAAAGAATTTCTTATGATATACTCTTTGTATAATCATAAGGGCTGGTATACCATGTTTCTTTAGATTGACATGGCATTAATTGTGTAATAGGTTTTTAGGGTACAACCAGGTCAGTCAGCCTTGAGGGAATCCAAGGCTACGAGGAGTCTTACGGAGGTCTCTATGACTAACTCGCTAGTCCAAAGGAACGGAATGTCCAATAGAGAGCTTGTATGTCAATGAGAGTTGAGTGTGATCGATGAAACAACGTGAAAAGTGGGACTATACTCACGGAGTGGAGAATAGTGCCGATATATATATATTATATAATATGAAACCATCGGTTAACAGAATCAGGATAAAAATCATTTTTACAGTAAAATAACGACTTATGCCAAGTCGTTTCTCAAGTAAATAACGCCTAACAGAAGGGCGTTTACATATGTTTCCATTTTTGCAGAATTTTCAATAATTCAGTAATTTATCTAAAAAGCGCCCTGGGAAGGGGCGTTTCTTCATGATTTGACGACTATACCAGAAGGCGTCTTACTATTTATAATTTTGGACAGGATAAAATAAATTTCAGGAATTATCAAAAACGCGCCCTGGGCAGGGGCGTTACTATTTAATTCTATTTTTCAGAATAGATAAATTTCAGGATTTTAACTGATAAACGCCCTAGGAAGGGGCGTTACCTTTCAGATTCACGCCCTGATCGGGGGCGTTAACATATGGCAAACGACCTAGTCTAGGTCGTGAATTCAAGGAATTCAGGAATAAAATTTCAAGAGACATGATACATGGTCATGACAGGAAAATTAGCAGAATTTCATAGGTAGAGTCATGCAAGATATTAGAATCGATATCTCATATTTAATGAATTTTTAAACAGGATCAATTATTAATTACATGCGATTTTCATGAAAGTAACGCCTGTGTGCAGGGCGTCAAATATGAAATTGACGACCTGGACAGGGTCGTTTCTTGTAAATTAGCGCCCTTGACAGGGGCGTTTCTTTCAATAATATTCCAGAAACGAAAATAAAACTGCATGCATGCCATGCTTATACATATATCTTGCGTTATTTTCATTTGGGCTACAATAACTTGAGAAAACCTACCTTTAATGGTTGATTTGGATATGACCGGTGAAGGGCTTTGATGAGAAGAACAAGATGGAACGTGAAGAACTTGAGAAGCCTAGCCTCCGAAGCCTCAACTTCAAACTAAATAATCGTAACAGCAGCAAGGTGGATGAACCCTACAGAGGATAGGTTGAAGATATTAGTTTTCTTGAAATCCCTGGACTGTAGGTAGAGGAAGGGGTACTTACACACGGATGAAGAACTCTTGTTCCTCAAAACGTAGAGCCTCTTAACCTGTTAATAGGAGGAGAAGAATAATCAATATTCTTCATGCATCGTGGAAGAGAACTATCAGAAAAACTCACTGTTCTTCAACTTACCGTAGCAGGCGACTGGTCAAATAGGTTTAGGGTTTGTTCGATCAAGACTATTTATAGGATTTTGGAGTCCTAACAAAAGTAGTGTTTGATTGAGGGTAACATATCCCTAATAGAGTCCTTACTCTAATAGACACTTACTAGATTAGGTTAATCTTTCCCTGGATAAGCTCTGGGTCGAACGGTTCCCAAATGGAATTAACGCCTTTGGTCAGGTCGTCGATTCTTTAATTGACGACCTTGTGCAGGTCGTGTCTTAAGAAGCGCCTTGAGGAAGGGCGTTTCATGTTTCTAAAACACGCCCAAGATTGGGGCGTTTATTGGCTTACCGTCTTTGGCGTTGGAATTTGACGCCGTCAGGTGAGGGCGTCCTTTCTTTAGTTACGCCGTATATAGAGGCGTTTCTTTTTAAATTAACGCCTTACTAAGAGGCGTTATTTGTAATATGTTTTATTTCGTCTAATTAACCCTATTCTTATTATCTGTATTACTTCTGTAATATATATGTTTTAATTCATTTCAAATATTCATTTGTCAGGGTTGCTACAGTTGTTGTCTTAGAGAGGGCCCCGGTTGAGGCGGCGCAACCCGCACCGACCAATGGCCAACAGGAGCCGGTTCAGCAACCTGCTACTACTCCAAGGGTTCAAGGGGTAGATGATAGGAGGCAGCGAGTGCCCGAGGTGGATGACTATGCATCCGATAATGAACAAGGGCCATCGAGCCCAACGACGGAATCGTGATTACGATGATGACGACCGCGTTCTTAGGAACGTGCGTACAGACCCTCCCCCTTTTGACGGGTCCTTGGACCCAAAGGTCTATCTAGATTGGGAGGCCAGCATGGATCGGTACTTCGAGTGGTTTGAGATGACGGACCACCGAAGAGTTCGCTACACAAAGATGAAGTTGCAATGGAAGGCGCACACCTATTGGACTAATGTGTAGAGCTTGTTGATGCAGCGACATCAACCCCAGATCGGTAATTGGGATGACATGAAAATCAAGTTGAGGCAGAAGTACCTTCCTGCCACATATCACCAGTGTCTCATAGATAAATGGCAAAGTCTCACCCAAGGGAACCGATCCATGACGGAGTACACCATCGAGTTTAATGAGTATTATTTACAGTGTGGAGTTACGGAAGAGAGCACCATGACCATCTCGCACTTTCGAAGAGGTCTACGGCCAAACTATCAATACAAACTTTTCCAACGCAATGTGACCACTTTGGAACAGGTGTATCAGGTTGCTCTCGAGTTGGGGCAATTCAAGGCCGGGTTCGAGCCTACCCAACGGTTGGGCCCCTTCCCTCTTCGTAGTGTCGAGCCCCGCGGCTCTTCAAGTGCATATCAGAGGGCCCCCATGGCTCGACCTCAGGAGCCCACCCGTCCAGAGCTATTCGCTCCAAGGCCTCGCCCTCCCCTACCGAGGGATCTTCCTCCTCGACCCCAACAACCTGCACCCATTGCCCGCACCTCTTGCCCGTCCCCTGTTGCCTACACCTCTTATCTGTCGGGAGGATAAGAGTAAGGGACCTTTGATCGGGGAGCCTAGTGGATCACGACAGTAGTGTTTTTGCTGCAATGGGTTTGACCACTTTGCAAACCAATGTCCCACTCTTCAATCTCTAGTCATTGGGGACACATAGGTCGGGGAAGCCTCATCTTCTGAACTTGTGTCAGTCAGCTATGAGGCAGAACAAGAATTAGCTGATGAGTTCTTTGAGAATGAAGGTGATGTCCAGGATGCCCAGCATCCAGACGATACCCATTTTGGGGTCGTCAGGTGTATTCTCACCCAGCCACAGGCCAGTGATGACTAGCGTCGGACCACTATCTTTCATACATACTATAGGCTGGGCGGGAAAGTTTGTAAGGTGATTATCGATAGTGGGAGTTGTATCAATGCAATCTCCACGGGCACTGTTTCTTTTCTTGGACTTACTCCCGTGGATCATTCTTGCCCTTATCGAGTATCATGGGTGGATTCCACCTCCATTCCGATCAGGCTGCGGTGTCTGGTCCCACTGCAGTTCCATGCCTACCGTGACGAGATCTGGTGTGATGTCCTCCCCATGGAGGTTGGCAGTTTTTTTCTTGGTAGGCCGTGGTTGTTTGATCGGGATGCCACACTCCATGGCCGGTCGAACACCTATACCTTCTACCATGGTAGCCAACGGATTACCCTCACCTCTTAAGCCCAAGAATCCTTCAGTTAGGGGTCCTATTGGTCCTAGTACTCCGGAGCCTTCCATCCCTAGGCCCAGTACCCCATCCCCAGCTCGGGCCATGACCGTTACATCTTACACAGGATAGCCCCCGTCTAGGAGGTTGATGCTGATTAGCTCCTGAGAAATGGAGCGAGAGGCTAGTAAGGGGAGTCCTGTGTTTGCTATCATGGTCCGTGAGGTGGAGTGAGAGTCCGAGGGTGAACTCCCACCCGATGTTGTTCCCATTCTACAGGAGTTTGCTGATATATTCTCCGAAGAGCTTCCCGAGGGACTCCCACCTATGCGGGATATTTAGCATGCTATCGACCTGATTCCGGGATCCTCATTGCCTAATCCTCCCCACTACCGCATGAGTCCCATTGAGCACTCCGAGCTAAAGCGGCAGGTCGATGAGCTTATGCAAAGAGGATCGGTTCGGGATAGCATGAGTCCGTGTGCTGTGCCCGCATTACTCGCCCTAAATAAGGATGACACTTGGAGGATGTGTATTGATAGTCGTGCCATCAACAAAATCACCATAAAGTACAGGTTCCCTATTCCCCACTTGGATGATATGCTTGACATGATGGCAGGTGCCACTATCTTTTCGAAGATTGATCTTAAGAGTGGCTATCATCAGGTAAGGATTAGGCCAGGTGATGAGTGGAAGACTGCATTCAAGACCAAGGTGGTCTATATGAGTGGTTGGTTATGCCCTTTGGGCTGACCAATGCCCCCAGCATCTTCATGTGACTCATGACTCAGGTCCTCCGACCTTTCATTGGAGTCTTTGTTGTAGTGTATTTTGATGATATTCTCATCTATAGTCGCACTATAGGGGACCACTTGGACCATCTTTGGCAGGTACTCTTGAGGCAAGAGCAACTGTTTGCAAACCCACAGAAGTGTGCCTTTATGACTCCTCAGCTTACCTTCTTGGGTTTCATTGTGTCTAGTACTGGGGTCTCCACTGATCCGGGGAAGGTTCGGGCCATTGTTGAGTGGCCGAAACCCCGCACAACCCATGATTTCCGCAGCTTCCATGGCCTCGTGACGTTATGTCATCGTTTCATCCGTGGATTTAGTTTCGTCACTGCCCCGATCACGGACTGTATCAGGAAGGGCACATTTGTATGGGCGAAGGCCGCTGCTGCTGCCTTCAAGGACATCAAGGAGCGCATGACCTAGACATCGATTCTTCGATTACCAGATTTCTCGATGGTGTTTGAGGTCTCATGTGATGCGTCGGGTGTAGGAATTAGAGGAGTGTTGAGTCAGGAGACGTACCCGATCGCATATTTCAGTGAGAAGCTGAATGGCGCGAAACTGTGATACTCTACATATGATAAGGAATTCTATGTAGTTGTTCAGGCTCTTAGACATTAGAGGCACTACTTATTACATCAGGAGTTCATCTTGTAATCTGACCATGAGGCCTTGAAGTTCCTCCATGCCCAAAAGAAGCTCAATGCGCGTCATAGCAGATGGGTTGAGTATCTCTAGTAGTTCACATTTGTGTTCAAGCACAAGGCTGGAGTGGAGAACAAGGTGGCTGATGCCTTGAGTCGGCGTGCATGTCTGCTGACTACCATGAGTGCCGAGGTTATAGGGCTAGAGAAGATGAGAGAGGCTTATGTTGATTGTCCTGACTTTGGTCAGATCTATGCCACTCTCCAGGTCAGACCCTTGAGAGATCGTAGTGATTATGTGCTTCAGGAGGGTTACCTCTTTCGAAGAGGCATGCTTTGTGTACCCCGAACTTCGGTTCGTGACTTCTTAGTCTGGGAACTTCATGCAGGAGGTCTAGCCGGCCACTTCGGTCGGAACAAGACGATCGTGGATGTCGAGCACAGGTTCTATTGGCCGAGCTTGAAGAGAGATGTTGCTCACATTGTGTCCTAGTGCCGTACATGTGTTACGACCAAAATGAAGAAGCAAAGCTTATGCCTCTATACACCTCTCCCCGTGACTGATGCCCCGTGGCATGATGTTAGCATAGATTTTGTTTTGGGATTGCCACGAACCTCTGGGAAGCATGATTCGGTCTATGTGGTAGTAGATCGGTTCTCGAAGATGGCCCTTTTCATTCCCTGCTCTAAGACTTCGGATGCTTCGAGGGTAGCCCATCTATTCCTTTCTCATGTGGTGTGTAAGTTTGGGTTACCTCGTACCATAGTGTCTGACCGTGATGTTAGGTTCATCAGTTACTTTTGGAAGACACTGTGGCATATGTTAGGTACTCACCTAAAGGTCTACACTGCATATCATCCCCAGATAGATGGTCAGACCGAGGTGGTCAATAGGAGTCTGGGTGACCTTTTGAGGTGTCTTGTTAGGGACCGTGTAGGGTATTGGGACCTCATGTTACCACTAGCAGAGTTTGCATACAATGATTCGGTCAATAGGTCTACAGGTATGAGCCCGTTTGAGATTGTTACAGGTTGTAGGCCTAGGAAACCAATGGATCTTGTTCCCATGCCCATTCATGCACGAGTGTCAGAGTCTGCTGAGTCATTTGCTAGGCATGTTAGGAGTCTGCATGACGACATCCGTCGTCACATTAAGGCCAGCAATGCACGGTACAAAGAGTTAGCCAATGCCCACAGACACCACCGTGAGTTCCAAGAGGGTGATTATGTCACGATTAGGGTTAGACCTAAATGGTTTCCCTCTAGAACCGTCAAGAAATTGCAAGCTCACGGAGCCGGTCCATTTCGAGTGTTGAAACGCGTCAGATCCAATGCGTATGTTGTGGACTTGCCCGAGGAATATGGGATAAGCTCTACTTTCAATGTGTCAGATCTAGTTGCTTATAGGGACCCAGCGGTGATCCCCAGTGATCCTTTTGAGCCATCTCCCCCTCTTGAGAGTGACCCCACACCTGAGTGTCCACCACCAGCCTCATTTCCACAGTAGCGTGAGTATATTGATCATATACTGGATGAGCAGGTGACTATTACCAGGAGTGGATGCTACCCGCGCTACCTAGTGCGATGCAGAGGGTGACCTGCCACCGAGGATACGTGGATCACCAGGGTAGAGTTGCAGAGGATAGATCTGGACCTACTAGAGCACTACCAGAGTGATCCCGACCCTTACTCGATAGGGTATTGGTGCGGACACCAGAGCAAGCGAGAAGCATGAGTCGGCAAACCGTCAGTACCGTACGCGCAGCACCACTCGAGCGACATTGGCATCCCTTTGGCTTGGAGATAGTTCGGAGTCTCCGTCTTGAGTCTGTGTATTTTCTAGTATTTATTGGGGTGTATTTGGTATTTATTGTATTGCATTAATATATTTGTAATGTGTGTTTGTTTGGGTTTTATTTGGGCTCCTTTGTAAAGCTATTAATAAGTCATTGGGTCAAGTTCTTTATTTGGGCTCCTTTGTAAGGCTATTAATAAGCCATTGGGTCAAGTTCATTTAGAGTCCATTAAGGGGTTATGTTCATATTGGACCTTAAGGTCACTTAAAACCCAATTGGGCTTTTCCCTCTCTCATGGGCTTCCTAGCTTGGAAGGCCCCATAGGCTGGTCAAGGGTCCATGGGCCAATTGGTTGGTCTTTGGCCCAAGTTGCCATTTTTGACCCATGAGGAGGGTGCCCCTTCTTTTGGCCTTATTAGGCTAATTTTTTTATTTGGCTTTGACCACATGAGGAAAATTGGATTTTGGCATTCCCAAGGTACCCCTCCTTAACCCTAGATCTAAGGGTAAGGTTGGTCATTTACCTAGGGCTCCCAATTCACATAAAAGGCTTGTATTTTCCATTTTCATCACAATTAATCAAAGAAATTCAGCAATTTTTGCTCCAAGAGCCAAGGGCCGCCCCCTCTCTCTCTCCTCTCCCTCCCGTTGCAGCTATGAAGGCTGCCAATCTAAGGTGTGACGCCTCTCGTATTAGAGTGTGAAGCTCGCCATCCCCGCCGCCGCCGCCGCCATCGAGCCGCCGTCGCACCGCCATCGCCGGAGTTCTGCCCATCGCGGGACAGCAAGCCAAAGGATGAATTTTGGCTCTCAGCTTGTAGATCTGACGAGGCTGAAACTTCGCGGGTGAGTTCCCAAGGTTGATCCCATGTCCCAAAAAAAGTTTCAGATTTTTTTTACTTCGTTTTCCCATTTTTCCATTTAGATTCCCACAGCCCACACAATCTGCCCCTGTGCAGACTTGTGTCCCAGCAACCTAACACTTCGCCCATGAGACCCCCTTTTTGATTTCGGAATGAGCTGAAATTTGAACTGCGAGTTCTATCCACCTAAGCCATCGTCCATAATTTTTTTTGTGATGTTAGGAATTTTCTTTCCCATCCAAAAAAACCACTGCATTTTCCCAAATCTGTGCTGCCCTCTATAGTCCAGATCTGACCCATCCTTGTTAGAAAATCCATTTCCCATATCAAATCTTTGCAAAAAATTACAAAAAAAAATATCCACGTGTTCTTTACTTCCCCCTCTAGCTTCAATAAAAATCCCATCACCCAGATCTGGAGTTTCAGTTGCGGTCAACGCACTTCTTCAGGCAAATCTCAGTCTGCCCGGCCAGATCTGAGATAGGGAACTTTCCCCTTTGAAATTCCACCATGGAAAGCACGACAACAGAAAAATTCCTATAATCCCAGAGGGTTGAAGATCTCTAAGAGAGCTTCGTAGCGACGTCAGTCTCGCGTCGTTCCGACGTCGGGGCTGATCATGTAATTCTTATCGCCGGGTCGCGCAAGCCTGAAACAGTAGATCAGGTCCGGTGTCACGCCCCGAGCGCGGAAGATACCCGGAGATGCGCGACGTGTCTATATCAATCATATCAATCAGAGTGGTCGTGTATTCGACGCAAAGACAGAGATGCGCAAAATAGCAAGATAACCCAATCCTTTATTTCATAATGGATAGACTATTACAAATCCAATACTCTGTTTAATAAAAAGGAAAAGAATACATATTTGACTCAAGAAACTATAGGAAAGACTAGACGACACTTGAGCAGCTCTATCACTTTCACTCTTGAACATTCCCATCCGATTGACTTCCATCGTCGTCGGACTTACCTGAAAAGTACAAAGGGACAAACGGAATGAGCGAACGCTCAGTAGAAAATTATATCTCAAGTACTAGCAAGGGGTTTAAGTAATTACATCTTTCATGAATGCAATAAAGCTATGCATGCTCGCATAAAACGACAAGATAGAGAGAATGTAATATCAAGAAATAAGATGAACTTAATCATGAACTTCCAACAAGATGACAAGTGTATTCAAGGTATTCAAGCAAGCATGTTTAACAAGTCATGTCAAGAACTTTGGCTATCATGTATCAAGCAAGTAAATTACCCTTTTTCGGGCCACGCATTTCATGTAAAGTCAAGTACGATTCAAGTACAAGATGTGTGTGGAATGTCCAATCAAGCAAGTCAAGTACTCGGTATAATGCCAGATACCTTATCATTTTAACTCCCACGGGCACAAGTACTTTCGGGTGCTCCTCCCAGGACCAGATCGGGCCCTATATGCACAGGCATTTATCATGTATTTTTGACATCCACTCTTGTTTATATAGCCAATATAGAGTTTCAATATTCAAGCTTGTAGACATGTATGACAACTTTGACAGAATAGAGTCCAAAAATATGACAAAGGACATAGATTGGCGATAATAACGGTAAAATCACGATATCAATAAAACTAGGTAGAATATGGTTCCCTTAACTTAGGTCCCATGACAAATCAATATGGACATTCTTTATATAGAATTGAGGTCCACATAAACATTAGATCAAGCAAGATACCCTCATTCTTATCATAGAATTGAGGTTTACAAGAACGACATGATATGGCATGATATCATCATCCCATTAAGAATTTCTTATGATATACTCTTTGTATAATCATAAGGGCCGGTATACCATATTTCTTTAGATTGACATAGCAAGGATCGTGTAATGGGTTTTTAGGGTACAACCAGCTCAGTCGGCCTTGAGGGAATCCAAGGCTACGAGGAGTCTTACGGAGGTCTCTATGACTAACTCGCTAGTCCAAAGGAACGGAATGCCCAATGGAGAGCTTGTATGTCAATGAGAGTTGAGTGTGATCGATGAAACAACGTGAAACGTGGGACTATGCTCACGGAGTGGAGAATAGTGCCGATATATATATTATATAACATATGAAATCATCGGTTAACAAAAACAGGGAAAAATCAGTTTTACAGTAAAATAACGACTTAGGTCAAGTCGTTTCTCAAGTAATTAACGCCTAATAGAAGGGAGTTTACATATTTCTATTTTACAGAATTTTCAATAATTTTATTAATTCATGAAAAACACGCCCTAGTCAGGGGCGTTTGTCAGGTAAGTAACGCCTAACATAAGGGCGTTTACATATGTTCCGTTTTGCAGAATTTCATTATTTCAATAATTTATATAAAACGCGCCCTGGACAGGGGCGTTTCTTCAGAGTTGACGACTATATAAGCAGGCGTCTCATTATTTAAATATTTGACAGAATATAAATAATTTTCAGGATTTATTTAAAACACGTCCTGGAAAGGGGCGTTACTGTTTAATTTTATTTTACAGGATATACATAGTTCAGGAATTTACAGAAAACGCGCCCTAGAAAGGGGCGTTTCTTTTCAATTTACGCCCTGTGATGGGGCGTTAACAGGTGTAAAACGACGTTGTCAAGGTCGTGAATTCAAGGAATTTACAATATTTCAACAAATAAATTTCCAAGACAAGAGACATGATCATGACAAGAAAATTAGCAGGAATTTACAGGTAGAGTCATGCAAGATATTAGAATCGATATTTCATATTTATTGAATTTTAAACAGGATCAATTATTGATTACATGCGATTGTTCATGAAATTAACGCCTGTATACAAGGCGTATACTTTTAATTAACGACCACTGTGATGGTCGTTTCTTTTAAAGTAGCGCCCTATTCAAGGGCGTTTCTTGAAAAATTTACAGAAAACGTATTAAAACTACATGCAAACTGTATAAATATATCATGCATGGTGCTTCTTATATTTATTTTTAGTTTGGGCTACGAGACTTGAGAAAATCCTACCTTAAAGGGTTGATTTGGAGATAACCGTGAAGGGTCTGTAAGAATTAAAGATGCAGCAGATGTTGGATGAAGATGATGAAGAACCTTATTCTTCACGTTACAGAACCTGTAGAGGAAGAGAAAAAGAAAGAAGATGAAGATGTTAATAATCTTCACAGATGTAACCGAAGCTAGGACAAATAATGAAGAACATAACCTTGTTCTTTACTCAAGCACCAGATCCTTATCCTGCATTAAAGGAGAAGAATAATAATCAATATTCTTCATGCGGCTGTAAACAGAAGGGCAAAGGAAATAAGAAGAATGTATGTTCTTCACTTACCGTGTAGCAGTAGATCGATCAAATGGTTTAGGGTTGGATCGATCGGGTATATTTATAGGATTTTAGAGTCCTAACAAAGGTAGTGTTTGATTGAGGGTAATATATCCCTAATAGAGTCCTTACTCTAATAGACACTTACTAGATTAGGTTAATCTTTCCCTGGATAAGCTCTGGGTTCGAACAGGTCACGAACTGAATTAACGCCTTAGGTCAGGGCGTCGATTCTTTAATTAACGACCTAGTTCAGGTCGTTTCTTAAGAAACGCCATGTATAAGGGCGTTCCTTGTTTTTAAAACACGCCTAATATATGGGCGTTTCTTTCACTTACCTATTTGGTCGCGTGAGAGTTGACGACCACATTCGTGGGCGTCCTTTCTTTAGTCACGCCGTATGTAGAGGCGTTTCTTTTTAAATTAACGCCTTACTCAGAGGCGTTATCTTTAATTTGTTTTATTTTGTCTGTATTACTTCTGTAATATGTATGTTTTTAATTTTATTTCAATATTCATTTATCAGGGTTGCTACACCCTCCCTCACTTAAAAAGAATTTGGTCCCCAAATTCAATATATATAATTATACACGTGGAGAGTGTATATACCTCTTAGAATAACTCGGGAAATCGTTTCTTCATAGATTCCTCGGTCTCCCATGTCGCTTCGCGTTCGGGATTCTTATTCCATTGCACCTTGAGCATGGGAATAACCTTATTCCTTAGAGCTCGTATTTCTCGATCTAAGATCTTCATAGGCTTCTGTTCATAGGTGAGATCTTTCTGGATCACCAGATCTCTATGTTCAATAATATGAGATGGATCGTGCACATACTTCTTCAACATGGATATGTGAAATACATTATGTACCTCGGACAATTGAGGAGGCAATGCGATGCGATAAGCAACCTCGCCAACTCTTTCAAGTACCTCAAATGGTCCGATGAATCTTGGCGTAAGCTTGCCCTTAACACCAAATCTTCGTATGCCACGTCCAGGCGATATCTTGAGAAATACATGATCTCCGATTTGGAATTCAAGATCTCTCCTTCTTGTATCAGCATAAGCTTTTTGTCTCGTCTGAGCAACTTGCAATCTTTCTCTAATTACTTGTATCTTCTCAGTTGTATCCCTTATCATGTCTGGACCTAGCAGTTATTTTTCTCCAACTTCGTTCCAGCATATGGGTGATCTGCAACTCCTTCCGTATAAGGCTTCGAAAGGTGCCATTTGGATACTAGCTTGGTAGCTATTATTATATGCAAATTCCACTAGTGGTAAATGATCGTGCCAGCATCATTCAAAGTCAATGATACATGCTCTAAGCATATCCTCAACAACCTGGTTAGTTCTCTCGGTCTGACCATCCGTTTGTGGGTGGAAAGCAGTACTAAAGTTGAGCTTTGTTCCTAACGAATGTTGTAATCCCTTCCAAAAATGAGAAGTAAAACGGGGATCTCTGTCAGACACGATTGAGACAGGAATTCCATGTATCCTGACTATTTCCTTGATGTACAGTGCAGCTAGCTCATCAATTGACCATCGGCTTTTTATTGGCAAGAAATGCGCCGATTTAGTTAATCGGTCAATGATAACCCAGATTCCATCATGTCCTCCTTTAGATTTAGACAAACCCATGATGAAGTCCATACCAATATCCTCCCACTTCCACTTAGGAATATCTAGAGGGTGTAGTTTTCCAGCAGGCTTTTGGTGTTCCGCCTTGACCTGTTGGCATGTAAGACAGCGTGATACATAGTCCGCTATTTCTCTTTTCCTATTGGGCCACCAAAAGTTCCTCTTTACATCTTGGTACATTTTAGTTGATCCAGGATGAATAGTGTACCTTGATCGGTGAGCTTCATCTAAGATCTTCTTCTTTAATTCCGGACAATCAGGTATATAAGTTCTACCTTTGAATAATAATCTTCCATCAGAAGTTAGTTGAAAATCAGATTGTCCTTCTAATCTGCCCTTGATTTCCACTAATATAGGATCATCACCCTGAAGTGCTTGTATCTCAGATAATAAATCTGACTGTATGCTTACATGAGATAATGTAACAAATTTGGATTCCGTGTCCAAGCTTATATTGAGCTCGGAGAATTGTTCAAGTAACCTCCATTCTTGTATCATACAATTGGCTATCATTGCTCTCGGCTTTCGACTAAGGACATCAGCAACATAATTACCCTTTCCGGGATGGTATTGTATATTGAAGTCGAAGTCCTTGAGATATTCTAGCCAGCGTCTTTGTCTCATGTTTAGCTCCTTTTGTGAGAATAGATATTTGAGACTCTTGTGATCGGAGTAGACAGTGAACTGTACTCCATAGAGATAGTGTCTCCATATCTTTAGGGCAAATACTACCGCGGCCAGTTCTAAGTCATGGACGGGGTAATTCTCCTCATGCTTCTTCAGTTGACGTGAAGAGTATGCTATGACCTTTCCTTGTTGCATTAGGACACATCCGAGGCCAATGCCAGAAGCATCAGTGTAGACCTCGAATTTCTCTCCTTCTATTGGTAGAGCTAACACCGGAGCTGTAGTGAGATGATCCTTAAGAGTTTGGAAACTTCTTTCACATTCCTCACTCCATTCATATCGGATCTCCTTACGAGTTAACCTTGTAAGGGGCATGGCGATCTTAGAGAAATCTTTGATGAATCACCGATAATAGCCTGCAAGACCTAAGAAACTTCTGATCTCGCTTGCATTAGTGGGTCTTTCCCAGTTTCTTACAGCTTCAACCTTTGACGGATCTACAGATAAACCGTCCTTGGATATGACATGTCCGAGAAAAGCCACTTCTTCAAGCCAGAACTCGCATTTGCTGAGTTTAGCATATAATTGATTTGTCCTCAAGACTTACAATGCAATCCTCAAATGCTCTTCATGTTCTTCCTTAGTCTTAGAATATATCAATATATCATCAATGAAGACTACTATGAATTGATCCAAGTAAGGCCTGAATATGCTATTCATTAACTACATAAAGGCAGCAGGGGCATTTGTTAGTCCAAAAGACATAACAACAAATTCGTAATGGCCATACCTGCTTCTGAATGCGGTCTTGTGAATGTCATCATCCTTGATTCTTAACTGATGATATCCCGACCTGAGATCAATCTTGGAAAAATATTTGGATCCTGAAATCTGATCAAATAATTCATCGATTCTCGGCAGTGGATACTTGTTCTTGATAGTAAGATGATTCAACTGTCGATAGTCGATACACAATCTCATGGATCCATCCTTCTTCTTTACAAATAAGACTGGTGCTCCCCACGGGGAAGTACTTGGTCTAATAAACCCTTTTTGGATTAGTTCCATCAACTGCTCCTTCAACTCCTTGAGTTCAGCAGGGGACATTCTATATGGTGCCTTTGAAACAGGACCAGCACCAGGGACTAAGTCAATGGTGAAGGCCACTTCTCTTTGAGGGGGTAATCCTGGCAAATCTTCTGGAAATACGTCTGGGAATTCTCGCACTACCTTAACGTCTTCTATCTTGGTTTTCTTAGCTTCTTTAACAGTGACAAAAGCAAGGAAGGATACACATCCCTTCCTGACGAGCTTGCTTGCTCGAAGAGCCGAAATAAGAGGGGATTTGCTTCGACTCTTAGGACTAGTATAAGTCAGTTCTGGAAATTCTTTGAAAATGATCTTGCTATTACGGCAATCAACCGTTGCCTGGTACTTAGATAACCAATATGCTCCTAGTATAACATCATATTCTTTTAGATCTAAACAGATAAGATCAATAGGAAAATTCTTTCCTCGAACCAATACCTCACAGTTTTGGTAATGATGCGTGATATCCGTCTCATTTCCGAGAGGAGTAGACAACACTATTTTCATCCATTCCGGTTCTAGAGGTAACGGGTCAGCAAACTTCTTAGAAACAATAGAATGCGATGCACCCGTATCAAATAAGACATGTGCATATTTGGAACAAATTTTCAATGTACCTTCCACTAATCCGCCTTCTTCTTCAGGTTCGGTCTCCTGTATTGCATGAAGACGAGCATTCTTTGTCACCGGGCGTTTACCATCGCCGGCTTGGTCGTTCATTAATGGACACTCAGGAATCCGATGCTCACGGCTTCCACAACGGAGACAAGCTCCTAATTTCCTCCAGCATTCTTCCGTCTTGCGACCAGCCTTGTCACAATGCTTGCAGACTGTATTTGAAGGGGTAGTGGTGATAGAGAAAGGCTTGGTCTTCTTGAATTTCTGATCTTGAGAGGAAGAACCTCCATTATTGGGCCTCTTCTTAAAGTTGGGTTTGAAAGAACCCGAACCCGTGACTTGTTCCTTCTTGTCTTTTCCACGGATCCTATCAGATAGTTCCGTGGTATCTTCAAGTAATTGAGCTCGACGCACTATTTCAGAATAAATTTGGATGTCCATAGGCGCCAATTGAGTAATATAGTGGGGCCTAAGCCCATTAAGAAATCTACGGGCTTTCATCTTCTCCGTGCTAATAAGATGCTTAGCATATCTAGATAACCTGGAGAACTGAGCTTCATAATCTGCTAATGATAAGGATCGTTGATTTAATGCAGCGAATTCGGCAGCCTTCTTTTCTTGGACTCAGTCCGAGAAATATTTAGCATTGAAGTATTCCACGAATTCTTCCCATGTTACTTGAGTAGGATCGATGGTTGCTTCAATAGACTCCCACCAGCATCTAGCATCTTTCTCTAACTGGAATGTAGCTAATAGCACTTTGTCCTGGTCCGTGCATTGCATGACACGAAATATGCGTTCGGTTTCCCGAACCCAATGCTCGGCATCGTCCGGATCGGTCGATCCCATAAACTTCGGGGGATTCATATTCTTAAAGGCTTGGTGTAAGCTTCCAGCTCGTGGAGCACCACCTTGTGCTACCTGTTGTAGCACTTGGGTCATCCCTTGAAGGGTACGCTGCATGTTGCGCCATTGAGCACGTTCGGCAGCCATTATCCTACAATTACAATAACTATATTAGTACGTGATCGTATTTAAAGACTCGTATACTATGTTAAATCTAACCCTTGGTTCTACCCAATCTCACTGGTTTAAAGGTTCAACTTATCATTGGACTTGGGTTTTTCCTAGGAATTGAATACCTTAGGCTCTGATACCACAAAGACTGTCACGCCCCGAGCGCGGAAGATACCCGGAGATGCGCGACGTGTCTATATCAATCATATCAATCAGAGTGGTCGTGTATTCGACGCAAAGATAGAGATGCGCAAAATAGCAAGATAACCCAATCCTTTATTTCATAATGGATAGACTATTACAAATCCAATACTCTGTTTAATAAAAAGGAAAAGAATACATATTTGACTCAAGAAACTATAGGAAAGACTAGACGACACTTGAGCAGCTCTATCACTTTAACTCTTAAACATTCCCATCCGATTGACTTCCATCGTCGTCGGACTTACCTGAAAAGTACAAAGGGACAAACGGAATGAGCGAACGCTCAGTAGGAAATTATATCTCAAGTACTAGCAAGGGGTTTAAGTAATTACATCTTTCATGAATGCAATAAAGCTATGCATGCTCGCATAAAACGACAAGATAGAGAGAATGTAATATCAAGAAATAAGATGAACTTAATCATGAACTTCCAACAAGATGACAAGTGTATTCAAGGTATTCAAGCAAGCACGTTTAACAAGTCATGTCAAGAACTTTGGCTATCATGTATCAAGCAAGTAAATTACCCTTTTTCGGGCCACGCATTTCATGTAAAGTCAAGTACGATTCAAGTACAAGATGTGTGTGGAATGTCCAATCAAGCAAGTCAAGTACTCAGTATAATGCCAGATACCTTATTATTTTAACTCCCATGGGCACAAGTACTTTCGGGTGCTCCTCCCAGGACCAGATCGGGCCCTATATGCACAGGCATTTATCATGTATTTTTGACATCCACTCTTGTTTATATAGCCAATATAGAGTTTCAATATTCAAGCTTGTAGACATGTATGACAACTTTGACAGAATAGAGTCCAAAAATATGACAAAGGACATAGATTGGCGATAATAACGGTAAAATCACGATATCAATAAAACTAGGTAGAATATGGTTCCCTTAACTTAGGTCCCATGACAAATCAATATGGACATTCTTTATATAGAATTGAGGTCCACATAAACATTAGATCAAGCAAGATACCCTCATTCTTATCATAGAATTGAGGTTTACAAGAACGACATGATATGGCATGATATCATCATCCCATTAAGAATTTCTTATGATATACTCTTTGTATAATCATAAGGGCCGGTATACCATGTTTCTTTAGATTGACATAGCAAGGATCGTGTAATGGGTTTTTAGGGTACAACCAGCTCAGTCGGCCTTGAGGGAATCCAAGGCTACGAGGAGTCTTACGGAGGTCTCTATGACTAACTCGCTAGTCCAAAGGAACGGAATGTCCAATGGAGAGCTTGTATGTCAATGAGAGTTGAGTGTGATCGATGAAACAACGTGAAACGTGGGACTATGCTCACGGAGTGGAGAATAGTGCCGATATATATATTATATAACATATGAAATCATCGGTTAACAAAAACAGGGAAAAATCAGTTTTACAGTAAAATAATGACTTAGGTCAAGTCGTTTCTCAAGTAATTAACGCCTAACAGAAGGGCGTTTACATATTTCTATTTTACAGAATTTTCAATAATTTTATTAATTCATGAAAAACACGCCCTAGTCAGGGGCGTTTGTCAGGTAAGTAACGCCTAACATAAGGGCGTTTACATATGTTCCGTTTTGCAGAATTTCATTATTTCAATAATTTATATAAAACGCGCCCTGGACAGGGGCGTTTCTTCAGAGTTGACGACTATATAAGCAGGCGTCTCATTATTTAAATATTTGATAGAATATAAATAATTTTCAGGATTTATTTAAAACACGCCCTGGAAAGGGGCGTTACTGTTTAATTTTATTTTACAGGATATACATAGTTCAGGAATTTATAGAAAACGCGCCCTAGAAAGGGGCGTTTCTTTTCAATTTACGCCCTGTGATGGGGCGTTAACAGGTGTAAAACGACGTTGTCAAGGTCGTGAATTCATGGAATTTACAATATTTCAACAAATAAATTTCCAAGACAGGAGACATGATCATGACAAGAAAATTAGCAGGAATTTACAGGTAGAGTCATGCAAGATATTAGAATCGATATTTCATATTTATTGAATTTTAAACAGGATCAATTATTGATTACATGCGATTGTTCATGAAATTAACGCCTGTATACAAGGCATATACTTTTAATTAACGACCACTGTGATGGTCGTTTCTTTTAAAGTAGCGCCCTATTCAAGGGCGTTTCTTGAAAAATTTACAGAAAACGTATTAAAACTACATGCAAACTGTATAAATATATCATGCATGGTGCTTCTTATATTTATTTTTAGTTTGGGCTACGAGACTTGAGAAAATCCTACCTTAAAGGGTTGATTTGGAGATAACCGTGAAGGGTCTGTAAGAATTAAAGATGCAGCAGATGTTGGATGAAGATGATGAAGAACCTTGTTCTTCACGTTACAGAACCTGTAGAGGAAGAGAAAAAGAAAGAAGATGAAGATGTTAATAATCTTCACAGATGTAACCGAAGTTAGGACAAATAATGAAGAACATAGCCTTGTTCTTTACTCAAGCACCAGATCCTTATCCTGCATTAAAGGAGAAGAATAATAATCAATATTCTTCATGCGACTGTAAACAGAAGGGCAAAATAAATAAGAAGAACGTATGTTCTTCACTTACCGTGTAGCAGTAGATCGATCAAATGGTTTAGGGTTGGATCGATCGGGTATATTTATAGGATTTTAGAGTCCTAACAAAGGTAGTGTTTGATTGAGGGTAATATATCCCTAATAGAGTCCTTACTCTAATAGACACTTACTAGATTAGGTTAATCTTTCCCTGGATAAGCTCTGGGTTCGAACGGGTCATGAACTGAATTAACGCCTTAGGTCAGGGCGTCAATTCTTTAATTAACGACCTAGTTTAGGTCGTTTCTTAAGAAACGCCATGTATAAGGGCGTTCCTTGTTTTTAAAACACGCCTAATATATGGGCGTTTCTTTCACTTACCTATTTGGTCGCGTGAGAGTTGACGACCACATTCGTGGGCGTCCTTTCTTTAGTCACGCCGTATGTAGAAGCGTTTCTTTTTAAATTAACACCTTACTCAGAGGTGTTATCTTTAATTTATTTTATTTTGTCTGTATTACTTCTGTAATATGTATGTTTTTAATTTTATTTCAATATTCATTTATCAGGGTTGCTACATCCGGGGTAGCAAGCTTCAACACTTGACAAATCGGGCCGCCTCGCCTTCCACAAGGCGAACCAGGGCATCCCTCTCCTAGGGATCGTCCCTCCAGGAGTCCTCTCCGCAGCGGGACCAACCCCACCTCAGTTGACCATCCGAGCAGATCGTGGACCCCACAATCGTCAGCCCGTGCCGCCCGGATAGCATCAAGTTGCAGCGTGTCGGCACCGACGGAGCGGTTCAAAATGCTACCCATCAACCCAATTTTGATCCTCCCGGGTCCTACATGTTACCTATTACCTCCCTGCATGGAGTGGGTTTAATTCTGTAATTATTGATAATTGTTAACTGGGAGTACGATCTTGGCCGGGGTTGTCTTCCCCACGCCTGGACCGTAGAGGTAATGGTCTCTCCTTTCTTGGCATTTGCTTACTTAGTATATGAATATATGCCGCTGCATGAGTGCGTTAGAATTCTAGCTTGTTAAATCACTTTCATCACCGTTGTAAGAAAGAGAGTGAACCCGTCTCGTGACTCGATTCGAGCACGGAAGTGAGTTGACCACCCTTGACTCTGCCGGTTTCTCAATCGTGCGGATCCGCGTTTCCCTCGCTTGGGACGACGAGTGAGCTCACATTTCTGTGTAAGGCATATATCCCATAGGAACTCTTAGTGTCGAGCCGAGGTAGCTCTATTGTTCGCGTGTCGCTTGTCGCGTCGTCACTTAGAGTCCAAGGTTCGCATCATTTGGCGTCGAGTCCCTCATTCGTCCCCCATCAGTCCATGGCGGCGATGTAGAGTATAAGGGGTTTGCCCTTGACTGGTGCCCATAGGACTGGGGGAGTAAGGAGGTACTCCTTGATCTGCTCGAAAGCGGCGTGGCATTCTGAGTCCCATACGAATGGGGCATCTTTCTTCATCAGCTTGCTGAAAGGCGCCCATCGACCGGAGAGGTTGGAGATGAATCTCCGAATGTAGGTCAGTCTTCCTTGGAAGGGCCTTAGTTTAGTGAGGTTGCTGGGTGGTGGAATCTCCCGGATCACCTTGATCTTGTCGGGGTCCACCTTAATTCCTCGATATTGGACGACGAAGCTGAGAAACTTGCCGCTAGATACACCAAAGGCGCATTTCATGGGGTTCGTCTTGAGCCCGTATTGCCGGAGACGATCGAAGGCTTGGCATAAATCGTACAAATTGTCTTCCCGTCTTTTAGTCTCGATGACGAGGTAGTCGACGTACATTCGATGATATTGTGCAATATCTCATCGAATATTTTGGTCATGGCCCTTTGGTAAGTAGCACCGGCATTCTTCAAATTGAAGGGCATGCGCTTGTAGTTGAAAATCCCTTTGGGGGATCTAAAAGCTATGTGGTTCTTATCTTTGAGGGACATCCGTATTTGGTTATAACCAGACGACCTGTCCATGAAAGACAAGGCTTCAGTCCAGTGGTCATGTCGACCATTGTTTCTGTGATTGCAACTGGGAAGTCATCCTTCGGACAGGCTTGGTTGAGGTCCCGGAAGTCAACGTAGATGCACAATTGACCACTTTTCTTCTTAACTGGGACTATGTTGGTGAGCCAGATCGGATAGATACACGGCTTGATGAAGTCGACCTCCATCATTTTATTGACTTCGGCCAAAACCTGGAGTTCCAGCTCATGGCGCATGCATCGTTGTGGCTGTTTGACTGGAGTGACTGAGGGAGAAATAGCTAGCTCGTGCTCTGCTACGGAGGGGTCTATCCTTGGCATCTCCTTGTATGTCCAGGCGAAGTAGTCTTTGTATTCGAGCAGGAGTTGCTGGTAATCCTGCCTTTCTGCCTCGATGAGAAGAGTGCTGACGAATGTGGACTGGGGGGCTTCATCTTCGCCCAAGTTGATTTCAACGAGTTCATCAACGGTCGCCTGGCCGCCATCCTCTAGCTCGAGAGGAGCGGGTTAGAAGTCGATGAAATCCTCATCATCGGCGTTGGCTTCGTATATCTCTCGATTTTTGAAACCACCGGTTGACGCCGATGGGGCTAGAGAGTTATTGTTGCTGGAATCCATCAAGGATTGATCTGGGCCGCCAGTTTCTGGCCAGAAGTTATCAACTGGGGCGGCTGAGGTTTCCCTGGGGTTGCCTGCTAAAGCTGACAATCTTTCATAGCTAGTATTCTGGACACTCCCCTCATCAAGAGAGTTTGTTAAACCAAGTCCTTCGACCGATTGGGTGGCAGGAGGAGCTTCTTCGGCCCCGATATCTTTGCAGGGAGGTGAGGAAGATTCCTCGACTGCTTGTACTAGAATGTTGGCTTTGATGGGGATCGAGATCAGGATCTCTTCCTCCTCGTCCCCGGAGCTGTCAAATTTGGCCTCGACTTTAGCCCAGTCATCGACCGGCTGCGCCAAGCCTACGATGTTAACCGCGTAGTGAATGCGGAAGTTCGGGTCTTGGTCGTAGCCAAGTCCCCTGGTATCCTTATGAAAGGATGTGGGTTGTCCCCGGACCTGGGAAGGGGTCCACAGTTGGTGAAAATATTCACATTGTGCCGAACCTTGCCATTGGGGGATGTGTTGCTTTAAACAAATTCTCTGAATGTGCGGCGGCAGGTCGTCCAGTACTTGGACTGCTTCAGGGGTATCGTCGGCTCGTTTGGACCAGCCGAAGCTGTCATCTGGCGGGGCTTGAAGAACCATGTCTCCCTTATAGAAGATAATGGGTTTGTCCCTGTTAGCCTTCTTCTTATTTCTGAGTTATCGCTTGAAGGTGACAATGAATGTCGCCAGCGAATCCACGCTGTGCTCTTCGGATGCACATGGAAACTGGATGCAGTCTGGTGGCAAGCATATACTCTTGCCAATAGCTCGACTAATGAGGTTGGCCTCAAAGTCGATCTTGCGCCTCTCGGGGTGATCAGGGGTTGACTTGGAACTGAGGCGTAGCCGATAAAGTTTGGCCTTCTCCTCGTCAACGGAGAAGAGATCATCATCATCTTCCTCTAAGAGCCAACCATTGCTTTTGCTCTTGATCATAGGGTATGGACTAATCCTCTTGAAGTGGAGCGCAACGTCGGCCATATTGCATTCCGCTGGAGTGAATGGTGATAGGTCTGCGAAGACCATGTGTTGCTCCCCGCCCTTGGCATACTTGATGCATTGGTGGAGAGTTGAAAGGACGACCCAATTTTTATGGAGTCAGGGTCTGCCCAGTAGCACCTTATATGATGTCTTGGCATCGATGATGTAGAATGTCACCTTGGAGGTGAAATCATCGGGCACCAGATCGACATCCACCCGGCCGAGGACATCCTCGGTGTCCTGGTTAAAATCGGATATCTTGACCGCTTGAACCTTTTGGAGGTAAAGTCTTGAATGTTTTGAGCGGCATGATGTTAACAGTGGCACCAGCGTCCACCATGATCCGGTTCACATCATGCCCGTTGACCTTCCCCTTCATATAGAGAGGATGGTTATGGCACGGAGGGGATAGCAGCATGTCCTTCTCTGTGAAGGAGACGGTGGCTGTGAAGGCTTCATAGGCAGCCGCCTTCATTTCCACGACATATGCTTCATAAGCTTCTGGTTCTTGGAGTATCTAGATAAAAGTTTCTCTTAGCTCTTTACTCCAAGTGATGGCTTCCCAAATTGTAATACTGGCGGGGAAGCGCTTCATCTGGTGGAGGACTTTTCGGTCAGCACGAGCTCGAGCATCCTCTAATGATGGTAGTATGTCGGGCTAAGCTTTCTGCGAGCTGCCACGCTGCTCCCTGTCGGGGAGTTGCACTGCCTTGCCTTTACCACCCGGATCAGACTGATTCTGATCGCCCGTGGACTCCTGGAACATGGGTGCCAATGATGGCTCTTCTGGGGGTAACTAGGGAGCTGGCTTGTCCTTGCCGGATGGTCTTGCTTGTTCCATAGAAGAAGCCGGAGCTGGTGCAGGGACTGGGATGCCGGCAGCGACTTCTTCAATGTTGGAAGTGTTGTGACTCCTCTGTGTTGATGGTGTTGACATGTAACTTTACTTCATATGGCAACACATTGTTTTGATTGATTGGCAACACTGTTTATGTTTTGATGAAATTACTTTTATCAGATTGTCTGTGTTCTATGCATTTTATCTTGTTTTCACATTGAACACACACTCAAAGTCTCACAGTCTATACATTGCTTCAGTAACGTAAGTCTGTACACTGTCTGTGTCTCTTGCAGCATCCTAGCAAGTGTGTACATTGCCTGTCGATTGCAAAGTGTATACATTGTTATGGGTCGACTCCCTGTTCTCATAAGTCGACTCATCTGTTTGTGCATAGTCTACACATTACCCGTCGCTGCAATGTCCATACATCCACAGTGCATTGCACAGTCTATATACTGCACGTTCAAGATCAATGTATATACATTGCTACATTACCTGCTAGAGTGAAGTCTGTATAGCCGAAGCACACATATCAAGTCTATACTTTGAAGCTACTGTGCAAGTCTACACATTGGCCTTCAGGCTTGAAAGTCTGTACATTGGACCGCGTCAACTCATTGCATTGGCTAAGTCTATACACTGTCCGTCTCATTTAGAGTCTAAAGCAAAGTCTGTACATTGGACGGTGTCAGGCGAAGTCTGTACATTGAGCGTCTCAATGAGCGTCTCAATGAGCGTCTCATGAAAGTCCATACATTGGACTGTAGCATGCATTTGTCAATGGCATCTAAGTCTGTATAGTGGACCGTCTTCCTTAGCGTCTTGATCTTCCAAGTCTATACAGGCTTCTGTTTTATAAAGTCTGTACATTGGTCTCAGACTCCAAAGTCTATACATCGCCTGTTGACTACAAACTCTATGCAGAGCTCAAGAGTTCGAAGTCTATACATTCAGTCACTGTAGCTTGCACGAGGTAAAGTTTGTACATTGGCCTCCATGCCTCAAGTCTATACATTGGACTGCTTGGCCAAGTCTGTACATCGCTGTTTGCCAAAGTCTGTACATTGGCATCTGTTCCTTCGTTGTGATTCAAAGTCTACACATTGGGTTATTTACCTACGTTCAGCTTCGAAGTCTATACATCGATGCCTTTACCTACGTTGCAGTTCAAAGTCTATACAGTCGATGTTTTCCATTGCTTCAAGTCTATACAGCCGTTCTTTTAGAAAGTCTATACATCGGTCTTCACCTCAAGTCTGTACAGTCCTTTGTTGACAAGTCTTCACATCGTGAAGTCTATACACTCAACTCCTTCACATCTTGCAAAGTCTGTACATTGCATTCATCAGTCGTGAAGTCTATACATCGCTTGTCTTCATTCGAGTCTCATGAAGTATGTACATCGTGCATCAGTTCTGAAGTCTATACATCGTCTGTCTTCATTTGAGTCTCACTGAAGTCTACACATTGCATCTTCTCACTGAAGTCTACACATTGCATCTTCATTTGCGAAGTCTGTACATTGCATTGATCTTCACTTAGTCTATACATTGACAGTCTTCATATCACCTAAGTCTGTACAGCGGTTGCTTCATACAGCAAGTCTGTACATCGCTTTCACTTATATGAAGTCTATACAACGCAGTTCTTCTGATAAGTCTATACAGAGTTGTTATTTAATATGATCATCCAATACTCTGTTTGACAGGGATTCTCTACTGAGATTGCTGACATGGCTCGTGATCCCAGGAGGATGAGGTGTGCAGATGCTGACACGTGAATGGAATTGCCTCGGATCTGGCGAATTCACTTGGGCGGGAACTGTGGAAGCCACACGCCCTTATCCACCTGCTGCTGTTATATATAGCAGTCCTCATCTTCTGTAAAGGCTGATCGAAGTGGGTGAAGTCTATACATCCAGTCTGAAGCAGCAGCCACCGAGATCCACTGTGAGAGGAAGAAAAGCAGAGAAGAAGAAAAGGAGAGAAGAAGAAAGTGAGAAGAGATGAGTTGAGAGAGTTATATGAGAGCTTGTGAATCAGTCTCTTGGTCCAGTTACCAGAGATGATATTGCTCAACTTTGAGCTACAGTCATTTTGGTTTTCTTCCATTCGGGTGTGTGTTTTATTTGTTTTCAGTCTTGCTATTTTCTCTTTGAAAACTCTTGCTCTATCAAGCTCTTAGTCAGCGGTTTTAAGCTGTGAGGCAGTGGGTTGCAGAGGTGTTCCTCTGGTCGGCTAAGTTGTAGTGCCCAGCAGAGCAAGCTGTGAAGCTCAGCTGTTGCAGAGGGTGTTCCTCTGGTCGGGATAAGCTGTAAGCCCCAGCCGTTGTTGGCAAGCTGTAGAGCCCAGCTGATTGAAGCTGTGTATCAGCAGTAATCCACATTCGAGTTGAATGTAGGGTGGACGTAGGTCGGATTGACCGAACCACCTAAAAGCCTTGTGCCTCTCGTGTGTTTGATTGCTTGTTCAGCAGAGCTTGTGTGTTTCATTCGGTGCATTGGCTGTGTTTCTTTAGTGTTCTTCTAATTCCGCATTTGATTCTAGGCCTAATTTTTTTAAATAGCCAGTTGATCTATTCACCCCCCCTCTAGATCCACATCCTGTGGTGATAGAGCCTTCCATCTAACTTCAACACTTGGTATCAGAGCTAGACTCTTCTACAGGGACTTACCGCCCGAAGAGGATAAGCACAGATGGACGGAAGAGGGATGATAGCTGAAGGACACTCCACATCCAAGCCCCCGTACTTCGATGGAACCAACTACGCATACTGGAAGCACCGTATGCGGGTATTCTTGAGGGCTAAAGATTATGAAATTTGTAAGGTGGTTAGCAAGGGACCTTTCGAGCTGTCCCCAAATGAAGATGTATGGACCAAGGAGGAAATTAGAAGGTCCACGCTCAACTGGAGTGCAATCAATGCAATCCAGTGCTCTCTGCATCCCACCGAGTTCTCACGAATATCTACCAGCTCCTCAGCGAAGGAAATGTGGGATGCACTTGAAGTCATCTATGAGGGGACTTCACAAGTCAGAGAGACTAAGACTAATCTACTAGTTTCAGAATACGAAGCTTTCAAGATGAAGCCTAATGAGACGATCAAAGAAATGTACGCTCGGCTGACTATTATCACAAATGGTCTCAGAGGCTTCGGGAAAAAATATTCTGAGTATGATGTAGTCAAGAAGATCTTGCGATCCTTGACTCCAATTTGGCACACCAAGGCCACAGTTATGGAAGAGTCAAGAGATCTGCACAATACTAAGGCAGATGAGCTGATCGGATCTCTAATGGCTTATGAGATGAATCTGCCAAAGATAGAGGAGGCTGACAGAAAGAGGAAGCCTATAGCTCTGAAGGTTGGTGCTAGCAGATCCAGTCGATCCAGCCCCAACGGATCATCAACTGAAGAGAGCTTGTCTGATGAAGAAGTGGCAAATGCTGATATTGCCATGATTACTAGGGAATTCCGGAGATTTCTCAAGAAGGAAGGAAGAAGATTCAGCCGAAGAAATCCCAACAGTGGCCGCCGAGACACAAGGTATAAATCAAACCCTGTAAAGAAAGCTGAAACTAATGTTTGCTATCAATGCAGGAAGGTGGGTCACTTTAAAGCTGAATGTCCGACAAATCAGAACCTCAAGGACAAGTCCAAGAAGAAGAACACAAAAGGGAAAGCTATGGTGAGTACCTGGAGTGATGAGGACGAGGGATCTTTGAGCGTCACTTCGGACAGTGAAGTTGAAGCTGAGAAGCCAATCTGTCTCATGGCAACCAGCTCAGAAGATAGAGAGGAAGAATCTGATGAGGTATCCTCTCGCTATGAAAATTTTACTATTACTGATTGGAAGGTTGCTTATGATGAACTTACTGATAGAGTAGATGAGGTCAGAAAAGAAAACAGGCATCTACGAAGAAAAATTAAAATCCTGCAAAATGATACTTCATTGTCTGATAAAATTGCCTGCTTAGAAACTGAGAACAGTAAGCTGAAAATCACATGTTCTCAATTTGAAGAAATCAATAAAGAACTGAAAATTTCTAAAGAAGAAAATGTGAGATTAGACAATGAAATTGATGCATGGAAACTGAAAATTCAAAATTATGAAAGTGAGATAAAAATTGTTTCTGAAAAATATGAAGCTGTCCTCAATGTGAATAATGAGTTGAAAAAATCTATTGATGAAGTTCAGAAAGATAATGAGGATAAGCTAAAAACAATTGAGAAAATGACCCAAGGATCTGAAAATTTAGATGCATTATTGGGGTCAAAGGTAAATTTCAGAAGAGAGGGCCTAGGATTCAACTCTAGTGCAACTAAAAGCTTTGGAATGAAAACTATTTCCTTTGTTGCACAAAAGGATAAAGGACCTCTGATCAACATGAATTCTAATAATGCTGTAAAGACAAATTTGAATCTGAAAAGGCTAAATGCAGAGGAGAAGGGCAAACAGAAAGTAGGTGAGCCTAGTAGAATTGGGACTTCCAAACCTAGCTCTAGTGCTCAACCCAAGGTTAGGGGTCAGCCTGCTCAGGTAAACAAAACCCATGTCAATGCCAAAAAGTCTTCACCACCATCATCACAGAAAGGGACGCAACCAAAACCTATGAATAGGTCAGCAGGGTCAAGCGTGCAGGGAAGACAAAATATTTTCAGAAGTCAGCCCAACAAATTCAATCCACCTAGAGTTCAGTCCTACTACCCCACACAGCCAATCTATCCTAATGGGTGTGGGTGGACTAGAACTCAAGAGATGCATACAGGGTATGTTCATCAACCTACACACTTTTACAGACCCTATGTCAGAAATTGGGAAAATGGGTATGGTAGTTGGATGCCTAGGAATTACCAACATTTCCACAGCCAGCCCAGGAACTACTATGGCCAAAACTTTATGAATGCAACCTGGCCGAAGCATTGGCACAATAACAACAATTCTGTGAATAACTCTGTTGGTGCAAATAAGAAGAAAGTCAACAAGAAAAAGTAAAATAAAAAGAAATCTGGAAAATCCACTGAACAGAACTACTTCAAACAAATGTGGATTCCCAAAACCATGCTCTCTTTCTTTACTTGCACTTCATCTGCATTGGAGCCCAATTAGACTTGGGTTCTAAACTCCTTGCCCTAATTGTGTGTGCAGGTATGCCTGGCAGCCAAGAGCAACTTGTGGTACTTGGACAGTGGCTGCTCCAGGCATATGACAGGAGATAAGGCCAAGTTTTGCATGCTAACTGAAAAGCTAGGAGGCCTTGTCACCTTTGGAAGCAACACAAAGGGTAGGATCATTGGATCAGGTAAGGTAGGTAAGTGTTCTACCTGCTGTATTGATGATGTTATGCTGGTTGAAGGGTTAGCTTATAATTTACTAAGTATCAGCCAGTTGTGTGATAAGGGTCATAAGGTTTTATTTGATTCTCAATGCTGCAAGGTTTTTGAACCTGATTCAGAAATTGTAAAATTCTCTGGAAAAAGAATAAATAACACATACATGATAGATCTAGATGATGTTCAACATTCTAACCTATGTCTTACTGCCAATAGAGAAGATTTAGCATTTTTATGGCATCGTAGGTTAGGCCATGCTAGTTATACCATTTTGCATAAACTAAACAAGCATAGCATGGTTAGAGGACTCCCTGAAGTCTCTTTTAAAAAGGACAATAAATTTTGTAACGCATGCATTCAGTCCAAGTTGACTAGAAAATCATTCAAATCTAGGACAGAAAACCTATCCACTAAACCTTATGAACTGATACACATGGACCTATTTGGGCCAACCATGTCTGTCAGTTTATCAGGGAAGCGGTATGGGTTTGTCTTAGTAGATGATTTTTCTAGGTATACTTGGGTATTTTTTCTGTCACATAAGAATGATGCATTCTCAGAATTTCAGGAGTTCTGTATAAGAATATATCAGAAAATTGAAAATATTTTGACTGATCATGGAGGTGAGTTTGAAAACTTACACTTTGAAGAATTTTGCAGGTCAAGTGGGATTCATCATAAGTTCTCCTCACCCAGGACACCTGAGCAAAATGGTGTTGTCGAGAGGAGGAACAGAACTCTAGTAGAAATGGGCCGAACTCTCTTAGTTGAAGGTCAACTGCCAAGAAAATTCTGGGCTGAAGCAGTCAACACAGCCTGTTATGTAATTAACAGGGCAATGGTAAGACCTTCCTCCCAGAAAATCCCTTATGAGATTTTGAGAGGTAAGAAACCTTCAATCACCCACTTCAAGGTCTTTGGTTGTAAATGTTTTATACATATAAATGACAAGAGGGACCTTGATAAATTTGAGCCAAAAGGTGAACTAGGAATCTTCCTCGGTTATTCTGAAAACACCAGGGCTTATAGAGTGTTCAATTTAAACTCAAAAATTGTTGAAGAATCTCCACACATTATCTTTGATGAAACCTTGATGGAAACTAACCATGGTTATTGCAGGAACGAAGATGGGAACATTTTGAAAGATGAGAACTCTGCAGACTAGTCTGATGGTGAGGAAGATAAAGAAGAGCAAAATGAAGAAGAACCTGAAGTTCAGGGGGAGGTAAGTGAAATTCCTGAAACTCAGATTGTTAATATTAGATATCTATAAGATCACCCTGTGAATAATGTCATTGGCAATCTGAATGATCCCCCTAGAACTAGAGGTCACTTTAGAATTCAGGATGAATTAAATGCATATGCTCTTGTCTCTCAAATTGAACCCAAGTCCATTGACTGTGCCCTCAAGGATATGCATTGGATTAATGCCATGCATGAGGAGCTTAATCAGTTCGACAGGAACAAGGTGTGGCACTTGGTCCCACCTCCTGATCATGGAACAGTCATAGGGACTAGGTGGGTTTTCAGGAATAAATCTGATGAATTAGGGAATATCATTAAAAATAAAGCCAGACTTGTAGCTCAGGGGTACAATCAGGAATTTGGAATAGACTTTGAAGAGTCTTTTGCCCCTGTAGCTAGATTAGAAGCTGTTAGAATTTTATTAGCTTATGCATGTTCCCTAGGTATAATCCTCCAGCAGATGGATGTAAAATCTGCATTCTTGAATGGGGAAATTAATGAGGATGTCTATGTTAGACAGCCCCCTGGGTTTGAATGTCTAGATTTCCCTAATCATGTTTACAAATTAAATAAAGCTCTCTATGGTCTTAAGCAAGCTCCCAGAGCTTGGTACGACAGGTTGAGCAAGTTCCTCACTAATCAAAATTTCACTAGAGGAGTAGTTGATCAGACTTTGTTTACAAAGGTGAGTCATTCTGAAATTCTTATTGTACAGATTTATGTGGATGATATCATTTTTGGGTCAACTAACCCCAAATTGTGTGAGGAATTTTCTAAAATAATGACTAATGAGTTTGAAATGAGCTCAATGGGTGAGCTCAAATTGTTTCTTGGACTGCAGGTTACACAAACAAAGGATGGAATGTTTATCACTCAGTCCAAGTACACAAGGGATCTACTCAAGAAATACAAGATGGATAACCTTAAAGAGATAGCTTCTCCAATGGGTACCTCTACAAGCTTGGATGAAGACACTAAAGGTAACCCATTTGACCAGAAGTTATACAGAGGTATGATCGGATCCCTTCTCTACTTAACAGCATCTATGCCTGATATTCAATTCGCTGTAGGATTATGTGCTAGGTTTCAGGCCAGTCCTAAAGAAAATCATTTTAAAGCAGTTAAAAGGATTTTTAGATATCTGCTAGGCACCCAAGTGCTAGGATTATGGTATCCTGCTAGGTGTGAGTTAGAGCTTCTAGCTTACACTGATGTTGATTATGCTGGGTGTCGAGTAGATAGAAAAAGCACTAGTGACTATTGTCAATTCCTTGGTGGCTGTCTAGTATCTTGGGCATCTAAGAAGCAACACACTGTAGCCTTGTCTACAGCTGAGGCTGAATATGTTGCAGCAAGTAATTGTGCTGCCCAAGTACTTTGGATTAAGCACCAACTAAATGATTATCAGATAAAACTGGAATGTATTCCAATTCTATGTGATAATACTAGTGCCATATGTCTTGCTAAAAATCCTGTTCATCATTCTAGGACTAAGCACATAGAAATAAAACATCATTTTCTAAGAGATGCTGTGAACAAAAAGGAAATTGAACTGGACTTTATTGAAACAGACAAACAAGTTGCTGATATCTTTACTAAGCCACTTGGAAATGAAAATTTTAAATTTTTTAGAAGAGAACTTGGCTTGTGTAAATTTCAGCATAATGAATGAACTCTTTGTTGAATTGAATAAAACTTTTGAGCTGCTTTGAATAAACTTCTGAATTGGACTTGCTGTTGATAGATTGAATAAAACTTTGTGAAGGTTGAATGGTGCAACAGACTCATGATCATGCATGACTCTCATATTGTTTTGCACTGCATTTCTCTGCATAATATAGCATAATAGGTCTGAATAAGCATGAATTTTAAAATCATTTGTTCAGTCACTATTCGCAAAACCACATGCACATAGACAGGGGGAGTATTGCATATGATTCAGAGTTGAGTCTGACAGTATGGCAATCTTTTAGTCAGTTTTAATATTAAGTAATAGAAAACAGATTTCTTCTTTCATAAGAACTTTAATTGCTTAAAGACTGACTTAATGGTTTAAATTTATAATCTTTAGAGTTGAAAGACTACAATCCGTAAATAAGGATGCTGAAAATTGATAAACCTCTCAACCCTTATCTTATTTCATGTCAGACAAAGCTAATTATATCTGAAATCTGAAAACTCATCTGAAATCATGTTAGAGAAGCTAAGTATGTGTATTGTCCTTAAACAAGTCATTCTGAAACAAATAAAGGGCAGCTAAGAAAGATATTGAAAAATATTAAAAATTATTTGAAAAATAGCATTGACAGAGCAATGACTGGTAAATCACTGAGAAACTGAGTGATCCATCAAAGAAGTGGACACCACTCATGTCATGAGGTGTATCAGCTATCTCTGTATAAAATGATCAAAACAGTAGGTTGTTTTCACTGAGTACCTGGGGGTAACTGACATCTAATAAACGTGTACTCTCACACAAAAAGGTGTCAATCAATTCTATTGAGTTTGATCATAGGCAAGATGGTCCATCATGTTGAGTATCTAGGGGTATTGGTATCTGATAAACGTATATCCTTACGTAAAAAGACTTTTGGTACCTGAATGCCCTAAATGAAATAATATTGAAAAAGCTGTTCCTTCAAAGAAATTTCATGGATGTCAATTGTTTGATTTCAATACATGACCTGGTTTCTCTTAACACATTTTACTAAGTCTATGAAAGTAAGATATTCTGAAACTGAATCTCTCATGTAAATATGACTCTGGTTTATTGTTTTATCATGCACATCTACCTTATCCGATAAATGTAGTGCATGAACTCTCATTTTTATAACCTTTAAACCAGAATTTCAATTTCTAAGCCGTTTCTCAGCTCATATGACTGAAGGTTCTGTGCTCTAGTTGCTTAATTTCTGAACTACTTACTAAGAATGCCAGTCAGCTGAACTTTCTTTTTCCTTCCCTTGCACTCACTTTCCCTCCTATTTGTTGATGGCAAAGGGGGAGAATATTGTCTGAATTCATTCCTTCTGTTCAGGGGGAGAATTCTGAATTGAGAATTCTGCATTCAGGGGGAGTGTATGCATCTGCATCATGGTATGGCAAAAGGGGGAAATTTTGTTAGCAGGGAGTTGCTTACATTTTGTAGCATACAGCATGTCATTCATAGCATCTACATGCATCTGCATAACAATCTGAATAACAAATCATGTCCTTCATCAAAAATGCATCTGTATGACAGGATGTTGCTACTCTATATGATAGGGGGTTGCCATCATCAAAAAGGGGGAGATTGTTGTGACTCCTCTGTGTTGATGGTGTTGACATGTAACTTTACTTCATATGGTAACACATTATTTTGATTGATTGGCAACACTGTTTATGTTTTGATGAAATTACTTTTATCAGATTGTCTGTGCGTTCTATGCATTTTATCTTGTTTTCACACTGAACACACACTCAAAGTCTCACAGTCTATACATTGCTTCAGTAACGTAAGTCTGTACACTGTCTGTGTCTCTTGCAGCATCCTAGCAAGTGTGTACATTGCCTGTCGATTGCAAAGTGTATACATTGTTATGGGTCGACCCCCTGTTCTTATAAGTCGACTCATCTGTTTGTGCATAGTCTACACATTGCCCGTCGCTGCAATGTCCATACATCCACAGTGCATTGCACAGTCTATATACTACACGTTCATGATCAATGTATATACATTGCTACATTACCTGCTAGAGTGAAGTCTGTATAGCCGAAGCACACATATCAAGTCTATACTTTGAAGCTACTGTGCAAGTATACACATTGACCTTCAGGCTTGAAAGTCTGTACATTGGACTGCGTCAACTCATTGCATTGGCTAAGTCTATACACTGTCCGTCTCATTTAGAGTCTAAGGCAAAGTCTGTACATTGGACGGTGTTAGGCAAAGTCTGTACATTGAGCGTCTCATGAAAGTCCATATATTGGACTGTAGCATGCATTTGTCAATGGCATCTAAGTCTGTACAGTGGACCATCTTCCTTAGCGTCTTGATCTTCCAAGTCTATACAGGCTTCTGTTTTACAAAGTCTGTACATTGGTCTCAGACTCCAAAGTCTATACATCGCCTGTTGACTGCAAACTCTATGCAGAGCTCAAGAGTTCGAAGTCTATACATTCAGTCACTGTAGCTTGCACGAGGTAAAGTTTGTACATTGGCCTCCATGCCTCAAGTCTATACATTGGACTGCTTGGCCAAGTCTGTACATCGCTGTTTGCCAAAGTCTGTACATTGGCATCTGTTCCTTCGTTGTGATTCAAAGTCTGCACATTGGGTTATTTACCTACGTTCAGCTTCGAAGTCTATACATCGATGCCTTTACCTACGTTGCAGTTCAAAGTCTATACAGTCGATGTTTTCCATTGCTTCAAGTCTATACAGTCGTTCTTTTAGAAAGTCTATACATCGATCTTCACCTCAAGTCTGTACAGTCCTTTGTTGACAAGTCTTCACATCGTGAAGTCTATACACTCAACTCCTTCACATCTTGCAAAGTCTGTACATTGCATTCATCAGTCGTGAAGTCTATACATCGCTTGTCTTCATTCGAGTCTCATGAAGTATGTACATCGTGCATCAGTTCTGAAGTCTATACATCGTCTGTCTTCATTTGAATCTCACTGAAGTCTACACATTGCATCTTCTCACTGAAGTCTACACATTGCATCTTCATTTGCGAAGTCTGTACATTGCATTGATCTTCACTTAGTCTATACATTGACAGTCTTCATATCACCTAAGTCTGTACAGCGGTTGCTTCATACAGCAAGTCTGTACATCGCTTTCACTTATATGAAGTCTATACAACGCAGTTCTTCTGATAAGTCTATACAGAGTTGTTATTTAATATGATCATCCAATACTCTGTTTGACAGGGATTCTCTACTGAGATTGCTGACATGGCTCGTGATCCCAGGAGGACGAGGTGTGCAGATGCTGACACGTGAATGGAATTGCCTCGGATCTGGCGAATTCACTTGGGCGGGAACTGTGGAAGCCACACGCCCTTATCCACCTGCTGCTGTTATATATAGCAGTCCTCATCTTCTGTAAAGGCTGATCGAAGTTGGTGAAGTCTATACATCCAGTCTGAAGCAGCAGCCACCGAGATCCACTGTGAGAGGAAGAAAAGCAGAGAAGAAGAAAAGGAGAGAAGAAGAAAGTGAGAAGAGATGAGTTGAGAGAGTTATATGAGAGCTTGTGAATCAGTCTCTTGGTCCAGTTACCAGAGATGATATTGCTCAACTTTGAGCTACAGTCATTTTGGTTTTCTTCCATTCGGGTGTGTGTTTTATTTGTTTTCAGTCTTGCTATTTTCTCTTTGAAAACTCTTGCTCTATCAAGCTGTTTGTCAGCGGTTTTAAGCTGTGAGGCAGTGGGTTGCAGAGATGTTCCTCTGGTCTGCTAAGCTGTAGTGCCCAACAGAGCAAGCTGTGAAGCTCAGCTGTTGCAGAGGGTGTTCCTCTGGTCGGGATAAGCTGTAAGCTCCAGCCGTTGTTGGCAAGCTGTAGAGCCCAGCTGATTGAAGCTGTGTATCAGCAGTAATCCACATTCGAGTTGAATGTGGGGTGGACGTAGGTTGGATTGACCGAACCACCTAAAAGCCTTATGCCTCTCGTGTGTTTGATTGCTTGCTCAGCAGATCTTGTGTGTTTCATTCGGTGCATTGGCTATGTTCGTTTAGTGTTCTTCTAATTCTGCATTTGATTCTAGGCCTAATTTTTTTAAATAGCCAGTAGATCTATTCACCCCCCCTCTAGATCCACATCCTGTGGTGATATAGCCTTCCATCTAACTTCAACAGGAAGGATCAAAGATGCCGGGTCCCTTCCGAATTTCTACCTCTGGAATGGGGACAGGAAGGATTTGATGGAGGTTTGGTTGGGGAAAAGTATTTTTTACTACTGGGTGGTCGGATCTGGACAGTGGTAGACAGATTGAGTTGGGATCTGAAAGTGATTTTTTTGAAAATATAAACGAGATCTTAAATTCACAAGAAAATTTTTGGAAGAGGTATTAGATGGAAAGAACCCCTAATAAAAATTACAACTTGTTCAGACATGAGGAAGGTGGGTTCATGGAGGAACTATCTGATGGCTGTGATAGAAGACAGACTGTAGGTAGATCTGGAAGGAAGGAGAGTACGAAAATGGAAAAATGGAAAACAAGGACTACAAGCTCCACCGATTTTTCTAGGACGTGGTGATGACCTCTAGAACTCACCTTGAAGATTTGGAACCCAACAGATCTCGAGACTGAAAGCTAAAATTCCAGGAATGGCCTGCTGTCTCGCGATTGGCAGAATACCGACGGTGGCGGTGCAATGGCGGCACGAAGGCGGCAGGGGCGGTGACGACAAACTCCACACCAGATAGATGAGGCTTCACACCTCATGTTACAGCCTTCCCAGCTGCAAGAAGAAGAGAGGAGGGAGAGAGAGGGGCGGCCCTTGCTTGGCTCCAACAAAAATCAGAATTTTTCTTGCATTAATTCCACTCAAAATAGAAATACAAGGTTCTTATAGAAAATACAAAAAGGCTAGTTCTATCCCTAGATCTAGGATTGGTGGGGGGTAAAAGAGGAAGTCCACAATTTATTTCTCCCATGTGATTTGGAACAAATAAAATAAAAATTCAAATCCTAATAAACTATATTAAACATGGGGCGCCCCCTTGACTTCTTGGTCCCATTTTTTGAATTTTGCTACCCTTTGTCCCCCCCTTGGGCCAACCCTTCTAGAAGCCCACCATGGAGGGTTGACTGACACCACATGGGCCCAAGAGATGAGGTGGATCAATGGGAGAAGGGATGGGGGGCCCGCGGGACCCAGGTGGTCTCAAATTACAAATAAACCCTTCTTACAATCTGAATTACAATCCGAATTACAATCCAAATAAAACTAAATAAACACACATTACACACAAATAAAATCTCCACAAATATGATAAATTCTAAGACTCAAGGGGGAGTCTCCAGACTGTCTCCGAGCCAGATGGAAGCCGAGGTAGCCCGAGTGGTGCTCCACGTACGGTACCGACGGCTCACCGGTTCGTGCCTCTCGATCGCTCTGGTGTCCGCACCAAGCTCCCAGTAGGGTACGTTGGATGTGAGAGCGCTCTGATGCTAGTAATGCAATACATCTCTGCTCTGTTCAATGGGTCATTGTGATTGGACAGCAAGGGACTCCTCGTCCGGGAGCTCCGTGCTGAAGGGTGAGTCATCCGATATTGGATGGGCTGCCAAGAATTCAACCATGCCCTGTCCCTTGATTGCTTTTATGGGAACATAAGTAATGTCGTACTCCATTAGCAAGAGAGCCCACCTTCCCAGTCGGCCTGAGAGGACGGGCTGTCGGAGGAGGTACTTCAGGGTGTCATGCTTGGATATAAGCTCGACTCGATGGGACAGGAGGTAATGCCGCAGCTTCTTGACGGCGAATACCAATGCCAAGCAGACTTTCTCCATGGAGGAGTAGTGATACTCAGCACCGATCAATTTTCAGCTGAGGTTGTAGAGCGGTTGTTCTTTACCTTCTTCGTTGACTTGCGCCAACAGAGCTCCTAGCGAAGCGTCCATGGTGCGAACACCAGAGCAAGCGAGAAGCATGAGTCGACGAACCGTCGGTACCGTACGCACAGCACCACTCGAGCTACACCGGCATCCCTTTGGCTTGGAGACAGTTTGGAGTCTCCGTCTTGAGTATGGGTATTTTCTAGTATTTATTGGGGTGTATTTGGTATTTATTGCATTGCATTAATGTATTTGAAATATGTGTTTGTTTGGGTTTTATTTTGGCTCCTTTGTAAGGCTATTAATAAGCCATTGGGTCAAGTTCTTTATTTGGGCTACTTTGTAAGGCTATTAATAAGCCATTGGGTCAAGTTCATTTAGAGTCCATTAAGGGGTTATGTTCATATTAGACCATAAGGTCACTAAAGCGCAATTGGGCTTTTCCCTTTCTCATGGGCTTCCTAGCTTGGAAGGCCCCATAGGCTGGTCAAGGGTCCATGGGCCAATTGGTTGGTCTTTGGCCCAAGTTGCCATTTTTGACCCATGAGGAGGGCGCCCCTTCTTTTGGCCTTATTAGGCTAATTTTTTATATGGATTTGACCACATGGGGAAAATTGGATTTTGGCATTCCCAAGGTACCCCTCCTTAACCCTAGATCTTAGGGTAAGGTTGGTCATTTACCTAGGGCTCCCAATTCATATAAAAGGCTTGTATTTTCCATTTTCAACACAATTAATCATAGAAATTCAGCAATTTTTACTCCAAGAGCCAAGGGCCGCCCCCTCTCTCTCTCCTCTCCCTCCCCTTGCAACTGTGAAGGCTGCCAATCTGAGGTGTGACGCCTCCGGTATCAGAGTGTGAAGCTCGCCATCCCTGCCGCTGCCGCCGCCATCGAGCCGCCGTCGCACCGCCACTGCCCTCGCCGGAGTCCTGCCCATCGTGGGACAACAAGCCAAAGGCCGAATTTTGACTCTCAGCTCATAGATCTGATGAGGCTTAAACTTTGAGGGTGAGTTCCCAAGGTTGATCCCACGTCCCAAAAAAATTTTCAGATTTTTTCCACTTCGTTTTCCCATTTTTCCATTTAGATTCCCACAGCCCACACAATCTACCCCTGTGCAGACTTATGTCCCAGCAACCTAACACTTTGCCAATGAGACCCCCTTTTCAATTTCAGAATGAGATGAAATTTGAACTGTGAGTTCTGTCCACCTGAGCCATCGTCCATAAATTTTTCTGTGATTTCAAGAATTTTCTTTCCTATCCAAAAAAACCACTGCATTTTCCTAAATCTGTTCTGCCCCCTGTAGTCTAAATCCGACCCATCCCTGTTAGAAAATCAATTTCTCATATCAAATCTCCACAGAAAATTACAAAAAAAATATCCACGTGTTCCTTACTTCCCCCTCTAGCTTCAATAAAAATCCCATCACCCAGATCTGGAGTTTCAGTCGTGGTCAACGCACTTCTTCAGGCAGATCTCAGTCTGCCCAGTCAGATCTGAGACAGGAAACTTCCCCCTTTGAAATTCCACCATGGAAAGTACGACAACAGAAAAATTCCTTTAACCCCAGAGAGTTGAAGATCTCTGAGAGAGCTTCACAACGGCGTCAGTCTCGCGTCGTTCCGACGTCGGGGCTGATCATAGTAATTTTTATCGCCGGGTCGCGCAAGCCTGAAATAGCAGATCAGGTCCGGGGCAGCAAGCTTCAACACTTGACAAATCAGGCCGCCTCGCCTTCCACAAGGCGAACCAGGGCATCCCCCTCCCAGGGATCATCCCTCAAGGAGTCCTCTCCGCAGTAGGACCAACTCCGCCTCAGTCGACCGTCCGAGCAGATCGTGGACCCCACAACCGTCAGCCTGCGCCGCCCGGACAGCATCAAGTTGCAGCGTGTCGGCACCGACGGAGCGGTTCAAAATGCTGCCCGTCAAACCAATTTCGATCCTCCCGGGTCCAACATGTTACCTGTTACCTCCATGCGTGGAGTGGGTTTAATTATGTAGTTATTGATAATTGTTAACCAGGTGTACGATCTTGGCCGGGATTGTCTTCCCCACGCCCGGAGCATGGAGGTAACTGTTGCATCCCTACGGTTTTGATGATGTCTCACACTATAAATCAATCTATCTATCTCTAGATCAATTCATGCTTCATCATTTAGGACAGTGCAGTTCATGTGGCTATCAGTGCATCACATAGCAAGTCCATACATCACTGCACATGCCTTCCATCAAGTCTGTACATTGCCCTCATGAATACACAGCATTGCCAAGTCTGCACATCAGTTTTCAAGTCTGTACATCACTTCAAGCGTTCCAAAGTCTATACATCGCGTGCATCATTAAGTCTAGACATTGCACTGTAGCTTGCTTAGTTGAAGTCTATACATTGCTGATCAAACGTAAGTCTATTCATTTCAACCTTTTCCTACGTTCGCTACTTTAGCTACACACCAAGTCTATACATTGTCCTTCGTCTCATGCATCATCTTCCAATGTCCATACAGCCATTCCCAAGTATGTACATCCATCGTCTCATGCTGTGTCTCATCTCAAGTCTATACATTCACATGTAGGCAAAGTCTGCACACTGCCAAAGTCTGAACATTCACCGTCTCTTTCAGCGTCTCACACTTGCAAGTCTATACATTACCTTTGGGCATCCAAGTCTATACATTGGCAGCACTGTGCAAGTCTATACATTGGCAGCGTGTCTGTGTTTCAAGCCATTCGTCAAGTCTATACATTGGTTTTCACTTCTAAGTCTGTACATTGGCCTCAAGCTTCACAAGTCTACACATTGTCTTCATGGCATCGCAAGTCTATACAGCCTGCATGCCTTATAATGCCAAGTCTATACATCGTGGGCTTCGGTTCTTCAAGTCTGTACATCCTTCAAGGGCCAAGTGTATACATCGTTCACAGCACACACGTTCAAAGTCTGAAGTCTGTACAGCCTTGGCATGTACTTCGTAAAGTCTATACAACGCTCAAAGTCTGTACAGCATGCTTTGTCGTTCAAAGTACAAAGTCTATACATAGCAGTGTTCAAGCTTACAAAAGTCTGTACATTCCCTTCTGTAATGTTCATACATCAATTGTCAAGTCTGTACAGCGTTCGCTTAAAGTCCATACAGCAGTGTCTATACATTGGCTTACTACTTCATGCGTTTGCTAGTCTGTACAGCCACATCATGTCTATACATTCTTTTGAGCTCGAAATCTGACGCCCACCAAAAGTGGCGTCACTTCTGAAATAAACGACTAGGAAAGAGGCGTCTTTTTCCATTGTGCATACTTTGATAGACGCAGAGTCTATACATCTCCCACAGTAAGCATAACATGTCTGAATATCGGTTGCACAGCAACTAAGTATATACATTGTGTTGCATTGCATGCATTACCTAAAGTCTAAACATTGCTAGTGTAACTCAAGCCTTTACATCAAAGTCTATACACTGGTTATGCTTGTGCATCACAAAGTCTGTACACTGCTGTCCTTTGCTTTCATGTATATACATTCGATTGCTTCATGAATTACACTGAAGTCTACACATTCCCCTCTGTTATGTTAATGCAACATTCTGCAAGTCTATACACTAAGGTCACTGAAGGGTTTCAAGTCTATACATTCTGACATTGTATATACTTGCCTATATGCTGTTCTAAAGTCTATACACGCCTTGTTAAAAGCTTGAACTGAACTAATTCGATACATTCCTTTTGTCTCTGCCTGCAGAATGTTTCAAGCTGATGATTGGACACGTCATCCGAGGTGGTATCTGTCACGTGATCTGAGGTGCTCTCTGGGCGAGAACCTGAAGGACACACGCCCAATATCTGCTATATATATGGAGCATCTTCTTTCAGTAGAAGCTTGATCGTGAAAGCAAGAGCAGAAGGCATTCTTGTGAGGCTGCACGATCCAGAAAAGAGAGAGAGCAGAGAATTCCATTTCATCCAGATCTGAGAGAAATATATTTGAGAGAGAGAGAGCAGTGTCTGTGGTTTGAAGAATTGCTTCTTCGGAAGCTACATTGTTTCCTATTTTCAGAGAGGATTTTTGTGCTTTGATTTTCGTGTTTTCATTTTTCATTTCATCTTCCTTATCGAATATTGTTACCCTCCTGTGATCGGAGGAAGGGAGGATTGATCCTCCAGTTTGCAAGTGACAGGGAGTCGCTTGTGGGTTCCCTCCTGGGTGGAGGAAGAGAGACCTCGGTCTCTAGTTTGCTAGTGACTGTTGTCACTGGTTGTATCCCTCCGGTGTGGAGGAAGAGGGGAGGTTATTCCCCTGGTCAAGCTGTGTGGCAGCATTGTGTTCGCAGACTGAGTCTGCAGTTTCTAGCCATGGCTAGTGGAAGCCTCACTCTAGTTGGAGTGAGGGGTGGATGTAGATTGTGGACTAGAATCGAACCACCTTAAAAATTCTTGTCTCCTCTGTGGTTTGCTGTTATCGTTTGTGCTCTCCATCTGCTTGGCATTGTGTTTGACTGTGGACAGCTCGTTCAATCGCTCTTACTTCTTCTGTCTTGGTTATTGACTTCGTTAGCAATACTCTTTGTGCTGTTTCTGAAGGGTTGTAAACCGTTGAACTAATATTCCGCTGAAGTTTTTTAAAATCGGGAGTGATCTATTCATCCCCCCCTTCTATATCACTCTTTGCTGCGCTAACATTTGGTATCAGAGCAGGTTTGCATCATGTGGGCAAACGGTCAGGGAAATGCTAATGGTCCTCGAAGTTTCATGCCTGAAAGTCAATCCATTAGTCGCCCCCCATTCTTCGATGGTAAAAACTATCTCTTTTGGAAAAACAGGATGGAGGTGTTCATCAGGGCACAGAGCCACAAGCTGTGGAGGGTAATCACAACTGGGCCGTATGATCTGCCACCGAACGAGGACGCGTGGACAGATGATCATGTCAAGCTATCTTCACTCAACTGGACGGCGCTGAACATCATCCAGTGTGTTGTTCACCCAGATGAATATGCCCGCATATCTGCCTACAAGACTGCCAAGCGAATGTGGGACGAGCTGCAACTAATCTACGAAGGTACAGCTCAAGTGAGCGTCTCGAAGGTAAATATCTATACCTCTGAATATGAATTGTTTAAGATGAAACCAGAGGAGAACATTACTGAAATGTATGCCAGGTTGTCCTTGATCACGAATACTCTTAAGGTGATGTAAAACCAACCTTGGACCTATTTAGCAAGCATTCAAGTTTGAGCAGCGGACTCACACTAGCGAGCTCACCCGTATGGTGCACACTAGTACCCGATGGTGACTAGGCGATGTTGGAGAGGGTCCGAGGCGGGACCTTTAGGCTCCAATGGTTGGCTAGCTTGGGAAGAACCCCAAATGGGCCTAGGATGCCCAAATCATGGGCGGCCAACACACCAAGGGTGTGGGTTAAGTGGATTCACTCTCAACTTGCCCGCGGTGGTCACTCACGGTACTAGCAATTTGAGCCGAGCTCTCACTCTCCGTCCGACGAAGCAATAGCAATAATACTAAGCTAAGCAAGTGATTAAACCAGTCAAGAGAGGGTCCGAGGCTCGCCTAGCCAGCGTGAAGACGCCGACTCCGGCCGGAGACGGGGGCGAGCGGGGAGGCGAGGGTATGCACCCGCACGCTGCGTCGATTGAAGCTTCAAACCTGCGACTTAATAATGACATGAACTACACCCCATGCAAGGGGGGGGATCTCGGGGTGGGGGTTATGTGAATTACAGCCAAAGCTACCTCCGCGCAGGGAGGGGCCTTCAGCCGGCCAAGCGGGGTGGGGAATTATGAAGAAAATTCGGCGTTCGGATTGATGCCGGTTCTGCCAATCTTCAGAATGACTGGATAGGGGTGCGGTGATGATGCCGCCACAAATTTCACAGAGCTCAGAACTTGATGAGACTTGCGCCAAAAGCTTCCCAACGGACCAAGGATGATCTCTAAATTTTTTCTGAGCTTGGTAAAATCGTTGCTGGCCGGGGCAGAGTCTGGAACCGGACTGACTAGTTCTGCCTCTGTCTGGTGCAGAACAATGTGGCCTGTTGCAGAGGGAGCCACGATCTCTACCAAACTCTGATTGAGACGAGATCTAAACTGTTGGAACCGTGGTCGAGTATTCTTTTTGTCGGCGTAAACGGTGGGGTCGGCATATGTTGGAGAAGACCAGGGCGATCAGATGAGTAGAGGGGTGTCGGTTCTTGATCCTGTAAACTGACCTGACACACTTGGGGTAGGAAATTCGTAACTTTAGATTCCAATGTCCAAATGCAGCTCTGCTTCTTGAGGATGAAAGAGGACGTGAGAGGGAAGAATTCTTCTGAAGAACACTTGATCTGAATCCCAAAAGGTTCACCGTGGCCGAGCTCCCACTCTCGCTCTGGTTCTCTGCCTGGGGTCTTCTGCGCAGTCGAGGGAGATCGGCTCCTGTGGACAGCTCCGACCTCGGATGTTGACGAAACCACCTCGCCTTGAAAGCTCTCTGGATGACCTTTCCAGAGATGTAGGCCTTGACATCTGGAGGACCAGGGAGCGGCCGGACCCGATGCAATCTTCAGGACCCAACTCTGCTGCCTGCAACCTGCTATCTGAAACTACAAACTAGCAAGAATAAAGGGAGTGGAAGGGGGTTAGCTAGGCTTGTGAATGATGACTGAAGGTTTAGGGAGAGGGGGAGGACGTGGCTAGGGATCCAGGAGGTCAGGAGTGGCAGTGGTGGAAGGAGAGGGGGGGATGGAACTGCTAGAGGTGGAGATGGGGGAGTGGGTGTGCACAAGAGAGAGGGTGAGAAGAGAGGAGGGGGAGGAGGGCGACCAGACCAAGGGGGGTCTGGTTTGGGTCGACCTAGGGTGTGGGAGGGATGGGAGAGGGGAGGGAAATTCGAATTTGGGCTTTGGGAGGGGTTAATTCAGCCTTGGGAAGGTGGAGAGGTGCCTAGGGAAGTGGTGGTGGTTGGGAAGTAGGGTTTAGATTGGTGGAGGGTTGTTGGGACTAGATGGAGAGTAAAGGAGGGTTGTGGGAAGTTGTGGGGAGTTATTGGAGGTAGGTGGGGGTTGGAAGTGATTGAGAGGGGGGGAGGAGAGAGAGAATGGGGCGAATTCTTCCCCTTGAGAGAGAGAGAGAGAGAGATAAAGAGAGAGAGAGAGATATTGAGAGAGAAGGCTAGAGGGATTTGGAGTATATCTGGAATTCAATATTCATGCATAAGTTCTTACAAATGAGAGAGGGGTGGGGCTATTTATAGACTCCACACTTTTCCTAAGACCAAACTGACCCTGACAAGCTAACCAATGACCAAACAGTCCAAGGGAGGGGCGCCCCTGGGCCTAGCCCAATGGTTTGGGCCCATTAACTAATCATACCAACATAATGACTTCAAGACTTAGGAAAATGACTCACTAACCTAGGTACATGACTCAAATAAAGAAAAAATTACATGATATTGACTCAAAGAAAATGTGAAGATTACATAACTAGGCTCAAAAATACATGACTAACATAATGGCGCTAGCCGACGAACAATCCGAGTCTGGAGAAAATGTGGAGGGGCAAGGGATGCCCTCATCATACCCCCGGGGTGGGGAAAACTCGACCCCGTCGAGTATGGGTCCACCAGGGAAGTAGTACATCGAACTGCGGCTCTGGGCGATCCACGATCTCCATACTCAACCCGCGACCATAGTCGGGGAACGGTGCTTCAACCTTTCGAAGTGGCTCGGTCATACCCTCATGCTGGCGATGGGATCTTGCTTGCCTAGTATTACCGCTGTGTGCTCACGTCGGGCTCTCAGACTATTTGTGGTGGCACTCCGAGGGTGTCTCTCACAAGGATAGGTGTAAGCTCGAGGCACTCACTAGGATCCACCGCGGTGCCCTTAGAGGGTGCTGGATCCGCCACATGAGAAATGGGGAGAATCCCAAAACCCTTTTGAAAGTTCAACCCATAAGCCGGGTTGCCAAAGCCACTCAGAACTTGGCAAGGTCCAAGTCCTCGTGCCCTCAATTTGGAGGTGACCCTAAAGTAGAGCCACTCCAAAGCCATCATCGCCAAGTTATCAACTTGGAACTCAAAGTGGTGCTTAGGAGTTTGTGCTCGCTTCTTGTGAATCCCACCGCTTGTTGCTTGATACTTGCTTGAATGCATATGCCATGCACTATGATGCAATGTGAGTTGACAATGTATGGTATGAAAAGGTGGTCCAGGACAACCACATATAGACCTATCATGCATTGATGTTATGAAGATTTTGAAGGATTTGGGAGGACCGGGGCATCCATAGGTGTCCCTCTTACAAGTGAGTGTGATGAATGTTGGAGGACCCGGACACCCATGTAGGCTCCTAGCATACATAAGACCAATGGTGAATTGGGGAGGACCGTTACACCCAAATAGGGACCACTCATGCTTCCTACTTGACATGTGGGTGATGTGAATGAATGGACCCGTCTTTCTAATCATGCCAAGTGGTGTGTGGTGCCAAGACTTATGCACTCCTATCCTAGAGATGACTTCTATGTGCATGGGTATGGGGTGGCCCTTGAGCTTCCACTCGTATGGATCAAAGGGATCTAAGAAGGGGAAAATCATGGAGTGGGGCAACTCATCAATCCCAAGGTGTATGTTGCCGAAGGTCAAGGCTCCCATGGTGTAACCCGAGTCTAGGAAGGGAGGGGTTTGGTTCATCATGGGTGGTAAGGGTAGGGTAAGGTGGGTGGTGAATAAGGTAAGTGGGTCACATGGAGATCTAGGTTCCCATAGGAAAGGGTCGAAGGGATCATAGTAAGGGTCACCTAGATAGGGGTACTCCATGTCCTCAAGATCCTCGAATGGTGAGTCATCCTCCTCAATAAGTGGGCCAAGGTTGCTAATGGGTTGGCCGATCAAAGCACTTGGGATCTCAATGGTTGGGGAGTGGACTAGGATAGGTTCTTCCTCCATGGGAAGAAGGAGGATGATCTCACTAGTAACTTGGCCATTAGTGTAGATGGAAGTGATGGAGCCAATGGTGGGATATGCTAGGCTAATGGTGTTTGCTTCGGACGGCCTCATGGCTAGCATATTGGTCAAGTGAATTTACCCATGTAGGTAGTTCACTAAGTCTCCCAAATCTTCCACACAATAGGAAGTTTGATAAGTGACATGTGGCTGAATGGGAATGATTTGGGATTGATATCCCATGGGTAGGTGGCATGGTTGTGAACTAGGAATGGTGAGACCTTTCTTGAGCCATTGGAGTATGGACTTATCTATGGTGGGGTTGGGTGTCTCTAGAGGAGCTAGACTAGAGGTGTGTGAGTTGTTTGGCCTTTGGATTTCCTCTATGTTGGGAGGTGGATCCGGATGGGCATCCTTCTCCACTTGGGTGGGTGTGTGGGTTGCAACTTCTATTGCTAATGGAGTAGGGGGATCTATGGTGGGTGGTTTGGTGATAGCTAGCGTATGACACACCCGGGGTGGTGAACAAGCATGGGCTTGGGTTGGGATAGGAAGGGGAAGTAGAGGAGGCCTAGGTTGGGGAAAGATTGGTGTAGGAAGTGGGAGGTGGGTTGGGTGAGAGATTTTGGGTTGATTTGTTTTGGGAGATGTGTCCCTTTTTGGGGATGATGGTGGGTTTGTGGTGGTGATCAAGGGGGCTTGTGGGGTACGGGTTTGGTGAGGGGTTTTGGGTTTGGGGGTGGTGGCCATTATGGGCCTCGGTGGATGGGTGGACACGGGGTCCAATTGGGTTTGTGGACATATGGTTGTGGTGGGAGTTTGTAGGTAGGGTGCTGGTGTGGTGGTTGGGGTAGGATAGGTGGGAAGTGATGTGGAATGGGGGATTAGGGTCATGGGTTGGCTAGGTGGGGATGAAGGAGTTGAAGTGCTCCTTAGGTCTTGGTGATTTGAGTATGAGGGGGAAACATATCTAGCCCTAAGTTGCTCCTTCATGTCCCTCCATGTGGTGATGGGTGCTTCCCTTCTAAGTATTCTTAGCCCGACAATTTGCATCCAATAAGTTTGAGCTTGTTTGGTTAGTTGCATTTTGGCGACCCAAGCCATTTTATCCTCGGACATGGGATACCAAGTGAAGTATTGGTCTAATGCTGCTTCCCAATCTAAATATTCTCTAAGAGAGGTTCCATCAAAGGCGGGAAGTTGGTGGGGGACCAATCTATTAGCTACCCTTGGGGTGGGCTCATTGTCACCTAATCGGGTAAGTTGGCCTTTTATGCTATCTAGGCGATCAAAGGTATTGTTCATAGCTCCCATGAGGTATTCAACATGACTGTGGAGGTCATGTGTGTTGGTGATGGGTCTCTCTTGGGGTTTTGGACTCATGGAGAGGGACGATGGGCAAGGTTGGTATGAGGTGGCCATACTAGGGAACAAGAGTGATGCACTTGAAGACTCTAAATGTATAGACATGCCCTAGGACCAACTTGATAGAGATAAGTTGTGAACTTGCTCTGATACCACTTGATGTAAAACCGACCTATGGACCTATTTTGCAAGCATTCAAGTTTTGAGCAGCGGACTCACACTAGCGAGCTCACCCGTATGGCGCACACTTAGTGCCCGATGGCGACTAGGCGATGTTGGAGAGGGTCCGAGGCGGGACCTTGAGACTCCAATGGTTGGCTAGCTTGGGGAGAACTCCAAATGGACCTAGGATGCCCAAATCATGAGCGGCCAACACACCAAGGGTGTGGGTTAAGTGGATGCTCTCACAACTCGCCCGCGGCGGTCACTCAATTTGGTGGCAATTTAAGATCGGACACTCTCTTACCACCGACAGAGTAACTATAGCAATACTAAGCTAAGCAAGTCCATTACAGCTGAGAGATGTTCAGGAGCTCACCTAGCCAGCGTGAAGACGCCGACTCCGGCCGGAGACGGGGGCGAGCGGGGAGGCGAGGGTATACACCCGCACGCCGCGTCGGTGTCGCTTCAACTTGAAATGGCAAGATTACACCACTACGCCTCTCGCAGGAAGGGTGATCTTAGGGTGGGGATTAATCTTATTACATCCAATACTACCTTCACGCAGGGAGGGGCCTTCAGCTGGCCAAGCGGGGTGGGGGAGTTATGAAGAAAACCCAACGTTCGGATCGTTGCCGGTTCTGCCAATCTTTAGAGTTGCTGGACAGTAGGGCGGTGATGATGCTGCCAAAAATTCCACAGAGCTCAGAACTTGATGAGACTTGCGCCAAAAGCTTGCCAACGGACCAAGGATGACCTCTGAATTTTTTCTGTGCTTGGTAAAGTCGTTGCTGGCCGGGGCAGAATCTGGAACCAGACTGATTGGTTCTGCCTCTGTCTGGTGCAGAACAATGTGGCTGGTTGCAGAGGGTGCCACGATCTCTACCAAGCTCTGATTGATACGAGACCTGAACCGTTGGAACTGTGGTCGAGTCTTCTTTCTGTTGGCACCAACGGCGTGGTCGGCAGATGTCGGAGAAGACCGCGACGATCAGATGAGTAGAGGGGTGTCGGTTCTGGCTTCTATAAACTGACCTGACACACTTGGAGTAGAAAATTCGTAACGTTAGATGCCGATGTCCAAATGCAGCTCTGCTTATTGAGGATGAAAGAGGACTTGAGTGGGAAGATTTTTGCTGAAGAACACTTGATCTGAATCCCAAAAGGTTCGTCGTGGTCGAGCTTCCACTCTCGCTCTGGTTCCCTGCCTGAGAGGTCCTGCGCAGTTGAGGAGAATCGCTCCTACCGACAGCTCGGAACTCAGATGTCGACGAAACCACCTCGCCTTGAAATCTCTCTGGATGACCTTTCCAGAGATGTAGGCCTTGACACCAGAAAGACCAGGGAGAGGCCGGATCTGATGCAACTTTCAGGACCCAACTCTACTGCCTGCGACCTGCTATCTGAAACTGCAAACCAGCAAGATTAAGGGAATGGGAGAGAGGGTAGCATAGCTTGGGAGTGATGGCTGATGGTTTGTGGAGGGGGGAGAGACGTGGCTAGGATCTTCCAAGAGGTCTAGGGGGGCAGGTATGGGTGGAGGAAGAGCTGGAGCTGCAAAGGGTGGTGGGGGGAAGATGGAGGTGCACAAGAGAGATGGTGAGTAGGAGAGGAGGTGGGGGGCGAACTTGGCTGTTGGGGGGAGATGGAATTCGACCTAGGGTTGTTTAGGAGGTGGGGAGATGGAAGGGCATAGCCCTAGGGAGAGGGAAATTCGAATTTGGGCTTAGGGAAGAGCCCCTTCAACCTTGGGGAGAGGAAGGGTTGCTTGGGAGAGTGGAAAGGTGCCTAGGAGAAGGGGTTTCCACCTAGGGGTTGAGGGGGAATTGAATGAGTGCATGGGGAAGGGGAAGGGGCCTTAATGAGGGGTGAATGGGGAGGAGAGAGAATGAATTTCGAAATTGGGGTGGGGAGGAGAGAGAGAGGGGGCACAACCCACTTAGAGAGAGTGATAGTAAGAGAGAGAGAGAGAGGGAGATATTGAGAGGGAACTAGAAGGTGTGGAAATTTTCTGGATTCATTATTCAAGCATAAGTTCTTACAAATGAGAGAGGGGTGGGGCTATTTATAGACTCCACACTTTTCCTAAGACCAAACTGACCCTGACAAGCTAACCAATGACCAAACAGTCCAAGGGAGGGGCGCCCCTAGGCCTAGCCCAATGGTTTGGGCCCATTAACTAATCATACCAACATAATGACTTCAAGACTGAGAAAAATGACTCACTAACCTAGGTACATGACTCAAATAAAGGGAAAATTACATGATATTGACTCAAAGAAAATGTGAAGATTACATAACTAGACTCAAAAATACATGACTAACATAATGGCGCTAGCCGACGAACAATCCGAGTCTGGAGAAAATGTGGAGGGGCAAGGGATGCCCTCATCATAAGGGGCTAAGGAAAGAGCTAGCTGAGGCAGATATAGTCAGGAAAATTCTTAGATCCCTATCCCTAGCATGGCACACTAAGACCATCGTGATTGAAGAGTCAAAGGATCTGACGACTTTGACAGTGAATGAACTCATAGGATCCCTCATGACCTATAAGATGAACTTCAAAGGAGGTGGTGAAGGAAGTGACAGGAAGGCTAGGAATGTAGCTCTCAAGGCATCCCGTAACAAGAATAGCAGTAGCAGCAGCAGTAGCGGTGAGTCCGATGGTTTTTCCGATCTCGACCAGAAGGAGTAGGCAATGCTCACTCGACAGTTCAGTAAATTCTTAAGGAAGAAGGGGAAAACCTTTAGGAGGAAGAAGCCATACTCCTTTAGTAAGAATGTTGAATCTAGCAATCATAAGGATTGAAATAATAAGAGACTGACTTGCTTTCATTGTAACAAACAGGGACACATGAAAGGGGAATGCCCAGATCTCCAGAAGAAGGGTCCCTACTTTCAGAAGAAGGGCTCAAAGGTGCAGAAAAAGAAGAAGCCACATGCAATGGTCTGCACGTGGAGCAATGAGGAAGAAGATCCAGAAAGCACTTCCTCAGAGGAGTATGAAGAAGGAATTTACCTAATGGCAAACAGCGAAGAGGAGGTAACAAATGTTTTTGAAAATTTTTCTATTGATGACTGGGAAGATGCCTATGCTGAATTATTAGATAAGTTCAATTCACTTAGTAAAGAGCATAGGGTTCTGAAAAGAAAATTTAATACCACTATTGAAGAACAAACCCAAATCTGTGTAGAAAATCAGAAACTAAAAGAAGAATTGGAAGAAGTAACTTCTCTAAGAAAAGAAAATGAAAAGCTCAAGGGAGAAAACCAAGACAGTCAAAACCAGCTCAATGAACTCAAAATCAAAATTGAAGAAAGCTTGAATGAAAGTAGAGTGAATTCAGAAAAATATGAAGCTGTTAAGAAAGTCAATGATAAACTTCTAAAAAATTCTGAATCTTTTCAAAAAGAGCTGGAAGACAAACAGAAAGTTTTGGAAAAATTTATCCAAGGAAAAACTAGTCTGGATGCCATACTAGGGACTAGGGTTAACTTCAATAAGGAGGGTCTAGGCTATGAACCAACTAACAAGAGACCCCTATAATTCAAAACCATCACCTTCTGCCCAGAGAAGGGAAAAGAGAAGCTGGACACACCATCCAGCTCAAACAGCAGTCAAGGAACTCAATGTCATAAAGAAACTTTAAAAAATGGTGCTGGTCAACCATTTAAAATGGGAATGAATTTTGTGAAGAACTTCACTAAGCCCACTCATCAGAACAAAAATAGTAGATGGACCAAGCAAGAAGATCAGAAGAAAAGCTGGAATTACTACAATCAGATGGGTCCAAACAGGACCTACTGGAGAAATAACTATCATCTTCAAAAATCTGTTAATCAACAAGCTTACAGGAGATATACTAGGAATGGGAAGACTAATGAATGGAATAGAACTTATTTCTCCAGACCAGCTGGACAGAACCCCGGCTATAATTACAATAAACCAGAAGTAAAGGTGCCAGAGAAAACCATGCTGAAGAAAATCTGGATACCTAAACATTTGATTAGAGATTTGAATAATGTCCTTGGGCCCAACTCATCTTGGGTTCCAAATCACTTTGCTTGATTTTGTTTATGTAGGTCGGCCTGGCAGCTGAAGACAACAAATGGTATCTCGACAGTGGCTGCTCCAGGCACATGACAGGAGACCGATCAGAGTTCAGCAAGATAGAGATGAAGGTAGGGGGTCTGGTCAAGTTTGGAGGAAAGAACAGAGGTAAGATAATTGGAGTTGGCACAGTAGGTAAGTCTTCCACAAACTCTATTGAAAAAGTTCTACTTGTGGAAGGTCTTCAACACAACCTGATCAGCATTAGTCAGTTATGTGATAAGGGTCACAGGGTTGTGTTTGATGATAGTTCATGCAAAATCTTTGAAATAAATTCTGATGTGGTTAAATTTGTAGCCAACAGGATTAATAATGTCTACATGGTAGACTTAGATGCAGGAACTGAATCAAATCTTTGTTTATCTGCTAATTCTGAAAATGATGCTTTTGAATGGCATAGACGTCTAGGTCATGCTAGCTTCTCTACTTTAAATAAATTGGTCAAGCATGATTTAGTTAGAGGCATGCCTAGAATTAAATTCAATTCTATTTCAAAATCATGTGATGCCTGTGCTCTAAGCAAACAGACCAGGAATTCCTTCAAGCTAAGATCTGAGCCATTGTCGACTAGACCAATGGAACTTCTCCATATGGACCTCTTTGGTCCTACTAGAACTCAGAGTCTTAATGGGAATAGGTTTGGCTATGTGATTATTGATGACCATTCTAGATATTCATGGATCTTTTTCTTAGCCAATAAAAGTGATGCTTTTCAAAAGTTTAATCAATTTTTCAATAAGGTCAAACAAGAAGGAAAGCTCAAAATTAGCTCTATTCAATCTGACCATGGAGGTGAGTTTGAAAACTCCATGTCTTTTGATCTTTGTGAAAGAGAGGGACTAACACACAGGTTTTCTTCTCCCAGGACACCTGAACAGAATGGAATTGTGGAGAGAAGAAATAGAACTATTGTGGAGATGGCCCGAACCATGCTGATTGAAAGTCAATTACCAAGGAGGTTTTGGGCAGAGGCGGCCAATACAGCAACTTACATAATCAACAGGGCCATGGTAAGACCCATTCACAAGAAAACACCCTATGAGCTACTAAAAGGTAAGAAACCAAACTTGTTTCATTTCAGAATTTTTGGAGCTAAATGCTTTATTCATAACAATGATAAGAAAGATTTAGATAAGTTTGAAGCTAAAAGCTCCCCTGGAATATTCTTAGGATACTCTGAAGTGTCTAGTGCATATAGGGTCTTTAACAAAACAGGCCAGAAGGTTGAAGAGTCTCCACACATCATTTTTAGTGAAAAGAAAGGTGTTTCTAACATTTAAAATTTTGACAGGGATTCCAATCATGATGGGGATTTCCTAGAAGACCAAGAAGAAGAAAAGACTCAGCCGAGTGGAACATCAAATCCTCCCAACCAGGAAGAGCCAAGAGAAACATGTGAGTCTTCAATAAATGTCAGATTTCTTAAAGATCATCCGATAGATAATGTCATAGGCAATCCTGAAGATCCACTTCGGACTAGGTCTCATTTTAGGAATGTGAATAATGAAGATCTAATTGCTTTAGTCTCACAAATTGAACCCAAATCTGTAGAAGAGGCCTTGGGTGATCAAGCTTGGGTCAATGCTATGAGTGAGGAATTAGGTCAGTTCGAAAGAAATAATGTCTGGGAGCTTATCCCAAGACCAGATAGTGTTAATATCATAGGAACTAAGTGGGTGTTCAAAAACAAAATGAAAGAAGATGGAATCATTTCCAGGAATAAGGCCAGACTAGTAACCAAGGGCTACTGTCAGGAATTTGGTGTAGACTTTGATGAATCCTATGCACCTGTTGCTAGGATGGAGGCAATAAGAATATTGCTAGCATTTGCATGCTCTAAGGACATAAAACTCCAACAAATGGATGTTAAAAATGCCTTTTTAAATGGAGTCATTAAGGAAGAGGTTTTTGTTGAACAACCCCCCGGATTTCAATTCTCTCCTCAACCTAACCAAGTTTTCAGGTTAAATAAAGCTCTATATGGTCTAAAGCAGGCTCATCGAGCATGGTATGAAAGATTGACTGAATTTCTGATCAACAAGGGCTACAAAAGAGGTAAAGTTGATCAAACCTTATTTACCAAGGGTAAAAATAAAGATCTCATCATAGTTCAGGTATATGTAGACGACATTGTGTTTGGATCAACTAAGTATGAACTATGTGATGAATTCTCTAAAATGATGTCTGCTGAATTTGAGATGAGTTTGGTCGGTGAACTAAAGTATTTTCTTGGCTTGCAGGTACAACAGTCAGAGGATGGATGCTTCATCAACCAGACCAAATACACAATGGAACTATTCAAGAGGTTTGGTATGGAAAACCTGAAGCACATTACAACACCCATGGGTACCAATACCTCACTGGATGCAGATGAGACAGGTAAAGAAGTAAATGCCAAGCTCTATCGAGGTATGATTGGATCTCTTCTTTACTTGACAGCTTCTAGACCTGATATACAGTTCAGTGTAGGAATGTGTGCAATGTATCAGTCTAGACCCACTGAATTACACTTAGCTGCAGTGAAAAGAATTTTTAAATATTTGTCAGCTGCATCCTCACTTGGTCTATGGTTTCCTGCTACACGCTCACTAGATTTAATTGCATACACAGATGCAGATTATGTAGGATGTAAACTAGACCGAAAAAGCACTAGTGGTCACTGTGAATTTTTAGGTGGGTGTTTAGTCTCTTGGGGATCCAAGAAATAACACTCTATGGCCCTCTCCACTGCTGAGGCTGAATATGTGGCTACAGGGAGTTGTGGTACACAAGTCATCTGGATTAAACACCAGCTTCAGGACCACCAAGTAGACCTGGGGTGCACACCTATCTATTGTGATAATACCAGTGCCATCAATCTTGCCAAGAATCCTATTTTGCATCCACGCACCAAACACATAGAGATAAGGCATCATTTCATAAGAGATGAGGTTTCTAAGAACAATTTTGAACTGATTCATGTAGGCACTGATAATCAGATTGCAGACATCTTCACTAAACCTCTGGATAATGAAAAATTCACTACACTGAGAAGAGAGTTAGGCTTATACAAGCTGTCTTAAATGTGATATCTGTTCTTTTTGTGAGGGGGAGTTGTGTATGTCTGCTGGGTAGCTTTCAATTCTGCTATGATTAAGGGGGAGCTGATTGAGCTATGAGAGGGAGAGTTCTTGACAGATTCAAAAGGATTGACCAGATGTGTGTCATTGCTGGTTTTCATGACTGAATTAGTGTGGTTCTCTCAGACAGTAGAATCTCACTCATTTCTTAAGTCTATAAGTCAGTGATACTAAAGTCCAGCTAGAATCTTTCCTATGGTATTCCTTCAAAGATTTGGATTAATTGTATAAAGTATATCTTCCTACATTGCCAATGATTCTGGTTCAGGCCAAAACCTGTATGTCTTGATATCTGACCTAATCAACTTGAAATCTAGACTTCAAGATTCACTTCAAGAAATAGATCTTCTGGTATTGTTTTTAATCATTCCATCTCCTCAACACAAGGGCTTAACTGAATAACAATGTCCTATTTTGGTCACTGAGAAACTGGGAGCTTCATCAATGAAATGAAGTTTTTCTCCTATGTCATGAGGTGTCAAATGCTTAAAATGAATGAAAAGACATGACAGAGCAATGGTGGCTAGCTGGTGAGTAACTGGGGACTCTGGCCTCTAATCAAGGTGTTTCCTCATGTCAAAAGTCATAGTTACTAACTCTGTTCCTTTAAAAAAAAGGGAGGTAATGAGGTACTCACACTGAGTAACTGGGGATTCAGGCCTCTAATCAAGGTGTCTCCCTAATGTCAAAAGAGTGAATTACCAACTTACTCATTGGTCTTCTTGAAAATCATCCAAAAAAAAAAAATTCCCTTGTAGTTCTGCAACTAATGGATTGCTTGTCCTCAATACCTTGAGAACACCTTCTCTAACTTTGTCTCTTGTTGTCTTTTGGGATAATTGCCTGTTCAGCTAAATCATGCCATACTTGTTAACTCCTGCTCTAAATCATACACTATGTATGTTGATAAACTTTTCTATCATTCTATTTCTCTACTGTTTACTGGAGTTCAAGAATCTTCACTTGAGTTTAGCACCTCACTTATTCTCTTAAGATTTGCTCGTGCCTTTCCACACTAAGATGTTTAACTGCACTTCCTCCTCATGTCTCCAGCACTTTCATATATTCTGCATTTCCTTTTGCTGATGTCAAAGGGGGAGAGAGGTTTTGCAATATCTGTAAGTCATGAATTGCAATGAGTTTAGGGGGAGTTATTGTTCATGAGTTGTGGGGGAGCTGAGAGTGAGTTGTGGGGAGTGGTTTTGGAAAAAGAAGTGTTTCAGCTGCAGTATTTAATTTGTCTGTATGAGCTTGCCTTGAATTTGCTTTGATAGTTAAAGCTGCAGTTGATTTCCTTTAAGTCTTGAGATTGCTTGATTCATAGTGTTGCCATCATTAAAAAGGGGGAGATTGTTGCATCCCTACAGTTTGGATGATGTCTCACACTATAAATCAATATGTCTATCTCTAGATCAATTCATGCTTCATCATTTAGGACAGTGCAGTTCATGTGGCTATCAGTGCATCACTTAGCAAGTCCATACATCACTGCACACGCCTTCCATCAAGTCTGTACATTGCCCTCATGAATACACTGCATTGTCAAGTCTGCACATCAGTTTCCAAGTCTGTACATTGCTTGGCGCTCACCAAGTCTGTACATTGCTTCAAGCGTTCCAAAGTCTATACATCGCGTGCATCATTAAGTCTAGACATTGCACTGTAGCTTGCTTAGTTGAAGTCTATACATTGCTGATCGAACGTAAGTCTATACATTCCAACCTTTTCCTACGTTCGCTGCTTTAGCTACACACCAAGTCTATACATTGTCCTTCGTCTCATGCATCATCTTCCAATGTTCATACAGCCATTCCCAAGTCTGTACATCCATCGTCTCATGCTGTGTCTCATCTCAAGTCTATACATTCACATGTAGGCAAAGTCTGCACACTGCCAAAGTCTGAACATCCACCGTCTCTTTCAGCGTCTCACACTTGCAAGTCTATACATTGCCTTGGGGCATCCAAGTCTATATATTGGCAGCACTGTGCAAGTCTGCATACAGGACGAGTGAGCTCGCATTTCTGTGTAAGGCATATATCCCATAGGAACTCTTAGTGTCGAGCCGAGGTAGCTCTATTGTTCGCGTGTCGCTGGTCGCGTCGTCACTTAGAGTCCAAGGTTCACATCATTTGGCGTCGAGTCCCTCATTCGTCCCGCATCAGTTTGGTATCAGAGGGAGTTGAGTCTAGGGTTGTCTAAGTCTTAGGTGTTGCATTTGCATTCCTTTATTCGATATATCAAAAGGTGTTCTCGGAATGATAGGTTACGCCTATCGAGACGGTAGCACGTTTGCGTGAGGGGATGTTTGGATCCCGCAACTCCGCCAAGTACCGGATATTGGTTAAGTCTAGGTTCATCTCCATGTATCCCAGTCACTGTGTCTTTTGCATGCCCACCCATAGAGGTACCCAATGCCCACCACCACCACCACCACCTATGGCGGATCCCTGAGCCTGTAGTTTCGATGAGCCTTCGGTGGCCAAGATGTTCCGATCTCTTAAGGATCGATTCGATATGCGTATGGATGGGCTTAGTATGCGTGTAGATGGCGTAGGTACGCGCCTGGAAGGGAGAATGAAATCCTTAGAGGATCGAGCTGAAGCATCGGACCAGTCTATCCAGGGTCTTGTGGGGAGAGTTGTTGTCTTAGAGAGGGCCCCGGTTGAGGCGGCGCAACCCGCACCGACCAATGGCCAACAGGAGCCGGTTCAGCAACCTGCTACTACTCCAAGGGTTCAAGGGGTAGATGATAGGAGGCAGCGAGTGCCCAAGGTGGATGACTATGCATCCGATAATGAACAAGGACCGTCGAGCCCAACGACGGAATCGTGATTACGATGATGACGACCGTGTTCTTAGGAACGTGCGTACGGACCCTCCCCTTTTTGACGGGTCCTTGGACCCAAAGGTCTATCTAGATTGGGAGGCCAGCATGGATCGGTACTTCGAGTGGTTTGAGATGACGAACCACCGAAGAGTTCGCTACACAAAGATGAAGTTGCAAGGGAAGGCGCACACCTATTGGACTAATGTGTAGAGCTTGTTGATGCAGCGACATCAACCCCAGATCGGTAATTGGGATGACATGAAAATCAAGTTGAGGCAGAAGTACCTTCCTGCCACATATCACCAGTGTCTCATAGATAAATGGCAAAGTCTCACCCAAGGGAACCGATCCATGACGGAGTACACCATCGAGTTTAATGAGTATTATTTACAGTGTGGAGTTACGGAAGAGAGCACCATGACCATCTCGCACTTTCGAAGAGGTCTACGGCCAAACTATCAATACAAACTTTTCCAACGCAATGTGACCACTTTGGAACAGGTGTATCAGGTTGCTCTCGAGTTGGGGCAATTCAAGGCTGAGTTCGAGCCTACCCAACGGTTGGGCCCCTTCCCTCTTCGTAGTGTCGAGCCCCGCGGCTCTTCAGGTGCATATCAGAGGGCCCCCATGGCTCAACCTCAGGAGCCCACCCGTCCAGAGCTATTCGCTCCAAGGCCTCGCCCTCCCCTACCGAGGGATCTTCCTCCTCGACCCCAACAACCTGCACCCATTGCCCGTCCACCGGTGCCCGCACCTCTTGCCCGTCCCCTGTTGCCTACACCTCTTATCTGTCGGGAGGATAAGAGTAAGGGACCTTTGATCTGGGAGCCTAGTGGATCACGACAGTAGTGTTTTTGCTGCAATGGGTTTGACCACTTTGCAAACCAATGTCCCACTTGTCAATCTCTAGTCATTGGGGACACATAGGTCGGGGAAGCCTCATCTTCTGAACTTGTGTCAGTCAGCTATGAGGCAGAACAAGAATTAGCTGATGAGTTCTTTGAGAATGAAGGTGATGTCCAGGATGCCCAGCATCCAGACGATACCCATTTGGGGGTCGTCAGGTGTATTCTCACCCAGCCACAGGCCAGTGATGACTAGCGTCGGACCACTATCTTTCATACATACTATAGGCTGGGCGGGAAAGTTTGTAAGGTGATTATCGATAGTGGGAGTTGTATCAATGCAATCTCCACGGGCATTGTTTCTTGTCTTGGACTTACTCCCGTGGACCATTCTTGCCCTTATCGAGTATCATGGGTGGATTCAACCTCCATTCCGATCAGGCTGCGGTGTCTGGTCCCACTGCAGTTCCATGCCTACCGTGACGAGATCTGGTGTGATGTCCTCCCCATGGAGGTTGGCAGTTTTTTTCTTGGTAGGCCGTGGTTGTTTGATCGGGATGCCACACTCCATGGCCGGTCGAACACCTATACCTTCTACCATGGTAGCCAACGGATTACCCTCACCTCTTTCAGCCCAAGAATCCTTCAGTTAGGGGTCCTATTGGTCCTAGTACTCCGGAGCCTTCCATCCCTGGGCCCAGTACCCCATCCCCAGCTCGGGCCATGACCGTTACATCTTACACAGGATAGCCCCCGTCTAGGAGGTTGATGCTGATTAGCTCCTGAGAAATGGAGCGAGAGGCTAGTAAGGGGAGTCCTGTGTTTGCTATCATGGTCCGTGAGGTGGAGTGAGAGTCCGTGGGTGAACTCCCACCCGATGTTGTTCCCATTCTACAGGAGTTTGCTGATATATTCTCCGAAGAGCTTCCCGAGGGACTCCCACCTATGCGGGATATTTAGCATGCTATCGACCTGATTCCGGGATCCTCATTGCCTAATCCTCCCCACTACCGCATGAGTCCCATTGAGCACTCCGAGCTAAAGCGGCAGGTCGATGAGCTTATGCAAAGAGGATCGGTTCGGGATAGCATGAGTCCGTGTGCTGTGCCCGCATTACTCGCCCTAAATAAGGATGACACTTGGAGGATGTGTATTGATAGTCGTGCCATCAACAAAATCACCATAAAGTACAGGTTCCCTATTCCCCACTTGGATGATATGCTTGACATGATGGCAGGTGCCACTATCTTTTAAAAGATTGATCTTAAGAGTGGCTATCATCAGGTAAGGATTAGGCCAGGTGATGAGTGGAAGACTACATTCAAGACCAAGGTGGTCTATATGAGTGGTTGGTTATGCCCTTTGGGCTGACCAATGCCCCCAGCATCTTCATGTGACTCATGACTCAGGTCCTCCGACCTTTCATTGGAGTCTTTGTTGTAGTGTATTTTGATGATATTCTCATCTATAGTCGCACTATAGGGGACCACTTGGACCATCTTTGGCAGGTACTCTTGAGGCAAGAGCAACTGTTTGCAAACCCACAGAAGTGTGCCTTTATGACTCCTCAGCTTACCTTCTTGGGTTTCATTGTGTCTAGTACTGGGGTCTCCACTGATCCGGGGAAGGTCCGGGCCATTGTTGAGTGGCCGAAACCCCGCACAACCCATGATTTCTGTAGCTTCCATGGCCTCCTGACGTTATGTCATCGTTTCATCCGCAGATTTAGTTCCGTCACTGCCCCGATCACGGACTGTATCAGGAAGGGCACATTTGTATGGGCGAAGGCCGTTGCTGCTGCCTTCAAGGACATCAAGGAGCGCATGACCCAGACATCGATTCTTCGATTACCAGATTTCTCGATGGTGTTTGAGGTCTCATGTGATGCGTCGGGTGTAGGAATTAGAGGAGTGTTGAGTCAGGAGACGTACCCGATCGCATATTTCAGTGAGAAGCTGAATGGCGCGAAACTGTGATACTCTACATATGATAAGGAATTCTATGTAGTTGTTCATGCTCTTAGACATTAGAGGCACTACTTATTACATCAGGAGTTCATCTTGTAATCCGACCATGAGGCCTTGAAGTTCCTCCATGCCCAAAAGAAGCTCAATGCGCGTCATAGCAGATGGGTTGAGTATCTCCAGTAGTTCACATTTGTGTTCAAGCACAAGGCTGGAGTGGAGAACAAGGTGGCTGATGCCTTGAGTCGGCGTGCATGTCTGCTGACTACCATGAGTGCCGAGGTTATAGGGCTAGAGAAGATGAGAGAGGCTTATGTTGATTGTCCTGACTTTGGTAAGATCTATGCCACTCTCCAGGTCAGACCCTTGAGAGATCGTAGTGATTATGTGCTTCAGGAGGGTTACCTCTTTCGAAGAGGCATGCTTTGTGTACCCCGAACTTCGGTTCGTGACTTCTTAGTCTGGGAACTTCATGCGGGAGGTCTAGCCGGCCACTTCGGTCGGAACAAGACGATCGTGGATGTCGAGCACAGGTTCTATTGGCCGAGCTTGAAGAGAGATGTTGCTCACATTGTGGCCTAGTGCCGTACATGTGTTACGACCAAAATGAAGAAGCAAAGCTTAGGCCTCTATACACCTCTCCCCGTGACTGATGCCCCGTGGCATGATGTTAGCATAGATTTTGTTTTGGGATTGCCACGAACCTCTGGGAAGCATGATTCGGTCTATGTGGTAGTAGATCGGTTCTCGAAGATGGCCCTTTTCATTCCCTGCTCTAAGACTTCGGATGCTTCGAGGGTAGCCCATCTATTCCTTTCTCATGTGGTGTGTAAGTTTGGGTTACCTCGTACCATAGTGTCTGACCGTGATGTTAGGTTCGTCAGTTACTTTTGGAAGACACTGTGGCATATGTTAGGTACTCACCTAAAGGTCTACACTGCATATCATCCCCAGATAGATGGTCAGACCGAGGTGGTCAATAGGAGTCTGGGTGACCTTTTGAGGTGTCTTGTTAGGGACCGTGTAGGGGATTGGGACCTCATGTTACCACTAGCAGAGTTTGCATACAATGATTCGGTCAATAGGTCTACAGGTATGAGCCCGTTTGAGATTGTTACAGGTTGTAGGCCTAGGAAACCAGTGGATCTTGTTCCCATGCCCATTCATGCACGAGTGTCAGAGTCTGCTGAGTCATTTGCTAGGCATGTTAGGAGTCTGCATGACGACATCCGTCGTCACATTAAGGCCAGCAATGCACGGTACAAAGAGTTAGCCAATGCCCACAGACACCACCGTGAGTTCCAAGAGGGTGATTATGTCACGATTAGGGTTAGACCTAAATGGTTTCCCTCTAGAACCGTCAAGAAATTGCAAGCTCACGGAGCCGGTCCATTTCGAGTGTTGAAACGCGTCAGATCCAATGCGTATGTTGTGGACTTGCCCGAGAAATATGGGATAAGCTCTACTTTCAATGTGTCAGATCTAGTTGCTTATAGGGACCCAGCGGTGATCCCCAGTGATCCTTTTGAGCCATCTCCCCCTCTTGAGAGTGACCCCACACCTGAGTGTCCACCACCAGCCTCATTTCCATGGTAGCGTGAGTATATTGATCATATACTGGATGAGCAGGTGACTATTACCAGGAGTGGATGCTACCCGCGCTACCTAGTGCGATGCAGAGGGTGACCTGCCACCGAGGATACGTGGATCACCAGGGTAGAGTTGCAGAGGATAGATCTGGACCTACTAGAGCACTACCAGAGTGATCCCGACCCTTACTCGATAGGGTATTGGTGCGGACACCAGAGCAAGCAAGAAGCATGAGTCGGCAAACCGTCAGTACCGTACGCGCAGCACCACTCGAGCGACATTGGCATCCCTTTGGCTTGGAGATAGTTCGGAGTCTCCGTCTTGAGTCTGTGTATTTTCTAGTATTTATTGGGGCGTATTTGGTATTTGTTGTATTGCATTAATATATTTGTAATGTGTGTTTGTTTGGGTTTTATTTGGGCTCCTTTGTAAAGCTATTAATAAGTCATTGGGTCAAGTTCTTTATTTGGGCTCCTTTGTAAGGCTATTAATAAGCCATTGGGTCAAGTTCATTTAGAGTCCATTAAGGGGTTATGTTCATATTGGACCTTAAGGTCACTTAAAACCCAATTGGGCTTTTCCCTCTCTCATGGGCTTCCTAGCTTGGAAGGCCCCATAGGCTGGTCAAGGGTCCATGGGCCAATTGGTTGGTCTTTGGCCCAAGTTGCCATTTTTGACCCATGAGGAGGGTGCCCCTTCTTTTGGCCTTATTAGGCTAATTTTTTTATTTGGCTTTGACCACATGAGGAAAATTGGATTTTGGCATTCCCAAGGTACCCCTCCTTAACCCTAGATCTAATGGTAAGGTTGGTCATTTACCTAGGGCTCCCAATTCATATAAAAGGCTTGTATTTTCCATTTTCATCACAATTAATCAAAGAAATTCAGCAATTTTTGCTCCAAGAGCCAAGGGCCACCCCCCCTCTCTCTCCTCTCCCTCCCGTTGCAGCTATGAAGGCTGCCAATCTAAGGTGTGACGCCTCTCATATCAGAGTGTGAAGCTCGCCATCCCCGCCGCCGCCATCGAGCCGCCGTCGCACCGCCATCGCCGGAGTTCTGCCCATCGCGGGACAGCAAGCCAAAGAATGAATTTTGGCTCTCAGCTTGTAGATCTGACGAGGCTGAAACTTCGAGGGTGAGTTCCCAAGGTTGATCCCATGTCCCAAAAAAAGTTTCAGATTTTTTTTACTTCGTTTTCCCATTTTTCCATTTAGATTCCCACAGCCCACACAATCTGCCCCTGTGCAGACTTGTGTCCCAGCAACCTAACACTTCGCCCATGAGACCCCCTTTTCGATTTCGGAATGAGCTGAAATTTGAACTGCGAGTTCTATCCACCTAAGCCATCGTCCATAATTTTTTTTGTGATGTTAGGAATTTTCTTTCCCATCCAAAAAAACCACTGCATTTTCCCAAATCTGTGCTGCCCTCTGCAGTCCAGATCTGACCCATCCTTGTTAGAAAATCCATTTCCCATATCAAATCTCCATAAAAAAATTACAAAAAAAAATATCCACGTGTTCTTTACTTCCCCCTCTAGCTTCAATAAAAATCCCATCACCCAGATCTGGAGTTTCAGTTGCGGTCAACGCACTTCTTCAGGCAAATCTCAGTCTGCCCGGCCAGATCTGAGATAGGGAACTTTCCCCTTTGAAATTCCACCATGGAAAGTACAACAACAGAAAAATTCCTATAATCCCAGAGGGTTGAAGATCTCTAAGAGAGCTTCGTAGCGGCGTCAGTCTCGCGTCGTTCCGACGTCGGGGCTGATCACGTAATTCTTATCACCGGGTCGCGCAAGCCTGAAACAGTAGATCAGGTCCGGGGTAGTAAGCTTCAACACTTGACAAATCAGGCCGCCTCGCCTTCCACAAGGCGAACCAGGGCATCCCTCTCCTAGGGATCATCCCTCCAGGAGTCCTCTCCGCAGCGGGACCAACCCCACCTCAGTTGACCGTCCGAGCAGATCGTGGACCCCACAATCGTCAGCCCGTGCCGCCCGGATAGCATCAAGTTGCAGCGTGTCGGCACCGACAGAGCGGTTCAAAATGCTACCCATCAACCCAATTTTGATCCTCCCGGGTCCTACATGTTACCTATTACCTCCCTGCATGGAGTGGGTTTAATTCTGTAATTATTGATAATTATTAACTGGGAGTACGATCTTGGCCAGGGTTGTCTTCCCCACGCCTGGACCGTGGAGGTAATGGTCTCTCCTTTCTTGGCATTTGCTTACTTAGTATATGAATATATGCCGCTCCATGAGTGCGTTAGAATTCTAGCTTGTTAAATCAATTTCATCACCGTTGTAAGAAAGAGAGTGAACCCATCTCGTGACTCGATTCGAGCACGGAAGTGAGTTCACCACCCTTGACTCTGCCGGTTTCTCAATCGTGCGGATCCGCGTTTCCCTCGCTTGGGACGACGAGTGAGCTCACATTTCTGTGTAAGGCATATATCCCATAGGAACTCTTAGTGTCGAGCCGAGGTAGCTCTATTGTTCGCGTGTCGCTTGTCGCGTCGTCACTTAAAGTCCAAGGTTCGCATCATTTGGCGTCGAGTCCCTCATTCGTCCCCCATCAGTCCATGGCGGTGATGTAGAGTATAAGGGGTTTGCCCTTGACTGGTGCCCCTAGGACTGGGGGAGTAAGGAGGTACTCCTTGATCTGCTCGAAAGCGGCGTGGCATTCTGAGTCCCATACGAATGGGCCATCTTTCTTCATCAGCTTGCTGAAAGGCGCCCATCGACCGGAGAGGTTGGAGATGAATCTCCGAATGTAGGTCAGTCTTCCTTGGAAGGGCCTTAGTTTAGTGAGGTTGCTGGGTGGTGGAATCTCCCGGATCACCTTGATCTTGCTGGGGTCCACCTTAATTCCTCGATATTGGACGACGAAGCTGAGAAACTTGCCGCTAGATACACCAAAGGCGCATTTCATGGGGTTCGTCTTGAGCCCGTATTGCCGGAGACGATCGAAGGCTTGGCATAAATCGTACAAATTGTCTTCCCGTCTTTTAGTCTCGATGACGACATAGTCGACGTACATTCGACGATATTGTGCAATATCTCATCGAATATTTTGGTCATGGCCCTTTGGTAAGTAGCACCGGCATTCTTCAAATCGAAGGGCATGCGCTTGTAGTTGAAAATCCCTTTGGGGGATCTAAAAGCTATGTGGTTCTTATCTTTGAGGGACATCCGTATTTGGTTATAACCAGACGACCTGTCCATGAAAGACAAGGCTTCATGTCCGGTGGTCATGTCGACCATTGTTTCTGTGATTGCAACTGGGAAGTCATCCTTCGGACAGGCTTGGTTGAGGTCCCGGAAGTCAACGTAGATGCACAATTGACCACTTTTCTTCTTAACTGGGACTATGTTGGTGAGCCAGATCGGATAGATACACGGCTTGATGAAGTCGACCTCCATCATTTTATTGACTTCGGCCAAAACCTGGAGTTCCAGCTCATGGCGCATGCATCGTTGTGGCTGTTTGACTGGAGTGACTGAGGGAGAAATAGCTAGCTCGTGCTCTGCTACGGAGGGGTCTATCCTTGGCATCTCCTTGTATGTCCAGGCGAAGTAGTCTTTGTATTCGAGCAGGAGTTGCTGGTAATCCTGCCTTTCTGCCTCGATGAGAAGAGTGCTGACGAACGTGGACTGGGGGGCTTCATCTTCGCCCAAGTTGATTTCAACGAGTTCATCAACGGTCGCCTGGCCGCCATCCTCTAGCTCGAGAGGAGCGGGTTGGAAGTCGATGAAATCCTCATCATCGGCGTTGGCTTCGTATATCTCTCGATTTTTGAAACCACCGGTTGACGCCGATGGGGCTGGAGAGTTATTGTTGCTGGAATCCATCAAGGATTGATCTGGGCCGCCAGTTTCTAGCCAGAAGTTATCAACTGGGGCGGCTGAGGTTTCCCTGGGGTTGCCTGCTAAAGCTGACAATCCTTCATAGCTAGTATTCTGGACACTCCCCTCATCAAGAGAGTTTGTTAAACCAAGTCCTTCGACCGATTGGGTGGCAGGAGGAGCTTCTTTGGCCCCGATATCTTTGCAAGGAGGTGAGGAAGATTCCTCGACTGCTTGTACTAGAATGTTGGCTTTGATGGGGATCGAGATCAGGATCTCTTCCTCCTCGTCCCCAGAGCTGTCAAATTTGGCCTCGACTTTAGCCCAGTCATCGACCGGCTGCGCCAAGCCTACGATGTTAACCGCGTAGTGAATGCGGAAGTTCGGGTCTTGGTCGTAGCCAAGTCCCCTGGTATCCTTATGAAAGGATGTGGGTTGTCCCCGGACCTGGGAAGGGGTCCACAGTTGGTGAAAATATTCACATTGTGCCGAACCTTGCCATTGGGGGATGTGTTGCTTTAAACAAATTTTCTGAATGTGCGGCGGCAGGTCGTCCAGTACTTGGACTGCTTCAGGGGTATCGTCGGCTCGTTTGGACCAGCCGAAGCTGTCATCTGGCGGGGCTTGAAGAACCATGTCTCCCTTATAGAAGATAATGGGTTTGTCCCTGTTAGCCTTCTTCTTATTTCTGAGTTATCGCTTGAAGGTGACAATGAATGTCGCCAGCGAATCCACGCTGTGCTCTTCGGATGCACATGGAAACTGGATGCAATCTGGTGGCAAGCATATACTCTTGCCAATAGCTCGACTAATGAGGTTGGCCTCAAAGTCGATCTTGCGCCTCTCGGGGCGATCAGGGGTTGACTTGGAACTGAGGCGTAGCCGATAAAGCTTGGCCTTCTCCTCGTCAACGGAGAAGAGATCATCATCATCTTCCTCTAAGAGCCAACCATTGCTTTTGCTCTTGATCATAGGGTATGGACTAATCCTCTTGAAGTGGAGCGCAATGTCGGCCATATTGCATTCCGCTGGAGTGAATGGTGATAGGTCTGCGAAGACCATGTGTTGCTCCCCGCCCTTGGCATACTTGATGCATTGGTGGAGAGTTGAAAGGACGACCTAATTTTTATGGAGTCAGGGTCTGCCCAGTAGCACCTTATATGATGTCTTGGCATCGATGATGTAGAATGTCACCTTGGAGGTGAAATCATCGGGCACCAGATCGACATCCACCCGGCCGAGGACATCCTCGGTGTCCTGGTTAAAATCGGATATCTTGACCGCTTGAACCTTTTGGAGGTAAAGTCTTGAATGTTTTGAGCGGCATGATGTTAATAGTGGCACCAGCGTCCACCATGATCCGGTTCACATCATGCCCGTTGACCTTCCCCTTCATATAGAGAGGATGGTTATGGCACGGAGGGGATAGCAGCATGTCCTTCTCTGTGAAGAAGACGGTGGCTGTGAAGGCTTCATAGGCAGCCGCCTTCATTTCCACGACATGTGCTTCATAAGCTTCTGGTTCTTGGAGTATCTAGATAAGAGTTTCTCTTAGCTCTTTACTCCAAGCGATGGCTTCCCAAATTGTAATACTGGCGGGGAAGCGCTTCATCTGGTGGAGGACTTTTCGGTCAGCACGAGCTCGAGCATCCTCTAATGATGGTAGTATGTCGGGCTGAGCTTTCTGCGAGCTGCCACGCTTCTCCCTGTCGGGGAGTTGCACTGCCTTGCCTTTACCACCCGGATCAGACTGATTCTGATCACCCGTGGACTCCTGGAACATGGGTGCCAATGATGGCTCTTCTGGGGGTAACTAGGGAGCTGGCTTGTCCTTGCCGGATGGTCTTGCTTATTCCATAGAAGAAGCCGGAGCTGGTGCAGGGACTGGGATGCCGGCAGCGACTTCTTCAATGTCGGAAGTATTGTGACTCCTCTGTGTTGATGGTGTTGACATGTAACTTTACTTCATATGGCAACACATTATTTTGATTGATTGGCAACACTGTTTATGTTTTGATGAAATTACTTTTATCAGATTGTCTGTGTTCTATGCATTTTATCTTGTTTTCACACTGAACACACACTCAAAGTCTCACAGTCTATACATTGCTTCAGTAACGTAAGTCTGTACACTGTCTGTGTCTCTTGCAGCATCCTAGCAAGTGTGTACATTGCCTGTCGATTGCAAAGTGTATACATTGTTATGGGTCGACTCCCTGTTCTCATAAGTCGACTCATCTGTTTGTGCATAGTCTACACATTGCCCGTCGCTGCAATGTCCATACATCCACAGTGCATTGCACAGTCTATATACTGCACGTTCAAGATCAATGTATATACATTGCTACATTACCTGCTAGAGTGAAGTCTGTATAGCCGAAGCACACATATCAAGTCTATACTTTGAAGCTACTGTGCAAGTCTACACATTGGCCTTCAGGCTTGAAAGTCTGTACATTGGACTGCGTCAACTCATTGCATTGGCTAAGTCTATACAATGTCCGTCTCATTTAGAGTCTAAAGCAAAGTCTGTACATTGGACGGTGTCAGGCGAAGTCTGTACATTGAGCGTCTCAATGAGCGTCTCAATGAGCGTCTCATGAAAGTCCATACATTGGACTGTAGCATGCATTTTTCAATGGCATCTAAGTCTGTACAGTGGACCGTCTTCCTTAGCGTCTTGATCTTCCAAGTCTATACAGGCTTCTGTTTTATAAAGTCTGTACATTGGTCTCAGACTCCAAAGTCTATACATCGCCTGTTGATTGCAAACTCTATGCAGAGCTCAAGAGTTCGAAGTCTATACATTCAGTCACTGTAGCTTTCACGAGGTAAAGTCTGTACATTGGCCTCCATGCCTCAAGTCTATACATTGGACTGCTTGGCCAAGTCTGTACATCGCTGTTTGCCAAAGTCTGTACATTGGCATCTGTTCCTTCGTTGCGATTCAAAGTCTGCACATTGGGTTATTTACCTACGTTCAGCTTCGAAGTCTATACATCGATGCCTTTACCTACATTGCAGTTCAAAGTCTATACAGTCGATGTTTTCCATTGCTTCAAGTCTATACAGCCGTTCTTTTAGAAAGTCTATACATCGGTCTTCACCTCAAGTCTGTACAGTCCTTTGTTGACAAGTCTTCACATCGTGAAGTCTATACACTCAACTCCTTCACATCTTGCAAAGTCTGTACATTGCATTCATCAATCGTGAAGTCTATACATCGCTTGTCTTCATTCGAGTCTCATGAAGTATGTACATCGTGCATCAGTTCTGAAGTCTATACATCGTCTGTCTTCATTTGAGTCTCACTGAAGTCTACACATTGCATCTTCTCACTGAAGTCTACACATTGCATCTTCATTTACGAAGTCTGTACATTGCATTGATCTTCACTTAGTCTATACATTGACAGTCTTCATATCACCTAAGTCTGTACAACGGTTGCTTCATACAGCAAGTCTGTACATCGCTTTCACTTATATGAAGTCTATACAACGCAGTTCTTCTGATAAGTCTATACAAAGTTGTTATTTAATTTGATCATCCAATACTCTATCTGACACGGATTCTCTACTGAGATTGCTGACATGGCTCGTGATCCCAGGAGGACGAGGTGTGCAGATGCTGACACGTGGATGGAATTGCCTCGGATCTGGCGAATTCACTTGGGCGGGAACTGTGGAAGCCACACGCCCTTATCCACCTGCTGCTGTTATATATAGCAGTCCTCATCTTCTGTAAAGGCTGATCGAAGTTGGCGAAGTCTATACATTCAGTCTGAAGCAACAGCCACCGAGATCCACTGTGAGAGGAAGAAAAGCAGAGAAGAAGAAAAGGAGAGAAGAAGAAAGTGAGAAGAGATGAGTTGAGAGAGTTATATGAGAGCTTGTGAATCAGTCTCTTGGTCCAGTTACCAGAGCTGATATTGCTCAACTTTGAGCTATAGTCGTTTTGGTTTTCTTCCATTCGATTGTGTGTTTTGTTTGTTTTCAGTCTTGCTATTTTCTCTTTGAAAACTCTTGCTCTATCAAGCTATTAGTCAGCGGTTTTAAGCTGTGAGGCAGTGGGTTGCAGAGGTGTTCCTCTGGTCGGCTAAGTTGTAGTGCCCAGCAGAGCAAGCTGTGAAGCTCAGCTGTTGCAGAGGGTGTTCCTCTGGTCGGGATAAGCTGTAAGCCCCAGCCGTTGTTGGCAAGCTGTAGAGCCCAGCTGATTGAAGCTGTGTATCAGCAGTAATCCACATTCGAGTTGAATGTAGGGTGGACGTAGGTCGGATTGACCGAACCACCTAAAAGCCTTGTGCCTCTCGTGTGTTTGATTGCTTGTTCAGCAGAGCTTGTGTGTTTCATTCGGTGCATTGGCTGTGTTTCTTTAGTGTTCTTCTAATTCCGTATTTGATTCTAGGCCTAATTTTTTTAAATAGCCAGTTGATCTATTCACCCCCCCTCTAGATCCACATCCTGTGGTGATAGAGCCTTCCATCTAACTTCAACACTTGGTATCAGAGCTAGACTCTTCTACAGGGACTTACCGCCCGAAGAGGATAAGCACAGATGGACGGAAGAGGGATGATAGCTGAAGGACACTCCACATCCAAGCCCCCGTACTTCGATGGAACCAACTACGCATACTGGAAGCACCGTATGCAGGTATTCTTGAGGGCTAAAGATTATGAAATTTGGAAGGTGGTTAGCAAGGGACCTTTCGAGCTGTCCCCAAATGAAGATGTATGGACCAAGGAGGAAATTAGAAGGTCCACGGTCAACTGGAGTGCAATCAATGCAATCCAGTGCTCTCTGCATCCCACCGAGTTCTCACGAATATCTGCCTGCTCCTCAGCGAAGGAAATGTGGGATGCACTTGAAGTCATCTATGAGGGGACTTCACAAGTCAGAGAGACTAAGACTAATCTACTGGTTTCAGAATACGAAGCTTTCAAGATGAAGCCTAATGAGACGATCAAAGAAATGTACGCTCGGCTGACTATTCTCACAAATGGTCTCAGAGGCTTCGGGAAAAAATATTCTGAGTATGATGTAGTCAGGAAGATCTTGCGATCCTTGACTCCAATTTGGCACACCAAGGCCACAGTTATGGAAGAGTCAAGAGATCTGCACAATACTAAGGCAGATGAGCTGATCGGATCTCTAATGGCTTATGAGATGAATCTGCCAAAGATAGAGGAGGCTGACAGAAAGAGGAAGCCTATAGCTCTGAAGGTTGGTGCTAGCAGATCCAGTCGATCCAGCCCCAACGGATCATCAACTGAAGAGAGCTTGTCTGATGAAGAAGTGGCAAATGCTGATATTGCCATGATTACTAGGGAATTCCGGAGATTTCTCAAGAAGGAAGGAAGAAGATTCAGCCGAAGAAATCCCAACAGTGGCCGCCGAGACACAAGGTATAAATCAAACCCTGTAAAGAAAGCTGAAACTAATGTTTGCTATCAATGCAGGAAGGTGGGTCACTTTAAAGCTGAATGTCCGACAAATCAGAACCTCAAGGACAAGTCCAAGAAGAAGAACACAAAAGGGAAAGCTATGGTGAGTACCTGGAGTGATGAGGACGAGGGATCTTTGAGCGTCACTTCGGACAGTGAAGTTGAAGCTGAGAAGCCAATCTGTCTCATGGCAACCAGCTCAGAAGATAGAGAGGAAGAATCTGATGAGGTATCCTCTCGCTATGAAAATTTTACTATTACTGATTGGATGGTTGCTTATGATGAACTTACTGATAGAGTAGATGAGGTCAGAAAAGAAAATATGCATCTACGAAGAAAAATTAAAATCATGCAAAATGATACTTCATTGTCTGATAAAATTGCCTGCTTAGAAACTGAGAACAGTAAGCTGAAAATCACATGTTCTGAATTTGAAGAAATCAATAAAGAACTAAAAATTTCTAAAGAAGAAAATGTGAGATTAGACAATGAAATTGATGCATGGAAACTGAAAATTCAAAATTATGAAAGTGAGATAAAAATTGTTTCTGAAAAATATGAAGCTGTCCTCAATGTGAATAATGAGTTGAAAAAATCTATTGATGAAGTTCAGAAAGATAATGAGGATAAGCTAAAAATAATTGAGAAAATGACCCAAGGATCTGAAAATTTAGATGCATTATTGGGGTCAAAGGTAAATTTCAGAAGAGAGGGCCTAGGATTCAACTCTAGTGTAACTAAAAGCTTTGGAATGAAAACTATTTCCTTTGTTGCACAAAAGGATAAAGGACCTCTGATCAACATGAATTCTAATAATGCTGTAAAGACAAATTTGAATCTGAAAAGGCTAAATGCAGAGGAGAAGGGCAAACAGAAAGTAGGTGAGCCTAGTAGAATTGGGACTTCCAAACCTAGCTCTAGTGCTCAACCCAAGGTTAGGGGTCAGCCTGCTCAGGTAAACAAAACCCATGTCAATGCCAAAAAGTCTTCACCACCATCATCACAGAAAGGGACCCAACCAAAACCTATGAATAGGTCAGCAGGGTCAAGCGTGCAGGGAAGACAAAATATTTTCAGAAGTCAGCCCAACAAATTCAATCCACCTAGAGTTCAGTCCTACTACCCCACACAGCCAATCTATCCTAATGGGTGTGGGTGGACTAGAACTCAAGGGATGCATACAGGGTATGTTCATCAACCTACACACTTTTACAGACCCTATGTCAGAAATTGGGAAAATGGGTATGGTAGTTGGATGCCTAGGAATTACCAACATTTCCACAGCCAGCCCAGGAACTACTATGGCCAAAACTTTATGAATGCAACCTGGCCGAAGCATTGGCACAATAACAACAATTCTGTGAATAACTCTGTTGGTGCAAATAAGAAGAAAGTCAACAAGAAAAAGCAAAACAAAAAGAAATCTGGAAAATCCACTGAACAGAATTGCTTCAAACAAATGTGGATTCCCAAAACCATGCTCTCTTTCTTTACTTGCACTTCATCTGCATTGGAGCCCAATCAGACTTGGGTTCTAAACTCCTTGCCCTAATTGTGTGTGCATGTATGCCTGGTAGCCAAGAGCAACTTGTGGTACTTGGACAGTGGCTGCTCCAGGCATATGACAGGAGATAAGGCCAAGTTTTGCATGCTAACTGAAAAGCTAGGAGGCCTTGTCACCTTTGGAAGCAACACAAATGGTAGGATCATTGGATCAGGTAAGGTAGGTAAGTGTTCTACCTGCTGTATTGATGATGTTATGCTGGTTGAAGGGTTAGCTTATAATTTACTAAGTATCAGCCAGTTGTGTGATAAGGGTCATAAGGTTTTATTTGATTCTCAATGCTGCAAGGTTTTTGAACCTGATTCAGAAATTATAAAATTCTCTGGAAAAAGAATAAATAACACATACATGATAGATCTAGATGATGTTCAACATTCTAACCTATGTCTTACTGCCAATAGAGAAGATTTAGCATTTTTATGGCATTGTAGGTTAGGCCATGCTAGTTATACCATTTTGCATAAACTAAACAAGCATAACATGGTTAGAGGACTCCCTGAAGTCTCTTTTAAAAAGGACAATAAATTTTGTAACGCATGCATTCAGTCCAAGTTGACTAGAAAATCATTCAAATCTAGGACAGAAAATCTATCCACTAAACCTTATGAACTGATACACATGGACCTATTTGGGCCAACCATGCCTGTCAGTTTATCAGGGAAGCGGTATGGGTTTGTCTTAGTAGATGATTTTTCTAGGTATACTTGGGTATTTTTTCTGTCACATAAGAATGATGCATTCTCAGAATTTCAGGAGTTCTGTATAAGAATATATCAGAAAATTAAAAATATTTTGACTGATCATGGAGGTGAGTTTGAAAACTCACACTTTGATGAATTTTGCAGGTCAAGTGGGATTCATCATAAGTTCTCCTCACCCAGGACACTTGAGCAGAATGGTGTTGTCGAGAGTAGGAACAGAACTCTAGTAGAAATGGGCCGAACTCTCTTAGTTGAAGGTCAACTGCCAAGAAAATTCTGGGCTGAAGCAGTCAACACAGCCTGTTATGTAATTAACAGGGCAATGGTAAGACCTTCCTCCCAGAAAACCCCTTATGAGATTTTGAGAGGTAAGAAACCTTCAATCGCCCACTTCAAGGTCTTTGGTTGTAAATGTTTTATACATATAAATGACAAGAGGGACCTTGATAAATTTGAGCCAAAAGGTGAACCAGGAATCTTCCTCGGTTATTCTGAAAACACCCGGGCTTATAGAGTGTTCAATTTAAACTCAAAAATTGTTGAAGAATCTCCACACATTATCTTTGATGAAACCTTGATGGAAACTAACCATGGTTATTGCAGGAATGAAGATGGGAACATTTTGAAAGATGAAAACTCTGCAGACTAGTTTGATGGTGAGGAAGATAAAGAAGAGCAAAATGAAGAAGAACCTGAAGTTCAGGGGGAGGTAAGTGAAATTCCTGAAACTCAGATTGTTAATATTAGATATCTTAAAGATCACCCTGTGAATAATGTCATTGGCAATCTGAATGATCCCCCTAGAACTAGAGGTCACTTTAGAATTCAGGATGAATTAAATGCATATGCTCTTGTCTCTCAAATTGAACCCAAGTCCATTGACTGTGCCCTCAAGGATATGCATTGGATTAATGCCATGCATGAGGAGCTTAATCAGTTCGACAGGAACAAGGTGTGGCACTTGGTCCCACCTCCTGATCATGGAACAGTCATAGGGACTAGGTGGGTTTTCAGGAATAAATCTGATGAATTAGGGAATATCGTTAAAAATAAAGCCAGACTTGTAGCTCAGGGGTACAATCAGGAATTTGGAATAGACTTTGAAGAGTCTTTTGCCCCTGTAGCTAGATTAGAAGCTGTTAGAATTTTATTAGCTTATGCATGTTCCCTAGGTATAATCCTCCAGCAGATGGATGTAAAATCTGCATTCTTGAATGGGGAAATTAATGAGGATGTCTATGTTAGACAGCCCCCTGGGTTTGAATGTCTAGATTTCCCTAATCATGTTTACAAATTAAATAAAGCTCTCTATGGTCTTAAGCAAGCTCCCAGAGCTTGGTACGACAGGTTGAGCAAGTTCCTCACTGATCAAAATTTCACTAGAGGAGTAGTTGATCAGACCTTGTTTACAAAGGTGAGTCATTCTGAAATTCTTATTGTACAGATTTATGTGGATGATATCATTTTTGGGTCAACTAACCCCAAATTGTGTGAGGAATTTTCTAAAACAATGACTAATGAGTTTGAAATGAGCTCAATGGGTGAGCTCAAATTGTTTCTTGGACTACAGGTTACACAAACAAAGGATGGAATGTTTATCACTCAGTCCAAGTACACAAGGGATCTACTCAAGAAATACAAGATGGATAACCTTAAAGAGATAGCTTCTCCAATGGGTACTTCTACAAGCTTGGATGAAGACACTAAAGGTAACCCATTTGACCAGAAGTTATACAGAGGTATGATCGGATCCCTTCTCTACTTAACAGCATCTATGCCTGATATTCAATTCGCTGTAGGATTATGTGCTAGGTTTCAGGCCAGTCCTAAAGAAAATTATTTTAAAGCAGTGAAAAGGATTTTTAGATATCTGCTAGGCACCCAAGTGCTAGGATTATGGTATCCTGCTAGGTGTGATTTAGAGCTTCTAGCTTACACTGATGTTAATTATGCTGGGTGTCGAGTAGATAGAAAAAGCACTAGTGACTATTGTCAATTCCTTGGTGGCTGTCTAGTATCTTGGGCATCTAAGAAGCAACACACTGTAGCCTTGTCTACAGCTGAGGCTGAATATGTTGCAGCAGGTAATTGTGCTACCCAAGTACTTTGGATTAAGCACCAACTAAATGATTATCAGATAAAACTGGAATGTATTCCAATTCTATGTGATAATACTAGTGCCATATGTCTTGCTAAAAATCCTGTTCATCATTCTAGGACTAAGCACATAGAAATAAAACATCATTTTCTAAGAGATGCTGTGAACAAAAAGGAAATTGAACTGGACTTTATTGAAACAGACAAACAAGTTGCTGATATCTTTACTAAGCCACTTGGAAATGAAAATTTTAAATTTTTTAGAAGAGAACTTGGCTTGTGTAAATTTCAGCATAATGAATGAACTCTTTGTTGAATTGAATAAAACTTTTGAGCTGCTTTGAATAAACTTCTGAATTGGACTTGCTGTTGATAGATTGAATAAAACTTTATGAAGGTTGAATGGTGCAACAGACTCATGATCATGCATGACTCTCATATTGTTTTGCACTGCATTTCTCTGCATAATATAGCATAATAGGTCTGAATAAGCATGAATTTTAAAATCATTTGTTCAGTCACTATTCGCAAAACCACATGCACATAGACAGGGGGAGTATTGCATATGATTCAGAGTTGAGTCTGACAGTATGGCAATCTTTTAGTCAGTTTTAATATTAAGCAATAGAAAACAGATTTCTTCTTTCATAAGAACTTTAATTGCTTAAAGACTGACTTAATGGTTTAAATTTATAATCTTTAGAGTTGAAAGACTACAATCTGTAAATAAGGATGCTAAAAATTGATAAACCTCTCAACCCTTATCTTATTTCATGTCAGACAAAGCTAATTATATCTGAAATCTGAAAACTCATCTGAAATCATGTTAGAGAAGCTAAGTATGTGTATTGTCCTTAAACAAGTCATTCTGAAACAAATAAAGGGCAGCTAAGAAAGATATTGAAAAATATTAAAAATTATTTGAAAAATAGCATTGACAGAGCAATGACTGGTAAATCACTGAGAAACTGAGTGATCCATCAAAGAAGTGGACACCACTCATGTCATGAGGTGTATCAGCTATCTCTGTATAAAATGATCAAAATAGTAGGTTGTTTTCACTGAGTACCTGGGGGTAACTGGCGTCTAATAAACGTGTACTCTCACATAAAAAGGTGTCAATCAATTCTATTGAGTTTGATCATAGGCAAGATGGTCCATCATGTTGAGTATCTAGGGGTATTGGCGTCTGATAAACGTATATCCTTACGCAAAAAGACTTTTGGTACCTGAATGCCCTAAATGAAATAATATTGAAAAAGCTGTTCCTTCAAAGAAATTTCATGGATGTCAATTGTTTGATTTCAATACATGACCTGGTTTCTCTTAACACATTTTACTAAGTCTATGAAAGTAAGATATTCTGAAACTGAATCTCTCATGTAAATATGACTCTGGTTTATTGTTTTATCATGCACATCTACCTTATCCGATGAATGTAGTGCATGAACTCTCATTTTTATAACCTTTAAACCAGAATTTCAATTTCTAAGCCGTTTCTCAGCTCATATGACTGAAGGTTTTGTGCTCTAGTTGCTTAATTTCTGAACTACTTACTAAGAATGCCAGTCAGCTGAACTTTCTTTTTCCTTCCCTTGCACTCACTTTCCCTCCTATTTGTTGATGGCAAAGGGGGAGAATATTGTCTGAATTCATTCCTTCTGTTCAGGGGGAGAATTCTGAATTGAGAATTCTGCATTCAGGGGGAGTGTATGCATCTGCATCATGGTATGGCAAAAGGGGGAAATTTTGTTAGCAGGGAGTTGCTTACATTTTGTAGCATGCAGCATGTCATTCATAGCATCTACATGCATCTGCATAACAATCTGAATAACAAATCATGTCCTTCATCAAAAACGCATCTGTATGACAGGATGTTGCTACTCTATATGATAGGGGGTTGCCATCATCAAAAAGGGGGAGATTGTTGTGACTCCTCTGTGTTGATAGTGTTGACATGTAACTTTACTTCATATGGCAACACATTATTTTGATTGATTGGCAACACTGTTTATGTTTTGATGAAATTACTTTTATCAGATTGTCTGTGTGTTCTACGTATTTTATCTTGTTTTCACATTGAACACACACTCAAAGTCTCACAGTCTATACATTGCTTTAGTAACGTAAGTCTGTACACTGTCTGTGTCTCTTGCAGCATCCTAGCAAGTGTGTACATTGCCTGTCGATTGCAAAGTGTATACATTGTTATGGGTCGACCCCCTGTTCTTATAAGTCGACTCATCTGTTTGTGCATAGTCTACACATTGCCCGTCGCTGCAATGTCCACACATCCACAGTGCGTTGCACAGTCTATATACTACACGTTCATGATCAATGTATATACATTGCTACATTACCTGCTAGAGTGAAGTCTGTACAGCCGAAGCACACATATCAAGTCTATACTTTGAAGCTACTGTGCAAGTATACACATTGGCCTTCAGGCTTGAAAGTCTGTACATTGGACTGCGTCAACTCATTGCATTGGCTAAGTCTATACACTGTCTGTCTCATTTAGAGTCTAAGGCAAAGTCTGTACATTGGACGGTGTCAGGCAAAGTCTGTACATTGAGCGTCTTAATGAGCGTCTCAATGAGCGTCTCATGAAAGTCCATACATTGGACTGTAGCATGCATTTGTCAATGGCATCTAAGTCTGTACAGTGGACCATCTTCCTTAGCGCCTTGATCTTCCAAGTCTATACAGGCTTCTGTTTTACAAAGTCTGTACATTGGTCTCAGACTCCAAAGTCTATACATCGCCTGTTGACTGCAAAGTCTATGCAGAGCTCAAGAGTTTGAAGTCTATACATTCAGTCACTGTAGCTTGCACGAGGTAAAGTCTGTACATTGGCCTCCATGCCTCAAGTCTATACATTGGACTGCTTGGCCAAGTCTGTACATCGCTGTTTGCCAAAGTCTGTACATTGGCATCTGTTCCTTCGTTGCGATTCAAAGTCTGCACATTGGGTTATTTACCTACGTTCAGCTTCGAAGTCTATACATCGATGCCTTTACCTACGTTGCAGTTCAAAGTCTATACAGTCGATGTTTTCCATTGCTTCAAGTCTATACAGCCGTTCTTTTAGAAAGTCTATACATCGGTCTTCACCTCAAGTCTGTACAGTCCTTTGTTGACAAGTCTTCACATCGTGAAGTCTATACACTCAACTCCTTCACATCTTGCAAAGTCTGTACATTGCATTCATCAGTCGTGAAGTCTATACATCGCTTGTCTTCATTCGAGTCTCATGAAGTATGTACATCGTGCATCAGTTCTGAAGTCTATACATCGTCTGTCTTCATTTGAGTCTCACTGAAGTCTACACATTGCATCTTCTCACTGAAGTCTACACATTGCATCTTCATTTGTGAAGTCTGTACATTGCATTGATCTTCACTTAGTCTATACATTGACAGTCTTCATATCACCTAAGTCTGTACAGCGGTTGCTTCATACAGCAAGTCTGTACATCGCTTTCACTTATATGAAGTCTATACAACGCAGTTCTTCTGATAAGTCTATACAGAGTTGTTATTTAATCTGATCATCCAATACTCTGTCTAACAGGGATTCTCTATTGAGATTGCTGACATGGCTCGTGATCCCAGGAGGACGAGGTGTGCAGATGCTGACACGTGGATGGAATTGCCTCGGATCTGGCGAATTCACTTGGGCGGGAACTGTGGAAGCCACGCGCCCTTATCCACTTGCTACTTTTATATATAGCAGTCCTCATCTTCTGTAAAGGCTGATCGAAGTTGGTGAAGTCTATACATCTAGTCTGAAGCAGCAGCCACCGAGATCCACTGTGAGAGGAAGAAAAGTAGAGAAGAAGAAAAGGAGAGAAGAAGAAAGTGAGAAGAGATGAGTTGAGAGAGTTATATGAGGGCTTGTGAATCAGTCTCTTGGTCCAGTTACCAGAGATGATATTGCTCAACTTTGAGCTACAGTCGTTTTGGTTTTCTTCCATTCGGTTGTGTGTTTTGTTTGTTTTCAGTCTTGCTATTTTCTCTTTGAAAACTCTTGCTCTATCAAGCTGTTTGTCAGCGGTTTTAAGCTGTGAGGCAGTGGGTTGCAGAGATGTTCCTCTGGTCTGCTAAGCTGTAGTGCCCAGCAGAGCAAGCTGTGAAGCTCAGTTGTTGCAGAGGGTGTTCCTCTGGTCGGGATAAGCTGTAAGCCCCAGCCATTGTTGGCAAGCTGTAGAGCCTAGCTGATTGAAGCTATGTATCAACAGTAATCCACATTCGAGTTGAATGTGGGGTGGACGTAGGTCGGATTGACCGAACCACCTAAAAGCCTTATGCCTCTTGTGTGTTTGATTGCTTGTTCAGCAGATCTTGTGTATTTCATTCGTTGCATTGGCTATGTTCGTTTTGTGTTCTTCTAATTCTGCATTTGATTCTAGGCCTATTTTTTTTAAATAGCCAGTTGATCTATTCACCCCCCCTCTAGATCCACATCATGTGGTGATAGAGCCTTCCATCTAACTTCAACAGGAAGGATCAAAGATGCCGGGTTCCTTCCGAATTTCTACCTCTGGAATGGGGGCAGGTTCCTCTCTTCGAAAGAGGATGATTCGCTCCAGGTCAAAGGTGGACGGGTGAAGGGGTAGCTCGGGAATTCTCCTGTGACCTCTGCCACGCCCCCGGCCACGACCTCGGCCACGGCCTGTGTGTTCCGGAGCCGGCTGTAGCCCGCAAGGGGCAGTGGTTCTTTGTCTGGTTCGGGAGGCCACTGGCTCACCTAGTCGAGAAGCGTTGATGTTATCAGGAGGCGGAGTGGCCACCATGTTGTAGGTGCAGCTCTGAAGCATTTCTTCCAGCTACTCCATCGTGATCTCCTTGTCTTTATAGCACAAGGAGAGCTCGTCTGGGATTAGGAGTCTTTCACCGTTCTTGAGCTTTTGGATCATCTCTTGGACCTAGTCTCTGAGGCGGGTTTCGTTTCTACATTTCCTCCCACGGGATATAGCTGTCAAGTGGGAGAGCACCAGTAGGACGAGGAGGAACGTATTTCTCCAGGTCATCAATGAGCCGCTGGAGCCTCTAGAGAGGCGTTGGCTCGGCCGGTGATCGTAGGGCGGCCGCTTGTTCAGCTTGTGTCTTGAGCCATCTTTTAAGGTTATTCCTCCTATTTTTCTCCTGTTTCTTGGCGACAACCACCTCCAAGGGAGTAGGAGGGAGAGGTGCTAGGGCTGGAGTTGATAAATTCCCATGAGGATATCTCCGAGCTGGTGCCTTGGCAGGGTGAGGTCGACGATCTTTCTTCGCCCGAATTTCAATCCAGGCTCCTTCCGCTTGTTGTATCTGGAAGGTGGCATTGATCGCCTACTCGATTACCTCGAGTGGTAACTCCTGGTATGCTGGGATATTGGGACTGGCGTCCGAAGATGTGTGCACGGTTTGGTGCCTTACCCGCGGTGGCGATGGAAGTCTATGAGAAACTGGGAGACTGGTGCTGGCATCCGAAGACGTATGCGCGGTTTGATGCCTTAGCCACGGTGGCGTTGAAGGCATCTTCTGTTGAGCTGGTACACTGGAGCCAGCGTCCGAAGGCGTATGCGTGGTTTGATGCCTTAGTTGTGGCGGCCGTGTCTTTTGCTGAGCAGCGGACTGGGATATGTGCTTGTTATCCTGCTCCTTAGTCTTGCCTTTGAGATCATGCTGAGAGCATGGTCCTGCAATAGTGGAAGGTGCCGTGGGATATTGCCGCTCTGGGTAGTTACCTCGACTCTATGCATTGACTGGGCCTTGTGGCCATGGGCCCGTCGTATCAGCCGAAGTTACTGAAGACTCCAAAGATGTCCTCCTTGCGATCTGAATTGGGCCAGGGGGTGAGCGGGGAAGACCCGATGGCTCACCGGCTGAGGGGGCAAGACGCGGCTGGGCCGGAACCTCACTCTACTTTTGCTTTCCCTTCCTATCCCCGGATGCCAGAGACGGAGGTAGGACAGGGGGAGAGCAAGAGGGACCTGAGGGGCCCATTGTTGCCTCACCCACCAGAATGTTCTCTCGGCCAAGAAGGACCTGGAGAAGTCTGGCGGTGTCTTCTTTAGAAAAGGGCAGAGATTCCAGCTCCCGCCAGGGCCGCCATTGCACGGCTGAAGTGGTAGGGGCCGGTTGGCTGATTGGTGGTGTCTGGGAGCCTAGAGGGGCCGGAGGAACAGAGGGGTGGATGACATTGACCGAGAAGTGGCTCGACTCCGTCTCTTGACTGGTGTCCTGCTCCCTGCGCCTTCGTAGTCACTCGAGAGCTTCTCGATTATCGGTTCGAAACTTGAGCCATTCTGGAGTATGCTGGTAAGGCAGCCTGTGCCCATTTTCTTGAGGGGGATTTGGCCACTCCGGTGCATCCCTGGCGATGCTTAGGGTTTCCTCGACAGCTTTTCGAAGTCTCACGAGCGCCAAGGAATTTCCCTTAGCATCGATCTGCTCCCACTGGATCTGCTCCTGGATGAGGTACTGAACTTCTTCACAGGACTCGATCATGTGGCAGATTCTGGCGTGGAAAGGGTAATATTGGGGGTGACTAAAATCCCAATGAGTGTAGTCTAACGGCGGATCACGGGGCATGATTTGCCCCCTCTCGATGAGGACATCTGTCACGCCCCGAGCCTTTATTACAGCGGAAGACTCGCTCGAGGAACGTGAATACCCGGCATGGTAAGCCTCTTGCAAACAAGAACGATCAGAGCGCAAGACAATCACACATAATGTAATTGCACAATAATTACTCAAACTTCAACTTATTTCATTAATAATCAAGTATTCAAGTACAACCACTAATTTAACTTTCACCATACTAGACTCAATAAATAGGAAAATTACATAGACTCAATCTAAACAATGTAAACTTTCCTAAGTCTTCACTCTCAATTTGATATGACTTTCATTCGCTCTCGGACCCGCTACTTGTATAACTCGAATCCGAATTCGTATCATCTCCATCTCCTGAAAAAGATTGGAAATAGGTAATGAGCACACTTGCCCAGTAGGTATCTTCGCATCAACATGCAGGCACTATTAAAGTAATTAACATTTTTTCTCTAAAGAATTTAGGTAAAATCATGCGAATGCGATCAATCATGCGAATAACCAAAGTAACAAAGATGATTGTTTAAGATAGAATGAGAGTAAGTATGAACTAGCAAGAATGTCACAAGAACATGATATGGCCTTTCATGAACAAGAACGTAACGAGAATGTACTAGCAAACCACATAATCATCACTCTAGCATCTTTTTCTTATGAGCAAGTACTTCGTGAATTTCTGTGGAATATCAAGCAATCAAGCAAGAAAGTCATGTCGTGCCGTAGATTTTCACTTATTTATAAAGAAACTACTCCCAGCGCAATGCGACGCCAGTAGCATCATATCCCATGGTTTATAATAGTATGTTTCTGACAATCAGCCGAGGGGACTAGCATAGAGCCTTTGAACACAATCAGTGCTCGATCGCATCTTCGAGTATAAATCAAGCTATTTTCACGCATGTAACAATAAAGTATGGCCAAGAATGTAATAAGCTCAATAAGCTCATGATAACAATACTTCAATGAATGAACGCTTCAATTTAGAATATGAGAGATTAAGAATGACTTATACTATGTTATGCTCATGGAAATCATTCGGCAACATAACGATACATTTCTTAACTTTCATAATTTAAATTAAGTTTCTTTGGACAATATGACAAGTCCTAGACCATCAATAATCCATCTAAGAACTTTAGAATATCAACCCTTTGGTCAAACCTTGGGTTAATGTATTCAAGAACTGTGATGGTCTTATATTGGGCCGTTACATAACGTGACGTTCCAATATTGGGCTGTTACAATGGTCTGAATCTCGAAACAAGAAATTAGACTCAGTATAATGTGACAGTCTTATATTGGGCCGTTAGACGAGCCTGACGGACCAACATTGATCCGTTACATTTCCAGAAACCAGAAACCATCGATAATGTTTTCTGATGATGGGGCTTTCATGGTACAACCAACTCGGCGTCCTAGTGAGAATCCCAGGCTCGCGGAGAATTACGGAGGCCTTGAAACAATATTTCCTAGTCCATTGGAAGGAATAATCAATAGAGAGGTCTTCATGTTCAAGATAATGTTCCTATAGTGCAAAGTGTGAACTAATGGACATATACCGGAATATATGCCATGTACTTAAAGAAAATGACTCTATAGATAGAAAAGACTGTGAAACGGTGTAAAACCATGACAAAACTCTGTTAATACATCATTTGAAATCATAAATTAAATACAAACTATAAAGTTTAAGCCAATGAAATTAACATAACTCAAAATAACTTAAAGTGCTTATAATCATGCAATTCCTATCATGAATCAATAAATAAACTCAAAGTCATGATATCAGGTCAAAACTTAGATCACTAGGCTTATTTATAAGTAGACTTGACTAATTTCCATTCCGTCTCGAGTTGACAGAAAATAGTGTTCTAACGGTCTATCATAGGCGCGTTATAGTCCATGTGACGGTTTGTCGAGGGGCCGTTACAGTATTATAACGCTCCTGCTATAGTGCTTCAGAGACAATAGATGAATTTAAATACAACAGAGAGTGTGACGGTTTATCGTAAGGCCGTTTTAGTCATGTGACGGTCCTACCCTAATCCGTTAGAGCTTCTACTGACAGTAAAAGTTAGAAACTATGTCCATGCAAGAGGAATCATAATCACTAACTAGTCTAATCATGATAAACGAAGTAAAGGCCAGGTATATGCATAGGTTGCAGTGAATGAACAAGATGATATCTTTTATCTTTGGTTAGGCTAAAGGTATGCATGTATGCATGAACTCACTAAAACATGAAATTCATGATCTAGAGTGCATGAAATCAAGCAAAATCAGAGGGCTTTTATCCCTATCAAGATGTTTTTGCCGATCATGAGATGACCTACCTTTTAACTGAGCTTTAACTTTTCCAATTTATGACTGCAAGACACACCCTAATCTCTCCTTTCCTGGGATTTTTTAGCAACTTCACGTTGCCCTAGCTCCGTAGTCTCTTGACCTAAGGACGTGAAATTTAGAGGGTAAGAAGATGAAACTAAGGGCAATAAAAAGTTCTAAATAACCGAACTCTAATTACCTCGTTTAGACGTCCTAATCTCTTGATCTTCAGGGGACTTGCGTTCAGTTTCCTGGGTTGCTAAGGTCCGACTAGCAACTTTGGAAGCTTCAATCTCTTTGTTTGGTTGATCTCCTAGCACGAAATTTGGAGAGCTGTTAGACCTTAGTATTATAAATAAAAAAGTTCCAAAGGACCTACCCAAAATTCTATCTCCTTACCTTGATTCTTTACGAGTCAAAAGTAAGGTCGCTCAGTTCAGAACTGGGTTCTATTTATAGGGATTTGGCTAGGGTTTGAGGATTAGATCGATTTTAAAGTCCTTAGTTGGCCAAAACCTAATCCCTAAGAGTCCTTAGCAACCTTACACATCCTTCTAATTAGGTCTCTAGTAGATAGGATCCCAAAGTTCCAATCTTCTTGCAAGTTCTTCAACTTACGGAATCAGCAGGGTGTAACAGTCGTGTCTAGGCGCGTTACATCACTGTAACGGTCTCTCGATAGACCGTTACATTCAACGTGTGCAGAGTTTCAATTTAATAAAACTCTTTTATTCATTTTATCTATAAAAATAGTATTTATCCTTAAAATTCGTGAATAGGCTAAATAACCTTCTAGAATATGGGCCAAACTTAATGGGCTTGGTCTTTAAATCTTTTGGGTCTTAATTGAATAGGCTAGGCTAATTATTTAACACCATTAGGCCTTATAACCCATTTATTAGTTCAATATTTATTAATCTATTTAGCCCTTATAAATTCCTAATAAATTCCAGGAAATTCCATAAATAACCAAAAATTATTTATATAAATTCTGGGGCACTACACCCTCCCCCACTTAAAAGAATTTGGTCCCCAAATTCAATACATGGATTTTGGAGAGTGTACTTACAGTTGAATAATTCTGAGAATCTTTTCCGCATAGCTTCTTCGGTTTCCCATGTTGCTTCATATGGCCAGGTTTTCTTCCATTGTATCTTGACCATAGGAATGACTTTATTCCTTAGTTGACGTACCTCCCGTTCCAAAATCTTTATTGGTGTTTGCTCGTACGTCATATCCTTCTGAATCTCCAAATTATCATAAGTGATAATATAGTCAGGATCATATACATACTTTTTCAGCATAGAGACGTGGAATACGTCATGAACTCTTGCTAATTGTGGAGGTAAAGCCAGTCTATAAGCCAATTCACTGACCCTTTCAAGAATTTCAAATGGGCCAATGAATCTTGGAGTTAGCTTTCCTTTAATGCCAAATCTTCGAATATCATGGCATGGAGAAACTTTCAGGTATACATGATCTCCCACCTGAAACTCCAAGTCATGTCTTCGATTGTCAGCATAAGATTTCTGCCTATCTTGCGCCATCTTCATTCTTTCTTGAATGAGCTTGATCTTCTTTGAAGAATCCCTTATAAGATCGGGGCCTAGGAATTGCTTTTCCCCTATTTCGTTCCAACATATTGGTGATCGACAGCTTTTTCCATATAAGGCTTCAAAAGGTGCCATTTGTATGCTAGCCTGATAACTGTTGTTGTATGCAAACTCTACTAGAGGCAAGTGATCATGCCAACTTCCTCTGAAATCAATAGCATAGGCCTTGAGCATATCTTCTACTACCTGATTTGTTCTTTCAGTCTGACCATCAGTTTGTGGGTGAAATGCTGTACTAAAATTCAATCTAGTCCCTAGTGAATGTTGTAGACCCTTCCAGAACTACGATGTGAATCAGTGATCTCTATCAGATATAATAGTGATAGGGACACCATGTAATTTAACAATTTCTTTTATGTATAATGCTGCTAGAATATCCACAAACCATCGACTTTTTATGGGTAGAAAATGTGCAGACTTTGTCAATCGGTCTATGATTACCCATATACCATCGTGTCCTCATCTGGTCTTAGGTAAACCCATGATGAAATCCATCCCTATACTTTCCCATTTCCATTCGGGAATATTCAAGGGACGCAATTTACCTGCGGGTGTAAAATGCTCTGCTTTTATTTGTTGGTAGGTGAGACAACGGGACACGAAAGCAACAATTTCTCTCTTCATATTGGGCCACCAGAAGTTTCTTTTGAGATCTTGATACATCTTTGTACCACCTGGGTGAATGATGTACTTGGAATTATGTGATTCTTCTAGGATCAATTTCTTTGTATCCTCGTGATCCGGTACACACACACGGCCCTTAAATAACAATCTTCCGTCATTGGAAACAAAGAAATCCGGTCTTTGTTCAATATTGGCGTTAATCTCTAGTAGTGCGGGATCATCATTTTGCAGCTTGGCCAGATCCTCTATCAATGTAAGTTGAGCTCGGATGTTGGCTATGAAATAATCTTCTTTCTTTATGTTAATATCTAAGTTCAACTGAGCAAATTGAGGAATAAGGTTTGTCATACTAATCATAAGACTTGATAGCATTCCCATTGGTTTTCTGCTGAGTACATCTGCTACAGCATTCGCCTTGCCAGGATGATATTAAAGAGCAAAATCAAAGTCCTTGAGATATTCTAACCATCTCCTCTGCCTCATATTTAACTCCTTTTGAGAAAATAAGTATTTCAAGCTTTTGTGGTCCGAATAGACCATGACTTTCCCTCCATAGAGATAATGACGCCAAATTTTTAAGGCGAAGATAACAGCTGCCAACTCCAAATCATGCACAGGATAATTTTCCTCGTGACGTTTCAATTGTCTTGAGGAATAACATATTACTTTTCCATTCTATATGAGGACACATCCTAAGCCAATACTAGACGCATCCGTATATACTTCAAATCCACCACCTTCCACTGGTAGTGATAGAATAAAAGCTGTAGTAAGATGATTTTTAAGCGTTTGAAAACTCTTTTCACATGTCTCTGACCAGACAAAAAGATTTTCTTTTCTTGTGAGTCTAGTTAAAGGAACTGCAATCTTTGAGAAGTCCTTAATGAACCTCCTATAGTAACCAGCTAGACCCAGAAAGCTTCTTACTTCTGATACAGTCGTTGGCCGGCTCTAATTTCTGACAGCTTCCACTTTCGAAGGATCCACAGCGATACCTTCCTTGGAAATAATGTGGCCTAGGAATGAAACTTCTTTGAGCCAGAATTCACATTTGTTAAGCTTGGCATAAAGTTTATGTTCCCTAAGTGTTTGCAAAGCTATCCTCAGATGTTCTTCATGTTCCTCTTTTGTCTTGGAATATATTAAGATGTCATCAATAAAGATGACGATGAATTGGTCCAGATATGGTTGAAAAACACTGTGCATAAGTTGCATAAATGCTGCTGGGGCATTAGTTAACCCGAATGGTATTATAGTGAATTCATAGTGGCCATAACGACTTCGAAAAGCTGATTTATAAATATCTTCTTCTTTAATTCTAAGCTGATAATAACCTGATCTAAGGTCAATCTTGGAGAAATATTCTGCTCCCGAAAGCTGATCGAAGAGCTCATCAATATGCGACAACGGGTACTTGTTTTTGATTGTGAGTTGATTCAGTCACCGGTAGTCGATGCATAGCCTGAGAGAACCATCCTTCTTCTTGACAAATTGAACTGGCGCACCCCAAGGGGATGCGCAAGGTCTAATGAAGCCCTTATCTAGAAGTTCCTGCAACTGCCTCTTTAGTTCTTTGAGTTCTGTGGGGGACATCCTGTAAAGGGCTATAGAAACATGTGCTGCTCCTGGAATGAGTTCAATAGTGAAGTTCACTTCCCTTTCGGGTGGTAAACTGGGTAATTCAGATGGGAATATATCTGGGAACTCATTTACAATAGGGATGTCTACTATGATGATTTCCTTGGATTTTGTAACAATGACAGAAGCAAGAAAAGCTTCACATCCTTGCGAAATAAGTTTGCAAGCGTGAAGAGAGGATATGATAGTGGGGTGTTTCTTGTATTTGATGCCAAGGAAAGAGAATCTTGGAAGACCTGAGTTTTGGAAGGATATAATCTTATTTCTGCAGTTGATCTAAGCATCATGATCTACAAGCCAATCTACCCCTAAAATGGCATCATAACCTTTCATGTTAAGGCATACTAGGTTTGCGGAAAGATTATGACATTCTACTATCACTTCGCTATTAAGATAATAGTCGGTAAGCTTTGTTCCAGAACCTATGGGTGTTGTAATAGCAAGATCTGAAGGTAAGGGAACTGATGCAATTGGTAATATTTTTATGAAAGTAGTGGAGATAAAAGAATTAGAGGTACCAGTATCAAATAGCACAAATACAGGACGAGAGCAAATTTGAAGAGTACCTTCCATAAGCCCACCAACCCTGGGCGCTTCCTCTTCTTCTAAAATGGCATTGAGGCGAGCTTGCCTCCTGCGTCCACCATTAGATGGCTGGTTTTTCATAAGGGGGTAATCCGACATGCGTTGCTCCCTGCTTCCACAACGTAAACATGCGTCGAGGCGCTTCCAACATTCTACAGCCAAATGGCCAAATTTTTCACAAAAAGTGCAAGCCGTGGTGACTTGCTCCTCCTCCTTAATCTTCTTATTCTTCTGGGAACTTCCACCGTTCCCGCTCTTGGATCGCTTCTTACTATCACGGCTTTTGTGAGGCTCCGTGATACTGAACCTTTCTTTCTTATAACGCCGATCAGATCGTCGGCTGGACTCTTCTCCTTTCCCCTTCAATTTCTTGACCTTTTCTAAGGTCCTTTCACATAAGTATGCCCGCTGAACCATTTCCGCATAAGTAAGATGTTTTGGGTCCCGAGCTGCTGAATGAAACCGGGCCATAACCCGTCCATAAATCGATTTGCCTTCAATAGATCGGTACTGATTAGATGCGGTGCATAAGGTGCTTGCCTTGAGAATTGTAACTCATATTCTGCCACTGTCATCATTCCTTGTCTAAGAGAGGCGAATGCCATAGCCTTTCTTTATTTCACATGCTCAGAGAAATACTTGGCACGGAACAAGGTGAGAAAACCATCCCATGTATGAGGTGCATCGGCCGGAGGTGCCGGAACCGACTTCCACCACGTACGGGCATCCTTGTTGAGTTGGAAAGTTGCAAGACGCACCTTCTCTTAATCGGTGTATTGGATGACGTCAAAGATACGGTTCATCTCATCAATCTAGTTCTCTGCTTCGTCCGGATTAGAAGAACCATAGAAACGCGGAGGGTTTAAACTCCAAAAATTACGGTGTAAATCACCAGCTCTTGCCCCTACGCCAGCTTGCGCCATAGTTTATAATGCTTGAGTAAGGCCGGCAACTGTTTGTTGCATGCCATTCCAATCTACGCGATGAGCCATGGTAATAATAAGGTACCTGAGAGAAATATAATAATTTATTATTTCTCATGAAATTTGGAAGAAAATAAATCTTAAAGCTAATTAACTATCTTATCTCGGGCTCTACCCAATTCTCACATGGATATGGAAATTTCTTCCTTAGTTCATAGGTAGGGGTCCTGAAACCTTGGACTTATCCTATGACATGATTCTTCTCCCTAAGTCCTGAGACTTAGGCTCTGATATCAACTTAACTGTCACGCCCCGAGCCTTTATTACAGCGGAAGACTCGCTCGAGGAACGCAAACAGCCGGCATGGTAAGCCTCTTGCAACCAAGAACGATCAGAGCGTAAGACAATCACACATAATGCAATTGCACAATAATTACTCAAACCTCAACTTATTTCATTAATAGTCAAGTATTCAATGACAACCACTAATTCAACTTCCACCATACTAGACTCAATAAATAGAAAAATTACATAGACTTAATATAAACAATGTAGACTTTCCTAAGTCTTCACCCTCAAATTGATATGACTTTCATTCGCTCTCGGATCCGCTACTTGTATAACTCGAATCCGAATTCGTATCACTTCCATCTCCTGAAAAAGATTAGAAATAGGTAATGAGCACACTTGCCCAGTAGGTATCTTCGCATCAACATGTAGGCACTATTAAAGTAATTAACATTTTTGCTCTAAAGAATCTAGGTAAAATCATGCGAATGCGATCACTCATGCAAATAACCAAAGTAACAAAGATGATTGTTTAAGATAGAATGTGAGTAAGTATGAACTAGCAAGAATGTCACAAGAACTGGATATGGCCTTTCATGAACAAGAACGTAACGAGAATGTACTAGCAAACCACATAATCATCACTCTAGCATCTTTTTCTTATGAGCAAGTACTTCGTGAATTTCTATGGAATATCAAGCAATCAAGCAAGAAAGTCATGTCGTGCCGTAGATTTTCACTTATTTATAAAGAAAGTACTCCCAGCGCAATGCGACGCCAGTAGCATCATATCCCTTGGTTTATAATAGTATGTTTCTGACAATCAGCCGAGGGGACTAGCATAGAGCCTTTGAATACAATCAGTGCTCGATCGCATCTTCGAGTATAAATCAAGCTATTTTCACGCATGTAACAATAAACTATGGCCAAGAATGTAATAAGCTCAATAAGCTCATGATAACAATACTTCAATGAATGAACGCTTCAATTTAGAATATGAGAGATCAAGAATGACTTATACTATGTTATGCTCATGGAAATCATTCGGCAACATAACGATACATTTCTTAACTTTCATAATTTAAATTAAGTTTCTTTGGACAATATGACAAGTCCTAGACCATCAATAATCCATCTAAGAACTTTAGAATATCAACCCTTTGGTCAAACCTTGGGTTAATGTATTCAAGAACTGTGACGGTCTTATATTGGGCCGTTATATAACGTGACGCTCCAATATAGGGCCGTTATAATGGTCTGAATCCCGAAACAAGAAATTGGACTCAGTATAATGTGACGGTCTTATATTGGGCCGTTAGACGAGCTTGACGGTCCAACATTGATCCGTTACATTTCCAGAAACCAGAAACCATCGATAGTGTTTTATGATGATTGGGCTTTCATGGTACAACCAACTCGGCGTCGTAGTGAGTCCTAATCCGTCAGAGCTTCTGCTGACAGTAAAAATAAGAAACTATTTCCATGCAAGAAGAATCATAATGACTAACTAGTCTAGTCATGATAAGCGAAGTAAAGGCCAGGTATATGCATAGGTTGCAATGAATGAACAAGATGATATCTATTATCTTTGGCTAGGCTAAAGGTATGCATGTATGCATGAACTCACTAAAACATGAAATTCATGATCTAGAGTGCATGAAATCAAGCAAAATCAGAGGGCTTTTATCCCTATCAAGATGTTTTTTCCGATCATGAGATGACCTACCTTTTAACTGAGCTTTAACTTTTCCAATTTATGACTGCAAGACACACCCTAATCTCTCCTTTCCTGGGATTTTTCAGCAACTTCACGTTGCCCTAGCTCCACAGCCTCTTGATCTAAGGGCGTGAAATTTAGAGGGTAAAAAGATGAAACTAAGGGGAACAAAAAGTTCTAAATAATCGAACTCTAATTACCTCGTTTAGATGTCCTAATCTCTTGATCTTCAGGGGACTTGCGTTCAGTTTCCTGGGTTGCTAAGGTCCGACCAGCAACTTTGGAAGCTTCAATCTCCTTGTTTGGTTGATCTCCTAGCACGAAATTTGGAGAGCTGTTAGACCTTAGTATTAGAAATAAAAAAGTTGCAAAGGACCTACCCAAAATTCTATCTCCTTACCTTGATTCTTTACGAGCCAAAAGTAAGGGTCGCTCAGTTCAGAATTGGGTTCTATTTGTAGGGATTTGGCTAGGGTTTGAGGATTAGATCAATTTTAGAGTCCTTAGTTGGCCAAAACCTGATCCCTAAGAGTCCTTAGCAACCTTGCACATCCTTCTAATTAGGTCTCTAGTAGATAGGATCCCAAAGTTCCATTCTTCTTGCAAGTTCTTCAACTTACGGAATCAGCACGGTGTAACGGTCGTGTCTAGGCGCGTTACATCATTGTAACGGTCTCTCGATAGACCGTTATATTCAACGTGTGCAAAGTTTCAATTTAATAAAACTCTTTTATTCATTTTATCTATATAATTATCAATAAAATTAGTATTTATCCTTAAAATTCATGAATAGGCTAAATAACCTTCTAGAATATGGGCCAAACTTAATGGGCTTGGTCTTTAAACCTTTTGGGTCTTAATTGAATAGGCTAGGCTAATTATTTAACACCATTGGGCCTTATAACCAATTTATTAGTTCAATATTTATTAATATATTTAGCCCTTATAAATTTTTAATAAATTCCAAGAAATTCCATAAATAACCAGAAATTATTTATATAAATTCTGGGGCACTACAACATCAAAGAGTCGTCGGGTTCTCTCCATGGGGAAAGAGAGGGGTACGTGCTCATGTCAGGGTCTCCACCCCAGATACCAGAGCGAACGCTCGCCCTGACTGGTGCTGGCCTCCCCTGCTTCAATGTCAGAGAGGGAGAATGTGGCCATCATATGGATCACGCTACCCGAGTAGTGAACCACACGCGCTGCTTTAGCGGGCCTGGACCACATATGTGGTTGCGGAGGATCGACGAGACCACTCTTCATTTTAATGAGACTGTCTTGGATCAGCTTCTGTGCCTGAGTCTTGAAGACATAGCAATCTTCAATTGGGTGACCCATCATGCGATGATATGGGCAACTGCCAAGATCATCGATCTTCAGAGCCTCGTCCGGCTTGCGGACTTCTAGCAGCTCGACAATCTTCTGGGCTATGCAGAGGTTGAAGAGCATCTTCGTATGTTCCTTCTTAAAGGAGAAGGGTGTCTTCATACGCTTCGAGAAGGAAGGAGCGGCCGGCTTATCTGCTGGCTTCTCATCAAAGCTGCTTGGCTCGGCCTTCTTATTGGATTTGGCAGCGGGGGTGAACTCGATGATGTTCACCTCCTTACCAGACTGGCGTTCTCGCGTTTGTTTACCCTTTGCTGAAATATAGCTCGGGTTATCGACAAAGAACATCTCGATTTCGGCGACTACCGAGTTGAGCTGGTCGATGACTTTGATATTGGTGCTGAGAAGCTTCTCACTGACCTCGGCTGCCAAGGCTCGACGGCATATGGTAATGGCATCTTCCTGGACTGGTGGGTTGACACACCTCATGCTGAGGTCTCACCATTTCTTGATGAAGTCGAGGGCACTCTCACCCTTCTTCTACCGGAGAGAGTAGAGCTCGGCCAGGGAGATCTTTCGCTCGGCCGTTTGAAAGCGATCTAGGAACTTCTTCTGGAGATCTGCCCAGTCGATGATCGAGTTGGGCTTCAGGCGGGAATACCATTGGAAGGCCGTTCCTGTGAGTGAAGTGGCGAAGTAGCGAAAGAGATATGACTCATCCAACACTAGTTCCCCCATGGCCGTAACATAGTAGGCTAAGTGTTCATGCGGAGAGCCTTGCCCGTTGAACTTCTGTAGCTTTGGGGGCTTGACGTACTCCAGAGGGAGCTTTTTCAACTGGTGGTGAAGCGGGTAGGGCACACTATAGAGATCTATAGTGGCAACCCCTTCGCCATACTGGGTGAGCTTTGTCTCGACAATCCGCTCGATCATCTGGCGCTGTGCCATAAGACTTTCTGGCACTGGCGTGTTGGAGGCTCGTGGTTAAGCTTCGACTGGGGGCGTGCCAAACCCAGCTGCTATCGGGGTTCGGGCAATTGTAGCTGAGGTGTTGGCACCATCGCGCCAAGCTGGCGGCGCTAATGCTTCGGCCGGAGGCCTAACAGGTGGCTGAGAGTGAAGGTCCCGTTCCTGAAGGAGATCTTGTAGGAGGGCCTTCAAATGCTGGTTCTCTTTCACGAGAGTCTCGAGGGTCACTTCTTGAACCTCGTTTGTGGGAGGGTCGTTGTTGACCGGTTCCGTGTTGATAGGTGGGTCACAGTCCTCAACTGGGACTTCTTCTGCACGTTCCGATGCCTGCGGCCCGGTAGAAGTGCCAATGTGACATGTTGGGGCAGACTGCTGGGCCTAATGACGTAGCCTCCTAAAATGGGATAGGGGCTGGTTCAGGTCATCAGACTGGGTGTCGGGTTAGTGTCCCGTGGTATAGCACGCGAACACCCGAACCGCGTCGTTGATGAACAGGGATGTCCGCTTTCTCCGAGGATGTTCCTCAGGGTGGACGGGTGCCCCCAGCCTATCAAAGACCGAGGTGCGTTGCAGAGGAGCCTCCCTCCCGATGTCGGCCTGAGGAGAACTCGAGATGGGTTACTAGCGGATCCGAGAACGGGCCCTTCTTTGCCTCCGCTTGCCCGAGCGGGGGACATTGGATGACTAGGCGTCGTCAGACGGCGTAGTTGTAGGATCAGTTGAGTCTTGCCTGATGCCGCATCTGAGCGCTCGGATGGGGTTTCTAATACGTGCCCCTCAAACGGCTTGAGCTTCTTCCGAGGTGACCCAGATTTTTCTCAAGTCGGGTTGCCGGTCTCCCTTGTCGCTGTCTCTCTGTCGTGTTGACTTAAGAGCTCGTGAATCAGGCTGGGATGGATGCTGCCGGGCTACCACCGGGGCGCTCGCTCCTTTGAGCTTCGCCTTGTCCTATCGCGGTAGCCACAGGAGGTCAAAACGGTTGGAGGTAGGAACCGTAAAAATGGTCCGTTCCTGAGGTACGATTGGTTCGCCTCCATTGAGGCGAATCCGTAGGTCACCGACAAGAATAGTCTTGCCTGAGTTGCTGGTGGCGGATGCGAGTCGCCTGCCTTTACGGCTGTGGCGATGTTTCTTCTGGGGAGCCGAGGAAGACCTTGCCCCAAGGTGATAGACTGAGAAGACCTGATCTACGGTGACTGGCAGCATGGGACTTCTGGGCAGAAGTGCCGAGATCGACCTTTGAGATGCGGAGCCCGTACCAAGAGTCAATGGCTGAGTGACTCGGGAGTGAGCTCTCGCCCAGGCTGATAGGGGTGTCGTCGATGCCCGAAGTGGCACTCTTGCACCGGGGACCGATGTTGTGGAAGATACTGAAGTGCCGACAACCCGAGGTCGTAAGCCTATGTCAAGTGTCGGCATAGCCCAAGCGTGAGGTTGAAGGCCCGTAGTGGGCGCTGAGGTTGCCATATCCCAAAGGGGAAGACCTATGCTGGGAGTTGGCATTGCTAGATTGTATGGGGAAAGACCCCGTGGTGGGGCTGGGAGGCTAGGGACCCGGTGCAGAGAACCCACATTGGGTGCCGGCCTTGACAAGGCCCAGGGTTGTATGCCCGGGCTGAATGCTAGGGAGCCTTGAAATTGGGGTTGAGAACCCGTGTTGAGTGTCGGCTTGGTCTGGGCTCGGGTCGGAGGGCCTGAGTAACATGCTGGAGAGCCTTGAACCTGGGATCGGAGATCCATATCGGAACAGGCTTGACCGAGACTCAGGGTCGGAAACCTGAGCGAAGTGTTGAGGGGCCAGGAATCTGGGGCAGAGAGCTCGTATCGGATGCCCGTGCTGAGGAACCTCATCCCCTGGGTGGAAGACCTGCGAGGAGGGTAGGTTCCGCTGGGACTAGGAACCGAGAGCCCGAGTAAGATATTGAGGAGCCGCGAACCCGGGGCTGGGAGCCCGTGTCGGGTGCCGACTTTGCTAGCGCTCGGAGCGGAAGCCCCGAGCAGAGTGCTGGAGTAGTGACCGAAGTTCAGGGCGCGGAGCCCGTGCTGGAGGTCAGTCGGAGCTGGGCCCGAGAGCTGACGCTTGACCCGGCTAGAGACGGCCGGGGACCCCTAGGGGGGCCGACGGTGGCGGTCCCGAACTTGGTGCTCGGGTGGGCCACCGGTGCTGGCGATGTGCATGGCGTATTGGCCACGGGAGCCGGCAGAGGAACTGAGATTGGCTGCGGAGTAGCCATAGGGATTATGCCTAAGAAGTAGGGTGATCCAATAATAGGGGCGAAGCTTTCGAAAGCAATATGTGTTGCCAAATAACCCACCTGTGCATGGGTGGCGATGACAATAGGGCCATAAGTAATGGCCGCCATGGTCGCTAAAGTACTGGAACACTGGTGACTGGGGAGGCGACGGTCGCTGATAGTCGTCGGGCGCGGTCTGGCAGTCGGAATGCGAACTGAGTGCTGCTGGAAAATGCGCGCGAGTACCCTCCTCTGCCTCTCTTGCAAGGATAGGAAAAGGGCACCAGGACTTCAGGGTTGGCACATGCTTTTCTTCAGTAAAAAGAAGGAAGTCGGGAGACATCCCACCGGGCGTGCCATCCTCTTTGTTGCGGGGGTTTTTATGCTGATGACCGAGATGAAGGTAGGAATACAACGGGGAAGGAAAATACGGGAGTTTGATGTATCTCGGGTATCCTCCTCTACGGTTGTATGCCCCTCACGGTGGTACCGGGCACTCTCCTTTTACAGAAAGTTGAAAGGGGTCGAATGGCATGGAAATATCAAGGTGTAAGTTAGCTAGACAGGGTGCGGGCGTGCCAGTCGATTTCTCGACAATCACCTATGGAACCAGGGGTTGATCGGGGAAGCATCGCCAGGACGCGGCATGTGGGCTCGAGGGATCGGATGACATGTGGATAGAAGAGGTTCCACGGGTGGGAGTGCGCAGGCGATTGTGGGAATCGTGTACTGGACGTCTTCCCCCACCAACCGCAAGCAATCGGTGTTTATTTACATCTGATTAAATCCGAACACCTTCGTTCTGTGCCGAAGAAAAGTCTGTATGTGTCTGAAGCCATGGGTAGAGGGCCGGGAGCATTCTGCATCTGTGGGTGTGCTTTCGACTGGGAGGCATTTGCTGGGGTTAGAGATATTTTACACACGTGCTGAGTGGTGTAGGTAGAAAGCTGGGGCCCATGTATGGACGCTTGTATTCAACTGGTTTGATGCTGTATGAGAGTCACACGGGATTTACAAATAGGCCGAGGGGGTCGAAGTATAATGGCACAAGCCGCGGGACAATGCCGGCGCATGGGTCGGTCCCCGGGTCAATGCGTAATAAGGCGGATATCTGCGTGTTTTACAAAGGCTCTCCATGAGGAGATTGAGACAAGCCCGACTGGCTAGGTGGCAGGGGTGGTCGTGGGCTGGCGCCTGATAGAGGTTGAACGTTGCTCAAAAATGAACGGCCGGGTTCGGGCCACGGGTGGCGAATGTCATCATGCTGAAGAGTTGAGGCGACCCCGGGTATATGACTCACAGGCCATGGTCTGGCTAACTTGAGTCATTAGTCAAAGTAGTCGGCGGCCAGCTCGGAGCGAGCGATAGGCACACGGTTCCATGTCAGAAGTAGGTGCGACATCATGGCATGTGCATAGCCACTGTGGGTTGTCACACACGGGCGGACCTGGGATGCGGGTGTATTCGCCGTTGTCATAACGCCTTACATGCAATGGGAGTGGATAGGTGTGCGATGGCTAGACGCCGCGTGAGGGAAGTATGTGTGACATACCCTCAGCATGTACAAGCCGATCAACAAGCCAACCACGCGCGCACTTAGCTCCTCGCATCCTCGACCCTTGTTGGATGCCTGCGGAGGAACTCCGAGGGTGCAGCAGTTAGGTCGTGGGTTCTCCTGTTGCTGTATGCATGCATCTCATATCATTCCCCCTTGAGCTTCTAAGGGGTGGGATTTATAGGAAGTTGAAGGGGCTGGGAAGGGTTTAGGCAGACTAAGTTGAGGGCTAGGTTTGGTCCGGGTAAACCCTTGAAAACTATTTTATTTTTTTATTGTTTACGAAGTGGGGGAGGGAGGGTTTAGGCGGACCAGCCCAAGGGGTCTGGTCCGCCTAAACCCCTCACGGAGGGGTTTTTTTGATTAAATTTTTTTTTTTTGTTATAGGATAGGTTTGGGTGGACCAGCCTGGGGGGGCAGGCTGGTCCGCCTAAACCCATGGGGTTTAGGCGGACTGGGCATGGGCTAGGGTTTGTTTTTATTAAAAAAACTCTTTTTATTTGTTTTACTGGGGGTTTAGGCAGACCAGCCTTGGGGGTGAGGCTGGTCCGCCTAAACCCCCCCCAGGGGGTTTAGGCAGAGCAGCCTGGAGGTCCAGGCTGGTCTGCCTAAACCCTCCCCTAGAGGGGGTTTAGGCAGATCAAGGTGAGAGGGAGAGAGGGGGCGGTCCCCACCTCTATAAAAATTGGATTTTTCCTATTTTCTTCCTACTTTAACCAAGAAGAAGAAGAAGAAAAGTACAAAAATACTGGGAGGATACGTGGATGCTTGTGCATGTGGCTGAGCGCTTGTGCTAACCCGCGTGCTTCCTCGTGAGCTCGGGCTTCATTCTTCGCGACTCCTTTCACGCACGGGTACGCTGACGAACCTCGCACGAACCTCATGAACTGGGAATGTGAACTGGGAGTAACTGGGACTGGGGGATGGCTGTGGGGCCACCAAACTGGGTGGAGGGCGTGCTCCCCAAGGGAGGGGTTCGCCCTCCCAGGGAGTGACCGCGCCCAGGGTGAACTCTCCCCGGGTGAGCCGTCGCCCCACGAGGTGGCCCTCGAGGGTCTCCTTTTGTTGTATGGGGGTGTCCTTTAAGGGACAGAGGGCTCTGGGATGTTGGGATTAGCCCTCGGGGGCTGTTGTTGTGGAGTCGTAGCTATCGCTCGCAAGGTGTTCGGGTAAATGCCCGACACACCTCGGGGTGTCGATCGGCTTAGGTGAATGACTGGCAGGCCTTAGATTTGGCACGGGGCTGAGGGTATAAGCTCGTGGGAGCTGGGAAAAGGCATCTTGGGTACGTGGGCCAGGCCTCGTGGTGCGTGCCACATTGCACGGTGGGCTGGCAGAGTAGCCCCAGGTTGGCCCGGGAGCTAATGGTAAGTGGCTCGTCGCCGCATGTCTGAGGGTCAGGAGCGGTCCCGACTTGCTGGAGGGTTATTGGAGAACCCGACTGGTGTGTTGGAGCTGTGGGTTGACCCACGGTTTGTTGTGGAAGGGCTGCGATATACCCGCCCACCGAGTGTTCGGGGAAATGCCCGACACGAGCCGTATACATGCGCTGCGGACCTCCAAAGCCTGTGGTTGACTTAGATGAGTCTTCCTTTGACCTTGGAGGGCTGGGAGAAGGTGTCTTGGGGTAGGCCCCGGCCTTGTTTGCTGGGTGCCGCGTGGCACGACTTGTAGTCGGGTTGGCCCGGGTGGCCGTGTTGAATGCGGGAAAATCCGCCACTGAGTGATCAGGGGTAGTCCCAACCAATTGTTGATGTCACCGTATGTCATGGCTAGCTGGTCGGGACCCATGACCGGGCCAAGCAAGTTCTAGGAGAGGCCGGATAGCCCATGCCTTAAAGGTGTTCTGGGAAATTCCCGAACCCTTATCTTTTAATATTTTACTGGGAAATTATCTGGGTACAACAATAGTATATCTCCCCACTATCGGGAGTAGGATAAGAACCGTGCCCACGATCCATGGACAGAGGGCGATCCATGACACACCACCAAAGGAGACGTGCATTCGTGAAGGAGATATCACATTGCATATGTGCATAGTTTAAATCAGAATCTACACCCAGGAGAACCTCTTTGTAGTGTGAGAGTGCAGGTATATGAGCAGCGAACCCTAGACTTAGGGACATGCCGCCGTTCTAAGTAACACTAGAAAATTACACTAGTGCCTACCCATATCTTTGAGGCTTTTGTCTTTTGGTAGCTTCATATAGCCCCCTTTGTTTATTCTTAAGTTTGGGTTTCACTGTTCGACACGAGTCTCCTCATATGTCTCAATGGGGATTCCTGGATACTAAGATCCATCCTTTATCATGATTTCATTGCAGAGTTTGTTTCACCATTTTGCACGAGTTTCTTCATTTGTTTCAGTGGGGATTCCCAGCTTCCTGGATTCACATTCTCCTATTGTGATTTTATCGCGGAGTTCGCTTCACCATTCTACGTGAGTTTCCTCATTTGTTTCAGTGGGGATTCTCGGCTTCCTGGATTCACATCCTCCTATTGTTCATCATTTTTTCGTTTCATCATCATCATCATTATTATTATTATTATTATTATATTATTATATTATTATTATTATTATTATTATTATTATTATTTATGAAAGGGGGTAGGTAGCTTTTTCCTCACGATTGCCTTTCTGAGTGAGTATAGGCATTCGAGCATCTATAGAGTGCTAGGTAGAATTTATGGCATCCCTACGGCTAAGAATCACCACTCATATGTGTGCAGAGTGTGGGAGCTTTGTCTCGGGTGTAGTTCATGAGTTATGTTAGCAACACAATTGTGACTCTTTTCCTAGATGCATGCACTCACCGCAGGTCAGTGTTTCATCCCTTAGTGTGTGCTGTGACGTGCACATCTCCTTGGATCGGGGCAACATTATTTAGCAAGGAGATGTGGTCATAGAAAATTCAAAGACATGATATTATAGTATAGGCAAGCACGCAAATAGGGCGAACAAGCATTCAAGATCATGCAAAAGAAGTTTTTTTAGTTCCAGTATTATTATTGTTGTTGTTTTTTGGTTATTTTTTAATTTTATTTTATTATTATTATTATTATTATTTTGTTTGTTTTTTTGTTCTTATCGTATCATTACTATTTTATTAAAGGCTTGATGGGAATATTTGCTTATTGATTATTTGTAAGCATGACATTAATGCTGAGGCAAGGAAAGAAGGGCCTTGATGTATTGAGGTAAGTCCGTCGGGACGAAAGAGATTGGTGTTGGCCAAAGGCGAGCCATTTAGTTCATTGGCTCGGACGGAAGGTCCGGGCCAAAGGTGGGATAATCATTGGCTAAGGCAAAATGTCTAGTCCGCTAGTTGAGTATCTGTCGGCTAGGATGTCGATGAATGGGCATCTGCTGGCTTCAGTGCTAATGATTTGGACATCTGTTGGCTCGACCGCCAACCGCTTGGATATTGAACATCTCTCGGTCTTGACGTCGATGGTTGATCATCTGTTGGCTTGATTGCCAATAACTGGACATCTGAACATCTATCGGCTTGGTCGCCGATGGCTTGACATCTATCGGTTTAAGTACCGATGGCTTGAACATCGAACATCTGTCGGCTTAAGCACCGATTGGCTTGGACATCTATCGGCTTGAGCCCCAATCGACTTGGACATCTATCGGCTTGAGCCCCTATCGGCTGAACATCTATCGGTTTGAACCCCGATTGACTGAACATCTATAAGTTTGAACCCTGATTGGCTGAACATCTATCGGCTTGAGCCCCGATCGGCTGAACATCTATCGGTTTGAACCCCGATTGGCAGAACATCTATCGGCTTGAGCCCCGATGTAACACCCCTAATTTTTTCTAAAAATTATTCAAGAATTTTCTAGGATTAAATATAATTATTAAGCATTTAAAATGGCTTAATGGACTATTAAAAGAATTATGGGACAATTAAATCAATTTAAAGGCCCTATATTAACCAAAGGGTTCAGCCTAAATCAAATAGGGCCAAAGACCCAATTCCAAGACCTTTAGGCCCAAGCCCACTTCTAGAGACGTAATTAGGGTAATTTACGGAATTAAATTGGATAAATAGATTGATAAAAAGGATAAATTGGAGATAATAAGAAAATCTGAAAATTTTGGAATAAACGCTTAAATGCAATCTATCGCACGACTGCTATATCATAATAGCGGTCCCCATTCGACTGCTACTATGTTCCGTGAATGGAGGTGTTAGAAGTGTGAAAAAATAAGATTTTTCTCATCCCAATCTCTATGATTCGAAGCAACCTAGTATAGAAACCTTGTCTAAGACTCTTGGGGATTGATCCTACTCTAAGTTAGGACTCCTAGATCGATCTAATCCTTCAAACCCTTGCAAACCCTATAAATAGGACCCAGGTTCGACCTGTACGAACCCTCATTTTGGATCGCGTTGTTCGATGGTAAGTCATGGGTATTTCATGTTAGTCTTTTAGACTTTATTATTCTCCTTTGTTTTGTCTAACTCCCCTCAAAATCTCGTGCTAGGAGGACACACTATTGGAGAGTTAGAAGCCCTACAAGTTGCTGGTTTGCTACAGTCCGCACAAGAACCAGTGTGGCCGTCCAGAAAAGATATAGAGACCTAATCGAGGTATTTAGAAGTTCATTCTTTAGAATAATTTGTTAACCTTTATATCTTCTACCTGCCCTCCAAATTTCATGGACTTAGGTCAAGTGGTTAAGTAGAACGATGGACGAGAAGTTGATAGTTTAGCATAAGATGTGTAGAAACTAGGGTCGACTTCCAGTCAAAAATTTAAAGTCCAGAGATCGAATCAAAGGTAGGTTATCTCGTAAAATGGCTTAAATATCAAGTTAGGAGTAAAAGCCCTCTGCTTCCATGTGATTTCATGCATTATACACGGAGTATTTCATGGTTTACTACGACTGCACATCTAGGTTATTTTTGCATGCATAGTCCTGCACCTTCAAATTAAAGATAAGAACTTCGACATGATCCATGTATTTCCATGCACCCTCTTCATTATAAACATGTTCTTACATGTTATCCATTCGTTTCCCATGCTTTTTATGAATTTATTGCCCTAGGATAGGCCTTGCACTCGATAGCTATGTGCTGTCTGATGCAGGATAGAAACAGTCTACCAAGGACGGCTAAACTCTAATAGCGGTTCCCAAATGACTGCAACTATATAAAAGCGGTCCCAATAAGACGGCTACTATATTTCAGTTTCGTACACTCTATTAACTCCAAATAGATTGCAGATTGACCCTATTGTATATATGTTAAGCCTAGTTAATGAGGCTCTATTCCTAGTTACGACTTTACCTTTATGAATTTGGTTATATTATTTATCCATCATGATAGATTTCATGTCCTTAATGTGTCTTAAACCTATTTTAAACTTATGTTACTTTCATGCCAAAATCATATAGTTTGTATTAAATTGAATTTCCACGTGGATTATGAGACTTGTTTTATGCATGTTTTGATCGCTATTTTACACGATCCACTCTCACCTTGAGTCTTTCATAAGTACATAGTGCGTACTCCGGTGCGTGGCTATTAGTTACACTTTGCACATATTAGGCACACAATCTTGGACTTGTGATCCTCTCCGTTGTGTATTCCTTCCACCGGACTAGGTGATCTTGTTTCAAGACCTCCGTAAGTCTCCGCGAGCTTGGGATTCCCACTAGGACGTTGAGCTGGTTGTACCCTCAAAGCTTAATTATCTAGAAAGCACTTATCGGCCTTTTTCTGTGTCTGTTTAGTCGCGACCATCAGGCGACCGCTACTGTCAATAAGCGGTCATCCCGTGGCCTGGTTAGTCCAGATTTCACCACTACATCGACTCTTCTTTCTTTGGTGTCGACTCTGTCATAGAAACGGTCTGGGCATGACCGCCTCTTTATAGAAACAGTCCTGGCATGACCGCCACTTAAAGAAACGGCCTCGATATGACTATTTTATGTCTAAGTATTGATTAACCCAAGGTTTGACCTAAGGGTTGATTTTCTTATGTTCCTAGATGGTCAATTGATTATCTAGAACCCCAGACCTTGTTCAATAAGTTATTAATGAATTATGAAAGTTAAGGAATATGCTGTTATGCTGCCGGATTTCTTCCATAGTATGACCTTGTCATTAAATCATCATTGATCTCATGATTTCAAGTGGAACATTCTTACCTTGACATCATTATCATGAACTTATTGTTGAATTGTACATTATTGGCTGAACTTTAGTGATATTTCTCGTGGAAGTAGCTTGATTTTATAACGTGAAGATGCAGATCGGGCACTGATTGTGTCCAAGGGCTCCATGCTAGCCCCCTCGGCTAATTGTCGAAAACGTGCTGAAAACCATGGGGTACGATGATACTGGCGTCACATTACGCTGGAAGTACTTGTTTTTATAGACGAGTGAAAACCATGAGGCAATCTAATGAAATTACATTCTTACGTGTTAGGTGCCTTTCTAGTGCATAGCCTTTATGGTTATGAAAAATGCATTCTCGTTACATTCTTGTACGTGAAAAGCCATATTTACATTCATGCTATATTCTTTCTTGATCATATTCCTAGTCTACATGAACTCTCATATCTCGTCTTGATCATGTCTTGTTACTTGTGTTACTTTGGTTTATATCGCATGTTTTACCGTATTTTTTTATCTTATTTTCTAGAGCTAAAATGTTAATTACTTAAATATTACCTTCATGTTGATACGAAGATACATACTGGGCAAGTGTGCTCATTCCATACTTTTTCAATCTTTTTAGGACATTCTAACGGGTCGGATTCAGATTATTCAAGTGATGCATCCGAGAGTGATCGATGGTTCGAGAGAAGCCGTAGTTAGTCTAGTCAAGAGTCAATTATGTAATTTTTACTTTATTGAGTCTGGTTAGTCAAAGAGTCTTTGTAAACTTTTCATTATGATTCAATAAAAGTCAAGGTTTTTGGATTATACCCTCTTGTGTTCACTTTTGTGTGTGAATGATTAGCGCTTTGATTGTTATTATCACTTGAGGCTTCTCTTGCCGGCTGTTCACGTTTTCGATTAGTTCCGCTACATAATCTCAGGGCGTGATAGTTAAAGTGGTATCAGAGCCTAGGCATAAGTAAGTCCTAAGAAAATGTCATGTCATAGGCTAAGTCCAACATTTAAGGACCCACACCTATGAACTAAGGAAAGGAATTTCCAAACCCATGTGAGATCGGGTAGAGCCCCGGGATGAGATAGTTAATTAGAAATTATCTGTAGGTCAATTCCCCTTCACTCTATAGGAATTAACAAATTATTCTTCTTCTCGGGTACCCCCCCCATCCTCATAATGGCTCACTGTGTCAACTGGGACGAGATGCAACAAACTATTGTGGGTCTCACCCAAGCTCTCCAAACCGTGGCCCAAGCTGGCGCTCGAGTAGGCGGGGGTAATTTACACGATAATTTATGGAGTTTGAACCCTTCGCGGTTTTCTGGATCATCTAACCCTGACGAAGCAGAAAATTAGATTGACGAGATGAACAGTATATTTGAGGTCATGCAATGCACCGACCAAGGGATGGTCCGTCTCGCCACATTCCAATTGAATAAAGATGCCTGTACTTGGTGGGAGGCACAACCTCAAAATGATCAACTTACTTGGGAGGAATTTCCTACACTCTTCCGTGCAAAGTACTTCTCCGAGCACGTCAAAGAAAGAAAGGCCGCTGAATTCGCTTATCATCGCCAAGGCATGATGTCCATGGGGGAATATAAACTTCAATTCTCTCGACTGGCACCATAAGGTACTCACTTGGTTAGCACATATCTCTTAAAAGCTAATCTATTCATGGACGGTTTAAGGCCCGGCTTTATTCAACAACTTGGGCCTCAAAATATCCATACATATACAGAAATGGTCCAACGGGCACATTTATGTGAAAGGACCCTAGAGAAGATAGGAAGTTCTGGGGGAACAAAGAAAAGTCGAGCCGAAAACATGATAGGCGAGAGGAAAAAGAAGAAAGGTTTAGCATCATGGAGGATGACAAACCCCATCACAACAAGAGGTCCCGCAATGGGAATGGTAATGGTAAAAGAAATAGTAATGGAAAAAGGAATGGCACTGACAATGGCGATGGAAAAAGTAAAAGAGTTAAGGAAGAAGAAGAAAAGCAAGTCAAGGAGGCTTGCTCATTCTGTGAGAAGTTCGGGCACACGGCCGAAGAATGCTGGAAGCATCTCAGCGCTTGTCTCAAATGTGGAAGTCGGGAATATCGTTTTCCCATATGTCCTCTCATAAAGGAACAATCTTCAAGGGATAACAATGGACGCGGGCGACGAGGCCGACTAAATGCCATCTTGGATGGGGAAGGTAAGGCGATTGAAGTACCATCTTGACTTATTTACATATTAGCATTGCCTTAATTATCAGTTCGACTAATTAAACACACGCTCCATAAAATTCATGCAATGAATTTGGGGACCAAATTCTTTTTAAGTGGGGGAGGGTGTAACACCCCTAATTCTTTTAGAAATTATTCATGAATTTTTTAGGATTAAATATAATTATTAAGCATTTAAAAAGGATTAATGGGCTATTAAAAGAATTATGGGATAATTAAATCAATTTAAAGGCCCTATATTAACCAAAGGGTTAAACCCAACTCAAATAGGCCCAAAGACCCAATTCCAAGACCTTTAGGCCCAAGCCCACTTCTAGAGATGTAATTAGGGTAATTTACGAAATTAAATTAGATAAATAGGTTGATAAAAAGGATAAATGGGAGATAATAAGAAAATCTGACATTTTTGGAATAAACGCCTAAACGCGGTCTATCGCACGACCGCTATATCATAATAGCGGTCCCCATTCGACCGCTGCTATGTTCCGTGAATGGAGGTGTTAGAAGCGTGGAACATTTTGATTTTTTCCATCCCAATCTCCATGATTCGAAGCTACCTGACATGGAAACCTAGTCTAGGACTCTTGGGGATCAATCTTACTCTAATTTAGGACTCCTAGATCGATCTAATCCTTCAAACCCTGGCAAACCCTATAAATAGGACCCAGGTTCGACCTACGTGAACCATCGTTTTGGCTCACGTTGTTTGACAGTAAGTCATGGGTATTTCATGTTGGTCCTTTAAAGTTTATTGTTCTCCATAGTTTTGTCTAACACCCATGAAAATCTTGTGCTAGGAGGACTCGCCGTTGGAGAGTTAGAAGCCCTACAAGTTACTGGTTCGCTGTTGTCCGCACAGGAACCATTGTGGCCATCCAGCAAAGATCTAGAGATTGGAAGCCCTAATCTAGGTATTTAGAAGTTCATCCTTTATAAAAATTTGTTAACCTTTATATCTTCTACCTACTCTCCAAATTTCATGGATTTAGGTCAAGTGGTTAAGGAGAACGAGGGACGAGAAGTTGCTGGTTTAGCACAGGATGTGCAGAAACTAGGGTCGACTTCCAGTCATAAATTTGAAGTCTAGGGATCGAATCAAAGGTAGGTTATCTCATGAAAAGGCTTAAACATCAAGTTAGGAGTAAAAGCCCTCTGCTTCCTTATGATTTCATGCATTATACACAGAGTGTTTCATGGTTTACTACGATTGCGCATCTAGGTTATTTCTGCATGCATAGTCCTGCACCTTCAAATTAAAGATAAGAACTTTGGCATGATCCATGTATTTCCATGCAACCTCTTCATTATAAACATGTTCTTACATGTTATCTATTCGTTTCCCATGCTTTTTATGCATTTATTGCCCTAGGATAGGCCTTGCACTCGATAGCTATGTGCTGTCTGATGCAAGATAGAAACGGTTTACCAAGGTCCGCTAAACTCTAAAAGCGATTCCCAAATGACCGCTACTGTATAAAAGCGGTCCCAATAAGACCACTACTATTAGAAACAGTCCTCATAAGACCGCTACTATATTTCAGTTTCCTACACTCTGTTAACTCCAAACAGATTACAAATTGACCCTATTGTATATATGTTAAGCCCAGTTAATGAGGCTCTATTAATAGTTATGACTTTACCTTTATGAACTTGGTTATATTGTTCATCCATCATGATAGATTTCATGTCCTTAATTTGTTTTAAACATATTTTAAACTTATGTTACTTTCATGCCAAATTGAATTTCCACATGGATTATGAGACTTGTTTTATGCATGTTTTGATCGCTATTTTACACGATCCACTCTCACCTTGAGTCTTTCATAAGTACATAGTGCGTACTCCGGTAAGTGGCTATTAGTTACACTTTGCACATATTAGGCACACAATCTTGGACTTGTGATCCTCTCAGTTGGATATTCCTTCCACCGGACTAGGTGATCTTGTTTCAAAGCCCCCGTAAGTCTCCGCGAGCCTGGGATTCCCACTAGGACGCCGAACTGGTTGTATCCTCAAAGCCCAATTGTCTAGAAAGCACTTATCAACACTTTTCTGTGTCTGGGTAGTCGCGACCATCAGGCGATCGCTACTGTCAATTAGCGGTCATCCCGTGACCGCGTTAGTCCAGATTTCGCCACTACATCGACTCTTCTCTCTCTGGTGTCGACTCTGTCATAGAAACGGTCTGGGCATGGCTGCCTCCTCATAGAAACGGTCCTAGCATGACCGCCACTTAAAGAAACGGCCCCGATATGACTATTTTATGTCTAAGTATTGATTAACCCAAGGTTTGACCTAAGGGTTGATTTTCTTATGTTCCTAGATGGTCAATTGATTATCTAGAACCCCACACCTTGTTCAATAAGTTATTAATGAATTATGAAAGTTAAGGAATATGCCGTTATGCTGTCGGATTTCTTCCGTAGTATGACCTTGTCATTAAATCATCCATGATCTCATCATTTCAAGTTGGAACATTCTCGGCTTGACATCGTTATCATGAACTTATTGTTGAATTGTACATTACTGGCCGAACTTTATTGATATTTCTTATGGAAGTAACTTGATTTTATAACGTGAATATGCAGATCGGGCACTGATTGTGTCCAAGGGCTCCGTGCTAGCCCCCTCGGCTGATTGTCAAAAACATGCTGAAAACCATGGGGTACGATGATACTGGCGTCGCATTGCGCTGGAAGTACTTGTTTTTATAGACGGTTGAAAACCACGAGGCAATCTAGTGAAATTACATTCTTGCGTGTTAAGTGACTTTCTAGTGCATAGCCTTTATGGTTATAAAAAGTGCATTCTCATTACATTCTTGTTCGCGAAAGGCCATATTTACATTCATGCTATATTCTTGCTTGATCATATTCCCAGTCTACATGAACTCTCATATCTCATCTTGATCATGTCTTGTTACTTGTGTTACTTTGGTTTATACCGCATGTTTTACCGTATTTTTTTATCTTGTTTTCTAGAGCTAAAATGTTAATTACTTAAATATTACCATCATGTTGATACGAAGATACCTACTGGGCAAGTGTGCTCATTACCTACTTTTCCAATCTTTTCATGGCATTCTAGCGGGTTGGATTCAGATTATTCAAGTGATGGATCTGAGAGCGATTGATGGTTCGAGAGAAGCCGTAGTTAGTCTAGTCAAGAGTCAATTATGTAATTTTCACTTTATTGAGTCTGGTTAGTCAAAGAGTCTTTGTAAACTTTTCATTATGATTCAATAAAAGTCAAGGTTGTTGGATTATACCCTCTTGTGTTCACTTTTATGTGTGAATGATTAGTGCTCTGATTGTTATTATCACTTGAGGCTTCTCTTGCCAGCTGTTCATGTTTTCGATTAGTTCCGCTGCATAATCTCAGGGCGTGATAGTTAAAGTGGTATTAGAGCTTAGACATAAGTAAGTCCTAGGAAAATGTCATGTCATAGGTTGAGTCCAAGATTTAAGGACCCACACCTATGAACTAAAGAAAGGAATTTCCAAACCCATGTGAGATCGGGTAGAGCCCAGGATGAGATAGTTAATTAGAAATTATCTCTAGGTAAATTCCCCTTCACTCTATAGGAATTAACAAATTGTTCTTCTTCTCAGGTACCCCCCATCCTCATAATGCCTCATCGTGACAATTGGGATGAGATGCAACAAACTGTTGCGGGTCTCACCCAAGCTCTCCAAATCGTGGCCCAAGCTGGCGCTCGGGTAGGCACGGGTAATTTACACGATAATTTCTGGAGTTTGAACCCTCCGCGGTTTTCCGGATCGTCGAACCCTTAGGAAGCAGAAAATTGGATTGACGGGATGAACAGTATATTTGAGGCCATGCAATGCACCGACCAAGGGAAGGTCCATCTCGCCACATTCCAATTGAATAAAGACGTATGTACTTGGTGGAAGGAAAAACCTCAAAATGGTCAACTTACCTGGGAGGAATTTCTTGCACTCTTCTGTGCAAAGTACTTCTCCGAGCACGTCAAAGAAAGAAAGGCCCTTGAATTCGCCTATCTTCGCCAAGGCATGATGTCAGTGGTGGAATATGAACTTCAATTCTCTCGACTGGCACCATATGCTCCTCACTTGGTTAGCACGGATCTCTTAAAAGCTAATCGATTCATGGATGGTTTGAGGCCCGGCTTTATTCAACAACTTGGGACTCAAAATATCTGTACATATACAGAAATGGTCCAACGGGCACATTTATGTGAAAGGACCCTGGAGAAGATAGGAAGTTCCGGGGGAACGAAGAAATGTTGAGCCGAAAACATGATAGGCGAGAGGAAAAAGAAGAAAGGTTTAGCATCAAGGAGGACGATGAACCCCATCACAACAAGAGGTCCCGCAATGGGAATGGTAATGGTAAAAGAAATAGTAATGGAGAAAGGATTGGCACTGACAATCACAATGGAAAAAGTAAAAGAGTTAAGGAAGAAGAAGAAAAGCAAGTCATGGAGGCTTGCTCATTCTGTGAGAAGTTCGGGCACACGGTCGAAGAATGTTGGAAGCGTCTCAGCGCTTGTCTCAAATGTGAAAGTTGGGAACATCGTTTGCCCATATGTCCTCGCATAAAGGAACAATCTTCAAGGGATAACAATGGACGCGGGCGACGAGGCCGACTAAATGCCATCTTGGACGGGGAAGGTAAGGCGATTGAAGGTACCATCTTGACTTATTTACATATTAGCATTGCCTTAATTATCAGTTTGACTAATTAAACACACGCTCCATAAAATTCATGTAATGAATTTGGGGACCAAATTCTTTTTAAGTGGGGGTGGGTGTAACACCCCTAATTTTTTTAGAAATTATTCATGAATTTTTTGAGATTAAATATAATTATTAAGTATTTAGAAAGACTTAATGGGCTATTAAAAGAACTGTGGGATAATTAAATCAATTTAAAGGCCCTATATTAACCAAAGGGTTAAACCCAACTCAAATAGGCCCAAAGACCCAATTCCAAGACCTTTAGGCCCAAGCCCACTTCTAGGGACATAATTAGGATAATTTATAGATAAATAGGTTGATAAAAAGGATAAATGGGAGATAATAAGAAAATCTGAAATTTTTGGAATAAACGCCTAAACGTGGTCTATCACACGACCGCTATATCATAATAGCGGTCCCTATTCGACAGCTGCTATGTTCCGTGAATGGAGGTGTTAGAAGCGTGGAAAAATTAGATTTTTCCCATCCCAATCTCTATGATTCGAAGCTACCTGACATGGAAACCTAGTCTAGGACTCTTGGGGATCAATCCTACTCTAATTTAGGACTCCTAGATCGATCTAATCCTTCAAACCCTAGCAAACGCTATAAATAGGACCCAGGTTCGACCTACGTGAACCCTCGTTTTGGCTCACGTTGTTAGATGATAAGTCATGGGTATTTCATGTTGGTCCTTTAGACGTTATTGTTCTCCTTAGTTTTGTCTAACTCCCATCAGAATCTTGTGCTAGGAGGACTCGTCGTTGGAGAGTTTGAAGCCCTACAAGTTGCTGGTTCGCTGTAGTCCGCACAGGAACCAGTGTGGCCGTCCAACAAAGATCTAGAGATTGGAAGCCCTAATTGAGGTATTTAGAAGTTCATCCTTTAGAAAAATTTGTTAACCTATATATCTTCTACCTACACTCCAAATTTCATGGATTTAGGTCAAGTGATTAAGGAGAACGAGGGACGAGAAGTTAATGGTTTAGCATAGGATGTGCAGAAACTAGGGTCGACTTCCAGTCAGAAATTTGAAGTCTCGGGATCGAATCAAAGGTAGGTTATCTCATGAAAAGGCTTAAACATCAAGGTAGGAGTAAAAGCCCTCTGCTTCCTTGTGATTTCATGCATTATACAAGGAGTATTTCATGGTTTACTATGACTACGCATCTAGGTTATTTCTGTATGCATAGTCCTGTACCTTCAAATTAAAGATAAGAACTTTGGCATGATCCATGTATTTCCATGCACCCTCTTCATTATAAACATGTTCTTACATGTTATCCATTCATTTCCCATGCTTTTTATGCATTTATTGCCCTAGGATAGGCCTTGCACTCGATAGCTATGTGCTGTCTGATGCAAGATAGAAACGGTCTACCAAGGATCTCTAAACTCTAAGAGGAGTTCCCAAATGACTGCTACTGTATAAAAGTGATCCCAATAAGACCGCTACTATCGGAAACGGTCCTCATAAGACCGCTACTATATTTCAGTTTCCTACACTGTGTTAACTCCAAACAGATTACAAATTGACCCTATTGTATATATGTTAAGCCTAGTTAATAAGACTCTATTCCTAGTTATGACTTTATCTTTATGAACTTGGTTATATTGTTCATCCATCATGATCGATTTCATGTCCTTAATATGTTTTAAACCTATTTTAAACTTATGTTACTTTCATGCCAAAATCATATAGTTTGTATTAAATTGAATTTCCACATGGATTATGAGACTTGTTTTATGCATGTTTTGATCGCTGTTTTACACGATCCACTCTCACCTTGAGTCTTTCATAAGTACATAGTGCGTACTCCGGTGCGTGGCTATTAGTTACACTTTGCACATATGAGGCTCACAATCTTGGACTTGTGATCCCCTCAGTTGGATATTCCTTCCACTGGACTAGGTGATCTTGTTTCAAGGCCTCCGTAAGTCTCCGCGAGCCTGGGATTCTCACTAGGATGCCGAGATAGTTGTACCCTCAAAGCCCAATTGTCTAGAAAGCACTTATCGACATTTTTCTATGTCTGGGTTGTCGCGGCCATCAAGCGATCGCTACTGTCAATTAGCGATCATCCCGTGACCACGTTAGTCCAGATTTCACCACTACGTCGACTCTTCTCTCTCTGGTGTCGACTTTGTCATAGAAACGGTCTAGGCATGACCACCTCTTCATAGAAACGGTCCTGGCATGGCCGCCTCTTAAAGAAATGGCCCCGATATGACCGTTTTATGTCTAAGTATTGATTAACCCAATGTTTGACCCAAGGGTTGATTTTCATATGTTCTTAGATGGTCTATTGATTATCTAGAACCCCACACCTTGTTCAATAAGTTATTAATGAATTATGAAAGTTAAGGAATATGCCATTATGCTGCCGGATTTCTTCCGTAGTATGACTTTGTCATTAAATCATCCTTGATCTCATGATTTCAAGTTGGAACATTCTCGCCTTGACATTGTTATCATGAACTTATTGTTGAATTGTACATTACTGGCCGAACTTTCTTGATATTTCTCATGGAAGTAGCTTGATTTTATAACGTGAAGATGTAGATCAGACACTGATTGTGTCCAAGGGCTCCATGTTAGCCCCCTCGGCTGATTGTCGAAAACGTGCTGAAAATCATGGGGTACGATGATACTGGCGTCGCATTGCGCTGGGGGTACTTGTTTTTATAGACGAGTGAAAACCACGAGGCAATCTAGTGAAATTACATTCTTGCGTGTTAAGTGACTTTCTAGTGCATAGCCTTTATGGTTATGAAAAGTGCATTCTCATTACATTCTTGTTGTGCAAGGCCATATTTACATTCATGCTATATTCTTGCCTGATCATAATCTCAGTCTACATGAACTCTCATATCTCGTCTTGATCATATCTTGTTACTTATGTTACTTTGGTTTATACCGCATGTTTTACCGTATTTCCTTTATCTTATTTTTATAGCTAAAATGTTAATTACTTAACCATTGCCTTCATGTTGATACGAAGATACCTACTGGGTAAGTGTGCTCATTCCCTACTTTTCCAATCTTTTCAGGACATTCTAGCGGGTTGGATTTTGATTATTCAAGTGATGGATCCGAGAGCGATTGGTGGTTTGAGAGAGGCCGTAGTTAGTCTAGTCAAAAGTCAAATATGTAATTTTCACTTTATTGAGTCTAGTTAGACAAAGAGTTGATGCGGGATGAGTTGAGCTCTAATACCAAACTTATGCGGGATGAGTTGAGCTCTGATACCAATTTGATGCGGGACGAAATGGGACTCGATGCCAATTTGATGCGAAGCTGGGACTCTAGGCGACGACGCGACTATTTTGACGACGCGACCAGCGATGACGCGAACACTCGGTATCAAAGAGCTCCGGAAGAGGAGAATGTGTCCTCAATAATAAATGCAAGCTCACGATCATCCCACGCGTGAGAAACGTGCGGATCTGTGCGGTTAAGAAATCAGTAGTGAGTCAAGAGTATTCGGCTCTTTTCACGTGCTCAGGTCGAGTCACGGGATGGGTCACGCTCGCTCTCTCGCAGCGGTGATAAAAAATGATAACAAGCTATAATCCTATCACTCAAGCAGCGGCATTCAAACATATACGAACTAAGCAAATGCCAAACAAGAGGAGCGAGAACGTACCTCCATGCTCCGGGTGTGGGGAAGACTATCCCGGCCAAGAATCGTAACTCCTGGTATAGTAATTACTAATAATTACAGAAGGGAATTTATGGCCCACTCCACGCAGGGAGGTAAAGGGCTACAATAGCAAACCAGGAGAACCGATCTTGGGTTGACGGGCGGCAAGCCGGAGGGGCTCTCGGGCGGAGACGGGTTACCGGTTCAGATTTGTTCGATTCTGCCCTGTTAGATAGCAAGCACGTTCGGCACGTGGGACGACGGCTTTCGGTCACCTTCTGGCTGAGGCGGTTGACTGGGACATTGGTGGGAGGTCCCTCTTCGATCCCCAATGTCAGCGGCGGTTGAATCGCAGCCGGCGTGCTTTTAGAGGATTTAACCGGGGGCTGCTTCTACTGGCCTGTCACGGGATAGATCTTTTCTTTGAGCTTCTATCCTGAATCTCAGAATCCTAGACAGTAGAGTAAAGATCGGGTTATGGCGGCACGATGGCGGCTCAGGCGGCGGCAGCGGCGGCGGTGGCTGAGAGTCACACCCAACAGAGGTGATAAACCTTGGAATCACTCCAATATCAAGGCATCACACCTTGGAATCATGCAACCATCACAGCTGCAAGGGGAAGAGAGAGGGGTGCCCTTGGGCAAATGGATAAATTTTTGATTTTTTCTTCAAATTCCTCGGGCAAGTCCACAACATACGCATTGGACCCGACTTGCCTCACACTCGAAAGGGACTGGCACTGCGAGTTTGCAATTTTTTATGATTTCGAAGGGAAACCGTTCAGGTTTGACCCTGATCATGACATATACATCCACTCGGAACTCATGGGGGTGCCTAAAGCATAACGCAACTCATTGCATCGTGCATTGCTGGCATTTGAAAACGACTATGCAATTCCTATGCACTCGACACATGCATGTATAGACTCCTAACAAACTGTACAAATAAAGAAAAGCAGACTCACACTAGACCCTAAACCCCTACATGATGCAGTGGTGGTTCAGGACATCCGAATGTGGATTTAAGGTACATAGGACACCTATCAACTTTGGAGGACTCTGGACATCCTAAAGTGAACCAATCATGCACATGCTTCCTAACAATTTTGAGAGTTTTGGGAGGGCCAAGAGAGCCAAAGTTACCTTCTTCATCACCCCTATAAGATGGTAAAGTATGTAGCTCTTTCTGATGAATGAGCCCCTTGTTGAGTGTAGGTGGACTGGCTCGTATGGGAGGGGTGTGATAGGGGATTTCCCTGACAAGGTGGAATGGAGGTTGTGGGTCACGAGGCTTACTTGGGAGGGGATCAAAAGGATCAAAGAATGTGTGACCCCTCGCGATGGGTTCCCATGAGAAAGGGTCAAAAGGATCAAGAAAGGTTAGGGATCAGGTGATGTAGCTCCCTTTTGGCCCTGGGTATAGGTCCCCAATGTAGGCCAGCTCCTCGTCAACTGAGGGGATCAAGGAAATCGCTGGCTCTTTAAGATGTGTAGATTTCTTTATGGGAGAGAAGGTGTCATGGGGTGAAAAATGGTGGAGCTCGTCAGGTAGAGGTAAGAGCAAAATGAGCTCACTGGTGTATGGACCCACTGTGCAGATGGAAGTAATAGAACCGAAGGATGGGTAGATGGAACCAATGCACCTGGGACATGGGTCGGGCCTAATAGCCAACATGCTGGTCAGCTCCATTTGCAAACCTAATCTCTCAAGTTGATCATCCATGGTGTCCATGAAGTAATAGGATTGGAAGGTGGTGCGAAAAGAGGTGGTGGACACTATAGACACGCTAAAATTGACGTCATTTTGAGTATATCTCCTATCGCGCAGCGATATCCCATTTGACCCTCAAATCAATTTATTTGAGTGATTTTCCTCTCTTTTCTTGAATATCCAACTTCCCCCAGCTTTCACACATCTTTTCATATTTTTTTTAAATTTTTCTAAAGCTTTTTCGCCATTTTTTTCCGGCCTTGAATCAATTAGAGGTAGGGACCCGGGCGGCATTTAAATAGCACCCAGTCAGGGGGCGCCCTTCCAAGAAATAGCGCACAGGTAGGGGGTGCCCTTCCAAGAAATGTCGCCCTTGTCCCGGACGTCCATTAAATAGCGTCCAGGCAGGGGGCGCCCATTTCCAGCTGAGTCTAGTTTGGCAGTTTTTAAAATCTATGAATTAGCGACACTCCGAAAAGTCACCATTTCTTTAAATAGCGACCGTTCGGAAGGTCGTCAATTCCCTTGCCATATTTTGAGGTTTTAACTCCGTCCGAAACTCGTATTAATTCTTAAATAGCGACCACCTCATGGTCGCCAATTCTTTTTAAATTTTGGAAAGTCCGAATCCATTTTGAAATGCTTTGGAATTAGCGACGCTTCGCGTGGGCGCCCTTTTAAATAGCGACCGCCTGAGTGGTCGCCAATTCTTCTTCAAATCCGAACTCCGGTAGAACCTCCTTCTTTCTCCCTTTTGAGCCCCTTTTCACTTGGAAAAGGGTTCCTATGGCTTCCTAATATTGTAAGGACACTTGGAGGAAGGATCCCCCTTTCCAAATCCCACCAAAACTCAATTTTCTAATTTTATTGGAATTAAACTCCGAATTTCACTTCCCTCCCTCACTTTAACCTCCTTTTCCACTTGAGAAAGGGTTCCTATGACTTTCTAAGGTTGTGAGGACACTTGCCCAACAAATATCTCCCTCCAAATCCCATTAAAACATGGTTTTCTAATTTTCTTGGAATTAAACTCCGAATTTCACCTCTATAAATAGCACCCCTCTCTCCCTTGTTCATAAGGTGGCTTAATCAATTAAAGGGGAGGTGCTGTTGGATTGGAGGCTCAAGGAGGAAGTCTTCCACATGTACTAAGGCTCCATCCTATGAATACTCCCTCCTTATTGAAGATTTGAAGCCTCTTCTTCCTTGGAACATTTTGAAGATCTCAAGCCCCCCTTTACCATGGAGAAAAACCAATAAGCCTTTCTCTTCCTCTCTTCTCTTTATGTTATTATCATAAGCATTGCATGCATCATTATTCTATCTCTTTCTTTTATTTCTTTCTATCTCAATATTGAGATCCCCACTTGTGCACTCTAGCACACCTCCAATTGTGCAACACTTGCACACCCCTTTTCATCATATCATCATTTTTTTTACCTACCCTTTTGTATAGGGGTTTAAGGGCCAACACCCAACAAGGTGTGTTCTAATCCATGCTCTTCATTGTTTATATTTCTATTATGGATTGGATGCTACACACTTGGTTCTAATCCATATTTGTTTGTTGGTTATTTTCTTTGTCTTTGCAAGGGTAATTTACACAAGAGAAACTCTCTTCATCGGCCGGCCGATAGCATGAGAAGGTGCACTCACAATCTCCCCCGCATCCTTTTGAGGAATTTATATTCGCGATCCCTCCATATTGTTATTGTTTATATCATTTGAGGCCCTCGCGTCTCTGGCGATCACCTTTCCCTTTAGCATCCTACGCATGCTCCCTTTTCTCCTCTTTCCCCTTCTTTTCTCATAATTCTTCTTAGTTTTTCCTTAAGTGGATTTCTTAAGATCTACAAATTGGCGATCACGGTGGGACTCTTGATGTTTTTATTTTGATTATCCCTCCATTGGCACCCACGTGTGCCCCTCCCTTTGGCACCCTCGCGTGCCCCTCCTTTGGCACCCACGTGTGCCCCTCCTTAGTGCTCCACGTAGCACACTCCCTTTGTGCACCATGTGCACACCTCCCACTGGATTAGCCAATTTTTAAACTGTCTATTGATTACCCTTCCCCTTTTGCACCCACGGTGCCACTCCCTTTGTGCTCCACGTAGAACTTTCTTTTTTGTTTTATCACTTGTGCATCGCGTGCACATCCCCCTCTCCTTATGTGATTGCTAACTTGTTGGTTTTGGAAAACTCCACTTTCTTATCTCTCCATCTTAAAAAAAAAATTGGATGCCATGCTTCATGTTATGTTGATTGCCTTGATTTGTATGGCCATGTGAGTGTTTTACCTTATCTTTCATTGGTTTGGCTCATATCATTGTTCATACTTTCTTTTCTTTGTCTTTTGCATTAGCACTTGCACATAGGGCATTTGGCTTGGGAGACCTCCTCTCCCTACACCTTTTAGGACCTCATACCCCCTCTTGGTGAAGGAAGGACCCTCCATTGAGCATTCCGTCTCATTGGATCAAAAATTCCTAAACCAAGCCTCCATAAGTCCCCGCACCCGTGGATTCCCTCACGGACGCCGGGAAGTTTGTACCTTTGAAGTTCCCCGGGTTAGTTGGCCCATGCATGGTGAGAATAAACCTAGTTGGCATTGGAGCAAAACCATATTGATTCCAACCTTGAGTGAATCATACCAATCTTGTTAAAAATCATCTAATTCACATCAAGGTATCAACTAAAATCAAGCGTAAGCATCTCAACTTGTTTGATATCTTTGCAACATTACTTTGATTGAGTATTGCTTGTTTGCATGATGTCTCGCTTTGATAATAAAACCAACATGTCTAATTCAATTTGTAATCATGAGGATGATCAACCTAGCACATCATACAATTCTCAAGTTTATAATTCTCACCACAATTCTTTTAAGGGACCATGTCCTCACTCTTATGGTCTTGCTCGACCCATGGGTAATTTCTAATCTTATGGTCCCCTACATCCATTGCAAGCCACTACTTCCCCGGGACTATCTCCTCCACATGATGAGAAGGTCTCCCAAGTTTTGCATGCATTAGATCATCTCACCCCTTAACAAATCCAAGCCCTCAAGGCCATTGTTGAGGGTGCATCTTCTCCTTCTCATCCTCCTTCCAATCCCTCACGGGTGGCCCATCACCCACATATTTCTATTCACACTCCCACTCGGGTGGCCCATAACCCGCCTCCCTCTCCTATTCACACTCCCGCTCAAGTGATCCATCACCCGCCTCCCTCTTTTCACCCACCTTCTTCTACACGTACTCCTTCTCAGGTGATCCAACACCCGCCTCCTTCTATTCCTCCTTCAAGACCCCATGGCCTTCATATTCCTTGCACCTCCGTCCAACCAGGTTCTTTTTTGGGTCAACCCCAAGCCCCTCCAAGGCCATGATGCCAACCCTCCGTTATTCATGTCACACCCCTCCAGCAAAATCTCCTTGATAAAATTGGGTCAATGGAGAAATAACTTAAGAGGGTCACAAGACCGCGGCCCACTCCTCCTCCTCCTTCTCCAGTTAATCCCCTTCATGCTTTTATAAATAACATCACTAAGATGGAAAAAGATTGGAAGGAAAGGAGAGATAATGGCATCATAGATTCAAGTGAGCAAGATGAGCCGACAATTTTTAATGATCAAGTGGATGCCGTCCGCCCTCCACCGCCTATATATTCCACTCATTCATATGGCCCTTCACCTCCGCCTCCGCTTTCGTAAAATCCTCCACATTACATTCCTCCATCACCCATCATTACGCCTTCACCACAGCGTCCACTTGATATTGTTGATGATTATGAAGATTTAGAGCCGGCATATGAAGATGATGAAGTTCCGAAGGCACCCATTCCGAGTTTTCTCCGTTTTCCACTCCCTCTATTACCCGATGAACCCTCTGCTCAGGATGAAGCCACCGTCCCTCACCCTGTTTATGAGACCAATTGGTGCTATGATAATGGGTCGATATTCCAATCACCCACGCCGGTGCACCATGCGTCTTCTCCTATCCCTAATACATCTCGCCCCATTCGGCGCTTATTACGCACCAAATCTTCTTATTTTACACCTTCGACTATCGCACCATTAGCCCCCACACCATCGAACACCTCCGAACCTACCACTAAAACTCAAACCATTATACCTCCAACCTACACACCATCAACTTCCACTTACCCTTCCGCCAAACCATCCAAGCTTACCTCCACTCCACCGGCCACCGCCGAATCTCCCATTATATCTCCTCCTTGTTCGCCACCTAAGGCTTCCACTATCCTTATAACCCCGAAGCCGGTATTTACCAACCCTTCACCAGTTAACCCTTCACCACTTAACCCTTTTCCCGAACCCGTGGCTAATCCTGAGCAAGATTCACCTATTTTTGCACTCGAGCCGATCTCGTTCGCTTCTGAGTAAGGGGAGAAGCCCGATGTGTTTCAACCTCCGCCTCCCCTTAAGCTTCCGTTAACACTCTCCATTAAACCTCCATCACTCATGAAGCCTACCGCTTCCATCTCGCCTTCCATCACCCTACGGAATGGGTGTATTTCTACAAGCACATGTGCCGAGGTTGATCAAGAGCCGGGTAAGAAGGATTTGACCTCGGGTATGTTATTCAAAGTTTAAGATTTTATTTGCCGAATGTCGACCCGTGTTCTTGTCCCGGGCATATTTAAGAAGTCTCCATCAAGGCTCACTATGATTAATTCTTACCAGTTGATGCCATATCGGTCCATTATCAAATTCACTTTGTTCAATGACCAACGTTCTTTTGATGCACTGATTACCCCTCGCTCCATCATTATACAACTTCCTTGTCAAGAGATGGGGTTCTCATCCCGCATTACCATAACACATGAGAGTATTTAGACATTGATTCAATCCTTCGATCCGTTGGACTGGGCACGTTCTTCACTGAGGAGGGGTGGGCAATCTTTTATTAAAGGGCTTTCCACCGATTCATTCACTCCTTATTCTATCCCATCCACATTTTTCTCCTTATGGGTTACTCATGGGGTAAGAAGGAGGCTTCCTTCGCCCCCCTCCTTGCATCTCTTGAATTTTAAGCATCCCTTACATCCATTGCATCACATTCATTTTCATTTCTCCTTTCCCAGGTTTCCGAACCCGTATCTTCCCCGCCTGTCGGAACCTTCAGATCCTCTGCATTCCCCATCTCATCCACCTCTACCTTCGAGATCTACGGGTCCCCTCACCATGGCCGGGCATCGCGCCTCCTCCCACTTCTTATATCCGGACCCTTCAAATTTTTCTCTAATGCAGGGCATCGCGCTCTCTCCAATTTTCCCCAGGGGCGTCACGCCCCTTCTGATCACATTCCTCCCGAACCTCCGGACTTCCTCCCAGGGCGTCACACCCACTCCAATTCTTGCATCCGGACCCTCCGGATTTCTCTCTTGCCCTCCTAGGGCATCACACCCCATGGTGTTCTATTCCTCCGAAACCTCCAGACTTTCTCCCGGGGCATCATGCCCCTTCTGATTCTATTCCTCCAGAACCTCCGGACTTTCTCTCGGGGCATCGCGCCCCTTCTGATTCTATTCCTCTGGAACCTCCGGACTTCCTCTCAGGGCATCACGCCCCTTTTTATCTTCCTCCGAATTCTCTATCTCATTCCTTATCCCTTCTCCTAGGGCATCGCGCCCCTTTCCATTTTCTCCCTCCAGAACCCCGGATCCTCTTTCTCTCTTCCTAGGGCATCACGTCCCTTCTCTTAGTCTTCCTCTAGAATCCCCAGATTTTCTCTCTCTCCACAACAAGCATCGCGCCCCTTTCCATCCTATCCCTCTGGAGCCTCCGGATCCCCTATCTTTCTTCCGATTCGTCCTCCTACTTTTCCAGGATATCGCGTCCTTCATTCTTTTCTTCCTCTTCAATCATCTTTTTCCATACCTTTTCCCAGGGCATCGCGTCCCTCGATATTTTCTTCCTCTGGAACCTCCGGACTCTTCTCCTTCCCGTCATGATTCTCCTCCATTGCCTCCGGACCCTCCGGATCCTCCTCTTTCGATCTACCAATTTCTCCTCTTAATTCCTTCCGATTCCGGGTCCAACCCAACTTCTTCTACATCCACTACTCTGGGCATCTGCCCATTTTCCCACTACTTCCGAGGCTTTAGCCCTCACTCCACTTCTTGATTTTCCTCTCCTTCTGTAGACCATTCATGTGATCAGGGTCTCCGCACCTTAGAGAGGGAGTTCTAGCCCTCGCCTCTTTTTCTTTTATCCTTGTTTGTCTGAGTCTGGTCTTGGTATCGCTCCTTCTTGTTAAGCCACTTCAAACCTTGACTTCCAATCCTTTTATCTGCCACTTGAAGACTATCCCATGTTCATCAACATCGCCTCCGGTAGCTGCTTCAACAAAGGTCGCAAGGTAATATGTTGGTGTAAGTATGCATTTTTATGATGTCATTACTTATTTCTTCATGCACGGTTTTCAAAATGAAGTGTTTCTTAACATGATTAAGAGTGGTCGCCATAGGCCTTTATCCTAGGTCTTTATCTTCATCTTTATTGAAATTCATCAAAAGAGTCTTTAGGCTTGCTTTTGTAGCACCTTTGGTTAATAAGAACTCCGCGCTGGGAGTTCGGCATTCTCTCCCCGCTTGTTAAGAGCAACCCCTAGCTGGGCACTTCACACACTTCACGACATCCTTAGTCGGGCTCCTTTGGTAAAACACTGTTGCTACTTTGGCCATGTCATGGGTATACCTGAAAGTCTTTTCTCTTCTTTACTCGGCCAAGTGCAGGTGCAAGAGGTTGACGGATGAGATGACCAACCTAGGTAATCCCCAATACGAGAGAAGTCTCAAATATGGGCAGTGTTGACCCAAATTAAAGTAAATTTTCATGCTATGTCTACCCAAAAAAGGGCTATTATGAAAATCAAGTCAAAATTTCGATAAAAGCAAAATTATAAATTATGGCATGTCAAGAGAGGCAAAGTCTCCGCAGGGAAAACCCTGGTCGTATGCATGTCAAGGGTCTAAAACTCAAAGGCACAAAGCCCCGGCGCAACAGACTATCTCTTTGAGGGGTAATACCTTGGAAGGATTTCAAGTCCCGACATTCCCCATCCAGCATAAAGCTTATCTCCAATTGTTCTTCTCTTTTCCCTCTAAGACCGAATGTTTCCCGGGTATGGCCTTGGTAGCGGCATCGTTAATCAAGGGCAGCCGATTATAGGGCGCCACCTTTAAATGCACGCTCGGCTTTGGGTAATTTTTTAGTGAAAGGGGAAGGAAGGAGGACCCCTAGCAAGTGGTTTAAGTCCCCCCTTGATGCTACACTAGCAATGCCTAAACCAAAATTCAAAAAAAAATAATATTTTCTAAAATCCATAAACATTCAAATATTTCCAAAATCCAAAAAAAATGAATGAATCCAAAATTCCAAAAAAATCATCAAATATTTCCAAAATCGAAAAAAATGATGGATACTTTCAAAATCCATAATTTTTTTTTTGCATATTCCAAAATTCAAATGAAATGCATTGTATTTCTCTGATGGTATTTTCTTCATAGGGACATTTCTTGGGCCAAGAACTTGGGACGAGTCCTCTTCTCACCCACATCATTGATCTCTATGATTTGCCATTCTGGGTACTCTCGATTATCATCTCTCAATCCTTTAGAGTGATTCTTGCTGAGTCTGAGCAATTCACTGCCAAATCTCCTGATTACTCTTTCCACTTTGGGCATTGATTGGGCATCATTCCAACATCTTTCTAAGTAATTCAATCTGCTTATCTCTGCCACTCTGGGCATTCATGCTGATCATCCAAGAGCTAATCTCAGCCAAGCTTGATCTTTCATGCATACATTTTATGATTGGCCAAGTTGTTGTCCTCATGGTTCAAATGAAACAAATAATCATGCCTTCATGCTTCACGATGCTATTTCATGCTATGCTATTGATACTATGGATGCTTGAACGTTATCCATGCCTGTATGGTTGTTTGGCTTTTGATGCCATGATGGATATACTATACCTTTTGCTATGCTCTCATGATTATATGCTTTCCATGTTATCCATGCCATTCATGCTTTCCATATCTTTTCAATGCCTAAATACTCTGATGCTATGCTTAAATGCTTAATTCATTGCTTGTTATATATTGCTTTATATCTTGGCTAATGAAAATTTTGAGCGCAGGAAAGAAGCTCTCTTGGGCCCACCGTATGAGCATCAACACTCTGGTCCCATGATGCTTGCACTGCATATCTCAGTTCCCCTCATGCTTATTGCTTCACCATCTTCCCTGTATGCATTTTACTATATATATCTACGCTATTAGATTATATCAAGGACCTTGTGACTTTGGTAAATCTGGAATTTGAGTTCCCCTTCATCAAAAATAATGATGATTTCAGAGGAATCTTAGTCACACGGATAGGCCGTTGAGCCGTCCGAGTCTGGGGACGATAGTTCCCCTTTGTGAGTTGGTATGCGGATAAACGGGCTTCGGCTTAGTATCAGCATACAAATGGGTTTCTTGACTCAGTCTTGATAGTTTAACAATATTATCCTTGATTACCTTATATTTTTATTTGTTTTAAATTTTCCCTTTAAACCCAGCATGCATTCATATAGGACTTTGAATTAACTTTGAAAAAATCATTCTAATAATTCATTTTAAGGTCAATTGATCATTAATTTCAAGATAAGAGATATTCCATGTCGAATTGTATCCTCAGTTCGCCTTGTTGCCATTTTGGGTCGCTTCCCTGGAAACTCCTTTGTTTGGATTTCTATCCCCTTATTTCAATTCTTAACCTTTGATCCACCTTGGCTGCAGCACGTCCAAATTGGTAGGTAACCGCTCCCCAATGGTGAAACCTATAGGTTTGTGACCTGGGATACTTCCACCGTGTTGGAAGTTGATCGCTCTTTTATCTCTTTCGTGCTCGCGTACACACTCCTCCCTTTATCCAAGCAATTGTTGATTTCATCGAACTTCCCAAGATTGCATCGTTACGAGCTTTTGACTTAATTCTTATCAAGTGATGTTGATCGCGTGTCTCATCACATATTGGCATCTACTTTTCAGTTCGCTCTCACTTCATTCCATTCCATTCCCTGTTGCTTCACTCCATTCCATTCCATTCCACTCCGTGTCACTCCCTTGCAAAGCAGACGCCAAGGCAGGGCAGCTGTAGACACGCTAAAATTGACGTCATTTTGAACATATCTCCTATCGCACAGCGATGTCCCATTTGACCCTCAAATCGACTTATTTGAGTGATTTTCCTCTTTTTTCTTGAATATCCAACTTTCCCCAGCTTTCACACATCTTTTCCTATTTTTTTTAGATTTTTTTAAAGCTTTTTCTCCATTTTTTTCGGGCCTTGAATCAATTAGAGGCAGGGACCCGGGCACCATTTAAATAGCGCCCAGTCAGGGGGCACCCTTCTAAGAAATAGCACCCAGTCAGGGGGCGCCCTTCCAAGAAATAGCGCCCAGTCAGGGAGCGTTCTTCCAAGAAATAGCGCTCAGGCAGGGGGCACCCTTCCAAGAAATGGCGCACATGTCCCGGGCGTCCAATAAATAGCGCCCAGGTAGGGGGCGCCCACTTCCAACTGAGTCTAGTTTGGCCGTTTTCAAAATCTATGAATTAGCGACACTCTGGAAAGTCGCCATTTCTTTAAATAGCGACCGTTCGGAAGGTCGTCAATTCCCTTGCCATATTTTGAGGTTTTAACTCCATCAGAAACTCATATTAATTCCTAAATAGCGACCACCTCATGATCACCAATTCTTTTTAAATTTTAGAAAGTCCGAATCCGTTTTGAAATGCTTTGGAATTAGCGACGCTTCACGTGGGCGCCCTTTTAAATAGCAACCGCCTGAGTGGTCGCCAATTCTTCTTCAAATCTGAACTCCGGTAGAACCTCCTTCTTTCTCCCTTTTGAGCCTCTTTTCACTTGAGAAAGGGTTCCTATGGCTTCCTAATATTGTAAGGACACATGGAGGAAGGATCCCCCTTTCCAAATCCCACCAAAACTTAATTTTCTAATTTTTTAGAATTAAACTCCGAATTTCACTTCCCTCCCTCACTTTAACCTCCTTTTCCATTTGGGAAAGGGTTCCTATGACTTTCTAAGGTTGTGAGGACACTTGCCCAATAAATATCTCCCTACAAATCCCATTAAAACATGATTTTCTAATTTTCTTGGAATTAAACTCCGAATTTCACCTCTATAAATAGCACCCCTCTCTCCCTTGTTCATAAGGTGGCTTAATCAATTGAAGGGGAGGTGCTGTTGGATTGGAGGCTCAAGGAGGAAGTCTTCCACATGTTCCAAGGCTCCATCCTATAAAGACTCCCTCCCTATTGAAGATTTGAAGCCTCTTCTTCCTTGGAGCATTTTGAAGATCTCAAGCCCCCCTTTGCCATGGAGAAAAATCAATAAGCCTTTCTCTTCCTCTCTTCTCTTTATGTTATTATCATAAGCATTGCATGCATCATTATTCTATCTCTTTATTTTATTTCTTTCTTTCTCAATATTGAGATCCCCACTTGTGCACTCTAGCACACCTCCAATTGTGCAACACTTGCACACCCATTTTCATCATATCATCATTTTTTTACCTACCCTTTTGCATAGGGGTTTAAGGGCCAACACCCAACAAGGTGTGTTCTAATATATGCTCTTCATTATTTATATTTCTATTATGGATTTGATGCTACACACTTGGTTCTAATCCATATTTGTTTGTTGGTTATTTTCTTTGTCTTTGCAAGGGTAATCTACACAAGAGAAACTCTCTTCATCGGCCAGCTGATAGCAAGAGAATGTGCACTCACAATCTCCCCCGCATCCTTTTGAGGTATTTATATTTACGATCCCTCCATATTGTATTTGTTTATATCATTTGAGGCCCTCGCGTCTCTGACGATCACCTTTCCCTTTAGCATCCTACGCATGCTCCCTTTCCTCCTCTTTCCCCTTCTTTTTTCATAATTCTTCTTAGTTTTTCCTTAAGTGGATTTCTTAAGATCTACAGACACTACCTATAAGGCTAGCTCTATGGAAGGGTAGCAAGGGATCGTGACATCCGGAAATAAACCCTTAACCAACTAGCTAATGGCTCTTCAATGATTATCTCACCCTTGGTAAGTAGGTATGGCTCTAGGTGAAGATTGAAGGGTGAAGGCTGTGGTGAAACATCTCCCTCGGATGGGGAGATGACGTCCTCTATGATGGGGAGAGGACCTGGAGACTCCATAGATGGCACTAGGTTAAGACTACCGGCTACGACCTCCTTAGGCTCGGGCAGGAGTCCGTCAATATGAGTATACATCCTATCCACCCGATCCGAAAAGATTTTCAAGAGTTCGGCAAAGGTGGGGTTTGGAGTATGGGCATCATGGTGGATTCGCTCGTAATCACCCGGCCTAGTGTTGGACCTAGGCTCATCTACGTGTGGGACCCTTCATCTCCAATTCTGGTTTTCTTGGTTGTGAGGTGACAGGGTGGGGTAGGTAGATCCTTCTAAGCTCAACCTTCATCTCACACCATGACTCGAAGGGCCATTGCCTTCTAATTTCTCTCAAGCATTCAATGCTTCTCCACTTCTCGGCAGCCTCGTACAAAAGCCACTCCTTGTCAAAATAGACTTGCATGGCATCGGACATCGAGTAAAACTCAAAATATTTGTCCATAGAGGCTTACCACTTTAGGTAGTCGCTTGGGACTTTGGAGCCATAAAAGTCCGAGGCTTCGGGCCTGCGGAAGAGGAGGGGTTGGTTTCCACGCCCACGGGTTCTGTGCCGCCATTCATATGACTTGGGCGATTGGGAATCCATGGGAAACTGGGGAACTACAAGATGGACATGCAGACACAAAGATCGGAGTGCACAGACCAATGCAAAATGATGAACCTAGACTTAACCAATAACCAGTACGTGGCGGAGGTATGATCCGAAGATCGAACTCACACAAGTGTGCTACCTTCCCAATAGGCGTAATCTATCGTTCCGGGAACACCTTTAGATATACCGGATATAGGGATGTAATGCGAACCTAGGACAAGATGACCCTAGACTTAAACCATGCTGTGATAGACTACCCTAGACTCAACTTGGCTCTGATACCAAACTGATGCGGGATGAGTTGAGCTCTGATACCAAACTGATGCGGGACGAGATGAGACTCGATGCCAATTTGATGCAAATCTGGGACTCTAGGCGATGACGCGACTAATTTGATGACGTGACCAGCGATGACATTAACAGTCAGCATTAAAGAACTCCAGAAGAGGAGAATGTGTCCTCAACAAGAAATGCAAGCTTACGATCATGCCACGCGAGGGAAACGTGCGGATCTATGCGGTTGAGAAACCGGCAGTGACTCAAGGGTATTCGACTCTTTTCACGTGCTCGGGTCAAGTCACGGGATGAGTCACGCTCACTCTCTCACAGCGATGATATTATTTGAACGGGCTAGAATTTCTAACTCATGCAAGCGCGACATTGAAACATATACTAAATAAGCAAGCGACAAAGAGAGGAGCGGAAATGTATCTCCATGCTCGGGGCATGGGGAAGTCCTTCCTGGCCAAGAACCGTAACTCCTAGTACATTAAATGTGAATAATTACAGCAATAAAATTACAGTCCACTCCACGCAGGGAGGTAAAAGGCTACAACAGTGATCCGGGAGCGCCGATCTTGGGTTGACGGGCAGCACGGCGGTGACGCTCAAGCGGATGCGGACAACCGGTTCGATTCGGTTTAACTCGGGCCCACAGGACAGCAAGTGGGTCCGGCTGCTGGGACGGCGGCATCCAGGCGTCTCCTTGCTGTAGCGGCCGGCTAGAACGTTGCTGGAGTGTCCCTGGTCGATCCCCGGGAGCGGTGGCCGCTGGATCGTAGTCGGGGATTTATGGGAGAATTAACCCCCAACTCTGTCCTTCAGTCCTGTCTCGGGAGGGACCTGCGCGTTCTGGCGAGATCGGCTCCTGTGCCCAGATCCGGAGTCGGATCGGAGCGAAACTAGCGTTTTTGCGAAGAGGACTCAAAGAGCTACAACATATGGGATTTCCACCCTGATCCACAAAAGGGATTCTTCAGCATAAATTCTTCATTAGGGCAATTGGTTCTGGCAGAAAGATCTGGATCTGCCTGAAGGAGGGGTTTGACCAGTGGGAAATTGATGGATCTGGGAGTTGGAATTAATTTGGGTGAGAGAGGGGAAGGTGGTGATCAAGCACAAAAATTTAGGTGGCGTTCTGAAATGGTTTAGGGGGTGGAAAAATTTGTGGAATAGGCTTCTGTCTCACTAATATGTAGACATGCAGATTGTAAACGGCGAAGAGATGGTGGTGGATGGAGGTGCAAACGGCTGCGGATCACCATGAAAATTGATCTGGATAGGGGGGAGGACGTGAGGAAGAGACCCTCAAAATTTAAGATTGATCAGTTGGTTGGATTGGGAGAACCAACTTGATATTTAACCTTCTATTATGAAATTCGTGGTTCAGGATAGTAGGCCGGAGAATGGGTTGTGGCGGCTCGTTGGCGGCGGCAGCGGCAGCAGCAGCGGCGGTGGCTGGGAATCACACCCATAGAAGAAGGTAGAACTTGGAATCACTCCAAGATTTGGGGCATCACACCCAGAATTTGCTGCAATTTCTACTGCAAAGGGGGGAAGAGAGGGAGGAGAGAGGGGCGCCCTTGGGCAAGAACACAATTTCTCAAATTTTCCTTCAATAATTCTATGAAAATAATGAAATACAAGTGTTTTATAATCCTAGCTAAAAGGCTCGCTCCTTCAACATCCCTATGACAAGCTTATCCCACGCATTCATCTTGGGAAGGGGGTAGTGGAGCGGGGAGGGGTGATCCTTCTAGACTCAATGACGATACAATGTCGAAGGACCAGACATAGTAGAGATAAGTCTAAAACTTGTTCTGATACCACTTGATGTGACACGACCTAGGATGTTTGATGATGCCTTAGGAATGCAGCAACTAATCTATCAATCCCTCGGACGTAGCAAGCAAACAAGATTCACGGACCGGCAACTTCACTCGAGCGGACTCTCCCACTAAGCGCACATTAGTGCCCGTAGGCAACTTGGTGATGGTGGTGAGGGTCCGAGACGGGACCTCGCGGCTCCGGAGATTGGCTAGCTTAAGGTTGAACCCCTAAGGGTCCTAGGATGCCCACTCTCGGGGGCAGCCAGCACGCTGAGGGCATGGGAGGTAATGGCTCTCTCACAACTCACCTGCGGTAGTCACTCACGTGGAGGGCAATGTGGGCCGAGCTCTCACTCTCCGTCCGATGGCACTTAGAAGCAATACTAAGTAAGCAAAATGTGAACCAGTAAAGGGGTAGCCAGACGCTCACCTGATCGGCATGAATACACTGATCCCTGCCGAAGACGAGGGTGAGCAGGGAGGCGTGGGTACGCACCCGCACGCCGCGTCGGTGTCGCTTTGACCTGAAAATTAAAAGTGAATAGACCACTACGCCTCACGTAGGAGGGTGATCGTGGGGTGGGGAACTTAATTTTACACTCAAACACAACCTCGACGCAGGGAGGGGCTTTCAGCCAGTCAGGCGAGGGGGCGGGGAATGAGATGATGAAAGCCGAACTGCCGGGGACCGACTTCAGTCGGTTCGGTTCTGCAGGGACAGCAAGCTGAAGTCGGGGTCGCCACGGACGCCTCCGGATACTAGAAAGGGCGGGGCTGATGCTGACTCATCCAGGGACAATGTATCAGGTCGCAGTAGGATTCCCAGGTTGTCCGGAGGTCTGGTGGGGCCGCTGTAGTTCCGATTTGGCAACTTGTTCAGATTCTGTCCGGCCTGGGACAGCAGGATAGGATGTAGGAGTTGATGCCGCCATGGACTCATCCGACCTCAGAAGTAGTCGAGACTGGTGCCAAAACTTTCTTAATTCACCCAGGATGATGCCCGAATTTTTGGTGAATTTCCTGATGATGTTGCTGGCCGGGGCGGAGTCTGGAACAGGACTGATCCATTCTGGCTCTGTCCGGTGCAGAACCTCTGAGGTCTGTTGCAGAAGTGGCCACGAACTCTACCGAACTCTGATGGAGACGAAATTGGCGTTGACGCGACCGTGGCCAAAACAGCTTCGAGCAGGAGCTGACGGGACTCCAAAAGGAGGTAAGAGGAGAGAGCTCTGATTAGAAGAATGGGGGGTGGTCCAACCTAGAACAGCAGGGAGCAGTCTGCGCACTTCGACAAGAATAATTGGAACCGGGTGCTCGGGAGGGCAAATGGCCTCCTCCTTCTTGGTACTGAAAGAGGACTGAATGATGTTCCTTCCCTCTGAAGATGGTTCCCAGAGCTTCACCAAGTTGGTCGTGGGAGTCTCTACAAGTTGCCTCTGGCTGTCTGCCTGAGACAGATTGCGTGGCCTGGCGAGAACAACTCCTCCGAGCAGCTCCGAGCTTGGATGCTGGCGGGACCACCTCCGTTGCAAAGAAGACTCAATGACAATTCCAGTAACATATGATACACCCTCAGAAGACGTGCGTTGAAGATGTGGCAGGCTCTGCAACTTGGGCCTCAACTGCTGCCTGCGAATTGGCCTGTGCAGAGTGGTGATAGGTGATGGGAAATGGGCGTAGATGGGAGGGGAAATGAGGTGGATGTGTGTGGGGGCAACCCCTAGCTGTAAGGGGGTCTGGGAGGGGGTGTTCCAAGGTGTTGAGTGGCAGAATGGGGGTTGGAAGGAGGTCTAGCAGGTGGAGGGAGGGAGAGCTGCGAATTTGGTTGGAAGGGAGAGAGGGAAAGGGTATTTGAAATGGGTTTAAGGGTGGGATTAATTTATGGTCTTGGGGATGTGAAGAGGTGTGTGGGGAAGGTAAAGGGGGGGCTTGGGGAGTGAGAAATTCTCCCTTGGGAGATGAGAGGGTGCTTGGGGAAGGGGAGTGGGTGGTTGGTGGTTGGAGGGTGGAGTGGGGAGTGTTGGAATCTCCCTTGGGGCTGGGGTGGAGTTAAGGTGGGGTGGTGGGGAGTTGGGGATGAGTTATTGGAGGGGGGGAAGAGCGAGAAAGTAGGTGGGAGGTGGAGGAGAGAGAAAGGGGTGACCCCCTTAGAGAGAGAGAGGTATGAGAGAGAGGGGAATCCACCCCTTAGAGAGAGGGAGAGAGAGATGGAGAATCCACTCCAATTACACTAAAATACACTCAATTTTTTTGATTGACCAAAAGATTACATATGAGGGAGTGGGGTGGCCTATTTATAGGCACTCATACTTTCCTAGGACTAAAATGACCCTGACTAAATAACTAATGACCAAAGTAGTCCAAGAGAGGGCGCCCCTTGGCCAAGCCCACTAGTTGGGCCCAATATGTTATGGTGCTAGGCCAGGATACAGAGGGGGGTGAATGTATCCTTCTAGAAAATATAGCCCAAAATAAACACTCAGATGCTAGGCAAGTTCCAAAATTAGGCTAATTCGATTGAACATAATAACAAGCAGTAGGAGCGTGCCTATCCAAGCATCTAGCGGAAGCAAATCAAGCAATCAAACCACTGCTCAATAGATTTTTTAGGTGGTTCGGTCCTCCAGACCTACATCCACCCCTCACTCCCAACCGGAGTGAGGCTTCACTAGCCAATGCTAGAACAAAGTAGACTCAGTCTGCGAACAGTTGCTGCCACACAGCTTGACCAGGGGAACAGCCTCCCCTCTTCCTCCCAACCGGAGGGACACCCAAGTGACTCCCAGCCACTTGGAAACCAGAGACCGAAGTCTCTCTTCCTCTAGACCAGGAGGGAACCCGCTAGTGACTTCCAGTCACCAGCAACCAGAGGTCGCAGACCTCTCTTCCTCCAACCGGAGGGACCCCTGGACTTGCAAGCCACAAGCCGAGAACCGGAGACAAGTCTCCCTTCTCTTGAATCCACAGGAGGAGCCCGATTTCCAGCAGGGCAATCGGAAGAACAAGAATAACCAAATGAAAAAGAAAAAATAAGAAACGGGAAATACACAGCAATCGGAAGGCTGTAAATGAAGAACAAGAATGTAGCTCTCAAAGGAGCAGATCTGGCTTGGATTTAATCCAGACGCCAGAGGAAAAATCTTCAATAGCTTCTTCCTTCTTCTCCACGAACTCTCTCTCTCTCTATCTCTCTTTCTTTCTCCTCTGCTCTCCTTTTCTCTCACGCTATTCTCTCCTTCTTCTCTGCAACCCTTTTTCTTTTGCCGGCTCACTCTTCTTCTATTTCTTCTTCTTCTCTTTTTCTTCCTCTTTTCTTTTTCTGGATCGAAGGGCTTTCTGCTCTCCAGGCTTCTTCTTCGATCAACCTTCATCTGTTGGATGAAGGCTTCTTTTTATAAGCAGCAGCATCACGGTGATAGGTGTGTGCTTCCCACGCCTTCCGTCCAGAAGATTCCTCCTCGGATCACATGCTCAGCACCACCTCGGATCACGTGTCAGGTGCCAGCTTCGGGTCACGTGCCCATTCATCAGTACGCTCAACAACTGGAGTTGAGGTGGCGTCAACACACTTGCTCCAACGGGTTGACACAGCCTTCAAAGACATTCGACCAGCAAAACTCAAGTCTGCTGTGTTGACTCCATCAACCTGCTGTGTTGACGCATCGGTGATCCAGTGATCAAGTCTTCAACAGATAGACATGCTGCGTCGACGTTCTCAGCATGCTACGTTGACGCATTGGTGTTCCAGCATCTGAACTTAGATGGCTTCAGCCCTCTCACGTTTCGTGTGGAGTGCGTTGACGCATTGTGCAACTGCGTCCACCCTCTGGTCACCTTGTCGATCCATCAACCTGCTGCGTCGACGCCACTTGATGAATGTGTTGACGCACCAGAGTAATCCAGTAAGCTTCTTTCTTTATTGTTTGAACTACTGCGTCCACGCCACTTGATCAAGGCGTTGACACATTGGTGTGTTTCAGCAGCTGAAATTGGATGTCTTCAGCCCTCTTGCATTAAGGGGTTCATTAGCCTCTTCAGTCCCTGTCAGACAGATGAAACGAAGTCATTAGTTCTAAGTATATACATTGCATTGTATAGACTTTGCTGTGAAGGCGAAAGCAATGTAAAGTATGCAGTGTACAGACTTCAATTGAAGATAGCCGCTGTATAGACTTTGAAGACGGAAGCCAGTGTACAGACTTTCCACTGACCAGTGTATGAACTTCAACAGTGAACGGCTGTACAGACTTGGAAGAATTGAAGCCAGTGTACAGACTTGATGAAGCAGTGTATAGACTTTGTTGAACTGACTCCAATGTACAGACTTGCAGATGCGAAGCCGATTCACAGACTTGGTTCCTGTAGCAGTGTATAGGCTTGAAGGTCTGAAGGCGATGTATAGACTTGGTGAACACTGCAACATCAATCGGTTGTATAGAGTAGGGGCTGCACATACTTTGGCAATGTGTAGACTTAAAAGACATATGAATGTGTAGACTTCGAAGGATTGAGACGAACTGTTCACGCTGTACAGACTTGGTGAAAGCTGAAGGAGCGAGCGATGTACAGACTTCACCAACAAGCTTGAACATGAACAGGCTGCACAGTGCACTGTATAGACTTAGACCAAGGCATGAATCAGTGGAAGCTACCGTCCAATGTATGGACTTTGAAGGATTTGAGCGTGAGACTGTAGAGACTTGGCCCCTTTCCGGATGTATAGACTTTGAGTCAAGAAGACCAATGTGTGGGCTTACTATAAAGAACAATAATCTGATGGGTCGACACATCAGCAAGGGTGGGTCGACCCACCACTGTCCATACTATCCAAACAGAGTGTAGATAGATGAAGATTGAGGCCGTTGTACAGACATGGGGTTCAGCTGAGGATGTATGGACTTTGACGAAGTGAAGCAGTGTACAGACTTTGAATCAAACTGATGTATAGACTTGAATGGGCATGGAGTGTATAGACTTGAGAGATTGAACTGAAGAGTCGACGCATCAGCTCAAGGAGTTGACGCACTATTGTGGAGACTGTGTAGACAGAGTGTAGCATGTTATCTGACAGCCCTATGAACTCCATACATTTACATGATAAAACATGAATTTTTCGTGCATAGAAAAGAAAGCATTATGATCAGAGAATGACTGAATAATAGCATGATGACATACAACAAGATGACTCACAGTGATTAACTCACATCAAAAAAACCAATCATCAAAACCATCATCAAAACCACAGGGGCACAACAATCTCCCCCTTTTTGATGATGGCAATACTACACTGTGAGTAATGCAGATGACACAAACTATTCTCCCCCTTTGACTTCATCAAAAAGAAAATAGTTTAAGAAATTATAGCATGTATAAAAATTCAGTCAATTTCTCCCCCTTGCAAGAACATGATTCTCCCCCTTTAAGAGTTTCAGCAAAAGCATGAGTTAGAGATGATCAAAAGGAACCTGCATGCAATGATTGAATGATATTCTCCCTCTTTGGCAAACAATCTCTCCCTTTGGTAGAATCATAATAAACCATGGGAAGGGGTATGAATGTAGATGTAGATACCAGAGATATGAATGCAAGAGCACAATTCTTCTCCTTCTATGCAGCATGATGCATATGACAAGGAGGCTCCCCCTCAATAAATGGAACCTTATGAAATGAATGGAAAGGAGACCACAGGGGCAAACAAGGAGAAGTTCAGGTCAATGAACCAAGGACATGAGCAGAAGAGTTTCAATTAACAGATTTTTTAAGGATGCTCCAAACACAAGAAATTCAGCCAGATTTTCAAAGAGATATCAATCTCATAAATCTAAAACATAAGTTTTCAAAGTCTTCCATTATAAGGGCTTATGAATGAGCTTTTTGAACAGCATGGTTTAAACATGATGTATGCAGAGTTTATCAATAAAAAATCTGTATTGATATCTAAAACTATGTTTTAATAAAAATGAACCAAGCCCTCATATTTATCTTGATTGTCCTACCTTTGTCTTACACAATCAAATTTATTGACTTCTTTCATAATTACATGCGCTAGTATTGAGATTAAGCAATTATGAAGTCATATTATTTTGTCTAGGGTTGTAGCAATTTGATTTTAGCATCAATATTCAGATATTAAGATATGTTTAACAATTTTTCATGCTACAAATTTTACGAGCAGTCTAGTTCAGTGCACACCTTGTAACTAGAGGATATACCTTGATCAGAGGCCAATATCCCTAAGCACTTAGTGTGACTAACTGTCATGCTATATATGAACAGAGATAGCATTTACACATCATGACACACTCCAAATCATTTCTTGATGAGTGAGTTGTATTTCTCAGTGTGCATGCCATTGCTCTGCCTGAATTTCAATGAATTCTTAATCAGAGTTAACTAAGGCACCTCATGACACAGTCCTTTGGACATGTGTTTCTCAGTGACCAATGTCATTGCTCTGACAGATATTACCCTTTAGATATTTCAGAAAAAATCATTTGCTTCAAATCAATAATAGTTTCATGTACTTAATCAGTTGAAGTCATGTATTCAAAAGTGTAGATTTCAGAAGTTTTCAAGACACATCATGAAACAGATGGTTAATGTTTATTAAACATGCTTCAGATATTTTTAAGAGATTTTAAAGTCAAACTCATTGAATACATTAAACTTAAACCACATGAGTTATTTCAGTCATTCATAAAAATATATAATAGAGGATTTCTAGTTCAAGAATTTTCAGATTTATGATCGAGATAGTCCCATTGAAATCTTCATGACAGACTGATAGATTTCTGAAGCCAAATGATACCAATTGATAGGAGAGATTTTGAAGCTCAATGTTTTCAAAAATATGTTCAAGATCTGTCAACAAAATCAATAAGGAAGGATATGCAATGAATTCTCATATGAGTATACATTTGACAACCTATATGCAATGCATTGACTCCCCCTCACGATATGCATTCAGTTCAGATTTTCAGAAATTTCAGAGTGCATGATCATAAAATAATGCAACTGGCAGATGATGAATGAATATGCAAGAACATATTTAATATGCATGCACTAGATGAAACTAAGAACATGATATGCAAGAATACATCAAACCAGATATGCAATGAGTTTCAAAATGGGAGATGCAGAGAAATTACATGAAAATTTCAGAAGGGGTTTTTCTTTGAGTGCCTTGGTTTATTTCCCCCTTTTATTCCTCAGCTTCCAAGGCACACCTGTAGCAGACACATCATTTTGATGTAACATGTACCCAAGAAACCTTGGGTCCTGGTTTAGCAGTGACACTCCTAGCAGGTTTTCTCAACAGATTTTTTCGCATGTTTATCATCACAACACATGATATGACGATTATACATGGAATGCCCTACCTGCCCACAATGGTAACAAGAAATAACAGATTTCATGTTCTCCTTGTATACATCAGCATTGGCGTGAACATGGTGTGAGTGAACATGATTAATTCTATTATTGACATGAAAAATTTTCTTTTCATAACCGGCCAGCCAACAGTTAACAGCTCTGTGGCCTGGCTTTCCACATTCAAAACATACAGTGTGTTTGCTTCTAGAACCAAACTTCTTTCTATCAACAATATTTTTATTAACAGGGAAATTAACAAATCCAGAGTTAGTTTTCTTTCCCTGAACATGCCAGCAGAAGGCAGCAATGTGACCAAACTTCCCACAGCAATAGCATTGAATTTTCTTTTCCTGATCAGTAGAATGTTTCCTAAGATGATTTCTAGGATACTTTCTAACAGCATTTCTTTCATCATTTATCAATGCTACACAGTTATGCATAATATGGCCAACTTTCCCACAATAGTGACATGTTATAGCCTTTTTATTCACATTCACTTGTTTGACAAGATTGATATTCTCATGAGAGTGTTAATGTGTGTGTGAGCAGTGAGCAGCATGCACATGTAGATCAGAGACATATTTGGACTTATTCAAATCAGCATTTTTCTTTTGTTTTTGAATCTTTTTCTGTTTCTTATCTGAATTTTCAGCCTTCTTAGTAGTGAATTGAAAAATAGAAGAGCTAGATTGATTAGCTTGTTCAGAGCTTTTCACGAATACAGTTGACTTCTTCTTTTCATTCACTTTCTTATTGACATGCACATACCTAAGTCCTTCTTTCTGAGAATTCACTTTAGAACCAAGCAGCTTATTCAAATTGTCTTTTCCTTTAACGAATTTTGACAAAGAATTTTTCAGATCTTCAATCTCAGAATTCAATGACGCAATGCTCACTTCATACTTGGATAGCTCAGATTCACAAACAATCAGTTGTTGTTGCAAAGCATCATTCAGGTTCTTCAGAGTTTCATTTTCTTGTTGAACCATTATTTCAATGTTGTTCTCATTTTCCTTTACAACAGTTTTTCCTTTTTCAATTAACAACCATCTTTCAGAGAAGACAGTATTAAGAACCATTAGCTTTTCATTTTGATCTTTCAAGTGGACATTTTCTTCTTTTAAAGATTTGATTTGTTCTTTTTGAAACCTGTCATCAGAATCAAAATCATTAATCATGTCTTCGAAAATGGCACATGTTTTGCAAGAATTATTTTCACCGATGAGTTTGTTTCTAATATTCTCATTTTCAGATTTCAACCTGTTTAACTCATCTTTTTCTTTAATCATGTCAGATTTCAAGTTTTCATTTTCAGCTTTCAGACTTATGACTTCAGAATTTTTCTCTTTTCTTAATTTTCTCTTTTCTGATTTAACTCTTTCATATTTTTCCAGTAGATGCTCATGCATGGCAACTAAATCATCATGACTAATATCCTCGGTCTCAGAGTTTACCTGGGATGAGGACTCATCTGATTGATCACTCCTTCTTGCCATGAGACATTCTTCTTCCTTTCCATTGTGGATGCGAAGTAATTCATCCAATATTTCCTTAGCCGAGCTACAACCTGAGAAAGAGGAAAAATCATCAGAACCGATTGCAGCCTTCATTAGATTTAGAGCTCTCACATTATCGTCATTTTTCAACTTGTGAACATGAGTCCACTTGGACTTATCCTTAGGAAGTTCATGTGGACTGTGAGAGATAACCTTCCACAATTGTGGATTAATAGAGTTAACATGCTTGTGCATACGATATAGCCAGAATTTAATATTTGAACTACTGAATAGTGAAGGATGAGCCATGAGAGCACAACATATTAATGCAACAGGAATATTGATGCACTAAAAACAAATTAGCATCGAAAACCAGAGATCGAATCTGCAGGTCGCTGGACCTTGTATGCAGACACCGCTCTGATACCAACTGTTAGGGTGCTAGGCCCGGATACAAAGGGGGGTGAATGTATCCTTCTAAAAAATATAGCCCAAAATAAAAACTCAGATGCTAGGCAAGTTCCAGAATTAGGCTAATTCGATTGAACATAATAACAAGCAGTAGGAGCGTGCCTATCCAAGCATCTAGCGAAAGTAAATCAAGCAATCAAACCACTACTCAATAGATTTTTTAGGTGGTTCGGTCCTCCAGACCTACATCCACCCCTCACTCCCAACCGGAGTGAGGCTTCACTAGCCAATGCTAGAACCAAGCAGACTCAGTCTGCGAACAGTTGCTGCCACACAGTTTGACCAGGGGAACAACCTCCCCTCTTCCTCCCAACCGGAGGGACACCCAAGTGACTCCCAGCCACTTGGAAACCAGAGACCGAAGTCTCTCTTCCTCCAGACCAGGAGGGAACCCGCTAGTGACTTCCAGTCACCAGCAACCAGAGGTCGCAGACCTCTCTTCCTCCAACCGGAGGGACCCCTGGACTTGTAAGCCACAAGCCCAGAACCGGAGACAAGTCTCCCTTCTCCTGAATCCACAGGAGGAGCCCGAATCCCAGCAGGGCAATCTGAAGAACAAGAATAACCAAATGAAAAAGAAAAAATAAGAAACGTAAAATACACAGAAATCGGAAGGCTGTAAATGAAGAACAAGAATGTAGCTCTCAAAGGAGCAGATCTGGCTTGGATTTAATCCAGACGCCAGAGGACAAATCTTCAATAGCTTCTTCCTTCTTCTCCACGAACTCTCTCTCTCTCTATCTCTCTTTCTTTCTCCTCTGCTCTCCTTTTCTCTCACGCTATTCTCTCCTTCTTCTCTGCAACCCTTTTTCTTCTGCCGGCTCACTCTTCTTCTATTTCTTCTTCTTCTCTTTTTCTTCCTCTTTTCTTTTTTTGGATCGAAGGGCTTTCTACTCTCCAGGCTTCTTCTTCGATCAATCTTCATCTGTTGGATGAAGGCTTCTTTTTATAAGCAGCAACAGCAGGGTGATAGGTGTGTGCTTCCCACGCCTTCCGTCCAGAAGATTCCTCCTCGGATCACGTGCTCAGCACCACCTCGGATCACGTGTCAGGTGCCAACTTCAGGTCACGTGCCCATTCATCAGTACGCTCAGCAACTGGAGTTGAGGTGGCGTCAACACACTTGCTCCAACGGGTTGACGCAGCCTTCAAAGACATTCGACCAGCAAAACTCAAGTCTGCTGCGTTGACTCCATCAACCTGCTGCGTTAACGCATCGGTGATCCAATGATCAAGTCTTCAACAGATAGACGTGCTGCGTCGACGTTTTCAGCATGCTATGTTGACGCATTGGTGTTCCAATATCTGAACTTAGATGGCTTCAGCCCTCTCACGTTTCGTGTGGAGTGCGTTGACGCATTGTGCAACTGTGTCCACCCTCTGGTCACCTTGTCGATCCATCAACCTGCTGCGTCGACGCCATTTGATGAATGCGTTAACGCACCAGAGTAATCCAGTAAGCTTCTTTCTTGATTGTTTGAACTACTACGTCCACGCCACTTGATCAAGGCGTTGACGCATTGGTGTGTTCCAGCAGCTGAAATTGGATGTCTTCAGCCCTCTTGCGTTAAGGGGTTCATTAGGCTCTTCAGTCCCTGTCAGACAGATGAAACGAAGTCATTAGTTCTAAGTATATACATTGCATTGTATAGACTTTGCTGTGAAGGCAAAAGCAATGTAAAGTATGCAGTGTACAGACTTCAATTGAAGACAGCCGCTGTATAGACTTTGAAGACGGAAGCCAGTGTACAGACTTTCCACCGACCAGTGTATGAACTTCAACAGTGAACGGCTGTACAAACTTGGAAGAATTGAAGCCAGTGTACAGACTTGATGAAGCAGTGTATAGACTTTGTTGAACTGACTCCAATGTACAGACTTGCAGATGCGAAGCTGATGTACAGACTTGGTTCCTGTAGCAGTGTATAGACTTGAAGGTCTGAAGGCGATGTATAGACTTGGTGAACACTGCAACATCAATCGGTTGTATAGAGTAGGGGCTGCACATACTTTGGCAATGTGTAGACTTAAAAGACATATGAATGTGTAGACTTCGAAAGATTGAGACGAACTGTTCACGCTGTACAGACTTGGTGAAAGCTGAAGGAGCGAGCGATGTACAGACTTCACCAACAAGCTTGAACACGAACAGGCTGCACAGTGCACTGTATAGACTTAGACCAAGGCATGAATCAGTGGAAGCTGCAGTCCAATGTATGGACTTTGAAGGATTTGAGCGTGAGACTTTAGAGACTTGGCCCCTTTCCGGATGTATAGACTTTGAGTCAAGAAGACCAATGTGTGGGCCTACTATAAAGAACAATGTTCTGATGGGTCGACGCATCAGCAAGGGTGGGTCGACCCACCACTGTCCATACTATCCAAACAGAGTGTAGATAGATGAAGATTGAGGCCGTTGTACAGACATGTGGTTCAGCTGAGGATGTATGGACTTTGACGAAGTGAAGCAGTGTACAGACTTTGAATCAAACCGATGTATAGACTTGAATGGGCATGGAGTGTATAGACTTGAGAGATTGAACTGAAGAGTCGACGCATCAGCTCAAGGAGTTGACGCACTGCTGTGGAGACTGTGCAGACAGAGTGTAGCATGTTATCTGACAGCCCTATGAACTCCATACATTTACATGATAAAACATGAATTTTTCGTGCATAGAAAAGAAAGCATTATGATCAGAGAATGACTGAATAATAGCATGATGACACACAACAAGATGACTCACAGTGATTAACTCACATCAAAAAAACCAATCATCAAAACCATCATCAAAACGAGAGGGGCACAACACAATAGACAACTTAATTAACCACATGACTCAAGACTTAGGTAAATGACCCTTAGCTAGGTACCGGACTCAAATAAAGGGAAAATTACATAGTTTGTGACGCAAATAAAATATAAAAATTACATGGATAGACTCAAAAAATGTGAAGAACACAATGGCGCAAACCGTCGATCCATCAAAGCTTTCAAAATGTTGAGGGATAAGTGATGCCCCCATCATACCCCTAGGGTGGGGAAAACTCGACCCCGTCGAGTATGGGTCCACCGGGGAGGTGGCACACCAACGCATCTCCAGGCGAGCCACGATCTCTGAACTCAACCCTGCGTCCGTAGCCGGGGGACAGCGCTTCAGCTTCTCAAGGCTGCCCGGACACACCCTCATGTTGGCGATGAGATTTTGCTTGCCTAGTATTGCCGCCGGGTGCTCACGTCGGGCTCTCAGGCTGATTTGTGGTGGCACTCCGAGGGTGTCTCTCGCAAGGAAGGTATAGGCTCAAATCACTCACTAGGATCTACCGCGGTGCCCATATAGGGTGCCGGATCTGCCACGTGGGAAATTGGGTGAATCCCAAAACCCATCGGTAAGTCTAACCCGTAAGCCGGGTTGCCAAAGCCACTCGGAACTTGGCAAGGTCCAAGTCCTCGTGCCCTCAAATTAGAGGTGACCTTAGGGTAGAGCCGCTCCAAAGTCATCATCGCCAAGTTGCCAACTTGGAATTCCAAGTGGCGCTCATGACCTTTTGCCCGCTTCTTGTGATTCTCACCGCTCGTTGCTTGTTGCTTGCTTAAATACTCATGCCATGTACTACGATGCGGTGTCAGGGGAAATGTATGATATGCAAAGGTGGACCGGGGCAGCCAAATGTAGACCTATCATGCATTGATGTCATAGGTGGACCGGGACAACCATAGGTGGACCGATCATGCCTTGAAGTCACATGGACCTTGATGAACCTAGGTGGGCCGGGGCAGCCATAGGTGGACCTATCATGCAAAGGGGTGGCAAATGCCGATGGTCCCAGGCATCCATGAATGCTCTCTTCATGCTTTGACTTCACAATGACTATCTTTGGGGAGCCGGGGCATCCAAACGTGGCCCTATCATGCATGGACTCCCTATCAAAGGTTGGAGGACCAGGGCATCCAAATGTTGTCTTAACATGCATGTGTTTCCTAACAATGTTGATTGCCGAAGGGGGACCGAGACACCCAGAGATGAGCCTACCATGCAACTCTACCCAAATGCTAAGTTCTACCTTCCCGAGCGTAGGTGTAGCAAGGGAGGGGTTGGTGCAACAGATTTGACATGGGGTGAGTGGTAAGACTTGTTGGGGGACTCGGGATGAGGATGGTGGGTTTTGGGGGCCCCAAAGGAAGGGATCAAATGGATCAAGGAATGACGGATTCTTGGGGAAGTGGGCATCTTCCCATACTTGATGTGTAGATACCCAATCAACAAGCTCCCCTAGGTGTGATGAGTCTTTGCTAGCTAGCGGAGCGATTACCATGGTGGGTCTATTGATTGGGGAGAAACATAGGGAGGCATAGGGCTCATTCCCAAGGAGGGGTGTGGGGTCAAATGGACATATGGGTGTGGGTGTGTGATATGTTGGGTGGTTGATTGTATGGTAGGAGGGGAGGGAGTTAAGTTGGTGCCATGGCTCCCACCTGGTGGGGTCAAAGGGATCAAAGAAAGTATGACCGGATAAGGTGGCTTCTTCCTTTAGGTTGGCCAAGGTGAGGTGTTCCCCAATGAGTAAGGGGCCTTCTTCCACCATAAGAGTAGATGGGATAATGATTGCCTTAGGATGGTTGGGCTCCTTTCGTGGGCGGTCATTGGCTTGGGATGGGATAGAGATGCCCAATGTGAGAAGGGACATGAGGACCTCACTAGTGCATTGGCCCATGGTGATTATGGGAGTAATAGGGGAAGGTCGGACGGACACAACTTGGGATGGATGACGCATGGTTTGGTGGTATGGACTTGAGCTTGGGATTGGGCCTTTCTTTAGCCACTTGACTAGACGCATGGTTTGGTGGATGGGTAATGTTGAAACAAACACCCTCGTTCTTTGGGACTTCCATGGCCAAACTTGTGTCTCTAGCATGGATGATTTTGGTAGGAGTTTGGGTTGTTGGAGCTGGAGGGTGTGATGACATGAGGTTAGGGGGGGTTGTTTGAGGGATCATTGGTAGAGTGTGGGGTTCCCGTGGAGGGGTGGAAGTGACATGCTTGGTGGGGTAAGGGACGGAGGGTGACGGCCACACGCATGGGCCATATTTTTGGCAGAAGGCTGTGGGTGACTTGGCTCACTCCTTCAACATCCCTATGACAAGCTTATCCCACACATTCATCTTGGGAAGGGGGTAGTGGAGCGGGGAGGGGTGATCTTTCTAGACTCAATGACGATGCAATGCCCAAGGACTAGACTTAGTAGAGACAAGTCTAAAACTTACTCTGATATCACTTGATGAGACACGACCTAGGATGTTTGATGAAGTCTTAGGAATGCAACAACTAATATATCAATCCCTCGGACCTAGCAAGCAAACAAGATTCCCAGACCGGCAACTTCACTCGAGCGAACTCTCCCGCTAAGCGCACATTAGTGCCCGTAGGCAACTTGGTGATGGTGGTGAGGGTCCGAGACGGGACCTCGTGGCTCCGGGGATTGGGTAGCTTAAGGTTGAACCCCTAAGGGTCCTAGGATGCCCACTCTCGGGGGCGGCCAGCACGCCGAGGGCATGGGAGGTAATGGCTCTCTCACAACTTGCCTGCGGTAGTCACTAACGTGGAGGGCAATGTGGGCCGAGCTCTCACTCTCCGTCCAACGGCACTTAGAAGCAATACTAAGTAAGCAAAATGTGAACCAGTAAAGGGGCAGCCACACGCTCACCTGATCGGCGTGAATACACTGATCCTGGCCAAAGACGAGGGCGAGCGGGGAGGCGTGGGTACGCACCCGCACACCGTGTCGGTGTCGCTTTGACCTAAAAATTAAAAGTGAATACACCACTATGCCTCACGCAGGAGGGTGATCGTGGGGTGGGGAACTTAATTTTACTCTCAAACACTACCTCCACGTAGGGAGGGGATTTCAGCCAGCCAGGCGAGGGGGCGGGGAATGAGATGACGAAAGCCGAACTGCGGGGGACCGACTTCAGCCGGTTCGGTTCTGCAGGGACAGCAAGCTGAAGTCGGGGTTGCCACGGACGCCTCCGGATATTAGAAAGGGCGGGGCTGATGCTGACTCATCTAGGGACAATGTAGAAGGTCGCAGTAGGATTCCCGGGTCGTCCGGAGGTCCGGTGGGGCCGCTGTAGTTCTGATTCGGTAACTTGTTCAGATTCTGTCTGGCCTGGGACAACAGGGCAGGATGTCGGAGTTGATGTTGCCACGGACTCAGCCGAGCTCAGAAGTAGTCGAGACCAGTGCCGGAACTTTCCTAATTCACCCAGGATGACGCCTGAATTTTTGGTGCATTTCCTGATGATGTTGCTGGCCGGGGCGGAGTCTGGAACAGAACTGATCCGTTCTAGCTCTATCCAGTGCAGAACCTCTAAGGTCTATTGCAGAAGTGGCCACAAACTCTACCAAACTCCGATGGAGACGAAATTGGTGTTGACGCGACCATGGCTGAAGCAGCTTCGAGCAGGAGCTTATGGGACCCCAAAAGGAGGTCAGAGAAGAGAGCTCTGATAAGAAGAATGGGGGGTGGTCCAACCTGGAACAGCAGGGAGCAGTCTGCGCACTTCGACGAGAATAATTGGAACCGGGTGCTTGGGAGGGCGAATGGCCTCCTCCTTCCTGGTACTGAAAGGGGACTGGACGACGTTCCTTCCCTCCGAAGATGGTGCCCAGAGCTTCACCAAGCTGGTCATGGGAGTCTCTACAAGTTGCCTCTGGCTATCTGCCTGAGAAAGATTGCGCAACCTGGCGAGAACAACTCCTCCGAGCAGCTCCAAGCTTGGATGCTGGCGGGACCACCTCCGTTGCAAAGCAGACTCGATGACGATTCCAAGAATGTATGATACACCCTCAGAAGACGCGCGTTGAGGACATGGCAGACTCTGCAACTCGGGCCTCAATTGCTACCTACGAATTGGCCTGTGCAGAGTGGTGATAGGTGATGGGAAATGGGGGTAGATGGGAGGGGAAATGAGGTGGATGTGTACGGGGGTAACCCCTAGCTGTGAGGGGGTCTGGGAGGTGGTTTTCCAAGGTGTGGGAGTGGCAGTATGGGGGCTAGAAGGAGGTCTAGCAGGTGGAGGGAGGGAGAGCTGCGAATTTGGTTGGAAGGGAGAGAGGGAAAGGGTATTTGAAAATAGGTTTAAGGGTGGGATTAATTTCTAGTCTTAGGGATGGGAAGATGTGTGTGGGGAAGGTAAAGGGGGGGCTTGGGGAGTGGGGGATTCTGCCTTGGGAGATGAGAGTGTGCTTGGGGAAGGGGAGTGGGTGGTTGGTTGTTGGAGGGTGGAGTGGGGAGTGGTGGAATCTCCCTTGGGGCTGGGGTGGAGTTAAGGTGGGGTGGTGGGGAGTTGGGGATGAGTTATTGGAGGGGGGGAAGGGAGAGAAAGTAGGTGGGAGGTGGAGGAGAGAGAAAGGGGTGACCCCCTTAGAGAGAGAGAGAGGTATGAGAGAGAGGGGAATCCACCCCTTAGAGAGAGGGAGAGAGAGATGGAGAATCCACTCCAATTACACTAAAATGCACTCAATTTTTTTCATTGACCAAAAGATTACATATGAGGGAGTGGGATGGCCTATTTATAGGCACTCATACTTTCCTAGGACTAAAATGACCCTGACTAAACAACTAATCACCAAAGTAGTCCAAGGGAGGGCGCCCCTGGGCCAAGCCCACTAGTTGGGCCCAATAGACAACTTAATTAACCACATGACTCAAGACTTAGGTAAATGGCCCTTATACCTAGGTACCGGACCCAAATAAAGGGAAAATTACATAGTTTATGACTCAAATAAAATATATAAATTACATGGATAGACTCAGAAAAATGTGAAGAACACAATGGCATAAACCGTCGATCCATCAAAGCTTCGCAAAATGTGGAGGGGTAAGTGATGCCCCCATCAGTGGCCCAATGAGAGAGAGGGTGGGGGTCCTGCCAGGCCTACGTGGCCTTTTACAAAGAAACCCATTAAATCCTAATGACTCACCCATTGGCTTATAATTACCTTACAAATGAAAACCCAATTGACTCAATGATAAAAATGTAAACAAAAATGTTAGATGCCTTGCTTTAATGTCCCCATCAAGAGTCTTTGTAAACTTTTCATTATGATTCAATAAAAGTCAAGGTTTTTGGATTATACCCTCTTGTGCTCACTTTTATGTGTGAATGATTAGCGCTCTGATTGTTATTATCACTTGAGGCTTCCCTTGTCGAATGTTCATGTTCTCGATTAGTTCTGCTGCATAATCTCGATGTGTGACACCCGATCGGCTGAACATCTATCGGTTTGAACCCCGATCGGCTGAACATCTATCGGTTTGAGCCCCGATCGGCTGAACATCTATCGGCTTGAGCCCCGATGGGCTGAGCATCTATCGGCTTGAGCCCCGATTGACTGAACATCTATCAGTTTGAGCCCTGATTGGCTGAACATCTATCAGCTTGAGCCCCGATATGCTCAACATCTATCGTCTTGAGCCCCGATCGGCTGAACATCTATCGGCTTGAGCCCCGATCGGCTGAACATCTTTACAATACATTGATTATCATGGAATCTCTTTAGAAATCTTTGAACATTCATCGGCTCGAATGCCAATGGTGGAACATCTGTCCGCTTAAACGCCGCTGGTTAGAATTCTGACTTTTCTCGACTGGAGCGCTGACGATTCATACTTGTGAGAATCTGTCGGCTTGAACACCGATGATTAGACATCTCAGACATTTTGGAGGATTGTTAGACATCTATCGGCAAGGGTGCCGATGGCTGAACGTTTGGCATCTGTCGTCTAAGACGTTGATGGTTAAATATTTACCCTCTTTGAATGTTGTTGAACATCTATCGGCACAGATACCGATGGCTAAATGATTATCATCTGTTGGCTTGAACGCCCCCTTTTTTTTTGAAAGTTGCTTGAATAGCTGTCGGCGCGGACACTGATAATTGATATCTTGGGGCGTTGTCGAACTTCTTTGAGCATCTTTTGAACATTGTTGAGCATCTATCGACTTGAGCGTCGATGCATTCATCATCCCCATCCTTAAATATCGTTAATCATCTATCAGCTTAAATACTGATGGTTGAATATCTCTGGTATTTCTGAATATTGTTGAACATCTATCAGCCTAGGTGCCGATGTGTCCACCACTCTCTACTTTGAATGTTATTGTTCATCAATCATCTTAGATACCGACACATTGATCTTGTATATTCCTTTGGATATTATCAAACATCTGCCGGCCTGAATACCGGTGACTAGATGCGCTTCTATCATTCTTCATTCATTCATCATTCATCATTTTTATTATTACTATCTGGGACCCCACCATTTGGATAGCCCCTGCCATCAGTAGCAAATGTGTAGTGTAGGAATATGCAATAAAATAGCCCTTGGAAGGTCTAGATTGCCATTTTATTCATCACTGCTATGAGTGGTCATTGCCCCTGGTAGGGGAACACATTCAGTAGTAGTCATGTACACCATTGTTGGTATTTCATACATCTGGCCCAGACCAGGGTACCATCTATATCTTCCGGCATTTTTCTCCAACTTCCTGCCATAGCTCAAGGGACTTCAAATGTCCTTTAAAGCAGATTGCTCTCCGGCTGATGCGGTGTGGCCATATTACCCGCCTTCTTAAAGCCGGGCATTTGATGGGGGCATGGTGGGTCCACCCTATATTCCCCTATTTGCAGTTCGCCTTTCTAAATCAGGCTTTGAATGGCATCTTTGAAGACATAACAGTCTTCTATGGGATGCCCAAGCATCTGATGATATGGGTAGAAGCGAGGCTCATTTCTCCTTGCAGTATCACCGGGCTTCTTTACGTCTGGGAGTGTAATCTTGGTGTAGTGGGTAACCCATTCAAACAATACCCGAGTCTTTTCCTTAAGGAAGGAGTAGGGTTTCATCATCTTGTTCCTTAGCAAGGGTTCTGGCTTGGCAGGCATAGCTGAGGCAGGGCTAGCTACCTCTTTCACCTTCTTTCTTTGCCCCTCGAAGGCCTGAAAGATAATGGTGTGAATTTTATTCTGCATTGGTTGTTCACCCGTAAGCTTGTTCTTCTGATTTGGAGTGGCAGCGGCCGGGCAATTTTTTCCAATAAGGCCTCAATATCAGCCATAATATTATTTAAGAGGGCGAAGGATTTGACTTCAATGCCAATCATTCTTGTTAGGATCTCTATCTTCAGATTGGGCTTGCATATCCGGACAACTACTTCATGGTTCGGCAGGTGCCGACATCTGGCGCTGAGGTCCCTCCATCAATGGATATAATCCAGAGAGGATTCATCGGCCTTTTGTTTAATCTCATACAGCTTTGCCTTGGTAATTTCCTCCTCGGCTAGCTTTACTTCCATCATCGTTTTCATCTTTTGCTTATTCATCATCGCCAGAGCTGGCGGACTGGGGCGCAAGCCGGGTGGGTGCAAACCCATTTTGCTCAGCTTGATGTGCAACATCTCAACTTCTTGCAATTTTTGATGTAGCTCTGTCATCATAGCAAAGCCATGTTGATGAGAGCCAGGAGCATTGCCCCCTGTCTTAAATTCATGCGGGACCAGTGGCGTTCTATTACCGGTGTCGGACGCATCCAGGCCCTTGGAAACTGACATCTTTGCCCTTATGCCCCCACATGAAGGGGGAGTGGGATGGAATGCTTTTTCATCTAGCAATGGAAGGTGCCCACATATTTCCCGAGACTTATCATCATAGCGGGAATGTTGCGGGGGTTTTTTTGCCGATGACCGGATGAAGGAAGGAATACAGTGGGGAAGAAAAATACGGGAGTTTGATATATCTCGGGTATCCTTCTTTACGGTTGTATGCCCCTCACGGCGGTATCGGGCACTCTCCTTTTACGAAAAGTCAAAAAGGGTCGAATGGCACATAAATGTTAGGGTGTAGGTTAACTGGACAGGGTGCAGGCATGCCAGTAGATTTCTTGACAATCACATATGGAACCAAGGGTTGACCGGGGAAGCGTCGCTAGGATGCGGCACGTGGGCTCGAGAGGTCAGGTGACACGTGGATACAAGGGGTTCCACGGGTGCGAGTGCGCATGTGATTGTGTGAATCGTGTGGTCTGAAGCCATGGGTAGAGGGCAGGGAGCATTCCGCAGCAGTCGGCGTGCTTTCGACTGGGGGGTGTTTGCTGGGGTTAGGGGTATTAGGCACGTGTGCCGAGTGGTGTAGGTAGAAAACTGGGGCCCGCATAGGGGCACTTGTATTCAACTGGTTTTATGCTATATGAGAGTCGCACGGGCTTTACAGATGGGCCGAAGAGGCCAAAGTACAATTGGCGCAAGCAGCGGGATAATTCTGACGTGTGGGTCGGTCCCCGGGTCAATGCGTAATAAGGAGGATATCCGCGTGTTTTATAGAGATTCTCCATGAGGAGATTGAGACAAGCCCGACCGCCTAGGTGGCAGGGGCTATGGCGGGTTGGTGCCTAACAGTGGTCGGACGTGGCTCGAAAATGAGCGGTCGGGTCCGGGCCTCGGGAGGTGAGTGTCATCATACTGGGGAGTCCAGGCCGGCCCCGGGAATATCATTCTCGGGCCAGGGGTCCGGCTAACTCAAGTCATCAGTCAGAGCGGTCGGCGGCTAGCTCAGAGCGAGAGGTGGGCACATAGTTCTATGTCAGAAGTAGGTGCGGCATCATGGCGTGTGCATAGCCACCGTGGGTTGTTACACATGGGCGGACCCGGGATGCAGGTGTATTTGCCATTGTCATAGCGCCTTACGTGCGACGGGAGTGGATAGGTGTGTGATGGCTAGACGCCGCATGAGGGGAGTACGTGTGACATACCCTCGGTATGTACGAGCCGATTAACAAGCCAACCACGCACGCACTTAGCTCCTCGCATCCTCGACCATTGTTGGATGCCTACGGAGGAACTCCGAGGGAGCAGCAGTTAGGTCGTGGGTTCTCATGTTGTTGTATGCATGCATGCGTTGCCCCTTCAGCTTCTAAGGGGTGGAATTTATAGGAAGTTGAAGGGGCAGGGAAGGGTTTAGGTGGACCAAGTTGAGGGCTGGGTTTGGTCCGGATAAACCCTTAGAAAAATGTTTTTTTTTGTTTACGGAGTGGCGGAGGGGGGGTTTAGGCGGACCAGCCCAATGGGTTGGTCTGGTCCACCTAAACCCTTCACGGAGGGGTTTTTTCTTCATTAAAAAATCCTTTTTTTATTTTTGGATGCGTTTGGGCGGACCAGCCTGGGGGGCAGGCTAGTCCGCCTAAACCCCATGGGGGTTGGCGCGACCGGGGCTGGGGGTTGGCCTTTTTTTTGAAAAAAAGCTTTTTTTTTGTTTGATGGGGTTTAGGCAGAGCAAAGGAAGAGAGAGAAGGGGGGTGGTCCCCACCTCTATAAAATTGGATTTTTACCCTATTTTATCCTAATTTGACCAAGTGGAAGAGGACAAAGGATACTGGAAGGATATTGGCCACAGGAGGATAATGGTTGACCGGTCGCGTACGTGCGAGGGACACGAGTGTTACCGTGGGACTTGCGCGATCTCGAGCTCCCGTTGGCAAGTTCTTCATCGTTGAATCCTTCCATGCACGGGTATGATGGATCTCGCAAGAAACTGGGAGTGACTGGGGATGGAGGATGGCCGTGGGGCCATTGGGCTGGGAGGAGGGCGCCCCCCCCCAAGGGAGGGGTTCACCCTCTCGGGCTGCAGCCGCGCCTAGGGTGAACTCTCCTCGGGTGAGCCGTAGCCCCGAGGGGTGGCCCTCGGGTGTCTTCTTTCATCATCTGGGGGTGTCCTTTGATGGACAAAGGGTTTTGGGACGCTGGGATTAGCTCATGGGGGCTGTTGTTGTGAAGTCGTAGTTGTCGCTCGCAAGGTGTTCGGGTAAATGCCCGATACACCCCGGGTTGTCGAAAGGCCTGGATAGCTGGCTGAGAGGCCTTGGAATGGGCATTGGGCCGAGGATATGAGCTTGTGGGAGCTGAGAGGAGGAACTTTGGGAACTTGGGCCCGGCCTCAATGCGTGTGTCGCGTTGCACGGCTAGTCGGTAGGGTAGCCTCGAGTTGGCCCGAGAGCTAAAGATAAATGGCTCGTCTCCTTGTGTCTGGGGGTCGGGAGCGGTCCCGACTTACTGGAGGGTTGTTGTAGAACCCGGCTGGTGTGCTGGAGCCGTGGGTTGACCTACGGTTTGTTGTAGAAGGGCTGGGACAAATGCACCCACAAGGTGTTCGGGGAAATGCCCGACACCCGTGGGTGAGCCGTATACACGTGCTGTGGGCCTCCAAAGCCTGTGGTTGACTTAGTTAAGTCTCCCTTTGACCTTGGAGGGCTTGAAGGAGGCATCTCGGGGTCGGCCCCGGCCTTGTTGCTGGGTGCTGCGTGGCACGACTTGTAGTCGGGGCGCCCTCGGGTTGGCCCGGGTGGCCATGTAGAATGCGGGAAATACCCGCCACCGAGTGATCGGGGGTAGTCCCGACCGATTGTTGATGTCGCCGTATGTCACAGCTATCCAGTCGGGACCCTTGGAAGGGCAGGCAAGTTGTAGGAGAGGCCGGGTAGCCCATGCCTTAAAGGTGTTCGGGAAAATTCCCAAACACTTATCCTTTAATATTTTACTGGGAAATTATCTGGGTACAACAAATGCCCCCCACGGGGTGTGCATCGGAGGCGGAGATGAGGGTGTACGGCCCGTGAGCTCCTCATTCTGGGTTGTTGTAGTTGTATTTTGACACTTCATATGCCTTTGTATTGTTACATTATGTATATTGGCTTTCTGGTGTGCTGACCATTTCTGTGTGCTTTGTTTTGCAGCTATGGCTCGATTTGGCAGAGATGAGTGGGTCCTGAGGTGCGTGGCTCGGGAGGAGGACCACTGGGTGAGGAGGACTGAGCCGCCCATGCCTCCCTTGGGCCCGCCAGTTATCGCTACAGCTGGCGTGGATCAGCTTGACTCAGGGTACACGATGATAGCTGAGGGCCCCGTTGGCGAGCAGGCGAGCGGAGTTGGGGCCGTGGAGTTGGCCCGGATCTCAAAGGCGGGCGAGATCTACGCCTACGACCTTAGTAATGGCTATCCGGCGGGGTTCCCACTGGACCGCCATCTGTTTGAGTTTGTTAGGAGCTACGTTCCATCTAGCATGGAGGAGGCAGACTCCCAAGTTGTTGGGACACGCCACTGACTGGAGCAGGCGATTTTAGTAGACAGGGACAGCCTGCACGGGGTCGTTCTCTAAGGCTTCCTGAGTTTTTTCGGAGACTTCTGGAGGTAGTGTCAGTTTCCCAGTGTCGAGTGCCTGGGTTTCTTCAGTAGGGCAGACCAGTTTGGGGTCCGTGTCGGGCTGATGGGTCCTGCCTCCTAGGACCTGCGCGGCCATCACCGGGCCGAGACAGAGGGCACTACAAGGTTGGTGTTGGAGCCGTCAAGGCTGCAGTTGTTGTGTGGGAATGGCTGATCTAGAGGGGAGGGGTGAATAGATCTACCCCTCTTTTTCTAGATAAACAAAGATTACAGCGGAATAAAATTACTTTCACATTAAACAAGAACGTATACGCAAGATGATGAAGTGTAAATACACGACGGGCCTAAGCAAGCATCTAGCGTAGGACGATCAAGCACATGCAAACCACAAGAACAAGGATTTTTAGGTGGTTCGAACTCAAACCCGAGCTCTACGTCCACCCCTCACTTAAACCAAGTGAGGCTTCACTAGTGCCATCGCACTAACCCGCTATAAACACAGCAAATGGCACAACCGGCCAACGACAGAAACAAGACGCCCTCTGTCTATCTTCCTACAGCACTAAGTAGGGACTGAAACACCATAGACCGGATACAACACAGGTAGGGACGGTTCACAGTTTATGATAAGAAGAAATGAAAAAGAACAATGAAAAACTCCAGACAGATTTAGTGAAACTCAGGCCATGGGAAAGGTTTCTGTCTGAATGATGAAGAGCTTGGACGGCTACTTGGAGAACCCTTGCTTCCTTCATGATGGCTTTTCCTCGTAGGACGAGGAGCAGGTGGAAGAGAAGCTTGCGATCAGCTTCAGATCTTCAGGAGATGGCCTTGGGCTCTTTTTCTTCTTCTCTCTTCTTCTCCCTTCTTCTCTCTTCTTCTCTCCTGTGCACTAGCAGCGGTAGTAGCAACAACTTCTTCTTCTTTTTGTCTGTCCATTGCCGTCCTTCAGTAGTAGCTTGTCCGCTTCTATTTTGGCGCCTGTGCGGTTCCCTGTGCCCATGGGATTGCGTCCCACAGCTGGCCCAACAAAGGGAACTTTCCCTTCAAAACTCTTGTCCACTTCTTGTTCGATATCTAAACATTAAATGATCCCTGTGGACAGTATCTAGCATGCAGCTTCCTCATTGGCTCATGTCAATTCACTGGTCAGTGTACCATCCTAGGAGCATATCCCATTGGCTGACAACAGACAGGTAGCAGGCTTATAGAAGATTTGTTCCCAGATTTGAACCTTGTCACAGTAGCCTAAAAAGGTGTGTCAGATGTGATGATGATAAATGAGTCACATGTCTGACCTTGGGAGTTGCTTCAGACCTTAAAATCCGTGTTTTTGGAGATTTGCGGTATGTATTTTTAATCCCTGAAAGATGTGGCAAATCTGACACATGACTTAAAAAGCTTCTGGAAGAACAATGTGTCGGCACACTGGAACAAGGTGTCGATGCATCTTTAGGAGATCTTGTCTTCAATGCTTTCTGGAAGGGCCAATGTGTCAGCACGTTGAGATGGAGGTGTCGACACGTCTAATGAAAGTTTCTTGTATAACGGTCTCTGGGAGCCCGTAGTGTCAACCTCTTGTGAAGGACATGTTGACACTCCTTAGAAAAATCCAATCTTCAGCTACTAGAATAACAATGTGTCGGCACACTGGAACAAGGTGTCGAAACATCTTAGAAGAACTAGCCAATATAACGCTCTCCAGAAGAGTTGTAGTGTCGACACTTTGTAACAAGGTGTGGACACGTCTTAGTGAAACTTGCTAATATAACGCTCTCTGGAAGAGCTGTAGTGTCGACACTCTATAACAAGGTGTCGACACGTTTCTTATGACATCTGCTTTTCATGTTGACTTTAGCTTTGCTTGATTGTTGTTGGATCTATCTTTGCTTGAAGTTGTTTCCTAATCCTCCTTGGTTTATTTTCTGTGCAACCAATTTTCTCATTTTCTGTGCACTTGATTTCTTTCGATTCATTTCAGCTTTTTGCTTGAACTACCTTGAGAATATCAAAGTGTCATTAGAAAGTCAATGATTCAAGGTGTTAGACAACATCAAAACCTCAGAATGCCAGTGACTCAAGATGTTAGAATAGCATCAAATTTTAGGGACACAACATTCTCCACCTTTTTGATGATGGCAACACAGTGAGTCATTATATATCAATATGATCCAATTCAAGCATTTTTGAAAGACACATGCATCATGAGTAGAAAATGACTAAGCTACTCTCCCTTAAATGACTCATGAAAACAACTTCTCCCCCTTTGTCATTAGCAAAAAATATGGGACTAGAAATGGTGGAGAGAAAGATCAGAGCCAGGATGAATTGTTCATCAAGTGTATGATTATGAGGAAAATTTTGGAGAAATACAACCTATATGTGGATCTGAAAAAGCAAGAAAGTTTACAATCTGATACTAGTTTCATAACAAAGATAGTATTTATGTTCAGAGCCACCCATTATACAAGCCTTATGACATGATCCTTATTCAAATTGTGTGGTTCAGAGCTAATGATATCAGAGTTCATGAAAAGTCAAAAAAATGTCTGCATGCATATTTTAATAGAAATGAACCATAATTTCATGTTGAAACCATGTGTAACCTTCCTTTGCCTGGTTTATACAGATTCAATAACCCATTTGAAAGTTACACAACTAGTATTGAGGTTAAACACCCATGAAGTTCTTATGGAATTCAGAGTTTCAGCAATTTTTCTTTCATGTTATGCTTTGTAGCTCACAATTTTCTTTCAGCACAGAGAATTTTTACGAGCAATTAAGTCCAGTCATGCCTTATATCTTGAGGATACACGTTGTTTAGATGTCAGTATCCCTAGGTACTTGGTGTGACTGACTGTCATGCCTCAATTAGAATAGAGATAGCACTGTCACCTCATGACTTGTCTGACCTCATTTCTTTGATGAGGGGACATATTTCTCAGCAACTGAGCCATTGCTCTACCTTAGATTTTTCTTTACATGACAGCAGAGTTAACAAAGGCACTTCATGACACAGCCCATTTGTCTTCTTGGACAAGGGACATGGTTTCTCAGTGAACCAACGTCATTGCTCCAAAAAAAAAAAATTAGCAGTTAAGAATTCCAGCAATTCATGGTGTTTAAAAATAATACTTAGTGTAAGTAACTCAGCCAAAGTAGCCTTGAAGTGGTAGTTTTCAGATTTCAAGAAGTATCGTTCAGGACACAACATGTAAACACAGGTTTAAGGTCTATTAAAAGCATTGAGTGCAGATAATTTCATAACATTTGTTTCAAAAACTCAATGAAGTCCTTAAGCCTGAACCAGTTTTATTGGATGGACAAGCACAAGGTCATATAATAGAGGATTCCTACTTTGTAGACCACTCAGTTTTACGATCATGGTACCCAGATTAGAAACTACTAAATTTCAAATTTTTTAAGAAGGTGATTAGAATAGCCAGTAGTAGCAACAAGAATTAAGCCAGTGAATTTTCAGATAAGCATGATCAACAAGATAAGAAGATGATTAGTGGTCACTCACCCTGAGGATATGCAATGGTCATCGGCAAGATATGAAAAATATGATTTGGAATTTCATGCCAATGGTTGTACACTTATTAATGTTGACAAATGAAGATAGCTTGTATGTATGAATTATTCAAGGAAGTTGCTCCCCCTGACACTATGGCCTAATTGCAGTGTCGACTCATGGTACTCAACGAAGGTGTATCCTCACGCATGGTGAATGCTTTCAGGCAAGCATATCTTACCCTTCCACAAATTACCATTTTATATACCAAGGTCAACCAAAAACCAACTAGCAACCAATGCAATGCATCATGAATATGGACTTATCAACCCAAGCATGCCAATGCATAAAGACATGTATTGATATGAGAGGATAAATGCATCAGAATGCCTATACAGCCGTTTTATTGCAGTTCAGCACAATCAACAATCAGCAATAATGAGAGATCTGAACATTTCAATCCTTATTGATTTAAGATCTGCACAAGCCAAGTTCCATTCTAGGTGTAGAAAATCTTTCATTACACAAGGGCTTGGTAAAAATGTCAGCAATTTGATTCAAAGTGTCAACAAAATGCAATTTGAAATTTTTCTTGAAGACCTCATCTCTAAGAAAATGATGCCTAATTTCAATGTACTTAGTCCTGGAGTGCTGGATTGGATTTTTAGCAAGATTGATGGCACTTGTGTTATCACACATAATCGGGACACACCCAAGATCAACTAAGTAGTCTTGAAGTTGGTGTTTAATCCACAAAACTTGGGTGTCACAACTCCCTGTAGCAACATATTTAGCCTCTGCGGTAGAGAGGGCAACCAAATGTTGTTTCTTGGAGGCCCAAGAAACCAAACACCCACCTAGAAATTGGTAATAACCACTAGTGCTCTTGCGATCCAGCTTGCACCCAGCGTAGTCCGCATCTGAATAAGAGATAAGAGATAATTCACAAGATGACGGATACCATAGTACCAAATCTTATGTTCCGGCAAGATATCTAAAGATACGCTTGACAGCAATCAAGTGGGATTCTCTAGGACTAGGTTGAAATCTAGCACAAAGGCATACACTAAACTGAATGTCTGGTCTAGATGCAATTAAATAGAGCAATGAGCCAATCATACCTCTATAAGTCTTTGCATCCACAAATTTACCTTTCTCATCTGCATCCAGTGATGTGTTGGTCCCCATAGGAGTTGCAATGTACTTACATTCTTTCATGTCAAACCTTTTTAGCAGCTCCTTGATGTATTTGGCTTGGCTTATAAAGCACCCATCTTCACCTTGATTGACCTGTAATGTCATGTCCCGAGCCTTTTATTACAGCGGAAGACTGGCTCGAGGAACGCGAACAGCCGGCATGGTAAGCCTCTTACAAGCAAGAACGATCAGAGCGCAAGACAATCACACACATAAATGCAATTGCACAATATTTACTCAAACTTCAACTTTCATTAATAATCAAATCAAATATTCAAATACAATCACTCTTTCAACTTTCTTCATCATACTAGACTCAAGAAATAATAAAATTATATAGACTCAATCTAAACAATGTAGACTTCCTAAGTCTTCACTCATTCTTCATTCACTCTCGGACCCGCTATTTAAACGTTTCGAATCCGATCCTGACTCACTTCCATCTCCTGAAAAGATTGGAAATAGGTAATGAGCACACTTGCCCAGTAGGTATCTTCGCATCAACATGATTAGCAATATTTAAATAATTAGCATTTTAGCTCTAAAGAAATAAGGTAAAATCATGCGATGTGATAAATAATGCGAATAACCAAAGTAACAAAAGATGGCCGTTTAAGATAGAATGAGCAAGTATGAACTAGCAAGAATGTAACAAGAACATGATATGGCCTTTCATGAACAAGAATGTAACGAGAATGTACTAGCAATATCACGTAGTCATCACCCAAACATCTTTTGCTTATGAGCAAGTATTTGGTGAATTTCTGTGGAATATCATGTATCAAGCAAGAAAGTCATGTATAAGTATTTTCATGATGCCCGTGGATCTTCACTTATTTATAGAGAAAGTACTCCCAACGCAATGCGACGCCAGTAGCATCATACCCCATGGTTTATAATAGTATGTTTTTGGTAATCAGCCGAGGGGACTAGCATAGAGCCCTTGAACACAATCAGTGCTCGATCGCATCTTCAAGTATAAATCAAGCTACTTCCACGTTTCAAGCAATAAAGTATGGCCAATAATATAACAAGTTCAAATAAGTTCATGATAACAATAGTTCAATGAATGAACGCTCCAATTAAGAAATGCGAGGTCAAGAATGACTTAAAACAAGGTTATGCTTATGGAAATAATTCGACAGCATAACGGTACATTCCTTATTTTTCATAAATTAAATTAAGTATCTTGAACAATATGACAAGTCCTAGACTATCAGTAGTCTATCTAGGAACTTTGGAATATCAACCCTTGGGTCAAACCTTGGGTTAAAACACTCAAGAACTGTGACGGTGAATCAATGGGCCGTTACATGATCGTGACGGTCTATCATTGATCCGTTAGAATGGCTGAATCTAGAAATAAATAAAATGGACTCAGTAAATGTGACGGTCATATATTAGGCCGTTATATAAGCATGACGGTCTAATATGAATCCGTTACATATCTAGAACCAGAAACTTCGATAGTACTTTCTAACAATTGGGCTTTCATGGTACAACCAACTCGGCGTCCTAGTGGGAATCCCAGGCTCGCGGAGAATTACGGAGGCCTTGAAACAAGATTTCTTAGTCCATTGGAAGGAATATCCAATAGAGAGGTCCTCAAGTTCAAGAATATGTTCCTATAGTGCAAAGTGTGAACTAATGGTCATATACCGGAATATATGCCATGTACTTAAAGAAATGACTCTATAAAAGAGAAAAAAATGTGTAACGATGTGGAACCATGATAAAACTTCGTCAATACAATAATGAAAATCATAGTTTAAATTCAAAACTATAGAGTATATGCAATGAAATTAGCATAACTTAAAATAACTCAAGATGCTTTGAACATGCAATTTCCTATCAAGAATCAATTAATAAACTCAAGGTCATGAAAATAGGTCAAAACTTAGATAACTAGGCTTATTTATAAGTAAGTTTGACTGTCCTCAGTCCTGTCTTGGGTTGACAGAAAACATCACTCTGACGGTCTAAGACAGACGCGTTATACATCTGTGACGGTTTATCGTGGGGCCGTTACAGTATTGTGACGCACTGACTTTGGTCCGTCATAGACAACAGAGAAATTTAAATATAACAGAGGGTGTGACGGCTGATCGTAAGGCCGTTACAATTATGTGGCGGTCTTACCTTAATCCGTCAAAGCTTCTGCTGATAGGATATAGAAGGTAAAAGACTGAAATATGTCATGGCTGGAAGTCAAAATACTTAGAATATTCCAGTCATGAGAAACGAAATATAGAGGCTATCTAGATGCATAGGTTGTAGTGATTTGAACAAGATAATATCTTTTATCTTTGATTAAGGCTCAAGACATGCATGTATGCATAGGTCAAACTAAAACATGAATTCATGGTCTAGAATGCATGAAATCAATCAAAATCAAAGGGCTTTTATCCCTAACATGATGTTCTTGCCATTCATGAGATGACCTATCTCTTTTCTGGGCTTTAATCTTCCAATTTGGGACTACAAGTCACGCCCTAATCCTTCCCTTCTTGTGAATTTGTAGCAACTTCACATCGCTCTAACTCCTCAACCTCTTGACCTAAGGACGTGAAACTTTGAGGGTAAGAAGATGAAACTAAGGGGAACAAAATTGTCTAAAGAATCAAACCCTAAATACCTCATTTTGATGATCTAATTCCCTGATCTTCAGTGGACCTTTGCTTAGATTCCTGAGTTGCTAAGGTCGTACCAACAACTTTGGAAGCTTCTAACTTCTTGTGTAGTTGACCTCCTAGCACGAAATTTTGAGAGCTATTAGTCTAAAGTATTCTAAACAAAAAGTTCTAAAGAACTTATCTGAAATTTTGACTCCTTACCTTAATTCCACGCGAGTCAAAGTAGGGGTTGCGTAGGTCAAAACTAGGGTCTATTTATAGGGTTTTGACTAGGGTTTGAGGATTAGATTGATTCTAGAGTCCTTGTTAAAGCTTAGATCGACTTCTAAGAGTCCTTAAAATCTCTACTAGTCTTCCCATCTCGATCCCTAAGAGATAAACTAGTAAAAATCTAATCTTTTTGCTTGTTCTTCCATTCACGGAACTAACAGAGTGTAACGGTCGAAGGTAGGCGCGTTACCTGACTGTGGCGGTCGCACGATAGACCGCTACATCCCATGTGCACAGAATTTAATAAAATTTAAAATCTTTTATTTATTTATCCATATAATTATCTAATAAATGAGTATTTATCCTTTAAATTTGTGAATAGGCTAAATAACCTTCTAGAATATGGGTCAAACTTAATGGGCTTGGTCCTTAAACCTATTGGGCTTCAATTCATTTATTAATCTATTTTGGCATATATAATTTCCTAATAAATTCCAAAAAAATTCTATAGAAATTATTTATATAAATTTTGGGGCACTACATGTAAGCCGAGATAAAATTGAAGTTCACCCAATAAACTCATCTCAAACTCACTATTCATAAGGTTAGCAAATTCTTCACATATTTCAGATTTTGTAGATCCAAACATGATATCATCAATATAGATTTGAACAATCAAGATATTATTACCTTGGTTCTTGGTGAAAAGTGTTTGATCTACTTTACCTCTTGTATATCCGTTTTCGGTGAGGAAGGAGCTTAACCTTTCATACCAAGCTCTAGGTGCTTGCTTCAAGCCATAGAGAGCCCTGTCTAGCTTGTACACATAATCTTCATGAGCAGAATTTTCAAAGCCAGGTGGCTGCTCCACATAAACTTCTTCCTTTATTAAGCCATTCAAGAATGCACTCTTTACATCCATTTGTTACAATTTTATCTTATATGAACATGCAAATGCAAGTAAAATTCTAATGACTTCAATTCTAGCTACTGGGACAAAGGATTCTTCAAAGTCTATTCCAAATTCTTGCCAATCTAGCCTTATTTCTTACTATCTTTCCATCTTCACTTAATTTGTTCCTGAAGACCCATTTGGTGCCTATAACAGATTTTAATGATGGTCTAGGAATAAGATGCCAAACATTATTTCTTTCAAACTGGTTTAATTCATCTTGAATGGAGTTTATCCAGTTTTCATCTTTCAAAGCTTCTTCAACATTTTTTGGTTCAATTTGTGAGACAAGAGTCATCTGATCCAGTTCTTCAACTATTTTAAAATGTGACTGGGTTCTAGGTGGGTCATTCAAGCTACTTATGACCTTTTCCAAATGATGATCTTTAAGAATTCTGATTTCGGTAGAACCATTACCTTCACCGGTAGCTTGATCTCTTGTTTTGCTTGATTCCCCCAGATCATCATGTCCTCTTGTCTCTTCTTGTGGAGGATCGTGTTTTTCCTTGTTGGATAGGAACTCCCCATCATCGTCATCATTCTTGCATGGTCTGTCACTTTTAGCATCATCATTTAGTTCATCAAAAGTGACATGGGGTGATTCTTCCACAACTAGAGTTTTAATATTATAAATTCTAAAAGACCTAGATCTATCAGAATAGCCAAGAAATATACCTTGATCACTTTTGGGCTCAAACTTATCCAGTTCTCTTTTGTCATGATTGTGTATAAAGCATTTAGAACCAAATACTTTCATATGAGAGAGAGAAGGCTTCTTACCTTTGTACAACTCATAAGGAGTCTTTTTGGTATGAGACCTTACCATAGATCGGTTAATGATGTAGCATGCTATATTTACAGCCTCAGCCCAAAATCTCCTAGGAAGTTGTCTTTCTGCCAGCATGGTTCTAGCCATTTCTATGAGTGTTCGATTTCTTCTCTCGACTACCCCATTTTGCTTAGGGGTCCTAGGTGATGAAAATATATGTGATATACCTTCATTCCTGCAGAAATCATAGAAGCCAGCATTTTCAAATTCACCACCATGATCTGATTGAATGTTAGAAATTTTAAACTCACCGTCTTGCTTTATCTTCAAGTAGAGTGCCTGAAACTCATCAAAATCATCATTTTTATGTGCAAGATAGAATACCCATGTGAACCTTGAAAAATCATCTACAAGCACATATCCATATATTTTACCACTTAAGCTAGCAGTTCTTGTTGCCCAAACAAGTCCATATGAATTAGTTCAAGTAGTTTAGATGATAGATTTTCAGTTTGGGTTTTGAATGATTTTCTTGTTTGTTTGCCTAGGGCACATGCATCACATATTTCATTATCTTGCTTAAATGAGAGTTCAGGCAGCCCTTTCACCATTGAGTGCTTCATGAGTTTATGCAGGACATTGTAGCTAGCATGTCCTAGTCTACGATGCCATAACCATGCAAGTTCAGATTTTGATGCAGTAAGACATAGGTTCAAATGTGCAAGGTCATCTAAGTCAATCATGTAGACAGTATTGACTCTCTTACTATAAAATTTGACAATGTCAGATTTTGGTTCCATAATTTTACATTCGAGAGAATCAAAAATCACTCTATGGCCTTTATCACACAATTAACTTATACTCAATAGATTATATTCTAAACCATCAACCAATAAAACACTTTCAATTAAATTGGGGGTATTCTTACCTACTTTACCTGAACCAATGATTTTTTCTTTATTGTTCCCTCCAAAGGTGACATGGCCAGCTTCTTTTTCAACCAAAAGATATAATTTTGTTCTATCTCCTGTCATATGTCCTGAACAACCGCTATCAAGGTACCACCTGTTGTGTATGACTGCAAGACATTCCTGCAAGGCAAATCAAGCAACAACCTTTGGAACCCATACATGGTTAGGTCCCAGCAAACCATTCATCTCAGCAAGGCATGTTATCATAGACTTAGGAATCCAGATCTTACTCCCAAATTGGGTTTCCTTGCTTGGTGGAGATTTTTGGTTCTTGGTTTCCATTTTCACATTGGCTTTTTGTTTAGGAATGCCTTTAGCCTTTGGTTTGTAGTGAAAGTTTAAAGATGATTGACTCTAGTTCCAATAGCTTGTTTTTGATTGATTGAAGGAGTTGTAGCCCATAGGTGAGTAGGTGTGACCAGGTCTGTGTATGTATGAGTCATGACTGCCTCGAAAGTATGAAGGTGTCGACCTGTGAGGGTATGGGTGTCGACATGTCCCCTGTTTAGCCCATTTATAACGGTTTCTGTTTGGCTGAGGTGTCGACCTCCTGTGACTCATGTGTCGACATGTCTCTAGTTCTACCCAATAATAAGGGTTTCTGGCTGGTGGGAGTGTCGACCTCCTATACCCTAAGTGTCGACCTGTTGGGGCTGTTCTAGCGGCCTGACTGGGTGATGACTAGAAAGGTGTCGACCTTGGCTGAGGATAGTGCCGACCTGTGCTGCCCTTTTGACTCTTTCTACGTTGAGTGTGTGCAGACTTGGACTAAGGAGGGTGTGGACCTATGTCATTGCTATTTTGGGGATGTGCAGACATGTGCTGTGATTAAGGTTGACCTCTCTAGTTGTTTTGAGAGATTTTCTTGGGATTTCCAAGAGTTATTACTTCATCTGATTCAACCTTCTCTTTTCCCTTGTTGGTGGATTTTTCTTGGCTTTTGATGTGTTTTATGTTTGAGGTGGAAGCACTTGTGGAGGATACAAAGGTGACAATTTTCAAACCAACTTGCTTTTTGTTTGTGGGATTAAAACCCAACCCTTCCTTGTTGATGTTCATTTTTATACCTAGCAATGCATGTAGGTTTTCTCTACCATCTACAAATTTTTCCAAGGATTGTTGTTTGTCATTAAGTTCTTTATGTAGTTTTTCAATATTTTCAAGAAGTTGAGAATTGACTTGTTTGACAGCTTTATATTTTTCGTTATACAATTTGCTGTCATTTTCATAACTTTGCATTTTCATTTTTATTTTATCAATTTCATTTCTTAAGTCTTCATTTTCAACTTCTAAGTCAACCAATTCTTTTCTGCCATCTTCCAAGTCTTCAATCAATTTTTTTAGGTCTTCTATCTTAGATTCCAGGGAAACAATTTTATCACTCATGCTTTGATCATGCACAGTTGAGTTAATTTTCTTTTTCAAGGCTTTGTTCTCCTTCTTATACATGTCATACTTATCCATGAGTTCTATGTAAGCTTCTTCCCAATCACTAGCAGTGTAGTGCTCAAAAGGAGAATTTACCTCAGATTCTTCGTCTCCTTTGGCCATTAGGCAGAAGTCTTCCTTTTCCTTCTCCATGGAGCTTGTTTCATCATCATCTTCCTCCTTATCGCTCCACGTGCATACCATGGCTTTGTTATTCATTTTCCCTTTCCAATGGCCAGCCTTCTTTACCCTTTTAAGACACTCAGTCTTGATATGTCTTGCTTTGTTGCAAGAGTAACAAATAATATTGTCAGCTTTCTTATAATTTTCAGAACTTGATCTATAACCTTTCTTTACCTGTGGCTTCCTTTTCATGAAGCCCTTACCTTCTTTTCTCAGAAAGCTTCTGAACTTACGTGTGAGCATGGCCACTTGGTGAGGACACCAGAGCCAGAGTACGGCTCGACTCAGCGAGCCGTCGGTACCGGACACGCAGCATGACTCGGTCGACACCAACCTCTTTGTGGCTGGGGGACAGTCTGGAGTCACCACCGGAGCCTTGATACTCTAGTACGTATTTTTATATGTATTTGGTTGTATTTGGTGTGTATTTGGTGTGTATTAGGTGTGTATTTGGGTTTGTATTATTTTGGATTTTATATTGGGTCAATGGGAGAATGTTGACCAAGTATTTTGTATTTTTGATTTATTTTGGTTCAATGGGGGATTAATTTGGTCCAAGGGGATTAAATAAACCAAAGCCCCTTATGTTGACTTGGAGAGAGGGGCGCCCCCTCTTTTGTCTCCACATGGGAATTTGTTTAAACATTGTTTATCCCATTTCCCCATTATACCCCCTTGACCAAGCGTATCCTATGACATTTGGCTAGGTCTAGGGTTTTAGTATTTAATATCTCTTGTTGTATTTTGATCAATTTTAATGAAGAATTATATTGGATAGAAGCCATGGATGCACCCCCCTCTCTCTCTCTCTTGTTCTTGAGTGTTCTTCCCCTTCTTCCTCCCTCTTCTTCAGATCTAAGGCTGAATCCTCCAAATTTCTGAGTCTTCTTCAGATCTAACTGCTGTGATCGACCACCGCCGCCGCCGCCACCGTCCGTGCCGCCACCAAGCCGCCATAACATCAACTCCACCTGCTGCCCTAAAATTCGGAGTTCTTGGACAGCAGCTCGGTAAAAGGGCTGGTACAAAAGATCCAACCGTCGGATCGTGATGAGATTTTGAGGGTAGGTTCCTCCTATCGTCCACCATTCCCCGTTTAATTTTCACGCAGATCAGAGCTCGTTTAGGTCCCTTCTAAGCCATTTGTTTTCCCCCCTCACAATCTACCTATGTGCAGATCTGTGAGATAGTCCCTGGTAGTTGATTTCCCCCCCCCCCCCCAAACGTGGTCATAAAAATACAAAAAAAATATGTCCGTGACCACCACCCTCCCCCCTCTCCACCATAAAAATCCCAGGTCCTAAATCCTTCATTTGGTTTTCGGTCAAACCCCTTGAACAGGCAGATCCCGTTCTGCCCTGCCTGTTCTGTGTACCGGGATAGAGAACACAGTCAGTTTGCAGTCGTTTTCATTTCCAATCCAGCTGTTGGATGGATCTGAAATTCTAGTATGTTGAATATCTCTGAGTCCTCTTTCCAACGGCGCTAACCACGCCGATCTGACTTCGGATCTGGTCATGCCGGCCATTTTCGTGGAGGCGCGCATTTCTGCTCCGAGACTGGCCAGCAACAAGGGATCCCCGGATAATTCCAAAACAAATACTTCGAGACAGCTTCAGCAATCGCCGCTCCTGAGGGTCAACCAGGGACCCTCCGCCACCGTCCCAGTGCACCTCTGCCTTCAGAAGATGCCAGGAGATCAACGTCCCTTTGGGCGCCTGTGCTTGCTGTCCTACCGGACAAAAATTACAGATTAGGAGCCGCTACCCGCCGCCGCCCGGAACCCACTGCCTTGCAGCCCGTCAACCCAGGAATGGCACTCCCGGACCGCTGTTGTGGCCTTTTTTCTCCCTGCGTGGAGTGGGCCATAATTTTCATGCTATAATTAATTTGCTTTTTGTACCGGGAGTGACAGTTCTCGGCCGGGAAGTGTTCCCCACGCCCCGAGTGTGGAGGTACACTCACCACCCACCTTGTCTTACTTGGTTAGCTAGTATAGATTCTTACTGCCGCTGCATGTGAGTAGTTAATTCCTAGCTAGTCAAAGTTAATCACCGCTGTGAGTTGTGGGTGCGAGACCCGTCCCGTGACTCGTTCCGAGCATGAGAGTGAGCCGACCACCCGAGACTCAAAGCTGGTTTCCCAACCGTGCAGATCATCATGTTTCCCTCGTCGGGGACGACTGTGAGTTAGCGCTTGTTGTTTGGGACATGTTTTCCTCTTCTGGAGCTATTTAGGTGCTGCGTTGTACTGTTGTTGCTCGTCGCGTCGTCTCCTTAGTCGCGTCGTCCTATAGAGTCTAAGGTTGCAACAAGTCCGAGTCGAGTCCCGTTGTCGTCCCACATCAAATTGGTATCAGAGCCGGTTGGAGTCTAGGGTAGTCGGTCCAAGGTGCTCCATTTCATCTGGTATATCGAAAGGTGTTCCCGGAACGATAGGCTACGCCTATTGGGAAAGGGGCACACTTGCGTGAGCGTGATCTTCGGACCAAACCTTCGCCTCGTACCGGATATTGGAGTCTAAGTTGTCTTTCTTTTTGCATTGGTCCTTCCACATAGGTCGTAGCGAGTCACCTCTTAGTTCCCTTTAGGTCCCATTGCATGCCCACCCGTGGAGGTGCCCAATACCATCGCCCTGACACTATGGGAGAACCCCGAGGTGCCAACCCGGGAGGCCGATCACTGGAGGACTTGGTGGCTCTACTCATGGAGCGCATGGACAGGTCCGACCAAACTCTGGGGGAGCATAGGGAGAGGTCCGACCAAATTCTTAGGGAGCATACCGAGCATATGCAGAGCCGTTTCAAGGCCATGGAAGACCGCACTCAGGTTTCTGACCGATCTATCCAAGGTCTGGTTGGAAGGATGGAGAGTGTGGAGAGAGTCCCCCGCGAGGAGCTCCCCTGAGGTGTCCCGGCCCCTCAGGCGCCTACTGCCCAGCCCGCCCCACTTAGGGCTGAGGAGCGACAGCCACGTGCCCCCGATGTTGAGGACTATGAGTCTGATAATGATTATGGGGGAAATGGCCGACGCCGTCGTGGTCACCAACCATAGAGAGATGATGAGGACGAGCGGGTCCTCAGGACTGTGCGAGCAGACCCTCCCACGTTTGATGGTTCCTTAAATCCGAATGTCTATTTTCACTGGGAGGCCAGCATGGACCGGTATTTCAAGTGGTTTGAGATGACGGACCACCGGAAAGTCAAGTTTGCCAAAATGAAGCTACTAGGGCAGGCACAAACTTATTGGAGGAACATGGAGAACCTGTTGTTTCATCGTCAGGAGCCCCAGGTCAAGACGTGGGATGAGATGAGGGACAAACTCAAGAAGAAGTACCTTCCTACCACATACCGCTATCATCTCATAGACAAATGGCAGAGTCTCACCCAAGGAGATCTGTTAGTCTCTGATTACATCATCGAGTTCGATGAGTACTTTCTACGATGTGACGCCACGGAGGAAAGCTCCCTAACTGTTTCCCATGTTCGGTGTGGTCTGCGGCCACACCTACAGTATGAGCATTTCCGTCGCAAAGTGACCAAATTGGAAGACGCAAATCAGGTTGCCCTCGAGGTGGAGCAATTTGAGGCGGAGTTTGCTCCTACCCCGCTCTAGGGGGTCACATATCCACGTGTGTCTGATCCTAGGACCACGCCTGGTTCCTACACTCGGTGGCATGTGGCCCACCCCTAGGAACCACCTCTCCAGGACCTCACTGCTCCTAGGTGCCCCCTCCCTTCGAGGGATCCTCCCCTTCGCCAGCAGCCACCCGTCCCTGCCCCTAGACCTCCCCCGTCCGCCGTGCCTACTTGACCCCTACTTCCTACACCCCCAGTCCATCTTGTGGACAAGGGTAAGGGGCCGATGGTTGGTGGAACATCCCAGGGCTTCGGGACACAGGGAACTTGCTATAGGTGTGGTGGGGTTGGCCACTATTCGGCCAAGTGTCCCACTCGGGAGTCACTTGTCATCTCTGATTCCTCTACCAGCGACCCTACACCTGAACTAGTGCCGATCAGTTACAAGGCTGATCAGGACTTAGCGGAGGAGTTTTTTGATGAACTAATGGAGGGAGAGCCAGTTGATGGCCTAGGTACCCAGCATCAGGGTGATGTACAGCTGGGTGTAGTCAGGTGCATCCTAACTCAACCTCAGGTGAGTGACGACTGGCGTCGTACCACCATCTTCCATACATTTTGTAGGCTGGGAGGAAAGGCCTGCAAGGTGATCATAGATAGCAGGAGTTGCATTAACGCTATCTCTACCGGCACTGTTAGGTGTCTGGGTTTGACGCCCGTGGATCACCCCTCACCCTATAGAGTTTCTTGGGTGGATTCTACTTCCATCCCGGTCAGACTGCGATGTCTGGTGCCACTACAATTCCAGGCTTACCATGATGAGATCTGGTGTGATATGTTGCCTATGGAGGTGGGTAGCATTATCCTAGGTAGGCCTTGACTTTTTGATCGGGATGCCACCCTTCAAGGCCGGTCGAACACTTGCACATTCGACCATGGGGGCCATAGGATCACCCTCCACCCCACTCAGCTGAAGGATCCTTCTGTCCGAGAACCAGCCGGTCCCAGCACTTCGACCCCTCCTAGTCAGGGGACTGTCGATCCTTCCACCTCATCTTCGGCGCGGGCTACTACCGCTTCGACTGCTCCTAGCACAGGAGGCCTCCCACCCCGGAGGTTAATGATGATTAGCCCGCGAGAGATGGAGCAAGAGGTGATCGGGGGTAGCCCTGTCCTTGCCGTTGTTGTCCGAGGAGTGGAGGATGTCACTCCTGGGTCTGATGATGAGCACCCCCCAGAGGTAGCTGCGATCCTACGGGACTTTTTCGATGTCTTCCCGGAAGACCTCCCTGAAGGCCTTCCGCCTATGAGGGATATCCAGCACGACATCCACCTTGTCCCGGGCTCATCCTTGCCCAACCTTCCTCACTACAGGATGAGCCCCACGGACCATGCCGAACTTCAAAGGCATGTCAAGGCGTTGATGAGTCGGAGATCTCTTAGGGACAGCAAGAGCCCTTGCACTGTTCTAGCTTTAGTGGCCCCGAAGAAGGATGGCACATGGAGGATGTATATTGACAGCCGTGCGATCAACAAGATCACGGTGACGTATCACTTTCCCATTCCCCTATTGGATGACTTGTTAGACATGATGTCGGGAGCCACTATCTTTTTAAAGATAGATCTTCATAGTGGCTATCACCAGGTGCGGATTAGGCCTGGAGATGAGTGGAAGACGGCATTCAAGACCAAGGATGGTCTTTATGAGTGGTTGGTTATGCCCTTCGGGCATTCCAACGCTCCTAATACCATCATGCAGTTGATGACCCAGGTTTTACGCCCTATGATAGGGGCCTTATTGGTCGTCTACTTTGATGACATTCTTATCTACAACCGCACTAGGGAGGACCACTTAGAGCACCTTAGGCAGGTCTGTGTCATTTTGAGGCTAGAGAACTTATTCGCCAACCCAAAGAAATGTGCTTTCATGACTGATCAGATTATCTTCATCGGGTTCATTGTGTCTAGGGATGAAGTCTCTGCTGATCCGGTGAAGATTAGGGCCATCAAGGAGTTGCCCGAGCCCCGCACCCTCCACGATGTCTGAAGCTTCCATGGCTTAGTGACGTTCTATCGCCGCTTCATTCGTGGCTTCAGTTCCATCACCGCCCTGATCACTGATTGCATAAAGAAGGGGACACTCGTATGGACTAAGGCTGCAGCCGTAGCCGTTCAGGACATCAAGGAGCGTATGACCCAGGCACCTATCCTTGCATTACCAGATTTTTCTAAGATGTTTGAGATCACATGTGACGCTTCTGGAGTGGGTATTGGTGGCGTGTTGAGTCAGGAGTCCGACCCCATTGCATTCATTAGCGAGAAGCTTAATGATGCCAAACTGCGTTACTCCACATATGATAAAGAATTTTACGCAGTTGTCCAAGCATTCCGATATTGGAGGCACTATCTTTTGCACCAGAAGTTTGTCCTCTTTTCCGATCATGAGGCCGTACGATTCCTCCATACCCAGAAGAAGCTGAACGCTCGCCACAGTCCTTGGGTGGAGTATCTCCAGGAGTACACCTTTGTGCTCAAGCATAGGATAGGGGCGGAGAACAAGGTCGCCGATGTGTTGAGTCGGCGGATGATGATGTTGACTGCCATGAGTGTAGAGGTTGTAGGTTTAGAGAGGATGAAGGATGCTTATGTTGATTGCCCGGATTTCGGTCCGATCTATGCAGCCCTTCAGGCCGGTCCCTCGCGTGATTATAGCGAGTTTGTGCTACAGGAGGGTCACCTATTCCGGGGTGACAGATTGTGCATCCCACGGACTTCTGTTCATGACTTTCTTACGTGGGAGATGCACGCGGGAGGTCTTGCTTGCCACTTCGGCCGGGACAAGACCATAGAGGCGGTCGAGCATAGATTCTATTGGCCTAGCTTGAAGAGGGATGTCGCTCGCGTCGTGGCCCAGTGCCACATTTGAGATATGGCCAAACAAAGGAAGTAGAATACCGGCCTCTATACTCCCCTCCCCGTTCTGAATAGGTCTATAGGCATGAGTCCCTTTGAGATTGTCAATGACCGTAGACCTAGGAAGCCCATAGACCTGGTTCCATCTCCCATCCAGTCCCGTGTGTCTAAGTCACCCGAGTCCTTTACCGATCATATTAGACAGTTGCATGAGCATGTGCGTCGTCACATTGAGTCCAGCAACGCATGATACAAAGAATTGGCTGATGCCCACAAGCACCACCGTGACTTTCAGGAGGGCAAATATGTCATGATCAGGGTCAGATCTGAACGATTTCCCTCGGGAGCCGTGAAGAAGTTGCACGTTCACGGTGCCGGTCCCTTTCAGGTAGTGAGGCGAGATGGATCAAATGCATATGTTGTGGACTTTCCAGAGGATTACGGGATCAGCTCCACTTTCAACATCTCAGATCTCGTCGCTTATAGGGACCCAGCGGTGACACCCAGTGAGCCCTTTGAGCCGTCTCCACCCATTGTGAGTGATACCACCCAGAGTGTCCACCTCTAGCCTTGTTACCTCAACAGCGAGAGCAGATAGAATGTATACTTGATGAGCAGGTAACGACTACTCGAGGCGGAGTGTACTAGTGCTATTTGGTGAGTTGGAGGGGACGACCCTCGTCCGATGACACTTGGATCACCGAGGACGAGCTATAGAGGATAGATCCAGATCTGCTGGATCGATACCAGAGCGACCCGGACCCCTACTCGACGGGGTCGAGCTTCTCCCACCTGTAGTGATGTGACACGACCTTGGACTTAAGCAAGCAAGCACATTCGCAATCTAAATGGGCCAATTTGGGCCGCCGCTCTCTCGTCGCTCACCCAAGCCCGGGGTAACTTGACAATGCCAAGGTGAGGTTGAGGGGTTGGGCCCTTGCTGGTAGAGGGACAGCAAGGCCAAGACTTGATTCCCAATGGATGTGGAAGCCCAAGACAATGGGGCCGACTAAGTGCCAAAGGCACCGGTTTCTCTCTTTTCCCACGGTGATCACTTATAGCACAAGAGCTTAAGGATCGGGCTCTCATTAACGGCCAGCGGAGTTTATGAACTAATATTGAAAGAAAAAGTACAAATTAGAGCAAAGTTTGGAGCACTTACTCGACCGGTTTGAAGAAACCGGTCCCGCTCGGAGACGAGGGTGAGCGGGGAAGCGTGGGTTCCCCACACGCCGCGCCGGGGTAGCTTGACCTGTTTAAGCTATTACAACACTACACCCCATGCAAGGAGGGGATCGTGGGGAAGGGAAGATGATAGTTATAATTAAAACTACCTCCACGCAGGGAGGGGCCTTCAGCCGGCCAAGCGGGGTGGGAAAAACTAGGGCTAAAACGATAATGAAGTGAATATGCTGAATCTGCCTTCTCTCAGTAATTGTGGATAGACAGTCGGTACTGTGGCTGCAGAACGTGATCAGGAATTTTGCCGAGGGCGAGACTAGTGGAAAAATCTTTGTTACTGGAACTGGAGTGCCTCTGAATTTTTTCGAATTCTTCCAGGGTCGCTGCTGGCCTGGGCAGGAGCTCGAACAGGGACGCTGATTCTCGCACTGACAGCAACTGGTTACTAACAGCAGGAAGAAAAGGTTGCCTCGGCCGCTCCTGAACTCCGAATTAGGTTCCGCCAGAGCCGCTGGAACCGTGGACGAGTCTTCTTTGCAACAGAACTAACGGGGAAGCTGAAAGATGCCGGAGAAGATCAGGGGACCCAGAACAGTGAGTGGGGGTCGGTGTAGACTGTGGGAAGCAGAGTCGCATGCCTGAGAAAGAAAATTCGTAACTTCTGCTTCCGGATGCCGAACGGAGTTCCGCTTCTTGATTTTGAAAGTAGACAAGAATGGAAAGAACTTTGTAGAAGAGCTCGTGGCCTGATTCCTCCAGGGTTTGTCATGGTGAAGCTTTCTCTCCAGATCAGGATCTCTGCAGAGCTAGCCCCTGGTTTCCAACCGCTGGTTGCAGAGGATGCCCCGACAGCTCCCGAACTCGGAATCGAGTACCGTCAGAGTCGTTGGAATCATGGACGAGTCCTCTTCACATAAAAACTGACGGGGAACACAACTGAAGTCGGAGAAGATCAGGGGACACAGAACAATGGCGACTGGTCGCAGCAGACTATGGGCAGCATGGCCGCGTAGCTGAGGGAGAAAAAGGATAACTCCTGCCACAGGATGCCGAACAGAACTCCGCTTCATGATTCTGAAAGTAGACAGGAGGAAGAAGAACTTTGTAGAAGAGCTCTTGGGCTGATTCCTCTGAGGTTCGTCGTGGCAGAGATTCTAATCCGGTTCTGGTACTCAGCCGGGGCAGCTCTGCGCAGTTGTGGGAGAACGGAGTTCCCGGGCAGTACACAGCTCGGATGAGGATGAAACCACCGCCGTTGCGAAGAAGACTGGGAGACGCTTCCAACGATGGCTCTTGATCCTTCAGAAACGTCCAGAGGAAGCCGTGGTCACCTCTGCAAGCTGCTGCTCTTCTATAGATCTTCGGTTGAGAGCTATAGGTTGAAGATGATGGGGGGAATGGGGTATATGGGAGGGGAAATGGGGGTGGATGAGTGTGGGGAAAGCCCGGGCTGTGAGGGGGTCTAGGAGGGAGTGTTCTAAGGTGGGGGAAGGGAAGAATGGGGTCTAGAAGGGGGTCTAACAGGTGGTGGGAGGAGGAGCTACGAATTTGGGAGGGTGGGGGAGAGGAGAATGTGAGGGGGGCACAAGTGAGTGGAGGGAAGGTGAGTTTGAATTTTGCTTAATGAAGGGTATTCAATGGTGGTCTTGGGGATGGGAGGGGTTGTGTTGGGGAAGGGAATGGATGCTTGGGGTAGTGGGAAGGGTGCTTGGGAAAGTGGGTGGGGTAGTTGGGGGTTGGGGGTGGAGCTAGGATTGGTGGAAGCTCTCTTGGGACTAGGGGGTGGAGTAATGGGATGTGTGGGGAAGGGGAGTGGCCTTTAATGGGGTAGGTGGGAGAGTGGAGGTGGTTGGGAGGGGAGGAGAGAGAAGAATTTCGAAATTTGGTGTGGAGGAGAGAGAAAGGGGAGTGAAAGAGAGAAATTAAGAGAGGGATGGGTGGGGAATCTCTCCCCTAGGGTTTCTCACCCAAATAATGGAATCTCTCCACTAGATAAGAAGCTTGAACTCTCAAAATGATAAGTTTTTCATTCATTGATTCATTAAGTTGAAATGGGGGGGAATGGAGTCCTATATATAGGAAACCCACATTTCTACAAAAGTCCCTGACAATTGACTCAATGACAAATAACCGAGGGGGTAGGGGAGAGCCCTTGGGCCAAGCCCAATGAATTGGGCCCAATAGCTAACTAGACAACCTAATGACACTCAAACTTAGGGAAATGAACACAAGACCTAGGAACATGATTCAAATAAAAGGAAAAATATATCAAATGACTCAAATAAAAATTACATAGGACTCAAAATTAAATGACTAGACCATGCCGGATGCAACCGGGGTGAGGAGACGAGCTGTGAACGTGGGCATGGGAGGTGATGTCCCCATCATACTCCCGAGGTGCGGAGAACTCGACTCCGTCGAGTAAGTATCCTCCCCTCCTTGGAGGGTGTAAAAGTGGTACTGCCCTCAAGTCTTTCGAACGAGACCGATCCATCCAGCTGCCGAGATAGCGCTCGTATACCTTGCTCCTGGTGGTAGTGACATGTTCATCCAATATTCGTTCAATGCGCTCACGCTGGGCTCTCTTGGCTGGTGGACTCTCCTCACGGGTGGGTGCTCTCTCAACGGAGGGAATAGGCTCAATATCCTTACTAGGTACCACCGTGGGTCCCTTGTATGGCACTAGGTCGGCGACACTGAATGTGGGACTTACCCCATATTCCTCGGGGAGATCTAACTCATAGGCATTTGCACCAATGCACCTCAGGACCTGGAAGGGACTAGCCCCACGTGGCCTCAATTTGGAGATGGCTCTCGAGGAGAGCCTCTCCGTCCTTACCATCACAAAGTCACCCTCATGGAATTCTTGGTGACGTCGATGAGAGTCGGCTCACCTTTTATAAGTCACATTCTTCTTGCTAATGTGCTTGCGGATCTCTTTATGCAATGTTGTGAATGCAGACATTCTAGGGGTGATGGGTGGACCTGGGCAACCAAAAGTAGACCTATCGTGTAATGATGCAGTGTAGACTTTGGTTACCCTAGGTGGGCCGGGGCGCCCGTAGGTGGCCCTATCATGTAAATTGGTGATAAATATTGGGGGACCCGGACATCCGTAGATGCCTTTGACATGCTTAAGACCCATGATGAATGAAGGTGGACCATGACATCCGAATATGGACCACTCATACTTTCTACTTGACATGTGGGTGATATGAATGAATGGACCCAACATAGTGTTCATGCCAAGGGGTATGGTAAACCTAGACACATGCATGCTTTTCCCAAAGGTGACTTCCATGTGTATAGGTGTGGGACAATCTTTGGACTCCCATTGGAAAGGATCGAATGGATCTAAGAAGGTGGTCATCATGGGGTGGGGCACAACCTTATTACCTAGGGATATGTGGCCCAAGGTCATGGCTCCCAAGGTGTAACCCGAGTCTAGGAAGGGGTGGGTTTGATCCATCACGGTGGGTTGGAGTAGGGGAAGGTGGGTGGTGGATAAGGTGGTTGGGCCACATGGGTATCCGTACTCCCTTTGGAATGGGTCAAAGGGATCATGGTAAGGGCTACCTAGAGAGAGGAACTCTATGTCCCCAAGGTCCTTACAAGGTGGTGAGTCATCCTCCTCCCAAGTAGTTGGTCCAAGGTCTCTAGTGGGTTGACCGTTCAAGGTACTTGGGATCTCAAGGGGTGGGGAGTAGACCGGGATGGGTTCTTCCTCCAAGGGGAGAAATAGGAGGATCTCACTAGTACAATGCCCACTTGTGCAAAGGGAGGTGATGGAACCGATGGATGGGTGGACAAAGTTGACGGTGCTAGGCTCCAATGGTCTCATGGCTAGTAGGCCGGTTAAGTGGGCTTGCCAATGTAGGCAATCCACAAGGTCTCCCAAGTCTTCCACATAGTAGAAGTTTTGATAAGTGACATGGGGAGGTCGGGTGGGAACAATTTGGGATTTATATCCCAATGGTGATGAGCTAGGGAGGGTGGGACATTGCTTGAGCCATTGGAGTATGGACTCATCTATGGTGAGGGTGCCATGTGTGACGGTGCATGGCCTTTGAGGATCTGGACCATGAGGGGTGGGGGAAGATTGAGGCTCTTCTTCTTTATTGGTGGGAGCTTGGGCTTCCTCTATGGTGATAGGAGGGTTCATATGGGCATAAATCTTCCTAAGTTCATTTCTCATCTCAACCCAAGAGTCGATTGGCTCTTGCCTTCCAACTTCCCTTAAGCCTACAATGTTTTGCCATTCATTCCTAGCTTGGCGCCATAGCAAACTTTTGGCATAGTTGACTTGCATAGACCCTGACAGGGTGAACCTCCCGAAGTGGTGATCTATGGAGCTTTCCCATTCTAGATATAAACTAGGGTGGGATCCATCAAACACAAAGGCATCTATTGGGTCCAAGCGAGACGAGTAGGCTAAGTAGGAAGTGGCCATGATGATCGAGTGATAAATGCAATGGCCCTAAGACAAGACTTAGTAGAGACAAGTCTAGAACTTGCTCTGATACCAATTGATGTGACACGACCTTGGACTTAAGCAAGCAAGCACATTCGCAATCTAAATGGGCCAATTTTGGCCGCCGCTCTCTCGTCGCTCACCCAAGCCCGGGGTAACTTGACAATGCCAAGGTGAGGTTGAGGGGTTGGGCCCTTGCTGGTAGAGGGCTAGCAAGGCCAAGACTTGATTCCCAATGGATGTGGAAGCCCAAGACAATGGGGCCGACCAAGTGCCAAAGGCACCGGTTTCTCTCTTTTCCCACGGTGATCACATATAGCACAAGAGCTTAAGGATCGGGCTCTCATTCATAGCCAGCGGAGTTTATGAACTAATATTGAAAGAACAAGCACAAATTAGAACAAAGTTTGGAGCACTTACTCGACCGGTTTGAAGAAACCGGTCCCGCTCGGAGACGAGGGCGAGCGGGGAAGCGTGGGTTCCCCACACGCCGCGCCAGGGTAGCTTGACCTGTTTAAGCTATTACAACACTACACCCCATGCAAGGGGGGGATCGTGGGGAAGGGAAGATGATAGTTACAATCAAAACTACCTCCACGCAGGGAGGGGCCTTCAGCCGACCAAGCAGGGTGAGAAAAACTAGGGCTAAAATGATAATGAAGTGAATATGTTGAATCTGCCTTCTCTCAGCAATTGTGGATAGACAATCGGTACTGTGGCTGCAGAACTTGATCAGGAATTTTGCCGAGGGCGAGACTAGTGGAAAAATCTTTGTTACTGGAACTGGAGTGCCTCTGAATTTTTCCGAATTCTTCCAGGGTCGCTGCTGGCCTGGGCAGGAGCTCGAACAGGGACGCTGATTCTCGCACTGACAGCAACTAGTTACTAACAGCAGGAAGAAGAGGTTGTCTCGGCCGCTCCCGAACTCCGAATTAGGTTCCGCCAGAGCCGCTGGAACCGTGGACGAGTCTTCTTTGCAATAGAACTAACGGGGAAGCCAAAAGATGCCGGAGAAGATCAGGGGACCCAGAACAGTGAGTGGGGGTCGGTGTAGACTGTGGGAAGCAGAGTCGCACGCCTGAGAAAGAAAATTCGTAACTTCTGTTTCCGGATGCCGAACGGAGTTCCGCTTCTTGATTCTGAAAGTAGACAATAATGGGAAGAATATTGTAGAAGAGCTCGTGGCCTGATTCCTCCGGGGTTTGTTGTGGTGAAGCTTTCTCTCCGGATCAGGATCTCTGCAGAGCTAGCCCCTGGTTTCCAACCGCTGGTTGTAGAGGATGCCCCGACAGCTCCCGAACTCGGAATTGAGTACCATCAGAGTCGTTGGAATCATGGACGAGTCCTCTTCGCATAAAAACTGACGGGGAAGACAACCGATGTCGGAGAAGATCAGGGGACACAGAACCATGGCGACTGGTCGCAGCAGACTATGGGCAGCAGGGCCGCGTAGCTGAGGGAGAAAAAGGATAACTCCTGCCACAGGATGCCGAACAGAACTCTGCTTCATGATTCTGAAAGTAGATAGGAGGAAGAAGAACTTTGCAGAAGAGCTCTTGGGCTGATTCCTCTGAGGTTCGTCGTGGCAGAGATTCTAATCCGGTTCTGGTACTCAGCCGGGGCAGCTCTACGCAGTTGTGGGAGAACGGAGCTCCCGGGCAGTACACAGCTCGGATGAGGATGAAACCACCGCCGTTGCGAAGAAGACTGGGAGACGCTTCCAACGATGGCTCTTGATCCTTCAGAAACGTCCAGAGGAAGCCGTGGTCACCTCTGCAAACTGCTGCTCTTCTATAGATCTTCGGTTGAGAGCTATAGGTTGAAGATGATGGGGGGAATGGGGTATATGGGAGGGGAAATGGGGGGGGGATGAGTGTGGGGAAAGCTCGGACTATGAGGGGGTCTAGGAGGGGGTGTTCTAAGGTGGGGGAAGGGAAGAATGGGGTCTAGAAGGGGGTCTAACAGGTGGTGGGAGGAGGAGCTACGAATTTGGGAGGGTGGGGGAGAGGGGAATGTGAGGGGGGCACAAGTGAGTGGAGGGAAGGTGAGTTTGAATTTTGCTTAATGAAGGGTATTCAATGGTGGTCTTGGGGATGGGAGGGGTTGTGTTGGGGAAGGGAATGGATGCTTGGGGTAGTGGGAAGGGTGCTTGGGAAAGTGGGTGGGGTAGTTGGGGGTTGGGGGTGGAGCTAGGATTGGTGGAAGCTCTCTTGGGACTAGGGGGTGGAGTAATGGGATGTGTGGGGAAGGGGAGTGGCCTTTAATGGGGTAGGTGGGAGAGTGGAGGTGGTTGGGAGGGGAGGAGAGAGAAGAATTTCGAAATTTGGTGTGGAGGAGAGAGAAAGGGGAGTGAAAGAGAGAAATTAAGAGAGGGATGGGTGGGGAATCTCTCCCCTAGGGTTTCTCACCCAAATAATGGAATCTCTCCACTAGATAAGAAGCTTGAACTCTCAAAATGGCAAGTTTTTCATTCATTGATTCATTAAGTTGAAATGGGGGGGGAATGGAGTCCTATATATAGGAAACCCACATTTCTACAAAAGTCCCTGACAATTGACTCAATGACAAATAACCGAGGGGGTAGGGGAGAGCCCTTGGGCCAAGCCCAATGAATTGGGCCCAATAGCTAACTAGACAACCTAATGACACTCAAACTTAGGGAAATGAACACAAGACCTAGGAACATGACTCAAATAAAAGGGAAAATACATCAAATGACTCAAATAAAAATTACATAGGACTCAAAATTAAATGACTAGACCATGCCGGATGCAACCGGGGTGAGGAGACGAGCTGTGAACGTTGGCATGGGAGGTGATGTCCCCATCATGTAGATTATGGAAAATCCACTTTTAATATAAAAATAATAATAATATGAAGAATAATGGAGACAATGATAAAAAGGGAGTGTGAGGGAGCACGTGGTGCTAATAAGGAGTGTGATCGCCAGAGGGGTTACCTCAAGAAGAAAGAAGATGATCGCGAATACCTGATGAAGATGAAGATGCGGGATGGATGTAGATTCCTTCCTCCTCCTTCTACCGGCCGGCCGATGAAGGGGGTTTTCCTCTTGATTACCCTTAAACAAAGACACAAACAAGTAAAGAAAAGAGGGGATCAGCCGAACGTGAGTGTAGTATCAATTCAAAAGAATAATAGGATGATGAAAGTGAAGCATAAAGTGTGCACCTTTTGGTTATTTTGAAACCCCCTAAGAGAATTAGGGAAGGAGAAGATGCAAAGAAAAACTAATGCAAGAGAAGACTATATGATGATGCTGAACAACGACAGAACGATGATGAGATGATAAAGATAAACAAACATAAAGAAGCCCCTGCTGTTCCTGACAACAGTAAAGGCAAACCACGTTGATGCTACAGCTGTGGTTAGTGCAGCAGGAGGGAGATGATGAAGAGAGCCCTTTCCGTTCTTCTGTAAACTCTAATCTCTGTCTGAGCAATAGCTCTCTGTAAACTAGCTTCTGTAACCTCAATCGGCAGCACCCCCCCTCGTCCTCGCGCGAGATCAACCAGGCATCCTTTTATAGGGTTTCGATCATAGATAATGACAGATTTGGGAAGATAAGATCAAGCAATGATCATCAATAGCAAGGACTCTAGTTCCCGGATCGAGCAAGTGATTAATCAAGGCAGGGAACTCTCCAGGAAAGGTGTACCCAAACAGGACACGGAAGGGTGAGAGACGACCCTCAGAAGGGCGTCAATTAAAATTGACGACCTGCCCTAAGGCGTTAATTCAAAACATGACTGGGACAAAGGCGTCAACTCCTGGATTTGAATTTAGTAATAAAAAACCTTCCTTATTTGAAAATTATGAAGAGACGCCTGAAGAATAGGCGTTAATTGAAAACACGCCCTAAGAAAGGACGTTAGTCATTGATTTTCAAATCGTAATTGGACTCTCATAATACCAGGAATTGACGCCCTTATGTATGGTCATCCTTTCTTGAGAACACGCCCCAGATAAGGTCGCTATTTACAAAAATGCAAGAAAAATCATAAAAACCCACACAAAAATAAAAAAACTTTATATTATAGAAATATTGAAGTTCACTTTGGGGCGTTATCATAGTAACATGAGATTTGATCAACATAGTATCAATTTTGGCGTGTCTACAGCTGCCCCGCCTTGGCATCTGCTTTGCAAGGGAGTGAGACGTAATGAAAGTGAAAGTGTAATGAAGTGGAACGAACTGATAAGTAGATGCCAAGGTGTGATGTGACACGCCTCAGACACTAAGCATTAGAAATTTTTCTGAGATTTTGAGTGAGACAACTCCGGGTGATTCCAAGGAAGCATCAATTTGCTGGATAAAGGAGACTAAACTAAGAACATAAAATGTGCGCGTGGGCACGACAGGGAGGCACCATTGGAGAGCGGTTACCAGCCAATGTGGACGTGCTACAACCAAGGTGAATTTGCAAAAAAATTAAGTGAATTGAGATGAAGACCCAGCAAAGAGGCATTTTTAAGGAACTAGCCCGAGCGGCCTCAGAGAGAATACAGTACTCAATTTGGAGTGGAATATCTCATGTCAACTCAATCAAGAGCGAGTGAGCTTCATTATTGCCATAATATGAAGATTTTCAGCATGAAGCTCAAAGTCCTATATGATGCATGCTGGGCTAAAAGAAAAATTAAAACAAACTAAAAATTGAAAATAATCAAGGATAATATTGTTAAGCCATCTAGATTTGGTCAAGAATCCAGATCTCTGAGATGACACTAAGCCGAAGCCCGTTTGTCCGCGCATCAACTTAGAAAGTGGAACCATCGTCCCAGACCTTGAATGACTCAACGGCCTATCCGTGTGATCAAGACTCTCCTGGAATTATCACTGTTTTTGATGAAGGGGAACTCAAATTCCAGGTTCATCAGAACCACAAGGTCCTTGATATGTTATAATAGCGTAGAATACTATATAGTAACAATGCTTACAAGAAAGAAATACAAGAATAGAATGATTTTACTCCCATGAGTGATCCAAGCGCCTCGAAACCTACACTCCTCTGCACTTGAAAATTCGTTAGGCCTCTCAAAGCATGAAGTGATCAGAAATAATCCTCAATTCAAAGCATGATATGATCATAAGTGCTTAATCACAAATAACTCCAATTAAAAGATAGCACTTAAGTTCATCATGATATACGGAGGAATTAAATATGCAAACCAACAAAATAACGACTGGAGTTCATGGCGTCAAAAGCATGAAAGGAGACTGGCATGAAGGCGTTAATTGCACTGAGATTTCAGGAAAGAGACGCCCCCCAGGAAGGCGCTAAATAAAACACGACTTATATCAAGTCGTCAATTCAAAAAGAGACGCCCTGACCCATGTCATTAATTAACAATACGGTTCCGTCTCTGAATCGAAGCCTAAGCCCATTCTTATTCGAACTCTACTCTCGACCCCAAGACCCTCCAAACTCCTATAAAAGAAAGGATCTCTCGGCAATCAATCAAACAATCTTCCTCCTCTCTGCTTTTCGTTCACATGTGCTGTTGTTAGAGTTTTCTCTGCAGACATCCACCGCCTCAGAAGATGGAGAGAGCTATCAAAAGACCAAAGACCTCCCCTCTCAGACTATCTGAGATCAATGGGCACTTAAGCAACCGGATTACCATGAACCAAGTATGCAAAAAGCTTTAATGGCTCGTTCTCTGTTCCCCTTCTCCTCAGCTTCTCATCCCTTCTCTGTTCTTTTCCTTTTCTTTCTTCTTTCCACAGGCTTATCCCAATATTCCAGGTGCAAGGAGGATCACAAAAATCAAGTGGCTGCCACTTTTACTTTCAAAATTCTCTTCAGACATGAGGGTCTACTTATCTAGATGGCACCTCTTAGGCCTAGTCACCCATGCAAAACACTATGATCAAATTTATCTTGATTGGGCAGCTATAGGAGCTTTAGCTGAGATATGGCATCCTTCCACCCATACATTCTTATTCTCAACCTTTGAAGCCACAATTCTATTAGAGGAATTAGAGATGATCTTGGGCTTAAAGAAGATGAAACAAGGAGAGGAGGAAAAGATGACCATCATGCCAAGGCAAATTTCTTCACATGAGCTACTAACCAGTTTAATTCCCAGCCCAAACTTAGTGAACCAAATCAAAGTTACCAAGGGAATCAATCTCCTAAAGCTTGCTTCTTGGGTGTACAAACGATCCGATCAAGCTAAAGAAGATGAAGAAGTGGAACGAGTGGCAAAGGCTTTCATGGTGTGCTTGGCGGTGTTGATTTGTTTTTTTAATTAGATTAGATTCATATCCCGCCCCCTTTTTAAATACATACATGCATAAACATGTGAATCAAAGACAAGGGGATGAAAGGATGGAAACACTAACCGTGATCGCCACAAAGGATCAACAACGCCGCAAGGTTGAAGAAAGGAGTGCAACGGCGCCGTATACCTTGGAAAGAAAACTTGATCGCGCTTGAAACGGGGTGCGGGGAACTTGTGGATTCAAACCTCCTCTCCTTCCAGCCGGCTAGAGGAAGAGGGCCTCACGTTGTATTCATGCTCTCCTGCAAAACAAAGATCAAACAAGGACAAAAAACCCATTAGAACATGCATGTGTAGTATCAATCCCGCAGTGATAAAATAGGGGTAGAAATTGAGGGCAAACTCACCGGGGGGAGGTTTTTAACCCCTATGGAAGGGTGGAAAAGATAGGTGTGTGTGTTGTGCATGCATGAGATTTGAAATCATGAGATTTGATTGAGAGAATAGAGAGAAAACGATGATGCAAAACGGAGAAAAACGCTTGTGTAGCAGAAAGTGCAGGAAACTGTGATGATTTGTGATTTTGAGAGGAAGAGAACTAAGAGTGTAGACCATGGAATCAAGCCCAGAAGGATAGAAATTGAAAGCCAATACTTCCCTCTTCAAGATGAGGTCGAAGGATTGAGTCAGCGGTGCAGCATGGCTTCGCCCCACGTCCGGAAAGAGCCCCCCGTCGCGACTGCGAACTGGGCAATTTTTATAGAGTTTTGCAAGAAAGCCTCATCTTCTTATCACGATTCCCGGAGATAGAGTCCAAGATAAATCGAGTTCTCTGGATCAAACTCGAGATAATACTAAGGACAAGAGATAGGAACAAACGGGGATCAATTCGGAGGAGGATTCTAGAAGATATGTCTTTTGGAAGGCAGCCCCGGAGCCTTATCTGCAGAGTTTTAGTTGAACTAGGAAACATAAATCCTGATCTTGCGACCCAGATCTCAAGAGATATAGCCAATGAAACCTTGATTCCTATGAACCAAATTCAAGATAATACCAAGGGCTAGAAGTAGGAAAAAATGGGGATCAATTTGGATAAGAATTCAAGAAGTTATGGACTCTTCAAGAGGGCCACGTCGCACAAAAACGGAGCAGAGTCCAGCACGAATTGGACTCTCTGGTGCATGTAACGGTCTATCATAGGACCGTCAGAGTGATGTAACGGACTAGGGTAGGTCCGTCACACTCTGGAGGTCGAACGAGACGTTTTCGGATGAGATTGGATGTAACACACCTAAATAGGGCCGTCACTTGGTCTAACGGTCCAGGATAGGACCGCCACACTCTAGGGGTTGAACCGGGCTGTTTTGGGCAAGTTTTGGTGTGACGGTCTATCGTAGGACCGTCACACTGAAGTAACGGTCTTCACTGGGCCGTCACTTCAATGAAGTAACGCACCTGCAAATGACCTTCACTTCGATGAAGGCAGATTCTAGGCAGACTGCGCGCGACTTTAGAAATCGAAGCGTATCTCTCAAACGGTGGAGAATTAGACAAAGTGGTAAACATAGAAGTTGTAGATAACTGAGAGAGGAACAACTTTCATGAAGAAAAAAATGTGATAAAATGATTGTAAGAGGGTGAAAATAGGGCTGGAAGAGAGAGGAAAATTCTGGAATGTAGGTGAACAGCACGGCATGCCAGAAAAATGTGAATAGCTCACAATCGGGGCAGAACCGGCCAACAGTGTAGAAGAAGAAATTGTAGATCTTTGAAAGAGGAACAACTTTGATGAAGATAACTTTTTGAATAGAGGATTGGAAGAGGGTGAAAAAGAACCACTTTTAAGACTGCGCAGTGAGAGAGAGCCGATTACTTGAGGGAAGTCGGCCTAAATGGGCCGAAAGTTGATTTGGAAGTGGGAATTTGACAAGATAAGCTCCGGGGCTATAAGAAATCATGATCTCCAAGACTCAAAGGATATGAAATGGTAAAAAATGGGCTCGAAATCTATCCGAGAAAGCTCCAAAACAATGGCTAATTCGGGACATCAAAAATGATGAATAAGAGAAACGACGCAACTTGCAGGCTAAAATGGGTGTCAACAGATGCCCCTCCTTGATGTCGGCTTTGCAAGGGAACGAGCGAAAGCGACGTGGAGGCGAAATGGAAAGGAGGTGGAGTGAAAGCGACAGCGACGTGAAATGGAGATGAAGCGGAGATGAAGCGGAGAGAACTGAAAAGCGGGCATCAAGGCAAAAAGACACCCGTCACAACCAACAAGCGGCAGGAATTCTCTCGAAAATACCGAACTAACCACAAGGAATGATTGACAAGGATGAGACATGTCTGGAGAACTAAACTAAAGGAGGAAAAAGGAAACACGACCAGCCTCATCGGGGACACAATCCACGGACAATGAGTGGGTCGGAAGGAACACAGCATAAGAGCTGGAAAGGAGAGATAAGACTGAGATAAAATCCAGACAGGAATCACACTGGCCAATTAGACCAAGCGGCAAGATCAGAGAAATCATTCAAATTCGGAGTGGAATGAAGAATCTCTTATCCAAGAGAACTGAGTGCAATCAACCATTGCTGAGGAGAAATCCTTGAATGGATCACGAGACATGAATGCTCAAAATGACATGATGCATGCTAGGCTAAAATAAAGAAATCATTAAAACAAATGCAAAGAAAGATAAAATAGAAAGTACTCAAGGATAATATTGCTAGACTGAGCCAAGACGGGGTCAAGAGTCTTCTTGCAACCACGGCGTGCGAGACAGAGTCTATCGTCCCCCACTCGACTCAACCGAGCGGCCTATCCAACGATTAACCGTATGCTCTTAGATCATCATCATTTTTGTTAAAGGGGAACATCAGATCCCAGAACACACGGGCAACCATCCGGTCCTTGAGAGTCTATAATAACGTAGATACCATATAGTAATGCAACAATGAGGAAGGATAGAGAGCCATACCTGACTTACCTGCCAAGCGAAGCGGCATTCTTTTGCATTTTTGATTTTTGATTTTTTATGGATTTTCAAATAAGACAACAATATGAATGACCATGATGTGAACATGAACGAATATGAACGAGCATGACATGATAAGAGAAATATGAACAAAATATGTCACAACATAACATAACGAAGATGGATGAAACATAACAAACAAACAAATGGCAAGCATACATGCGACTAAAGGCACGGTGGGACAAGACAACACGCACACAGCGGGACAGCACACATGGTGGTATAAGGACATGGTGGGACAAAGACACGTGGGATGACAATACCACGGAGGACAAAGACATGTGTGATGAACGATATGGCGGGATAAAAGACACGACCAACACGAGAGAACATAGACACATATGACAAGGACACAGTGGGACAAAAGACATGGAGGACCATAGAAATATATGACAAGGACACATCAGGATAAAAGACATGCAGGACATAGACATGATAAAGACAATAAACACTTTCTTCAATCAAAACCCAAGATCAAATGAAGCGGAACCGCCAGGTTCAAAACCGTGAGATATTGCCCACTCATGGAAACATGATTAAGCAAATAAGCGAAAGCTGAGAAGGCCATGAGCTTCAGAACAGATCTAGAGATAGGATTGAAGAGATGAGAACATATCGAAGATGTGGACAGGAGACAGAGCACAAAGATATGGCAAGGAAAGCTTGAACCTGTAACCTACAGCCTGCACACTTAGCATACAAATTACGTATCTGTCCTCAAAATAAAAATAAAAGGAATAGAAGAGAAGTATTTTTAGATTTTTGTATTTCTGATTTTTTTTTTGCCATATTCAAATTTTTGGGATTTTTTGACATATTTGATTTTTTTCAGAATTTTGAAATATTTGATTTTTTTTGGAATTTTGACATATTTGTTTTTTTTTGGATTTTGAACTATATTTCATTTTTTTGGATTTTGACATATTTGTTTTTTTTTTTGAATTTTGAACTATATTTCATTTTTTTGAATTTTGACATAGCAATCTGCAGCACCCAAAGACGGGCTCAAACTACTGGCCAGGGATCGTCGTTCCTACCCCTTTCATTAAAAACTTCCCTTAAGTAGGGCGTGCATGTTAGGGTGGCTTACCATAACCAACCATCTCTAAAGAACGGTGCCCCTACTAAGGCCATACCCGGGATACAACCCAGCCTAAGAGGGAGAAATAGAAGAAAAATTAGAGACAAGCTTTATGCAGGATGGGAGACATCAGGACTTGAATTCCTTCCAGGGCACCACCCCTCAAAGAGATAGTCTGTTGCGCTGGGGCTTTGTGTCTTTGATTTTGAGACCCATATTTATCAGGCATGCATGCGACCGGGCTCATGACGTCCCGCGGGGAACTGTACTGCCACTCTTGCCATGCCTTTGATTCAAAATTTTGCATCGATTCATTTTCTCATTTTGGTAGCCCTTATTGGCCAGATATTGCATGAAAACTCACTTTCGATGGTCAAGACTACCCCTATTTGAGACCTCTCACGTATTAGGGAGCGCCTAGGTTGGTCATCTTATCCATCAACCTCTTGCCCCTGCACTTGGCCGAGTAGAGAAAAGAAAAAGACCTTTGTGCATACCCAAAGTATGGCCAAAGCAGCAACGGTTTTGCACTAGAGAGATCGGCTATGGCTTGCCGTGTGGTGTGTGAAAAACCCATGCTCAAAAGGTCACCCTCAACGATCGAGGAAAGAACTAGACTCCCAGCGCGGAGCTATCACCAGCCTAAGGATGCTACAGAAGCGAACTCATTTTAAATGACCTAAGCAAATTTCTAAAAGCCACTTAACCATGTTGAGGAATAGCGTTATAACCATGTGCAGAAATAATAGAAATAATGAAAATGAAAGCATGTTTCTTTGCCCAAAATAAAGATACCTTTGCAAATCCATGGCGTGGAAACCGGCATCCTGAAGTGATCTCGATCATCGAGCTTTGAGGAGCGTGAGTAGCTTTGTATTCATTGCTTGTCAGGATAAATGATGAATGGAGAGCAAAGGATTGAAAGATTCCTCGACACAGAGGAGTGGCAGACATCATACTGGACGAAGAAGGGATAAAAAAGGAAGAGAGACGAGGGCTAGAACTCCCTCGTCAAGGCACCGAGGCCCTGATAACAAGGAACCAGATACAGAATAAACCAAATTAGCTGAGATCAAGGCGGACTAAATCCTCGAAAACAGCAAGAGAAAGGGCGAAGACCCCGAAAGGGTGAAGAGGAAAGAGTAGAAAGATGATAAGAAGAATCATCCGACGTGGTCGGAGAAGAGGAACGATAATCATCCGGCAGTGCCAGAGAAGGAGAATGGGAGACACCCGCCAAGGTCGGGGAATAAGAAGAACCCGGAGATACTGGAAGGGAAGAATCAGAGGCAACACCTGGAAGTCTCGGGGAAGAATAATCAGGTGATGTCCCGAGATTTGGATGGAATGATGACATAGGCCAGGGCCTAGAATCGTGAGAGGAGGAAAAATCTGGAGGATCCGGATAGGAAAAAGAAGAACAGGGATTCGCGGACCCGAGATGGGAGGAGAGAATTGTGGGGGGAGAATTAGGAGAGGGTAGATACACCACCCAGGGGTGGGAACTGAGTAGAAGAAATGATGAGTGAAATGAAGAAGAAGGAAGAGAAGTGGACCCCTGAGTGCACAACTGACGGCCCTTAAACTTACGTCGTCGCCTCTTCTTAGCTGATACTTCTTGAACATGGACTCGCCTGGCGCGGACTAGGACCCTTGGGTGCCTTGCCTTGCAATATCTTCTCAAATAGCGAGCCCATCTACCAGATGGCCTTGCCCGACTGTGGACATGCAGCTTCATCGGGGCGGTTGCCCCTAGACTCCCAAAGCTAACAATAGTAGGACGTTCTTGAACAACTAACTCCTCATAATACTGAATAGCATAAAACCATGGAGTCTTGTTACTTGGCACAAGTAGCATGAGATTCGGCAACTCCACTCGGAACTCAGCCTTGAAGCACAACTCCCTTGGTAAAAGGTGAAGCTGAGGGAGAGTAATACACGGCGTTGACATGGCCGGTTTGCTAATAAACTGAGAAAGATTGCATAACAAGTGCAGAATATCCTTGGAAAGTGTAGAAGATACATCCAATTGCCCCTTGAACATAGAATCCATAATCTGCTTGGCGGCCGTCTGCGTTAGCAAAACACGGGTAGAGAACCCTTCTTGGCATGTCATCTGAACAACAATAGAGCGAGGAGAAATAATAGCATCAATGGTGAACTCTCCAGCGAGCAAGGAGATTACCACCGGCCTCGCTCGGGAAGAAACTGGCATCAATGCCTGGGAACTCTTCTTAGCAACTGTCATCTTTGAAAGTGTAGACGCATCATCCCCAAAATAACCAGGGACGAGGACACGAACCGGCATCCGACAGATAAAATCTTGAATCTTGAAATGCACGGCCATCACTGAATCATCCTGACTTGGCTTATTGTCTCCCTGGGGATTAGACCCGCGGGGCACCAAAGGAAGTGCACACCTGCTCCGTGGGGTGGAAGTGGTTGGAGAAGTAAAGGGAATATGCTTGGGTGGAACATGTGGAGGTTTGGAAGGCATGGAGGCTCCAACGGGAGTGGTGATGGAAAGTGAAGGCGCAGGCGATGTGGCGATGATAGGCTCGGGTGGCGATAAAGGTGACGGTGAAGGCGTGGCTGAGGGTAGAGATAAAGGAAAAGGTGTGGCTTGCTCAGGCTCGGGCAAAGGTGATGGCGGAGATGGAGGCGAGGGTGGAGATGGAGGTGGTGATGGAAGCACTGGTGGTGGAGATGGAGATGATGGAGATGGCAATGGAGATGGCGAGGATAGTGATGAAGGCGATGGGGGTAGTGGACATGGAGGTGGAGAGGGTGAAAAGGGAGGTTGTGGTGTCCACCGTCGACGTGTCGACACAACGCGTCGAGCGGTGTTAAGGGTAGAAGTAGTGGTAGTGACGGTGGGAGAAGAAGAGGAGGCACTAGCCTGAGTAGAGGATTGGGTTTGTTGCAGCGATGGAGCCAGAGTAAGAGATGGCAGAGGTAATGGGGTAGGTGACAGAGCGAGTGTAGCACTAGACGAGGAATCACAGGGGTGCCCCTGGCCTTGAAGTAACGGAGACGACTGTCCGGGCGGCACTTCTTGTTGCTGCTGTTGGTCGCGAAGATGTAAAATGACTTTGTGAATAGCGGCCCAATCAATCCTTTTCTTAGCTTCCAGATCATAAACATAATCCCGGAACTCGGGGCAATCCTCAACCAAATGCCCCTGTTGGCGGTGGAAATCACAGAACTGAACCATATCCCCGACCGCGGGTCGGTAAGGCACAACCGGAGAGAACGGCAACGCATGAGTGGCCATCAAAGCCTGAAATATATCGGTGAAACACTCCGGCAAAGGAAGATGAGGAGCCTGCTTCGGGCAAGGTGGATGCCGAGGGATATGTAATGGTGGAGAAGGTTGTGGAGACGAAAGTGGAGGTTGCGTAGGCAAGAGTGCGTGGCTAGTGGTGGAGGGCTTTGGTGATGGCATGTGTGGAACGAGATGAGGGGGTATGTAGACGGCATCTACTTGCTCGGGATGTTGTGTTCCCTTGACCGGAAGTGGAGATGGAGACGGGTATGTGGATGCGGGAGGCTGACTCATGGAAGGTTGATATGCTGAGGCATATGGGTACGTAGAGGCGGGAGGTTGGCTCGTGGAGGGATACGTGGCGGAAGACTGACTCATGGCGGGCCGACTCATGGGAGCGTAGGGTTGACATGTGGAGGGTGAAGGTTGATATGTGGAGGTGGATGGTGGAGAATCGAGGTCAAGGGAATCTTGGATTTGTTGGCGAATGAAGCGGGCTCGGCTATATAATTGTTGCCAGGAGGTGATGTCGTTGAGGGCTAAGATGAAGCGGTACTCGGGCGTTGCATTGGATATCAGCATCTTGATTTGTTCTCCCTCCGGTATGTGCCCCGGGACTTGCACGGCCAAGCGACGCCAACGATCAGCAAAGGTAGAAAACTCCTCTTCGGGCTTCATCATCTCATGGGCAAGATCCACAATAGAGTTCTTGGGCCCAACTTGGTCTTGGTACTGCTGAATAAACTTTTCTTGAACGGCTTGAAAACTCACAACTTGCTCTTGCGGAAGAGAGAAGAACCAATCCCGAGCCGGGCCTTCCAATGACAGACCAAACAGATAAGCTATCAAGTGTTGGTCATGTCGAAATTGGGCCGACTCATAAACGAACTCCTTCAAGTGCACATACGGGTCACCGACTCCACTATAATGGTGATATGTGGGAATTTGTGATGGAGGTGGGAGCTGAAGACCTTGAAATGCGAACGGAACACTTAAAGAGGATTTGGGATCGATTCAACGTTGAAGCTCATCAAGTTGGCGTTGGGTTTGAGCAATCATCTCCTGGGTAGGGAGAGATCGAGAAGAATATGGGCCAACTTGAGCAAGAGGTTGTGAATTAGGACCAGGAGCATGGTATTGGGCCGGATAACAGGATCCGGGCTGAGAAGAAGAAGGGCCCATTCCGGGAGTAGAAGGATATGTGGGCCTGGAAGAAGCATGAGCATATGGGCTGAATGGGCTGGCAGCAACATGGGCAGAAGGATGAGGCCCATTAAGAGAATAATGCCCATTAGCAATTGGGCCAGTAACATATGAAGGAGAAGGAGGAGGCCCATGAATAGGAGATGGCCCATTATGAGAAGAAGGCCCATGAAGATGAGATGCAATAAGACGTTGGGCCTGGGCCGGGTCCATTTGGCAAACAAGGCTTGAAATACGGGCCATGAGATTAGCCTGTTCCTCAGATGGGTCAGGGGGACCACGAGAAGATGGACCCACGCGGGAAGAGGATTCCACGTGGGAATAGGAAGCAGATTGGGAAAAAGAATGATACAAGGGGTTAGAATACTGCTCCATGAGGGCAAATGGAGACTTAATACATGGAGATCAAGGACAATACGAATGGGGAAGCAATGGCTTAATGGGCTCGAGGACAAGAGGGGACTGACCCACTAATGCAAAGATGAATGGACAACGGACCACGGGACAATGGACTAGACAATGGACACACAAAATGGCCTAAGCTAAATGGGCCTAACAACAACAAAACATATGGATGATGAAAGAATGCAACACGAAAATCACTAATGGGCTTGGACAAGCCCAAACAACACAAACAATGCAATGTGAGAGTTTTCACCCAAGTCAAACAAGTTGATATGATGGGAAATATTTTAGAGATTTTAATAGACCTTTTAATGATTTGAATTAATAATAATTCCCTCAAGATGGGAATCCTATGGGAATAAGGTCCAAACTTTGGGTTGACTAAGGTTAACTCCCTCACACTTATGCAAATGCAAGCCTAAGGGGTGGAAAGGTACAACCGGCCCGGTGTCCGTGTGGGAATCCACGGCTCACGGGGACTTATGGAGGTCCTTGATGTGCTTTCCTGGTCGGCTCCAAGGAATATGGAGACGAGAGGTCTACGCACCAAGGTAGGAAATGCAACTATGATATGCAACGTATGGCCCTATGTGCACCGGAGTGCATGCAAATTCTAGCTTAAAACTAGAAAATCAAGACTAGATAAAACTATGCAAACATGATCCAACTAAAACAAATAGTATATGGATAGAAAGATAATACAAAGGTCTGCACAACGGCCCCAAGATAGATCAATCTGACCCCGGGAGGTCAATCAAATCACTAAGCAAAGATGCCCCCGTGAACCTATGCGCAGACCACATGCAGATTTTATGGACAAAATGCTAAAATGATGACAATTTTTAACTAGGCAAATGAGACCAAAATGATGCAAATAAGCTATGGATGGAAAGACAATACAAAGGACTATCCAATGGATCAAAAATCAGTGTAATCAGACATCGGGAAGGCAGTCAAATCACTCATTAAAGATGTACCTGTGAACCTGTCCCTGAGACTGCCTGCAGAACTTATGCACAAAACTCAAAAAGTTGGACAAGATTAGAATATGCAAATGTTAACCAAATGATTCAAATGATATATGGATGGAAAGACAATACAAAGGGCTATCCAACGCAACAAGAATCAGCTCAATCGAACTCCGGGATCAAAAGTTATGCCTCGATGAACACGGCCCTGTGAGCATGCACGCAAGACTGCCAGAAGCCGTGTAACGGTCTACCAAAGGACCGTTACATGCATGTGACGGTCTACTGCAGGACCGTCACACAACCAAAGCCCTTAAAACACCAAAAATAGTTGGAGAATGGAAGAAATATCACCTAAACATGAACATGCACCCACCCAACCTACAAAAGAGCATGAACACAAGCGTGATGGGCATTGGTGTCCCACCGTGATCGCCAAAAAACTGTTGATTTGTTTTTTTAATTAGATTAGATTCCTATCCCGCCCCCTTTTTAAATACATACATGCATAAACATGTGAATCAAAGACAAGGGGATGAAAGGATGGAAACACTAACCGTGATCGCCACCAAGGATCAACAACGCCGCAAGGATGAAGAAAGGAGTGCAACGTCGCCGTATACCTTGGAAAGAAAACTTGATCGTGCTTGAAACGGGGTGTGGGGAACTTGTGGATTCAAACCTCCTCTCCTTCCAACCGGCTAGAGGAAGAGGGCCTCACATTGTATTCATGCTCTCCTGCAAAACAAAGATCAAACAAGGACAAAAACCCATTAGAACATGCATGTGTAGTATCAATCCCGCAGTGATAAAATAGGGGTAGAAATTGAGGGCAAACTCACCGGGGGGAGGTTTTTAACCCCTATGGAAGGGTGGAAAAGATAGGTGTGTGTGTTGTGCATGCATGAGATTTGAAATCATGAGATTTGATTGAGAGAATAGAGAGAAAACGATGATGCAAAACGGAGAAAAACGCTTGTGTAGCAGAAAGTGCAGGAAACTGTGATGATTTATGATTTTGAGAGGAAGAGAACTAAGAGTGTAGACCATGGAATCAAGCCCAGAAGGATAGAAATTGAAAGCCAATACTTCCCTCTTCAAGATGAGGTCGAAGGATTGAGTCAGCGGTGCAGCATGGCTTCGCCCCACGTCCGGAAAGAGCCCCCCGTCGCGACTGCGAACTGGGCAGTTTTTATAGAGTTTTGCAAGAAAGCCTCATCTTCTTATCATGATTCCCAGAGATAGAGTCCAAGATAAATCGATTTCTCTGGATCAAACTCGAGATAATACTAAGGACAAGAGATAGGAACAAACGGGGATCAATTCGGAGGAGGATTCTAGAAGATATGTCTTTTGGAAGGCAGCCCCGGAGCCTTATCTGCAGAGTTTTAGTTGAACTAGGAAACATAAATCCTGATCTTGCGACCCAGATCCCAAGAGATATAGCCAATGAAAGTTTGATTCCTATGAACCAAATTCAAGATAATACCAAGGGCTAGAAGTAGGAAAAAACGGGGATCAATTTGGATAAGAATTCAAGAAGTTATGGACTCTTCAAGAGGGCCACGGCGCACAAAAACGGAGTAGAGTCCAGCACGAATTGGACTCTCTGGTGCATGTAACGGTCTATCATAGGACCGTCAGAGTGATGTAACGGACTAGGGTAGGTCCGTCACACTCTGGAGGTCGAACGAGACGTTTTCGGATGAGATTGGATGTAACGCACCTAAATAGGGCCGTCACTTGGTCTAACGGTCAAGGATAGGACCGCCACACTCTAGGGGTTGAACCGGGCTGTTTTGGGCAAGTTTTGGTGTGACGGTCTATCGTAGGACCGTCACACAGAAGTAACGGTCTTCACTGGGCCGTCACTTCAATGAAGTAACGCACCTGCAAATGACCTTCACTTCGATGAAGGCAGATTCTGGGCAGACTGCGCGCGACTTTAGAAATTGAAGCGTATCTCTCAAACGGTGGAGAATTAGATAAAGTTGTAAACATAGAAGTTGTAGATAACTGAGAGAGGAACAACTTTCATGAAGAAAGAAATGTGATAAAATGATTGTAAGAGGGTGAAAATAGGGCTGGAAGAGAGAGGAAAATTCTGGAATGTAGGTGAACAGCACGGCATGCCAGAAAAATGTGAATAGCTCACAATCGGGGCAGAACCGGCCAACAGTGTAGAAGAAGAAATTGTAGATCTTTGAAAGAGGAACAACTTTGATGAAGATAACTTTTTGAATAGAGGATTGGAAGAGGGTGAAAAAGAACCACTTTTAAGACTGTGCAGTGAGAGAGAGCCGATTACTTGAGGGAAGTCGGCCTAAATGGGCCGAAAGTTGATTTGGAAGTGGGAATTTGACAAGATAAGCTCCGGGGCTATAAGAAATCATGATCTCCAAGACTCAAAGGATATGAAATGGTAAAAAATGGGCTCGAAATCTATCCGAGAAAGCTCCAAAACAATGGCTAATTCGGGACATCAAAAATGATGAATAAGAGAAACGACGCAACTTGCAGGCTAAAATGGGTGTCAACAGGCGGGAGCAATCTTGTTCCCCTCCACGGAAGACTTCTTGGATGAATCCCAATTAGGCGCAATAGTTAGCCTTTGGGAAGGAGAGAGAGTGGGACCGGTGATATTAGCCTATCTCTATAGCGGGCTCACCTCGGCGGCAATGGGGAGACCGATTTATGGATGCATGCTAGCACTCTCTAGTTGGGTAGATCTCCACTTTAAGTAAGATCCATGTGAGACGGCCCAACAACCCTCTAGAATCTTCTCCAAAAGCCCACTTTCCTATATGACCGGCTCATTGGGGATAAGCAATAGAGTGGTGAACTGGATTCCTCAAATCAAGAAGAGAGCGGAATGGAGAGAACACCTCAAAATAATGCCAAAGATCCTTTTCACTTGCGCCCCGGGATTACTCAAGACTCAAGAACTCCGCGCAAGATTCCCTCCTGGGACGGACCTTCGACTCATAGGCGCTTTAGAATTCGTGCAATACAACTCACACCGGTGCCTTCCTCAACTCGGGCTCCCACGGCGGCTCTTTGAAGACGTGTCCCATCTCTCTCCCATCAAGACACGGGACACCGGCAGTAATGGAGATGGAGAAGAGTCTACTACAATCCAAGCTCTGTGGAAAATCTGCAAGACTTATCAACCTGTGGAGAACTTGGAAGAAGACAGAGATCAATGGAAATCTTATGTAATAGCTTTAAGAAGTTTGAGGCCCAAAATGGCTCATTAGAGCAATGTAATCTCTTTCATCAATAAATCAATAATAACATTTTGATTTGAGCCAATTTACAATATTTCTGATCAATTCTTCCAACAATCTGTGATTCTGCTCTGAATAACGACTTAGTCAATGCCGTCAATTCCCAAAGTGACGCCTCAGTGTACGTCGTTTCTCATTAACCGGCTCTCGAAATTGACACCTTCAGCAGTAGGCGTTAACTAAATCACGACTTAAAACAAGGCGTTAATTCGATTCAAATTCCAAAAAGTATTCGTTAAAGATTCCCAAAATAACGCCTTAGGGTAAGCCACGTTTTATGTAAACCACGCCTTCAGATACGTCGTTAATCAAAAACAGTAATCATTATTCCCATCATGTCAATCAATTCCCATTAAATGCCTCTAACGACGTCTGCCGTTCCCCATGCAAAAGAAATTAACGCCTCAAGGGTCGTCGTCTCTTCTATAGGTAACGCCTATCGGCACAGTCATCTTTTAACAAGAAACGCCTTCCCCTTAGGCGTTAATTCTTTTCGACCGTTCAGTTTTACTTTCCCTCCTTTCTTCTTCGTCCTTCGTCCAGATCCCTCTTTCTTTCTTCTCTCCCACTGCAACCCTAACCGAACCCCTCTTCCACTCCCTATCTCTCTCTCATACTCTCAAACCCTCTCGCCCCCTAGCCCTAAGCAATGGCCGGCGGTGGACAAAAAAGACAAAGGGTCTCGGCCCCAGAGGTTGTGGACTTGGAGGGTGAACACGCCCATGTCGAGGAGGAGGCTCCCCTCGATGCGGCCGAGGAGGCACCGACGGTGGTGACCGGCGACGAGGGAGAACACGACGATGACGAGGCCGTGGGAGATGAAGAAGATGAAAGTGAAGAAAAGGAAGACGAAGGCGAAGAGGGAGAAGAAGAACAAGGAGGGGAAGAAGGGAATGAGGAACCACCGGCCACGGCGGCGGCCATTGCTCACCCCGGCCGACTCCGTCGGCCACGGCAGCCACAGCCCCAACTCCAGGGAGGATTAGCAGAACCCAGGCGACACAAAGTAGGCCCCCAACCCCTCTTTCCATTTTTTTGTAATTTTATTTTCATTTTTATTCCATTTCCATAGCCCTCGGGCTAGAAAACCTGAAACTCAGAAATAAGATGCCCTTATGGGTGTCGCGACTTAACAGAGAGACGCCCAGACCTGGGTCGTCAATTCAACTTATTTTCTGTGAAATAATTAACCTCATGAAAACACGCCTTGCAGCATGTCGTCCATTTAAATTATCATTTTTTATATCAATCATGCTGTTAATTTCCATGCATTTCTTTTCCAATTATTTTTAAATATCTTTGCCATGAATTGTTTCGCATGCTGTCCTTTAATTTTTTTTTTTTGAAAACCCTGGAAAACAACGCCCCCCACCGGGGCGTCAATTCAACAAAGAACGACCAAACCAGCGGTCGTCAATTTAATAATTCCAGAATAAATAATTAGGACCCAAAACCCATTTAAAAAACACGTCCTACACAGGGGCGTTACTTGATCAAATAACGACCCTGGGACGGGCGTCAATTGAAAAATATTTAGGAAATTAGAAATTAACCTCAAAACCACGCCCCCCACAGGTGCGTCTCTTAAATAAACAACGACCTAGGCCAAGTCGTTAATTAATGAATGCATACGGTCTTCACATCTCTTAGAAACCACGCCCCCCTTCAGGGGTGCCAATTAAACAAGCCACGCCCCGGGGGCGGTCGTTAATTAAATCAAACATCAAAATCTCAACCAAGGCAATTAAGTGAATTTCAGCATGAATAATTGAACAATTAAGCCAAAATTTCTTTCTTTATGCATGCAGGGGTTGATGAGGACACGGATCTCCTGGGTCATGGTCCGGGCAGCATATTACGGCCTCCCCGAGTTCCAGAGAGCCAGGGTAGATGCTATGGGGTTCGGGGCCTTCCTTAGCATAGAGCCCATTAGGCCTGACTTAGCACTTATCCAGGTTTTGAGGGAGAGATGGGATAGGACTAGCCGGGCATTCCTGATGCCCTGGGGTCATATGGTTCCTACCCTAGAGGATGTGACTAGGATTACTGGGTTGAGGGTAGATGGTGAGGCAGTGAGCGGGATCACCTACCCTGACTATACTGAGCTTACCCAGAGGCTGCTAGGGCTAGAGATGGTCTATGAGACACCTAGCGAGTAAGGGACTATCCTCCGCACCGACCTGACTACAGTGATGGGTTTAGGAGATGCTAGGCACAGATCTGGGGAGTCCTTAGAGCAGTTTTCTCAGAGGTTGACCGATGGGGCTAGAGCAGCCTATTGCCAGGACCCAGCCAACAGGGAGAGGGCAGACCGAGACCTGAGGAGATTCCTATTCTTGATGCTCGGGAGGCTATTGCTTGGCACGAAGGGCGACGTCATCAACTGCCGGTTCCTAGGGATCCTCAAGGACTTAGAGGGAGTCGGCAGGTACGCCTGGGGAGCAGCGCTGCTGGCGCACCTGATAGCTGACCTGTCTACGGGGACAGGTCGAGAGACGACCGTTAGTGGCTTCTCACCTTTTCTTCAGGTATGCACATCTTTTTTCTTTCTTTTCTTTTACTTTATGCATGTGAATGCCTCACTAATGCAATGCATGGATGCAGGTTTGGAGCCATCTGTACATGCCGATGGGACGTGTCGACCCACGGCCTGGAGGTGAGGGATCTTTCCCTCTAGCACGACGCTGGCTGCCGGTAGTCTACGGAGCCCAACTCTCTTACGAGCTGTGGGTGTTACAGAGGGAGTTCCGAGACTTCCCTCCATCACTGGTACACATGATGAATGTTATGCGATTTTTTTTATTTTTGTTATTTATTTTTGTGCGAATATGATGATGATGATTAATATATGTTTATGGATGCAGGTGCGATGGAGGCCCTATGAGGGGATGACCGACGAGGGCCAGACGTGGGTCGTAGTGGGCCGACCTCGCTTCGGGCATGAGCTTTGGGTTCATTGCTTGAGTGAGATTGAGCCACTACGGCTTAGGCTGGTGATGAGGACCCTGGGCCTACACCAGGAGTGGGTAGAAGTTGGAGAGCCGCGAGGGATCGGGAAGAAGACGCGCAGTCGCACGAAGGCGATCGACTGGAGGGTGCGGTTGGAGGACTAGTACGCCGACTGGCGGCGAGGCGGGACCCGAGTCACCACCCAGACGACTGACAGCTCTGAGTACCTCCGGCGCTACTGGGAGGTTTACGCCGGTCGACCCCAGATGAGGGTCCTAGGGGTATGTATGAATGCACTTATTTCTAAATTGAATGCAAATGCTTATGCATCTATCATGTGACTAATATGTAATGGATGCAGGATGCACGAGACATAGCAGCGATGGATGCCTAGGCCCACCTACACAGCCTGGAGGAGCAGCTGGCCACCACACGGGCGGACCTTGAGACCCTGGTGAGTGTTAAATTTATGCAAATGAATTTTTTTTCATGAATTATTGATGATTAGCAACTAACAATCTTAATGAATGCAGCGTGCCCAGCAGGAAGCAGCAGGGAGAGATACGAGAGAGGCCTCTAGCTTGAGAGGGCCTAGTGCAGAGGCGACTGCACTAGCGGAGCAGCTGGCGGGGGTAGTGGCTCGGGCCGAGGCGGCAGAGCGCCACCTCACCTCACGGGTAAGTTTCAAAAACTCAGACCTCATTCAATTATTTATTATTATGTGCTGATAAAAAAGGTGTTTTGCAGACGGAGGAGCTTCAAGCCGCTCTTACTTGCATCGAGGAGGGCCAGCAGGCGATGGCCACACGGGTGAGTTTTACTTTTAACCATGCATTCATTTCATGAATTGTTGAATTATTGCATTAAATGTGGAACTGATGACTTGTTTACCTGTTTGCAGACTACACAGTTACAGGCGGCTCATACCCGGGCTTCCCTAGCTGGGGCGGAGTTGGCGATCCGTGAGCAGCGGGTCACGGAGCTGGAGAGGGCTTTGAGGCGGCGGGAGGAGCTGCCTCAGGACGTAGCGGAGCTGCGGGTCGCTCTTGAGCTGGAGCGGAGAGAGCGTGAGCGAGAGCGCGAGGAGCGTGCTCGGGAGCGTGAGGAGCACCTGGCGGAGCGTGTCCGGGACCGTGAGCAGTACCAGGCGGAGCGTGCCCGTGACCGTGAGGAGCGGTCAGCTTGCGATCGAGAGCTTACAGCCTTGAGGGCCCAGCTAGCCGTTGCACAGGAGCGGCTACGAGCGACCGAGGAGCGTCTTCAGCGAGGTCGGGAGCGGGCGTGAGCTGTAGGGTACAGCTTCACTAGCTCCACCTTCATGGCGGGCTCTTCCCTTCGAGAGAGGAGCGAGGCAGGGGGCCAGGTTCGGGTTCCAGCTTCTTCACGGGGGCCCATGCCCCCTCCACCAGCGCCACCTCGGGACGGCGAGGACGAGGTAGAGAGTAGGAGAGAGGAGGGTGGAGGCGAGAGCTGAGAGAGAGTTACTTGTACTCCTCCGCCCTCACACCTGTACTCAGATATTTATGATGTATATATATATGAGGTTGAATTTTTTTTGTCTCCTGAGCACTTGTGTAGTTGTGTACTTGTGGGCATGTACTTTGCTTCTCTCTTTTTTTCACGTTGTTCGCTTTTGCTTTACTTTTCCCTGCGCCTGCAGCTATAGTCCACACTTAAATAAACAGGTTAATTCATCTGTTTGACTTGGCCCCTTGCTCAATAAGCAAGGGATGTTTTACTTGTGACCTTGATAACGAGTCAAGGGGCCAAGCCTTTAATCAAATAAGGCAAATGAAACGACCGATAAAAGGAGATGCAATATGCAAGCACACGCATGCAAACAATAATAAAGATGCCCAATGCAAAAATGCAAGCACACTCATGAAGAATAAATCAGCATTTTCTTCTTCTTTTTTTCCCTTTATATATATATATATATTTTCTTTTATTTGCTGAAAAAGACGCCTTAGATTAAGTCGTTATTTAAATAAAAGACGTCCTAGGTGACGCCGTTATTTTGAAAAAGATTTTTGATTTTTGTTGAAAAGACGACCTGTCCAGGGGCGTTATTTTAAAAAAAAGACGACCTTTCCATTAGGCGTTAATTCTATTAAACGCGCCTTAAACAAAGGCGTTAATTTTTGTTGTTTTCCAAATTGGGTTTGTCAAGGCTGCGAGGGCTCTGGGCCCTACCAGGCCACCATTTAGGATTCATTAATCTTTCTTGCATAATCAAAAGAGGGTCCACGTGCTAATGATTGAACTTATATACAAGATCTCGCGCGGTGCAATTTCCTAGGTCAGTTTCGACCATCATGCTGGTTTATGACTTACCACCAAGAAGAGATGGAAGAAAATATAAGGAAGCCCATAAGGGATTCTGAGAAGCCTGAGGTAAAACTACCTCCCCTACCCTATGCCTATTGGGGTTCAGTCGTTGGCATAGGGAAATTTTGTTGCCTTTTGCCTCTTTCATATTGCATGCATACGCCCAAGGTTCTCCTTGCTGGGACTTTGCCCTCTTGACATGCTCTTCTTTTCACAATTTGACTTTCACTTTGAAACTGATTTGTATTGATAAAAAAATGTAATTGTACTTGGGCTTTTGTGGCATTTGGTTCCCTTTTGGGCCCTGACTTCCACTTACTAAGGCGGTGGGTAGGCTTGGCGGGTCTACCCCGAGACCTCCCTTCCTCCCTTATGGGCCGAAGAAGAAAAGAATGGGTATTGTCTTCACCTTTAGTCAGGTTTTGATCATCCATTAGACTTTGCACCGCTTGAGTTCAAGAATAAGCGTGTAGTGTGTGCATGTGTCGACCCCATTTTAAGTTAACAAGACTGATGAATGAATTCAGAATTTTGACCCTTCAGACCTTGCGTCCTCGCAACCATGGCAACCATTTTGAAAATTTTTCAATATATATATTTTTTGGATTTTGGAAATTTTATTGTATTTTTTTTGGATTTTTATTAGATTTTGGAAATTTTTTATATATATATTTTTTTTTGGATTCTGAAGATTTCTATTTTTTTTGGATTTTGAATTAGGGGTAGTATTTCTTAAGGTACAGACCATTCCAAGGATGAGTTAGTTCTTCTCCTTCAGCATTAATCAGTTTATAAGCATTGCCAGGATAAACATCTTTTATAACAAAGGGGCCTTCCCAGTTTGGTCGAAGTTTTGAACGGGGCCCACCAGGTTTTACAAAAATTCTCTTAATTACCATCTCACCGACTTTGAATTTTCTCTCAATTACTTTCTTTTGATAAAAACGTGAAAGCCTGTTTTGATAAACACGCGCATGCTCAGCGGCGATCAGACGCTTCTCATCCAGGAGTTCCGACTGGGCAAGGAGTGAATCACGACGTTCATCAATAGAGAATTCCTTGTCCGATTGTACTCGCAAAGATGGAATAAGAATCTCATAAGGGACTACCGCTTCCATTCCATAAGTAAGGGCGAAAGGGGTTTGCCCGGTGGGGGTACGAATGGAAGTGCGATAGGCCCAGAGAGCTTCAACTAGCTTGTCTGGCCAATCCGAGAATTTATTAGCTTCACACGTCTTTTTAACAATTTTGATCAAGGTTTTATTAGTTGCCTCTGCTTGGCCATTGCCCTGTGGATAATAGGGAGAAGAATGATGCAATGCAATGTTATACCTGTTGCAGAGATCCTTGAGCTCTTGAGAGATGAATTGAGGTCCATTGTGAGTGACGATGGTACTCGGGATGTCGAACCTTGTGATGATGTTCTTCATTATGAATTTGCAGACAGATGATGCTTTGATCTCCACGAATGCTTCCGCTTCCGCCCACTTGGTGAAGTACTCCGTTGCCGTGAGGATGAATGATTTTTACTTCGTGAGGAGGTTTGAGTCACCAAGAGGTGCAATGGTATCGAAAGCCCACATGGAGAAAGGCCATGGGGAGGACATAGGATGGAGTGAAGAAGCAGGTGAATGAATCTTGTTAGCGTGCAGTTGGCACTTAACACACCTTTGAACATAGATGGAACAATCCTCTTCTAGAGTTGGCCAATAGAAGCCTAGCCTAAGGATCTTCTTAGCTAGCATCTGGCTGTTCACATGACCACCACACACTCCTGAATGCGCCTCTTCCACGACCTTCCAGGATTCATCATCGTCGAGGCATCTTAATAAAACACCCGTGAGCCCTCTTCTGTAGAGCACACCTCCAACCAAAACATACCGTTGAGCCACTCTTCTGATTGCTTTCCTTTCTTCCACAGTGGCTTCTTCGGGATAGGATTGATCATTGCAATATCTGGCAATCTCATAATACCAAGGTGTAGATCGTGATAAATCCACACATGAACATGGGGAGTTTTATATATAAGAAAAAAATATAAATATGGAGATGATGATATGAAGATAAAGAAGCAAATAAGCACGTGGTGCTATAAGGAGAGTGATCGCCAGAGGGGTTACCTCAATAACAAATAAAGAAGATCGCGAATACCTGGTGAAAAATAGAACGCGGGATAGATTGTGAATTCCTCCTCCGCCTTCAATCGGCCGGCCGATGAAGAGGGTTTTTTCTTATTGATTATCCTTGCAAAAAAGACAATAAAACAAGCCAAGAGAAGTGGATCAGTCAAGTGCACGTAGTATCAATCCAAAGATGATAGGAGGATGGGAAAAGGACAAAAACATGCGCACCTTATTTTTGGATTTTTTTAAAACCCCTAAAGAAGCAGGGAGAGTGGAGATATGATGAAGCTTAATGCAAACGTAAAAGAAGAAAAGACAGTGATGATGGAACTAATGCAAACGCAAAAGAAAAAAAAACACAGTGGTGATCGGTTGATGAAGACAAAGAAATACAAACAAGATAAAAAAAACCCTGTTGTCCCTGACGATAGTAAAGGGAAACCAAGGGCGGACGCGGCTGGGTAGATGCAGAGGAAGCAGAGCCCCTTTCAAACGATCGCACAGGAGGAAGACGAAGCTCTGTAACCTGTAAACTGTAAACCTCTGTTTGATTTGAACTCCCTGACCCGTCTAACCTCTCAACCCGTGAACTCTTCAACCTCTTGAACCTCAGCCTCGATCGACCAGAACATCCTTTTATAGGATTTCAATCGAAGATAAGCTCAAATTTGGGAAGATATGGATAGGCAATGATCAAAGAAGGCAGGACTCTAGCTCCAATTCGAGCAAGGAGACCAACGGAGGCAGGGAACTCTCCAGGAAAGACGAGTTTAAGCAGGACACGAAAGGTGAAACACGACCTTCGGAAGGGCGTCAAATCACAAATTGACGACCTACATCAAGACGTTACTCAAAACACGACCATGATCAAGGGCGTCCCTTCTTGGATTAAATTTTGGCAATAAAACTTACTTTATTTGAAAATTACGAGAACACGCCTGGGATAAAGGCGTTAATTGAAAACACGCCCTGAAGAAGGACGTTTAATCAATAATTTGAATTTATTTTGAATTTATTTTGAAACCGGATAATACCAGGAATTGACGCCCTGACATTTGGTCATCCTTTCTTTTTAACACGCCCTATGTTAGGTCGCTATATAAAACACGCCCCTCATTAGGTCGCGAATCACAAAAAAAATGCAAAGACCAACTCAAAAACACACATAAAATAGAAAAACTTCATATTATGGAAATATTGAAGTTCACTTTGGGGCGTCAACATAGTGACATGAGATTTGATCAACATAGCGTCAATTTTGGCGTGTCTACAGCTGCCCCGCCTTGGCATCTGCTTTGCAAGGGAGTGAGACGAAATGGAGGAAAAGTGCGACGAGCGGAATGAAGTGGAGTGAACTAATAAGGAGACGCCAAGGTGTGATGTGACACGCCTCAGACACTAAGCATTGGAAATCTTTCCAAGATTCAAAGTGAAACAACTCCGAGTGAGTCCAAGGAAACACCGATTTGTTGGATAAAGGAGATTAAACTAAATAAATAAAAATGTAAGGTAAAAGGTGTGCACGCGGGCACGACAGGGAAAGACCATTGGAGAGCGGTTACCAACCAATGTGTACGTGCTACAACCAAGGTAGATTTGCAGAAAGATAAATAGAATTGAGATGGAGATCCAACAAAGGGACATTTTTCAAGGAATCAGCCTGAGCGGCTTCAGATAGAATAAAGTACTTGATTTGGAATAGAATATCTCATGTCAACTCAATCAAGAGCGAGTGACCTTCATTACAACCATAATATGAAAATTTTTAGCATGAAGCTCAAAGTCCTACATGATGCATGCTGGGCTAAAAGAAAAGATTAAAATAAACTACGAATATAGAAAATAATCAAGGATAATATTGCTAAGCCATCCAGATTTGGTCAAGAATCCAAGTTTCTGAGCTGACACTAAGCCGAAGCCCGTTTGTCCGCGCATCAACTCAGAAAGCGGAACCATCGTCCCAGACCTTTAACGACTCAACGGCCTATCCGTGCGATCAAGATTCTTCTGGAATTATCACTGTTTTTGATGAAGGGGAACTCAAATTCCAGGTTCATCAGAACCACAAGGTCCTTGATATACTATAATGGCGTAAATACCATATAGTAAAAATGCTTACAGAAAATAAATACAAGATGATGAGCGCGATGTTACTTCCATGAGCAACCCAAGCGTCTCGAAATCTACACTCTGCTGCACTTGAAACTCATTAGTCCTCACATGATTAAAAATAATCCTCAATTTCCAAAAAATGATTATAAGTGCTTAATTAATACAATTTCAATAAAATAAAAGCACTTAAGTTCATCAGATCATATTCAGAGAACCAGATAACCAAATTCATAAACTCACAAAAACACGCCTAGATGTCACGGCGTCAAAATCATGAAAGGCGCCTTATTGTGAGGGCGTCAAAATGAGAAACACGCCCTTTATCAAGGCGTGAACAACATCGATAGTTCAAGAAGGAAACGACCCACTAAAGGGCGTTACACAAAACACGACCTCAGTAAGGTCGTCAATTCAACAATTGACGCCCTAACAAAAGGCGTTAATTAACCTCAAGCTTACGTTTCCAAATCGACAACCAAACCCAGTCCTAATAGCCCTCAACCTCTAACTCCGAACAGCCTTAAGATCTCCCGGACCTCTATAAAGGGAAGGCAATTCCAATCAACCAAAGCAATCCTTCGAGCTCTGTTCTACTGCTTCTTCTTCTGTCTGTTCTTCTGCAGGCACCGCAACCTGGAAACCGAAGATGGAGAGGGTGATTAAGAGGTCCAAGTTCTCCACTCCCAGGTTAACTGATATCAATGGGCATATAAGCAACAGGATTTCCATGAACCAAGTAATGTATCCTCTGTTCTTCTCTTAACTTCTCCGAACCAAAAGATGTTTTCAATCGTTCTGCTGTTCCTGCATGCTCACTTTCTCTTCTGTCCATGCATTCTTTTCTGTTCATTGTTTTCCACAGGACTATCCATTGGTGCCAGGAGCTAGGAGATTTACAAAAAACAAGTGGCTCCCCCTTATCCTTTCCAAGCTTTCTTCAGACATGAGAATTTATCTTGCAAGATGGCACCTTTTGGGCCTAATCACCCACGCCAAACATTATGATCAGATTCAACTAGATTGGGCTGCCATAGGAGCTCTACTTGAAATATGGCACCCTTCCACTCATACCTTTCTCTTTTCAACTTTTGAAGCCACTATCTTATTAGAGGAATTGGAGATCACCTTGGGTTTGAAGAGAACGAAGCAAGGAGATGAAGAAAAGATGGCCATCATGCCAAAACCAATCTCTCCTCATGAACTGTTAACAAGCTTGATTCCTAGCCCAAACTTAGTGAACCAAATCAAAGCTACCAAAGGCATCAACCATCTAAAGCTCGCTTCATGGGTGTACAAGAGAGCGGATCAAGCCAAAGAAGATGAGGAGATAGAGTGGGTAGCAAAAGCCTTCGCGGTGTGCTTAGCAAGAGCGATCATATTCCCGTCCACGGAGGACTTTCTAGAAGAGGCCCAATTAAGCGCCATAGTTAGCTTATGGGAAGGAGATAGAGTTGGACCGGCTATTCTAGCCTATCTCTATAGTGGGCTCACCTCGGCGGCGATGGGAAGGCCCATCTATGGATGCATGCTAGCACTCTCTAGTTGGGTAGATTTCCACTTCAAGTTCGATCCATGTGATGAAGCCCAACAATCCTCAAGGATCTTCTCAAAAAGCCCACTCTCTTATATGACCGGTTCACTTGGAATAAGCAATAGAGTGATGAACCGAATTCCTCAAATCAAAAAGAGAGTGGAATGGAGAGAGCATCTCAAAGTAATGCCAAAGAATCTCTTTACTTGCGCCCTGGGAATACTCAAGACTCAAGATATCCATGCAAGATTTTCTCCCGGGACGGACCTTCGTCTCATAGGCGCTTCGGAATTCGTGCTGTATAATTCACACCGGTGCCTCCCTCAACTCAGGCTTCCACGACAAATCCTCGAAGATCCCTCTCATCTTCCTCCAATCAAGATACAGGATCTAGGCGGCAATGAGGATGGTGAAGAATGCACAACAGTTCAAGCTCTCTGGAAAATCTATAAGACTTATCAACCTATAGAGAGCTTAGAAGAAGACAGAGAACAGTGGAAGACATATGTAATAGCTCTGAGAAAATTGAGGCCCAATGTGGCTCATTAAACATTGTAATCTTTTCTTAAATAAATCAATGATATTTCCTTTAATTGAGCCATCTATACTGTGTTTCTGATTGATCTCTTCCAACGTTGTGTGATTCTGTTGCAAATAACGCCTCTCGCAATGTCGTTATTTCTATAGACGACGCCTCCGACAATGTCGCTTTTAGCATTCCAATTCACACATTTGACGCCTTCCCCGATAGGCGTTAACTAAACAACGACTTAGAACAGGGCGTTAATTGATTCAAATTCCCCAAAAGCATTCGTTGAAATTCCAAAAGTAACGCCCTTAGCAAAGCCACGTTTTAACAAGGTAACGCCCCAATTATAGTCGTTACTCAAAAATAGTAATGATTATTCCCATCAAATCAATCAATTGCCATTAAATGCGTCTGACGACGGTTATCATTTCCCATGCACACGAAAGTAACGCCTTAAGAAACGTCGTCAATTATTAAGAAATGCCCTGATGTCCATCGTTGATTCCTCAATACGCGGCCTTCCTTAAGTCGTGATTTCTTTTTTGACCGTTCGACTTAACTTCCCTCCTTCCTTCTTCTTCCTCCGTCCATTTCCCCTCTTTCCTTCCTTCTGCAACCCTAACCGAGAACCCCCTCCCCAAATCTCTCTCTATCTCTCTCCCTTCTAGCCCTAGCCCTAGCCATGGCCGGCGGAGGCTTGAAGCGGCAGAGGGTGGCTGCCCCAGAGGTGGTGGACCTGGGCGAAGACGCCCACGCCGAGGAGGAAGCCCCTCCCGCGGCGGCGGAGGAAGAACAGGCCGTGGCGGCCGGCGACGAGACCGGAGGACAAGGCGAGGAAGAAGGAGATGATGCTGGAGAAGAGGGAGAAAACGAGGAAGAAGGTGAAGGAAATGAAGAAGGATCAGACGAGGAAGAAGAAGAAAGAAATGAAGAGGAGCAACCGAGGGCCATCGTCCCATGCCCCGGCCAACTCCGGCGGCCACGTCAACCACGCCCCCAACCGGCAGAACCAAAGCACAAGAAGGTAGGCCCCCAAACCCTATTCCCATTTTTTTTATATTTATATTTTTATTTTTCCTGTAATTTCCATAGCTCTCGGGGTAGAAACCCTGCAACCCAGAAAGAAGACGCCCTCAGGGGCGTCACGTTTTACAAAAGACACGCCCAACCCAAGGGCGTTAATTAAATTATTTTCCTGAAAAATAAATTAACCCCATGAGAACACGTCCTAAAGCATGTCGCCCATTTAAATTCATATTATGCTGTCAATTCTCGCATGCTGTTATTTTTTATTTCATTTTCTGAAAAATTTGGAAACCACGCCCCACACCAGGGCGTCAATTCAATAACAGACGACCAAACCAGCGGTCGCCCATTCATTAATTCTTGATTAATTAACGAACCCAATTGAAAAAACGCCCCACCCAAGGGCGTGAATTGATAAAATCTTTTAGGATTTTTAGAAATTAACCACAAACACAAGCCCAACACAGAGGCGTTTCATAGAAGAAAAACGACCTAGGGTAGGTCGTTATCTTAAAGCACAAATAGAACCACGCCCTCCTTAAGGGCGCCAATTCAACGAAAAACGACCTGAGGAAGGTCGTTAACTCTAATAACATCAAATTTAAACTTGGGGCAATCAAAATGAAGTAAGCATGAATAATCAACACAATTAAGCCAAAAAAACTTATTTCATGCATGCAGGGGCTGATGAGGACACGCATCTCCTGGGTCATGGTCCGGGCAGCGTACTACGGCCTCCCCGAGTTCCAGAGAGCGAGGGTAGATGCTATGGGGTTCGGGGCCTTCCTTAGCATAGAGCCAGTTAGACCCGACCTACCACTCATTCAGGTTCTACGGGAGAGATGGGATAGGTCTAGCCGGGCATTCCTGATGCCTTGGGGACACATGATTCCTACCCTGGAGGACGTGGCTAGGATTACGGGGTTGAGGGTAGATGGAGAGGCTGTGAGTGGGATCACCTACCCAGACTACATCGAGTTCGCCGAGAGGTTGCTAGGATTGGAGATGGTTTATGAGACGCCTAGCGAGTGTAGGACGATCTTCCGCACCGACCTTACTACAGTGATGGGTTTAGGGAATGCTAGGCACAGATCAGGGGAGACCCTGGAGCAGTTCTCGCAGAGGTTGATAGACGGAGCTAGGGCAGTCTACTGCCAGGACCCAGCTGACAGGGAGAGAGCAGATCGAGACTTGAAGAGGTTCTTACTACTGCTGCTCGGGAGGCTATTGCTCGGGACAAAGGGCGACGTCATCAACTGCCGATTTCTAGGGATACTCGAGGACCTGGAGGCAGTTGGCAGCTACGCCTGGGGAGCGGCTCTGCTGGCGCATATGATGGTCGACTTGTCCACGGGGACAGGTCGAGAGACGACCGTCAGTGGCTTCTCACCTTTTCTTCAGGTATGCATTTTTCTTCTTTTCTTTTCTTTTATTTTTGTTATGCATGTGAATGCCTTCCTAATGCAATGCATGGATGCAGTTTTGGAGCCATCTCTACATGCCGATGGGGCGCGCTGACCCACGGCCTGGAGGTGAGGGAGCTTTCCCTCTAGCACGGCGCTGGGTGCCGATCCTCTTCGGCCCCCCACTCGGCTACGAGTTGTGGGTTTTACGGAGAGAGTTCCGCGACTTCCCTCCCTCGCTGGTATGTATGAATGTCATGCATCTTTATTTTGCATTTATTATGATGATGATGAAATGATGACATGTATGTTTATGAATTCAGGTGCAGTGGAGACCCTATGAGGGGATGACAGACGAGGGCCAGCCGTGGGTCGTAGCGGGCCGTCCTCGCTTTGAGCGTGAGCTTTGGGTTCACTACTTGAGCGAGATCGAGCCGTTACGGCTTAGGTTGGTGATGAGGACGCTGGGCCTCCACCAGGAGTGGGTAGAGGTTGGCGAGCCACGCGCCATCGGGAAGAAGACGCGCGATCGTACGAAGGTGACCGACTGGAGGGTACGGTTCGAGGAGCAGTACGCCGACTGGCAGCGTGGCGGGACCAGAGTCACCTCTCGCGCGACTGACAACTCCGAGTACCTCCGGCGCTACTGGGAGGTTTACGCCGGCCGACCCCAGATGAGGGTCTTAGGGGTATGTATGAATGCAATTATTTCTAAATTAAATGCAAATGCTTATGTGACTATCATGTGACTAATATGTAATGGATGCAGGATGCGAGGGACATAGCGGCGATGGATGCCCAGGCCCATCTACACAGCCTGGAGGACCAGCTGACCGCCACACGGGCCGACCTAGAGACCCTGGTGAGTGTTTAAATTATTCCTATATGCACATGTATATATTTTTGTTGAATTGTTGATGATTAGCCACTAACGATCTCAATGAATGTAGCGTGCCTAGCAGGGAGCAGTGAGGATAGACCCAGGGGAGGCCTCCAGCTCGAGAGGGCCCAGTGCAGAGGTGACTGCACTGGCGGAGCAGCTAGCAGGAGCGGTGGCACAAGCTGAGGCAGCAGAGCGCGACCTCGCTTCACGGGTAAATTCTAAAACACAGATCCATTCAAATATTGATTATATAATTGTGCATTGATGAAATTCATTTTATAGACTGGGGAGCTTCGAGCCGCTCTTACCTGCGTTGATGAGGGCTTTCGCGCGACGAGCACACAGGTGAGTGGTTTAAATCATGTATTGCTTGAATTGAATCATTGCATTAATTGTGGAATTGATGATTTGCTTACCTGTTTGTAGACGACTCAGCTTCAGGCGGTACGTACCGAGTTAGCGATCTGTGATCAGCGGATCTCAGAGCTTGAGAGGTCCCTGAGGTGACGAGAGGAGCTGCCTCAGGACGTGGCCGAGCTGTGGGTGGCTCTTGAGCTGGAGCGACGGGAGCGTGCCCGGGAGCGCGAGGAGCGTGCTTGTGAGCGGGAGGAGTACCAGGTGGAGCGTGCTTGGTACCAGGAGCAGGTAGCAGCACGCGAGCGAGAGCTGGCAGACTCGAGGACCCAGTTGATCCTTTCTTAGGAGCGGCTACGAGTGTCTGAGGAGCGTCTCCAGCGAGGGCGCGAGCGAGCACGGGCTGCGGGGTACTCCTTCACCAGCTCCACCTTTGTGGAGGGCTCTTCCCTCCGAGAGAGGAGCGAGCCAGGGGGTCAGGTTCAGGTTCCAGCTTCTTCACGAGGGCCCATGCCTCCTCCACCAGCGCCAGCTCGGGACGGCGAGGAGGAGGTTGAGAGTAGGAGAGAGGAGGGTGGAGGTGAGAGCTGAGGGATTTACTTGTACTCCTCCACCCTCACACCTGTACTTAGATATTCATGATGTATATATATATGAGATTGAGATTTCTTTGTTACCTGAGCACTTTGTGTGGTTGTGGCCTTATGTTTGTGTACTTTCTTCTTTCCACGTTCTTCATGTTCGCTTTACTGTGCCCTGTTTCTGTAGCTGCTGTTCACACTTGAATAAACAGGTTAATTCATCTGTTCGACTTGGCCCCTTGCCCAATAAGCAAGGGGTAGCAATATTTTGACCTTAATGAGAGGTCAAGGGGCCAAGCCTTTAATTAAATAAGGTAAATAAAATAGCTGATAACGGGGAGATGCCTCATGCACAGCACGCATATGCCAACCATAAATAAAAGATGCCCATGCAAGCATACATCTTGAAGAAATGCATTTTTTTTCTTCTTTCACTTATTTATATTTTTTTTTTGTTATTTTTCCTGAAAAACGCGCCTTAGAGTAGGTCGTGATTCGCATAGAGATGCCCTAGAAGACGGCGTGAATTTGAAAAGGAAATCTGACTTTTGAAAAAGTAACGACCCGCGTGGGGACGTTATTCATAAAGAGATGACCTAATCTAGGACGTTAATTATATAAAAAGCGCCTTAGCTAAAGGCGTTAATTGAATTATTCTACGAAAAAAAGGTTGTCAAGGCTATCAAGACCACGGGTCCTACACGGTCACCATCTAAAATTCATTAACCTTTCTTGAGTAATTAAAAGGGGGTTGGCGTGGTCATAGTTGACTTGTATTCGAGATTTCACACAGTGTAATTTCTTTAGTCCGTCTTGACCATCCTGCCAGTTCGTGACTTACCACATAGAAAGGATGGAAGAAAATATAAGGGAAGCCCATAAGGGATTCTGAGATGCTCAAGGCAAAGTTACCTCCCCTACCCTATGCCTGTTGGGGTTCGGTCTTTGGCGTAAGAAAATTTGTTACCTTTTTACCTCTTTTACATTGCATGCATACGCCCAAGGTTTTCCTTGCGGGGACTTTGCCCTCTTGACATGCTTTTCTTTTCGCAACTTGACTTTCACTTTGGAATTGATTTGCATTGATGAAAATAAACCTAATTGTACTTGGGCTTTTGTGGCATTTGCTCCCTTTTGGGCCCTGACTTCCACCTACTAGGGCGGTGGATAGGCTTGGCGTGTCTGCCTCGAGGTCTCCCTTCCTCCCTTATGGGCCGAAGAAGAAAAGAACGGGTATTGTCTTTCACTTTTAGTCAGATTTTCGACTTTCCATTAGATTTTGCACTGCTTGAGTTCAAGAATAAAGCGTGTAGTGTGTGCGGGAGTCAACCCCCTTTTAAATTAGCAAGACTGATGAATGAATTCTGAATTTTGACCTTTCGGACCTTTATCCTTCGTGTGCCATGGCACCAATTTTGATCTCTTCTATTTTTTTTTATTATTTTTTGTTGTTTGCTTTTTGGAATATATATATATATATTGGAAATATTCCACTTTGCTTTGGATTTTTGAAACAATTTTTATTTTGTTTGGATTTTGAATCAAGGGTAGTATTTCTTAAGATACAAACCGTTCCAAGGGTGAGTTAACTCTTCTCCTTCAGCATTAATCAATTTATAAGCATTGCCTGGAAAAACATCTTTTATAACAAACGGTCCTTCCCAATTGGGTTGGAGTTTTGAGCGAGGGCCACCCGGCTTTACGAAAATTCTCTTGATTACCATCTCACCGATTTTGAATTTTCTCTCAATTACTTTCTTTTGATAAAAATGTGAGAGCCTGTTTTGATAAACGTGCGCATGCTCAGCGGCGACCAGACGCTTCTCATCTAGGAGTTCCAATTGGGCCAGGAGTGACTCACGACGTTCATCAATAGAAAATTCTTTATCCAATTGTACTCGCAGAGAGGGAATAAGAATCTCATAAGGGACTACCGCCTCCATTCCATAAGTAAGTGCGAAAGGGGTTTGCCCAGTAGGGGTTCGAATGGAAGTGCGATAGGCCCAGAGAGCTTCAACTAGCTTGTCTGGCCAATCCGAGAATTTATTAGCCTCACACGTCTTTTTGACGATTTTTATCAAAGTTTTGTTAGTTGCCTCTGCTTGGCCATTGCCCTGCGGATAATAGGGAGAAGAATGATGCAATGCAATGTTATACCTGTTGCAGAGATCCTTGATTTCTTGAGAGATAAATTGAGGTCCATTGTCGGTGACGATGGTGCTCGGGATGCCGAACCTCGTGATGATGTTCTTCATTATAAACTTGCAGACGGTTGACGCTTTGATCTCCACGTAAGCTTCTGCTTCCGCCCATTTGGTGAAGTTGTAGCAACCCTGATAAAATAGAAGGGGATAGATAAATCAAAATAGATTAAAAGATTAAGTAAATAAACGATAAAACTGAAAATGGAAAAAAAATTTAAACCCTGAGGAAAATAACGTCGCAGATAAAGGCGCTACTTGACAAGAAACGCCCTCACCTAAGGCGTGTTTTTGAGAAAGGACGCCCACATTTCAAGGTGTCAAATCTTAAACAACCAAAATTACATAAAAAGGCAAGTAATTGAAACGCCCTTTGCTTGGACGCGTTTCAACAAGAAACGACGCATGCCAATGCGTCAATTTAAATTCGACGCCCTTACCTAGGACGTTAATTCAGTTTCTGTTCCGTTCGAACCAGGAACTTATCCAGGGTAAGTTGATAACTATGAGAAAGAGTTCGAATGTAGTAATAACTCTAATATGGAAGTGTTACTTCCAATCAAACACTCACCCCGTTAGGATTCTAGAAATCATATAAATACCCTAAACATTCGAACCCTAAAGCTATTTTGGTCGAGGTTCTGCTGCTGTGTAAGTAATTAACAGCTCTTCTTCCCTGCCTCCGGTCACCGTATGAAGAATACTAATGTTCTTCATATCTTTCCTGTAGGTTGCCTACATCAAGAAGAAGCTATTCTAGGTTGAAGTACGTACAGAACTTCAAGCTTCATCTGCATCAACTTCTCTCTTCTCCTGTCATCACTGTTGCTGTTAGAAGTTCAGAGCATCGTTTCCATTAAAACCTTCACGATCCTCTTCCAGGTCTTCACAAAGGTAGGTTTTCTCAGGGATTGAAGCCCAAACTAGCATATTAATAATTATAACATCATCCGTTAATACATGCATATAGATTTCATGCGTTTTGATTAGTTTCTAAAGAGTTTTTGAAAGAAACGCCCCTATCAAGGGCGCTAAATTACAAGAAACGACCATGACTAGGTCGTCAATTTCATATTTGACGCCCTGCACACGGACGTCAATTTCTTTTAATTACTAAATACCATGTTTAAAAATTATATATCAATTCAAACATGATTCTAGATTAATGCATGATCAATCTCTTGTAATCCTGCTATTTTTCTGGTCCTGACCCTATATCATGTTTCCTGAAATTTCATCGTCTCGAAATTGCAAAATTATGAATTAACGACCTTGTCCAGGTCATCTTTTATTGAACTGACGCCCCATACCAGGGCGCTTTCTGTAAACTAACGCCCCTGTCTAGGGCATGTTTTATGAAAATTTCCAGATTTTTAATATTATGCAAAATTAGAAATATTGAAAGGACGACTTCTATAGATGTCGTCAAATTTAATATAAACACCCCTGATTAAGGCGTTAATTTCATGAAAAACGACTTTACCAAAGTCGCTATTTTCTGCACTACTGATTTTTCCTGATTACTGTTATCCGAAGGTTTCATTATACATACATACATATACATTGGCACTATTACTCCACTCCGTGAGTATAGTCCCATGTTTTCTACGATGATTTATCGCATTACACGCTCAATTCTCGTTGACATACAAGCTCTCCATTGGACATTCCGTTCCTTTGGACTAGCAAGTTAGTCATAGAGACCTCCGTAAGACTCCTCGCCGCCTTGGATTCCCTCAAGGCCGACTGAGCTGGTTGTACCCTAAAAACCCATTACACAATCTTTGCCATGTCCCTCTATAGAAACATGATAATACCGGCCCTCATGTCATGCCATGGGTATGATATGAGAATTATCTTAATGAACGGGGAAGAATATGCCGTTGTTATGATGTTCTTGTAAACCACAATTCTATATCAACATTGTTATGATGTTCTTGTAGACCCCAATTCTATATTAAACTTGATGTTCTTGTGAACCTCAATTCTATATTAAGAATGAGGACGTCTTGCCATTGAGGTGCTATTCATATGGACCTCAATTCTATATAAAAGAGTGTCTCTACTTACTTATCATGGTACCCGAGTTAAGGGAACTAATTCCACCTAGTTTTATCGAAAGTGCGATTGTACCGTTATTATCGCCTATTGGTGTTAAAAGTCATATTTTTGGACTCTAATCTCTCAAAGTTGTCTTACATGACTACAAGCTTGCTTATTGAAATTCCATGATGGCTATACATAAAAATGTGGATGTTAAAAATACATGACTAATGCCTGCGCATATAGGGCCCTATCTGGTCCTGGGAGGAGCACCCGAAAGTACTTGTGCCCATGGGAGTTGATTGATCACGGTATTGGCATTATACCGAAGTGCATGACTAGCTTGATTGAACATTCCACAAATCTTGTACTTGACTTGATATTACATGACATGCGTGGCCCGAAAAAGGATAATTACTTGCGTGCTTGAACGTGATAGCCAAATTTCATCTTGACACGATAAAGTACTTGCTTGAATATCTTGAGGTCATTTGATATAAGTTCTTGAAAGGTTCATGACTAGTTCTCCATGTTATCTTATTGTTATATCCTCTTTCTATCTTGTCGTTTTAGGCGAGCATGCATAGCTATAGTGCATTCATGAAAGATGTAACTACTTAAACCCCTTGCTAGTTCCTGAGATATAATTTCCTACTGAGCGTTCGCTCACTCCGTGTTTCCCTTACTTTTCAGGTAGGTCCGACGATGAGGAAAGTCAATCGGATGGGGAGAATCAAGAGTGAAAGAGCTAGAGCTTTTCCAAGTGTCATCTAGTCTTTTATATATTTCTTGAGTCAAATGTGTACTTTTCTTTTTTTTGAATAGAGTATTGGGTTTGTAATAGACTATTTATTATGAGGAAATAAATGGATTGGGTTATCTTTACTTTTGCGCATCTCTGTCTTTGTGTCGAATACACTACTACTCTGATTGACATGATTGATATAAACTCGTCACGCATCTCCGGGTATCTTCCGCTCTCGGGGCGTGACAATTTTTGTGGTATCAGAGCCTAGGGTATTCAATTCCTAGGAAAAACTCAAGTCCAAGGATAGGTTTTAACCCTTTAACCAGTGAGATTGGGTAGAACCAAGGGTTAAAGTTAACATAGAATGCTAGTCTTTAAAATACAAATCACGTATTAATCTAGTTATTATAATTGTAGGATAATGGCTGCCGAACGTGCCCAATGACGCAACATGCAGCGTACGATTCAAGGCATGACTCAGGTGCTGCAACAAGTAGCACAAGGAGGTGGACAACGAGCAGGAAGTCTCCATCATACTTTCAAGAACATGAACCCACCCAAGTTCACGGGTTCTACTGATCCGGATGACGCTGAACACTGGATTAGGGAAACAGAACGTATCTTCCGTGTCATGCAATGCATGGACCAGGATAAAATTTTGTTAGCTACCTTTCAGCTAGAAACGGATGCTAGATGCTGGTGGGAATCAATAGAGGCTACTCTAAATCAAGACCAAGTTACATGGGCGGAATTCGTTGAACACTTCAACGCAAAATATTTTTCAGACCGAGTGCAGGAAAAGAAAGCTGCAGAATTTGCTGCACTGAAGCAACGATCCTTGTCAGTGGCTGAGTATGAGGCCCAATTCTCTAGATTGTCTCGGTATGCTAAGCACTTAGTTAGCACCGAGAAGATGAAAGCTAGGAGGTTCCTAAACGGGCTCAGGCCCCAATATATTACCCAACTGGCACCGATGGACATTCAGGTCTATTCGGAGATAGTACGCCGCGCACAACTATTAGAAGATGTCACAGAACTATCTGATAGGATTCCTGGTAAGGATAAGAAGGAACAAGTTACAGGATCGGGTTCCTTTAAACCCAACTTCAAGAAGAGGCCTAGCAATGGAGGTATTTCTTTGCAAGATCAGAAGTTTAAGAAGATCAAGCCCTTCTCTATCACCACTACCCCATCAAACACAGTGTGCAAACATTGTGACAAGGCAGGCCATAGAGCAGAAGAATGCTGGAGGAAACTAGGAGCATGTCTCCGTTGTGGGAGTCGTGAGCATCGGATTCCCGATTGCCCATTACTTAACGATTAAGCCGATGTCGGGAAACGCCCGGTAACCAAGAATGCGCGTCTTCACGCAATCAAGGAGACCGAACAAGAAGAAGAAGGCGGACTAGTGGAAGGTACATTGAAAGTTTGTTCCAAGAATGCATATGTCTTAATTGATACTGGTGCATCACATTCTATTATTTCTAAGAAGTTCGCTGACCCATTACCCCTAGAACTGGAATGGATGAAATTAGTTTTGTCTACTCCTCTGGGTGACGAGACTGATATTACACATCATTACCAAAACTGTGAAGTATTGGTTCAGGGTAGAAATCTCCCTATCGATCTCATATGTTTAGATCTGAAGGAGTATGATGTCATACTAGGAGTAGATTGGTTATCCAAGTATCAGGCAACGGTTGATTGCCGCAATAGCAAGGTTACATTCAAGGAATTTCCAGAATTAATCTTCACTAGCCCTAAGAGTCGAAGCAAATCCCCTTTTATTTCGGCTCTCCGAGTTAGCAAGCTCATCAGGAAAGGATGTGTATCTTTCCTTGCATTTATCACAGTTAAAGAAGCTAAGGAAACTAAGCTAGAAGACATTCCAGTAGTGCAAGAATTTTCAGACGTATTTTCGGAAGATTTGCCTGGATTACCCCCACAAAGAGAAGTGGCCTTCACTATTGACTTAGTCCCTGGTGCTGGTCCAATTTCAAAGGCACCTTATAGAATGTCACCTGCTGAACTCAAGGAGTTAAAGGAGCAATTGATGGAACTCATTAAGAAAGGATTCATTAGACCAAGTACTTCCCCGTGGGGAGCACCTGTACTGTTTGTAAGAAAGAAAGATGGATCCATGAGGCTATGCATCGACTATCGACAGTTGAATCATCTCACTATCAAGAACAAGTATCCACTGTCGAGAATCGATGAATTATTTGACCAAATATCTGGATCCAAGTATTTCTCAAAGATTGATCTCAGGTCGGGATATCATCAGTTAAGGATCAAAGATGATGACATTCATATGACCGCATTCAGAAGCAGGTATGGCCATTATGAATTCGTTGTTATGCCTTTTGGACTAACAAATGCCCCTGCTGCCTTTATGCAGTTAATGAATAGCATATTCAGGCCTTATTTGGATCAATGCGTGGTGGTCTTTATTGATGATATATTGATTTATTCTAAGACCAAGGAAGAGCATGAGGAGCATTTAAGGATTGCATTACAAATATTGAGGACAAATCAATTATATGCAAAACTTAGCAAGTGTGAATTCTGGCTTGAAGAAGTAACTTTTCTCGGACATGTTATATCAAAGGATGGCTTATCAGTAGATCCATCAAAAGTTGAAGCTGTAAGAAATTGGGAAAGACCGACCAATGCTAGCGAAATCCGAAGTTTCTTAGGTCTTGCTGGCTATTACAGACGATTCATCAAAGATTTCTCTAAGATCGCCGTGCCCCTTACGAGGTTAACTCGCAAGGAGATCCGTTACGAATGGAGTGAGGAATGTGAAAGAAGCTTCCAAACTCTCAAGGATCATCTTACTACAGCTCCTGTCTTAGCTTTACCAGTGGAAGGAGAGAAATTCGAGGTATACTCTGATGCTTCTGGCATTGGCCTCGGATGTGTTCTAATGCAACAAGGAAAGGTTATAGCTTACTCTTCTCGTCAATTGAAGAAGCATGAAGAGAACTACCCCGTCCATGACTTAGAATTGGCCGCGGTAGTATTTGCACTGAAGATATGGAGACATTATCTCTATGGAGTGTAGTTTACTGTATACTCCGATCACAAGAGTCTCAAATATCTTTTCTCATAGAAGGAACTGAACATGAGGCAAAGACGTTGGCTAGAATATCTCAAAGACTTCGACTTCAATATACAATATCATACCGGAAAGGGTAATCATGTAGCAGATGCCCTTAGTCGAAAGCCGAGAGCACTGTTAGCCAATTGTATGATTCAAGAATGGAAATTACTGGAGCAATTCTCTGAACTCAATATAGGCATGGACACAGACCCTAGATGTGTCACATTATCTCATATAAGCATACAGTCAGACCTATTAACTGAAATACAAGCACTTCAAGATAATGACCCAATGTTAGTAGAGATCAAAGGCAAACTGGAAGGACAATCAGATTTCCAAATAACTTGTGAAGGAAGATTAATATTCAGGAATAGAACTTGCATACCGGATTGTCCCGAGGTAAAGAAGAAGATCTTAGATGAAGCTCATAGATCAAGGTACACGATTTATCCTGGATCTACCAAAATATATCAAGATGTGAAATGGAATTATTGGTGGCCCAACATGAAAAGGGAAATAGCGGACCACGTGTCGCGCTGTCTCACGTGCCAACAAGTCAAGGCAGAACACCAAAAGCCTGCTGGAAAACTACATCCCCTAGATATTCCTAGGTGGAAGTGGGAGGATATTGGCATGGATTTCATCATGGGTCTATCTAAATCAAAGGGAGGACATGATGGAATATGGGTTATTATTGATCGATTGACTAAATCAGCGCATTTCTTGCCGATCAAGAGCCGATGGTCAATTGATGTTCTGGCTGCATTGTATATCAAGGAGATAGTTAGATTACATGGTATTCCTGTTTCAATAGTGTCTGACAGAGATCCCCGTTTTACTTCTCATTTTTGGAAGGGACTACAACATTCGTTGGGAACGAGACTTAACTTTAGTACAGCTTTTCACCCTCAAACGGATGGTCAGACCGAGAGAACCAATCAAGTAGTCGAAGATATGCTAAGAGCATGCATTATTGATTTTGGTGGAAACTGGCGTGATCACTTGCCTCTGGTCGAATTTGCATACAATAATAGCTACCAGGCAAGTATACAAATGGCACCTTTCGAAGCCTTATATGGAAGGAGTTGCCGATCACCCTTATGCTGGGACAAAGTTGGAGAGAAACAACTGTTAGGTCCAGACATGGTAAGGGATACTACCGAGAAGATACAAATGATCAGAGAAAGACTGCAAGTTGCTCAGTCTAGACAAAAGGCTTATGCTGACACAAGAAGGAGAGATCTTGAATTCCAAGTTGGAGATCATGTATTTCTCAAGATATCGCCTGGACGTGGAATACGTAGATTTGGTGTTAAAGGCAAGCTTACACCAAGATTCATCGGACCCTTCGAGATACTAGAAAGAGTTGGCGAGGTTGCTTATCGCATCGCATTGCCACCTCAACTGTCCGAAGTACATGATGTGTTCCACATATCTATGTTAAAGAAGTATGTGCATGATGCATCACATATTATTGAGCATGGAAATCTAGTAATCCAGAAAGATCTCACATACGAGCAGAAGTCCATAAGAATACTAGATCGAGAAGTACGTACCCTAAGGAATAAGGTTATTCCCATGCTAAAAGTACAATGGAATAAGAATTCAGAACATGAAGCTACATGGGAGACCGAGGAATCTATAAGGAAACGATTTCCAGAATTATTCTAGAAGGTATGTACTCTACACTCTCTATATAAATATATGCTATGGAATTTGAGGACCAAATTCTTTTTAAGTAGGGGAGGGTGTAGCAACCCTGATAAAATAGAAGGGGATAGATAAATCAAAATAGATTAAAAGATTAAGTAAATAAATGATAAAACTGAAAATGGAAAAAAAAATTAAACCCTGAGGAAAATAACGCCGCAGATAAAGGCGCTACTTGACAAGAAACGCCCTCACCTAAGGCGTGTTTTTGAGAAAGGATGCCCACATTTCAAGGCGTCAAATCTTAAACAACCAAAATTACATAAAAAGGCAAGTAATTGAAACGCCCTTTGCTTGGACGCGTTTCAACAAGAAACGACGCAAGCCAATGCGTCAATTTAAATTCGACGCCCTTACCTAGGACGTTAATTCAGTTTCTGTTCCGTTCGAACCAGGAACTTATCCAGGGTAAGTTGATAACTATGAGAAAGAGTTCGAATGTAGTAATAACTCTAATATGGAAGTGTTACTTCCAATCAAACACTCACCCCGTTAGGATTCTAGAAATCCTATAAATACCCTAAACATTCGAACCCTAAAGCTATTTTGGTCGAGGTTCTGCTGCTGTGTAAGTAATTAACAGCTCTTCTTCCCTGCCTCCGGTCACCGTATGAAGAATACTAATGTTTTTCATATCTTTCCTGTAGGTTGCCTACATCAAGAAGAAGCTATTCTAGGTTGAAGTACGTACAGAACTTCAAGCTTCATCTGCATCAACTTCTCTCTTCTCCTGTCATCACTGTTGCTGTTAGAAGTTCAGAGCATCGTTTCCATTAAAACCTTCACGATCCTCTTCCAGGTCTTCACAAAGGTAGGTTTTCTCAGGGATTGTAGCCCAAACTAGCATATTAATAATTATAACATCATCCGTTAATACATGCATATAGATTTCATGCGTTTTGATTAGTTTCTAAAGAGTTTTTGAAAGAAACGCCCCTATCAAGGGCGCTAAATTACAAGAAACGACCATGACTAGGTTGTCAATTTCATATTTGACGCCCTGCACACGGACGTCAATTTCTTTTAATTACTAAATACCATGTTTAAAAATTATATATCAATTCAAACATGATTCTAGATTAATGCATGATCAATCTCTTGTAATCCTGCTATTTTTCTGGTCCTGACCCTATATCATGTTTCCTGAAATTTCATCGTCTCGAAATTGCAAAATTGTGAATTAACGACCTTGTCCAGGTCGTCTTTTATTGAACTGACGCCCCATACTAGGGCGCTTTCTGTAAACTAACGCCCCTGTCCAGGGCGTGTTTTATGAAAATTTCCAGATTTTTAATATTCTACAAAATTAGAAATATTGAAAGGACGACTTCTATAGATGTCATCAAATTTAATATAAACGCCCCTGATTAAGGCGTTAATTTCATGAAAAATGACTTTACCAAAGTCGCTATTTTCTGCACTACTGATTTTTCCTGATTACTGTTATCCGAGGGTTTCATTATACATACATACATATACATTGGCACTATTACTCCACTCCGTGAGTATAGTCCCATATTTTCTACGATGATTTATCGCATTACACACTCAATTCTCGTTGACATACAAGCTCTCCATTGGACATTCCGTTCCTTTGGACTAGCAAGTTAGTCATAGAGACCTCCGTAAGACTCCTCGCCGCCTTGGATTCCCTCAAGACCGACTGAGCTGGTTGTACCCTAAAAACCCATTACACAATCTTTGCCATGTCCCTCTATAGAAACATGGTAATACCGGCCCTCATGTCATGCCATGGGTATGATATGAGAATTATCTTAATGAACGGGGAAGAATATGCCGTTGTTATGATGTTCTTATAAACCCCAATTCTATATCAACATTGTTATGATGTTCTAGTAGACCCCAATTCTATATTAAACTTGATGTTCTTGTGAACCTCAATTCTATATTAAGAATGAGGACGTCTTGCCATTGAGGTGCTATTCATATGGACCTCAATTCTATATAAAAGAGTGTCTCTACTTACTTATCATGGTACCCGAGTTAAGGGAACCAATTTCACCTAGTTTTATCGAAAGTGCGATTGTACCGTTATTATCACCTATTGGTGTCAAAAGTCATATTTTTGGACTCTAATCTCTCAAAGTTGTCTTACATGACTACAAGCTTGCTTATTGAAATTCCATGATGGCTATACACAAAAATGTGGATGTTAAAAATACATGACTAATGCCTGCGCATATAGGGCCCGATCTGCTACTGGGAGGAGCACCCGAAAGTACTTGTGCCCATGGGAGTTGATTGATCACGGTATTGGCATTATACCAAAGTGCATGACTAGCTTGATTGAACATTCCACAAATCTTATACTTGACTTGATATTACATGACATGTGTGGTCCGAAAAAGGGTAATTACTTGCGTGCTTGAACGTGATAGCCAAATTTCATCTTGACATGATAAAGTACTTGCTTGAATATCTTGAGGTCATTTGATATAAGTTCTTAAAAGGTTCATGACTAGTTCTCCCTGTTATCTTATTGTTATATCCTCTTTCTATCTTGTCATTTTAGGCGAGCATGCATAGCTATAGTGCATTCATGAAAGATGTAACTACTTAAACCCCTTGCTAGTTCCTGAGATATAATTTCCTACTGAGCGTTCGCTCACTCCGTGTTTCCCTTACTTTTCAGGTAGGTCCGACGATGAGGAAAGTCAATCGGATGGGGAGAATCAAGAGTGAAAGAGCTAGAGCTTTTCCAAGTGTCATCTAGTCTTTTATATATTTCTTGAGTCAAATGTGTACTTTTCTTTTTTTTGAATAGAGTATTGGGTTTGTAATAGACTATTTATTATGAAGAAATAAATGGATTGGGTTATCTTTACTTTTGCGCATCTCTGTCTTTGTGTCGAATACACTACTACTCTGATTGACATGATTGATATAAACTCGTCACGCATCTCCGGGTATCTTCCGCTCTCGGGACGTGACAGAAGTACTCCGTTGCCGTGAGGATGAATGATTTTTGCTTGGTCAGGAGGTTCGAATCACCAAGAGGTCCAATGATATCAAAAGCCCACATGGAGAAAGGCCATGGGGAGGACGTAGGATGGAGTGAAGAAGCATGGGAATGAATCTTGTCGGCGTGCAGTTGGCACTTAACACACCTTCGAACATAGATGGAACCATCCTCTTCTAGAGTTGGCCAATAGAAACCTAGCCTAAGGATCTTCTTAGGTAGCATCTGGCTATTCACATGACCACCACACACTCCAGAATGCACCTCTTCCACGACTTTCCAAGATTCGTCATCGTCGAGGCATATTAATAAAACACCGGTGAGCCCTCTCCTATAGAGCACACCTCCAACCAAAACATATCGTTGAGCCACTCTTCTAATTACTTTCTTTTCTTCTGCGGTGGCTTCCTCGGGATAGGACTGATCATTGCAATACCTGGCAATCTCATAATACCAAGGCTTTTCTTCGTCAGCCAAATCTTCTTCCCAGTCTAGAAGCATGACCTCTTTGCCTTTAAGAGATTCCTCCTGCTTAACCTTTTCAAGCACTTTATCCCTAATATCGAGGAATGCACGATCCTTGATAGCTGGCGTGTCACGCTGATGAATTAGAGGAACATGAAAATCACGCTCAGGAGGGAAGACTAAAGCAGAGGCCAAAGAAGCAAGAGCGTCGGCCAAGATATTTTGGCTACGAGGAGCATGGACGAAGATCAATTTGGTGAAGAGCTTGACATAAGCTGAAGCAAGTTCCTGGTAGGGTTTGAGCTTGGGATTGATAGTGCGGCACTTGACCAACACTTGGCGCAGAATAAGCTGACTATCACCCACAATCCTCAAATGGGTGACACCATATCGATGAGCGGTTTGAAGACCGGCCAAAAGAGCTTCATACTCAGCTATATTATTGGTGGCGGGGAAAGTGAGCTGAGCAGCAAATGGGATGGTGACCCCTTCTGGTGTTAAAAGAACCATGCCGATCCCTCTTCCTTGGGAATTTAGAGCTCCATCAAAATGTAATGTCCACATAGGATCGTGGGGTTGATTAATGGACATCAGTTCTTCATCTGGAAACTCTGAATTGACAGGATCAAAACGAGGTAGAGGGTGATGAGCAAGATGTTCGGCAATGGCGTAACCTTTGATAGCTTTCTGCTGAATGTAAGTGATATCAAACTGAGAGAGGAAGCTTTGCCAGCGTGCTAATCGATCAGTGAGGACAGATTTTTCAAGAAGGAATTTAATTGGGTTCATGCGTGCAATGAGGTGAACCTCGTGAGCTAGGAAATAATGCTTTAACTTCTGAACTACCCAGACTAAAGCAGCACAAGTCTTCTCCATGGCTGAGTACTTCTGCTCACAGGGGTTAAGAAGTTTAGACAAATAGTATGCCGCCCTCTCCTTACCTTCTTCGTCCACTTGAGCTAAGACAGCACCTACAGAGTCATCCAGGACAGAAACACAGAGAATAAGTGGTTTGCCTGGAATCGGCGGCCTCAGGATAGGAGGATTGGCCAAATAATCCTTCAATCCATCAAAGGCTGCCTGACACTTGTCATCCCAATTAAACTTGACTCCCGGCTTAGTAAGCTCGTAAAACGGCCTACATCTTTGCGAATGCTGGGAGACGAAGCGGCGAATGAATTGCAACCTCCCGATTAATCCTCGAACTTCCTTCAAATTCTTGGGAGGAGGCATGTCTCTAATGGCCCTTGCCTTGTTGGGATCAACTTCAATTCCCCTCTTGCTAACAATGAAACCAAGCAATTTCCCTGAAGAAACACCAAACACGCACTTCTTGGGGTTCATCTTCAACTGATATTCTCGTGATCTTTGCAAGACTTTAGCTAGAACCCCAGGATGTTCAATCCTTGTTCTTGATTTCACAACCAGGTCATCCACATACACCTCAATATAAATATGAATCATGTCATGAAAAATTGCCATCATAGCCCTCTGATAGGTGGCTCCAGCATTCTTAAGTCCAAAAGGCATGACCACATAACAATAAGTACCCCATGGTGTAGTGAATGATGTCTTCTCTTGATCTTCCTCAGCCAGACGAATTTGATTGTAACCTGAAAAGCCATCCATGAAAGAGAGAGTCTCAAATCCTGCCGTGTTATCAATCAAAACATCAATATGAGGGAGAGGGAAGTCATCTTTGGGACACGCGCGGTTGAGGTCCCAGAAGTCTATACAAATATGAACTTTTCCATCTTTCTTCATAACCAGGACGATGTTAGCCACCCAATTGGGGTAGAGGACCACTCTAACAAATCTAGCCTTATGGAGCTTGTCGACCTCTTCTTTCATCTTCAAGGCCATATTAGGGTGGAAACGCCTTAACCGTTGCTTGACCGGCACAGACCCTGGCTTAAGTGTAAGGCGATGTTCGACGAGCGCAGGGTCTAAACCAGGCATATCTTCATAACTCCATGCGAACGTGTCCTTGTATTCTTGCAGGACCAAAATGAGCGCCTCCTCTTCGGAGGGCGGCAAATTTTTGCTTATGAGGACAATCCTAGGGTCTTCCTCGGTAGATTAATTTCTTTGGTAGGCTCTTCTACGGAGGCTGATGGTTCGTCAAATCGTCTTATGCCACTAGCAAAAGCATCAGCCTTGTCCTCATATTCTTCATAACTTTCGTCCCCCTCTTCAATAGGGTCCTTGTCATTCATGATTTCATAGACACCCAAACCCTCATAAGAGACAACAGCATCCTCATATTCTAACTCTGACAGGATGATCGGGTCCTCCACAAATTCGGGGATGGCTAAGCAAGCCTGACATTTAATGGCTAACTCTCTAAGAAATCTACGGGGAATCTGCTTACCCTTGGACTTCTTATGTGAATCTACCCCTTGAATCTTAGTGTTAGCAGAAGAAGAGGAGGAGCAATTAGCTTGATCAGAAGGAGGAAGAGGAGGAAGTGAAAAAGCGGATACAGGAGGTGATACAGATGAGGGCCCCTCACCGGAGGGGGAGAAAAGATCTAGCAATGAATCTTAAAGGAGCGGCCCCTGGGTCGGGACGCACTCAGAAGAGAAATAGGAGGTCTCCTCAATAGAAATGGAGGTTTGGAAATTTGGGAATTTGGCGTTTTTTTTTTCATTTTTGTCTTTTTCTTCATTTTTATTTTCTTTTTCAAGAAGAAAGCAGTGTGAAGGGAGGATAGCAGGAGGAGTGGAAATTGCCAGATCAGAGAAAGATTGAATCAGTGATGGCCCGTGCGGGGGCGTGATAGAGAGTTTAGAAAATCGCTCGAGGAGCGAAGAAGGAATTGTGAGAGAAACTTGGATTGTATCTGGAGACAAATTGATTATAATCGGAGGCGGTCTTGGCACGCGACCAAACCAATGAGAATATAGAGAAGCAAGCACATATGGATGTATGGAAGTGAGAGAAAAGAGGCCGGCCCATAGCCTGTCCACGGTGAAACCCTTTTCAAACAGAACATCTGGCTCTCCAGTATCAGTGTAGTCACTCAGCAGTTGCCTCTTATCTGTAATTGCAGCTGGCATCTCAATTAATTCATGAATAAGTGGTGGCCATTCCGGATCAGTCGGCATGAAGAGGCGGCTCAAAGAAATAGTAATATCCTGCATATCGAACCACCTGTACCAGTCACATTCTAGATCATCCATTTTCCTTCTCTTGTTAGGCCTTAAGGACTCCAAGGCTTTGTATGTGGCCAACGGGGCAATATGACGAGCAAACTGTCTAGCATGAACATCCTGACAGTCTAATATGGAAGTAATTACGGTAGTTTTCTCACTATTCTGAAAGCCACCTGTGACGAAATGTGTCTTCAATATCCAAGTGAGTGGTTGGCGATCTGTTTTTAATGTGGATGTCATAAATGCCCATGGTTCATCTTTGTTCTTGCCTGGCCCTTTGTAACCTAGGCCACCTCATGTAATCAGTTTCTGAGGTTTAACAGGCCTAATCCTACCTTGACAATTGGCACCCAGACCTTTGCCATTCTGATACCCCATTTTCATTAAGATGTTCCAGCCAGAGGTGTTCATCATTGTTTTCTTCTTTTTCCCCTTGGGAGGCAGGGGTGTCATAGCAACTGTTGTGACTTTTTCTGGCATTGGTCGTGGACAAGGGATGTCCAGCACAGATAATAGTGGCTTGTTGGCCAGCCACATGGATGGAACTGACGAAGCCACATGAATATCCTCCTCTGGCAAAATTGGCATACTGGTAACTTTAATAATGCGGCCCTTGTGTGGGAATTTAAGGCATTGGTGATTTTGTGGAGGGCACCGCATCGAGTTGCTGAATGTAGGGGCGTCCCAGAATGCCATTAAATGTCGGATCCATATCCAGAATGTGGAAATCTACTGTGATGGCTGCAGGACCCAAACTCACTTTTAACGTAATCATGCCTAGGGGAGGTTTCTTCGTGTTATCATATGCAGTGACTGTGATAGTGGACGGCCGAATTTGGCTTTCCGGAATGCCGCACAACTTCAAGGTGCTAGGTGGCAAGACATTGATGGATGCCCCAGTGTCTACCAGACATTACTTGACAGCCACCTTGTTGATATCAACTGTGATGCACAGAGCATACTTTCTTGCTGGGAGCGGTGCCAACTCATGTTCATGGAAAGTAATCACCGGCTGGCTGCTAGCAGGCGTCAAAACCGTGACTATCTACTCGACTGGGATATCTTCATTGACCATCACTTTCTGCAGATATTCTTTCAATGCTAACTGATGAGTGGTGGACCGTTTGATCAACTCCAGGATTGAAATTCTTGCTGGAGTCCGGTCCAAATGCTTTAACAAATCATATTCAGTGCCGAGCACGGACCCTTGTTCTTGTTCTTGCTCTTGCTGCCCCTGCACGGGCTCTAGCTCTCTTTGTGGAAAGATACGGTGGAAAATCCATCCACTGCGGAGCGGTGCCATGCCTTGTAGTGCCTCTGTCGGGGCAAGTGTGGGAGGGGGACTAGAAGAAGAAGAAGGTGCGTTGGCGTTAAGAAGTGGTGGAGGGGTGTTTGAAGAAGGAGTCCCTACGGGGGGTGTTGATGGAGAATTCAATGGAGATGCCTCTGTAGGAGGCGTAGGAGTAGAAAGAGATACCCGAATGCGGGGGGAATTGGTGGGGGGTGGAATAAGAAGAGACCTGGGCACAAAAGGTGGTGGTACTGATGGTGGAGGGATCCTTGCCGGCAAAGGAGTAGTGACGGTGGGTGCAGTAGGCATTGGTGATGGGCGGATGAGGAGTGGCCTGGATGGCAATGACGAAGGGTTGGTGGTGGATGGTTTTTGTGGTGGTGTAGGCTGTGGAGGTGGTATACGTGTAAGAAGGGGGCGAACTGGCAAGGTCGGAGAATAGGCGGAGGTAGGTGGGTTAACGGTGCGCAGAAGGGATCTGCCCAATTGAGGGGTAGGAGAAGGAGTAGGGGTGCGCAAGAGGCGCGGAGGTTGGTTTTGATTGTGGTTAAATGCCCCGACAGAGGCATTTTCTCTGTGCCATCCCTGCCCTCTCTCCACCTCATAGAGAGACGTGACAGGGTTTACGTGCTGGTTTGGCGGGTGCTCCGACAGTGGATTGTGGACGATCCCCATATCACGCTGAGGCGCTGGAGCTTGTTGTTGCTGCTGTGGAGCTGGTTGCTGTGGCTGCTGAGCTTATTGCTGCCGAGGAGCCCTTCTTTCTTTCATGGTAGCGATGAATTGTCTCATCTCATCCCAATTGATGTCACCTTGGTCATTTAAGTCATAAATGTAATCTCTAAAGTGGAAGCAACGATCAAGGTTATGACCAGGTGCACGATGGAATGCGCAGTAACGGGATGTGTCAACATTAGCAGGCCACGCTGTTCTTACTCTTGGTAACATGAGCAAATTGGCGGCCATTAAAACATTGAAAATATCCGGGAGACTTTCTTGTAATGGAGGGTAGTGGTCCCTTTTGGGGCCAAGTGGTGGTCTCCGTTGTTGTTGGCCGTAGTTGGTAGGTGGTGGTACCTGGTGGTACTGTTGTGGAGCTAGAGGGTTAGCGCGGGGCGCTTGGTTTGGCGGTGAAGCAAAGGAATGTTGGGGTGCGAATTGGCGTTGTGGAGTGGAGTTGAAATGGGGGCTTTGTGGTGGAGGTAGGTTAGGCCGTGGGTTATCTTGGTGGTGGGGGTGGCCAACTACACCAACCTACTCATTTGCAATAGTGCCCTCAGTCGTGGGCCCGCTGTTGTTGACAGTTGTGGTTTTCTTGAATAGCCGTGGCTTCGGCTCAAACATGCCCATAATGGGCGAATCCTTCATCTGCGTCTGGATATAACGAGCCCTTTCATAGAGCTCCTCCATGGTGGTTAACCGGTTCATGGCCAGTATGTGCCGGAACTGAGGAGTGGCATTGGAAATTATCATCTTGACTTGTTCCTGTTCAGACAGTGTATCTTTCAACTTTTCGGCCATAGACCGCCATCTATCAGCAAACATTATGAAGTCCTCCTCGGGCTTCGTCTTTTCCGCGACCAGATCTGTGAGCGAAAGGGATGGTCCCACCCGGTCCCTATACTTCTGCAAGAATTTTTTCTGAACCACATCGAAATCACTAGCATCTGCCGGATCCAAGGAGTAAAACCATTCGAGGGTGGGTCCTTCTAAAGATCTTCTAAATAAATAAGCCAGTGAGGCCTTGTTGCCTTGCCAGAAAGAAGTCTCATACATGAAATCCTTCAGATGGATAAAAGGATTGCCAGTTCCATTATATCGTCGAAAGTTCGGCATCTCGGAAGGTGGTAAGTGAAAAACTGGCAATGTAGGTAGGGAGATTTCTGGAGCATTCTTGGCAGCAGTAACCTTGTTGAGTTTTTCTTCCATGCTAGCCAATTTCTGAAGAAGTAGAGCATTAGTATCAGACTCGACTGGGGCCGGATTTTGAATAAAAGAATGCGGTATAGGCGTCCGTAGAATTCGGGGAGGTTGGAGAAATTGATGCCTAACCGCGGAGTGGCTCGCCTGTTGGGCTGGCATGGCCGTACCAGGCGTTGGTGGACGGGAAGGAGGTTTATGCAGGACCGCCTGGTCATTAACGAGGTGATGGCCACTCTCGGCCGGAGGGGGATTGGAGGATGAAGAAGGAACGGACTTCCCTTTCAAAGCGGCCTGGACAGCCTGCCGTTGGGAATCATCCAACTGAGATAGTGCATTAATTAAGTCCGTGACATTGAAGGATGGGGAAGGGTTCCCCGAAGTGTTGGAGGGTAAAGTCTGAGAAGAGGGCACAACCTCTTGAGGAGTGGTATCAACCACATGGACTTGAGGATAATGAGACTCAGGAGGAGGGTAATTTCCCTCATAATAAATGGAATCTTGGAGGGGAGTTTCATATTGACCAAAAATATTCTCATCCTCATCATCATAAGAATACCCGTAGCCTGCCATGTTGATGATCTTACCTGAACGGAGTTTCATGTTTAAGAGGAGAGACAACTTTATAAAGGCACTATCAAACAAACAACCACTCAATCCAAACAAGTCAAATCAACCCAAATAAGTTTATGCAACCAAGTTGAGATGAACGCAAGGTTTTAGTGTTATGCTTGAGATTAGAGTGGATTAAATTGTTGAATAGTTCACTTCTGTTTGCAATGTGAAACCTAGTTGATCCAAGTGTAACCTCCGGGTCAACTAGATTCTTTCTCTCTCCTCACTAACGATAGGTTCTCTATACTCCGGGTACTTCAAAGGTACAACCAGCCCGGCGTCCGTGAGGGAATCCACGGGTGCGGGGACTTACGGAGGTCTTAGAAAAGGGATTTCCGGTCCAAAGAGACGGAATGCTCAATGGAGGGTCGTCCCGATTCCAAGAGAGGTGTGTGGAATCCTAGTGTAGAGAGAGGAGGTCTCTCAACCAAATGCCACAATATGCAAAATAAGATGATAAGATCACAGCAATATAGGCAAGCAATGTAATAACCAAGCAAACGATCACAGACAGTAACAGGAAGCAGGGTTCTGTAAAACGCAGGAAAGAGACGACCTGGGGCAGGTCGCTACCAACCAAAGCAACGATAGGGTCATTATCGTGAATCACTGCGAGTGGCTATGAGCCAGCAGCGAGAAACAAATACACGCCTCTGGATGAGGCACGAAATCTGAAAAGGACGCCTCTGAGTGAAGGCGTCAAATCTAAAAAAGTGCCTTGAGATGAGGCGATATGCAATAAAAGAACGCCCTGGGGCAGGGCGTGAATTCACAGATAGCGTAATAAAAAGCAGTAAAATGATGAATGACGTCTTGACAGAAGACGTAACACAGTAATAAAACGCCCTGGATGAAGGCGTTAAAAGAAAAGGCGCCTCTGGCTGTGGCGTGAATTTAGGAAATATGCAATCATAAACTGGCTGATCCCGGGGAGTGTGCAAGGTGCACAAGGGAGGGTGCCCGTGGGGCACAAAGGAGGGGTACCGTAGGTACCAAAAGGGAAAGGGCACACGTGGGTGCCTAAGGGGAAAGGGCACACATGGGTGCCGATGGGGAAAGGGCACACGTGGGTGCCAAAGGGAAAGGGATAATCAATAGAAAAATAGTGGATGTCCCACCGTGATCGCCAATTTGTAGATCGTGATAAATCCACACATGAACATGGGGAGTTTTATATATAAGAAAAAAATATAAATATGGAGATGATGATATGAAGATAAAGAAGCAAATAAGCACGTGGTGCTATAAGGAGAGTGATCGCCAGAGGGGTTACCTCAATAACAAATAAAGAAGATCGCGAATACCTGGTGAAAAATAGAACGCGGGATAGATTGTGAATTCCTCCTCCGCCTTCAATCGGCCGGCCGATGAAGAGGGTTTTTCCTTATTGATTATCCTTGCAAAAAAGACAATAAAACAAGCCAAGAGAAGTGGATCAGTCAAGTGCACGTAGTATCAATCCAAAGATGATAGGAGGATGGGAAAAGGACAAAAACATGCGCACCTTATTTTTGATTTTTTTTAAAACCCCTAAAGAAGCAGGGAGAGAGGAGATATGATGAAGCTTAATGCAAACGTAAAAGAAGAAAAGACAGTGATGATAGAACTAATGCAAACGCAAAAGAAAAAAAACACAGTGGTGATCGGTTGATGAAGACAAAGCAATACAAACAAGATAAAAAAAACCCTGCTGTCCCTGACGACAGTAAAGGGAAACCAAGGGCGGACGCGGCTGGGTGGAAGCAGAGGAAGCAGAGCCCCTTTCAAATGATCGCACAGGAGGAAGACGAAGCTCTGTAACCTGTAAACTGTAAACCTCTGTTTGATTTGAACTCCCTGACCCGTCTAACCTCTCAACCCTTGAACTCTTCAACCTCTTGAACCTCAGCCTCGATCGACCAGAACATCCTTTTATAGGATTTCAATCGAAGATAAGCTCAAATTTGGGAAGATATGGATAGGCAATGATCAAAGAAGGCAGGACTCTAGCTCCAATTCGAGCAAGGAGACCAACGGAGGCAGGGAACTCTCCAGAAAAGACGAGTTTAAGCAGGACACGAAAGGTGAAACACGACCTTCGGAAGGGCGTCAAATCACAAATTGACGACCTACATCAAGACGTTACTCAAAACACGACCATGATCAAGGGCGTCACTTCTTGGATTAAATTTTGGCAATAAAACTTCCTTTATTTGAAAATTACGAGAACACGCCTGGGATAAAGGCGTTAATTGAAAACACGCCCTGAAGAAGGACGTTTAATCAATAATTTGAATTTATTTTGAAACCGGATAATACCAGGAATTGACGCCCTGACATTTTGTCGTCCTTTCTTTTTAACACGTCCTATGTTAGGTCGCTATATAAAACACGCCCCTCATTAGGTCGCGAATCACAAAAAAAATGCAAAGACCAACTCAAAAACACACATAAAATAGAAAAACTTCATATTATGGAAATATTGAAGTTCACTTTGGGGCGTCAACATAGTGACATGAGATTTGATCAACATAGCGTCAATTTTGGCGTGTCTACACAAGGTTTCTCTTCATCAGCCAATTCTTCTTCCCAATCTAACAACATGACCTCTTTGCCTTTAAGAGCTTCACTCCGCCTGACCTTCTCGAGCACCTTGTCACTAATGTCGAGGAATGCACGATCCTTAATAGCTGGAGTGTCACGCTGATGAATGAGAGGAACGTGAAAATCTCATTGTGGAGGAAAGACTAAAGTAGAGGCCAAAGAGGCAAGAGCGTCAGCCAAGATGTTCTGGCTTCGAGGGACATGGACGAAGATCAACTTGGTGAAGAATTTGGCATAAACTGAAGCAAGTTCCTGGTAGGGCTTGAGTTTAGGATTGATAGTGCGGCACTTGACAAGGACCTGGCGTAGAATGAGTTGACTGTCACCCATGATTCATAATTGGGCAACACCATATTTATGAGCGGTTTGGAGACCGGCCAAAAGGGCCTCATACTCAGCTATATTATTCGTGACAGGAAAAGTGAGCTGAGCAGCAAATGGGATGGTGACCCCTTCTTATGTTAAAAGAACCATGCCAATCCCTCTTCCTTGGGAATTTAGAGCTCCATCAAAATGTAATGTCCACATAGGATCGTGGGGTTGATTAATGGACATTAGTTCTTCATCTGGAAACTCTGAATTGATAGGATCAAATCGAGGGAGAGGGTGGTGAGCAAGATGTTCGGCGATGGCATAACCTTTGATTGCTTTCTATTGAATGTAAGTGATGTCAAATTGAGAGAGAAAATTTTGCCAGCGTGCCAATCGGTCGGTAAGGATAGCTTTTTCAAGAAGGAATTTAATCGGATTCATGCGAGCAATGAGGTGAACCTCGTGAGCTAAGAAATAATGTTTTAACTTCTGAACTACCCAAACTAAATCAGTGCAAGTCTTCTCCATGGCTGAGTACCTCTGCTCACAAGGGTTGAGAAGTTTAGACAAGTAGTATGCTGCCCTCTCCTTCCCTTCTTCATCCACTTGAGCTAGGACAGCACCTACAGAGTCATCTAGGACAGAAACATAGAGGATAAGTGGTTTGCCTGGAATTGGCGGTCTCAGGACAGGAGGATTGGCCAGATAATCCTTTAATCCGTCAAAAGCTGCCTGACACTTGTCATCCCAATTAAACTTGACCCCCGGCTTAGTAAGCTCGTAAAACTGCCTGCATCTTTGTGAGTGCTGGGAGACAAAGCGGCGGATAAATTTCAACCTCCCGATTAATCCTCGAACTTCCTTCAAATTCTTGGGATGAGGCATATCTCTGATGGCCTTTGTCTTATTGGGATCAACTTCAATTCCTCTTTTGCTGACAATAAACCCAAGCAACTTCCCTGATGAAACACCAAATACACACTTTTTGGGGTTCATTTTCAACTGATATTCTCGTGATCTTTGCAAGACTTTAGCTAAAACCCCAGGATGCTCAATCCTTGTTCTTGATTTTACTACCAGGTCATCCACATACACCTCAATATAAATATGAATCATATCATGAAAAATTGCCATCATAGCCCTCTGATAGGTGGCGCCAGCATTCTTGAGTCCAAAAGGCATGACCACATAGCAGTAAGTACCCCATGGTGTAGTGAATGACGTTTTCTCTTGATCTTCTTCAGCAAGGCGGATCTGATTATAACCCGAAAAACCATCCATGAAGGAGAGAGTCTCAAATCCTGCCGTATTATCAATCAAAATATCAATATGAGGGAGGGGGAAGTCATCTTTAGGACACGCACGGTTGAGGTCCCGAAAGTCTATACAAATCCGAACCTTTCCATCTTTCTTCATGACCGGGATGATGTTAGCCACCCAGTTCGGATAGAGGACAACTCTAACAAATCTAACCTTATGAAGCTTGTCGACCTCTTCTTTCATCTTTAAAGCCATGTTAGGGTGGAAACGTCTCAACCGTTGTTTGATCGGGACAGACCCTGGCTTAAGTGTAAGCCGATGTTCAACGAGCGCAGGGTCTAATCCAGTCATATCTTCATAACTCCATGCAAACGTGTCCTTGTATTCGTGAAGTACCGAAATAAGCGCCTCCTCTTCGGCAGGCGGCAAATTCTTGCTGATGAGGACAATCCTAGGGTCTTCTTCCGTACCCAGATTTATTTCTTTGGTATGCTCTTCTACTGAGATTGATGGTTCGTCAAATCTTCTCATGCCACTAGCAAGGGCATCAGCCTCGTCCTCATATTCTTCATAACTTTCATCCCCCTCTTCAATAGGGTCTTCATCATTCATAATCTCATAGACACCAAAACCCTCATAAGAAGCACAAGTACCCTCATATTCTAACTCTGGCAGGATAATCGGATTCTCTAGGAATTCGGGGAGGGTTGAGCATGCTCGACATCTTCTAGACAATTCTAACAAGAATCTACGGGGAATCTACTTACCCTTGGATTTCCTATGTGAATTTACCCCATGGATTTTATTATTAGAAGAAGAAGAGCAACTAGCTTGATTATTAGAAGAAGAATAGGGAGGGGGTGAAAAGGTGGATACAGGAGGGGATACAGATGAGGACCCCTCGCAGGAGGGGTGGAAAAGGTTTATCAATGAATCCTGAAAGAGCGGCCCCTGGGGCGGGGCACACTCAGAGAGGAGATAAGAGGTCTCCTCAACAGAGATGGAGGATGAAGAAGTTGGAATTTTGGCATTTTTTTTCTTTTTCGTTTTCATTTTTATCTTCATTTTTATTTTCTTTTCCAAGGAGAAAGCAGTGTGAAGGGAGAATAGAAGGAGGAGTGGAGATTGAAAGACTGGAAAAAGATTGAATCAAAGACGACCCACGCGGGGGTGTGATGGAGAGTTTGGAAAATTGCTCGAGGAGCAAGGGAGGAATTGAAAGAGAGACTTGCATTGAATTTGGAGAAAAGCTGATCATGATCGGAGGCGATCTCGGCACGTGAGAAAATAATTGAGAATGCAGAGAAGCTAGAAGAGACGGATGCATAGAAGTGAGAGAGAAAAGGCCGGCCCACAGCCTGTCTATTGTAAATCCTTCTTCATATGGTACATCAGGCTCTCCAGTGTCTGTATAATCACTCAGCAGTTGCCTCTTGTCTATTATCACAACAGGCTTTTCAATCAAGTCGTGGATCAGTGGCGGCCATTCCGGATCTGTCGGCATGAAGAGACGGCTTAAGGCAATAGTAATGTCATTCATATCAAACCATCTATACCAGTCACACTCTAGATCATCCATTTTCCTCCTCTTATCAGGCCTTAGAGATTCCAGGGCTTTGTATGTAACCAGTGGAGCAATATGTCGAGCAAACTGTCTAGCATGAACATCTTGACAGTCTAACATGGAAGTGATTATTGTAGTCAGCTCATTATTTTGGACGCCACCTGTAATGCCTCGGATTTTTTCGGATCCTTGTTCATGGATCTCGGATCTAATTTCTCGGAGTGTCCATGATGGAGGCATCATCCACAATTCCCTTTGGCTAGGGTCTTCTTCACACTTCGGCACTGTTTGAGTTTGGGCCTCTCTCTATAAAGGCCCACTTATCCATTTTATGTTATGTACTTGAGTCATTTGATGTAATTTGCATTTTATTTGAGTCATGTCCCTAGGTCTTGCGTTTATTTTCCTATGTTTGAGTGTCATTAGAATGTGTAATGTGCTAATTGGGCCCATTTCTTCGGGCTTGGCCCAATGAGCTCCCCTACCCCTTCGGTTATTTGTCAATGAGTCTTTTGTCAGGGTCTTATTGTAAAATGTGGGTTTCCTATATATAGGGCCCCATTTCCTTCATTTGGAGGTAATGAATCAATCAATGAAAAAAATGTCATTTGAGAGTCCAAAGCTTAGTTTAGTGGAGTGATTCCAACATTTTTTGGGTGAGAAACCCTAGGGGAGAGATTCCCCACCCTTCCCTCTCTTAATCCCTCTTTTTCACTCCATTTTCTCTCTCCTCAACACCCAATTTCGAATTTTCTTCTCTCTCCTCCCTTCCCAACCACCTCAACCCCCACCTACCATCATTAAAGCCCTCCACTTCCCCATGGCCTCCATTACTCCACCCCCCTAGTCCCAAGGAGATCCCTCACCATTCCAACACAATCTTCTCTATTCCAACACAATCTTCCCCCATTCCAACACACTCATCCCTCTTCCCCACACAATCCCCCACATTCCAAAGCCATTTTGAATTTGAAATCCCTTCCCTCCATATCCTTTGGCCGCCCCCCTCTCCTCCTCTCTAGCCTAGTTCGCCCCCCTCTCCTTCCATTCTCCACCACCACTTGCCCTCACACCCTCCATCCACCAGCTGAAACCTTCGCCCCTCCTCTTCTTCATCCACCTCCCCCCTGCCATTAGCAACCCTCCACCTCTTCCATACCTCCCCTCCACCTTTCTTCATCCCCCTTCACCATACACCACTCTCTCCTTCTTCTTGTTAGATCCCTTGGGGGCTTTGTCAAAGTTGCAGGTTGTTGTTCAAGAGATGCAGTTGTGCCCGAAGCTTGCAGAAGGTACCACGGTTTGCTACCTGCGATTCTAAAGGCATAAGAGGCATCCACGGAAGCGTCTGCCAGTCCTCTTCGTCTCGAAACTGGTTTCGTCCTCATCGGAGCTCGGTGCTGTCCGGGACCTCCATTCTCCCACAGCTGTGCGGTTCTGCCTCGGCTAAGGACCTGAGCCGGCTTAGAAGCTCTGCCACGACCAGCCCCGAAAGAATCAGTCCTCACGTCCTTCTTCAAAGTTCTTCATCGGCCTGTCTACTTTCAGAATCAAGAAGCGGAAGCCCATTCTGCATCTGGGAACAGAAATTACCAATTTTCTTCCACAGTCACGCGGCTCTGCCTCCCCTAGTCTGCATCGACACCTCCTCACTCTTCTGGCTCCACCGATTGTATCCTTTCTCTTCTTGCGTTCCCGTTTCTTTTGCTGCAAAGAGGACTCACCCACGGTTATAACGGCGCTGACGGAATCAAATTTGGAGTTCGGGAGCGGCCAGGATAGCCTCTGCATCCTACTGTTGGTGACCTACCCCTGCTAGTCCGAGAAACAGAGGCCCTGTTCAAGCTCCTGCCCCGACCTACAGCGACGCCAGAAGAAATTAAAAAAATTCTGAGGCATTTCCCTTCCTGTTACAAAGATTTCTCCGCCGGTCTCGCCATCAGAAAACTTCCTGAGCAATATCTACAACAGCAACACCGACCCTCTGTCCTGGTTCGCAGACAGCAGGCAGATTCGGCGTCCACCCTTGTTCCTCGTTCTTTGCTTTGGTTTCCCCACCCCGCTTGGCCGGCTGGAGGCCCCTCCCTGCGTGGAGGTAGTATTGATGTAATATCAATAACCCCCACCCCAAGTTCCCCCTCCTGCGAGAGGTGTAGTGGTGTACTTTGTTTGGGCAGGTCAAGCGACACCGCCGCAGCGTGTGGGGATCCACTCGCCTCCCCGCTCGCCCTCGTCTCCGACCGGGACCGGTTTCTTCAAGCCGGTCGAGTAAGTGCTCAAACCTTCACTCCAACTAGTGCTTGTCTTTCAATATTAGTTCTTAATTCCACTGGTTATACGAGTGAGAGCCCGATCCTCAAGCCCCATAAACTTGAGTGATCACCGTGGGAATATTGTAACCGTTGCCGTTGGCACTTTGTCGGCCCCCTTGATTTGGGTACCCATACCCATTGCGAATCATTCTTGGCCTTGATGGCCCTCTACCAGCAAGGGCCCAACCCCACATCCTCCCCTTGGCATTGCCAAGTCACCCCGGGCTTGGGTGAGTGACGATAGAGCGGTGGCCCAACTTGGCCTGTTTTGAATGCGATTGTGCTTGCTTGCATTAGGTCCAAGGTTGTGTCACATCAAGTGGTATCAGAGCAAGTCTTTGACTTGTCTCTATCAAGTCTAAGTCCGAGGACCATTGCATTGTGTGTCCCTCATCATTTACCCCTTGTCTTGCATGTCCACCCGTAGTGGTGCTAGTTACCGATTTGATCCTTCATCCTCCAATCCACCCATGGATCCCAATCCTCAACCCAATCAAGATGCTCCTAGGGAGGAACCCCAAAACCAAATGAATAGGGTAGATGCTGCCCTTACCAACATCCTTGCCCAACTTGCCTCCCTTAACACTCGAATTGCTCGGTTAGAAGAACATGAGGTCCACCCAAGGGACAACGAGCCTAGAGTCCACCCTCCATATGTTGACCTTCATAGGGAAGACCCTCACCCAAGGAATAATGAACTAAGAGGCCATCCACCACATGGTGAGTTGCCTAGAAATGAGTTCCACCCAAGGAACAATGAGCCTAGAGTCCACCCTCCACATGTTGAGCCCCATAGGAATGACCCCCATCTAAGGAACAATGAGCCTAGAGTCCACCCTCCATATGTTGAACCTCATAGGGAAGATCCCCATCTAAGGAATTATGAGCCAAGAGTTCATCCACCACATGGTGACTTGTATAGGAATGAGTTCCACCCAAGGAACAATGACCCAAGAGTCTACCCTCCACATGTTGAGCCTCATAGGGAAGAGTTCCATCCGAGGAATCATGGACCAAGAGCCTATCATCCACATGCTGAAATCTATAGGGAGGACTTAGACTTTGACCCCTACTATAACCATGAGAGACCCCGGCATCATCCAATTCATGAAAGGCGTCCACGGGACGACCCGGATGACCCCCTCTTAAGGATGATTAAAGTAGAGGCCCCAAATTTTGATGGTTCCCATGAACCAAGTGTCTACTTAGAATGGGAGACCGCCATGGACCAATACTTTGAATGGTATCCTATGTCCGACCAAAGGAGGGTAAGGTTGGCCAAAATGCATCTTGTCAAATTAGCCAAAACATATTGGTTAAACCAAGAGGGTCTAAGAAGGATTAGGCGGGGAGAGCCTATTGAAACTTGGGCGGAAATGAAGAACCTACTTAGGAACAAATACCTTCCCCAATCCTACCATCAAATGCTCTTAGATGAATGGCAAAGCCTCACCCAAGAGGGGAAGATCGTAGTAGAATATATTGTAAAGTTTGACTCCTACCTTTTGAAGTGTGGAGTTCATGAGGACCCGGAAGTTACCTTGTCCTGCTTTAGGAATGGACTTCAAAGTCACATCAAAAGATAGCTTTTCATGAGAGATGTTGATAACCTTGAGATAGCTTATCAAATAGCTAGGGATGTAGAAAGATTCTCTAGGATCCCTCGATTTGCTACTCCCCGACCGGTCGACCCCAAAAACATGGGACCACGACCCATTCCGGCCACTCCCATGAAAGCCCATAACCCAAGTGGGAACACCCCATTAAGGTCTTACAACCCCCCTCCCACCATCACTCCAAACAAACCCACTCCTAGTCACCCCCTCCCACGGAGGGAAGACATTCCCAAAGGCCCAAATGTAGGAACTACTTCGGGTAGTGGGCACCAAAAATGTTTTAGGTGTCAAGGGTTTGGCCACTTTGCGGGGCAATATCCATCCAAGGGATCATCTAACTTGTTTATTAAGGAAGAAGCTCCACCCCAAAAAGAGCTTCAAGATGTCATGGAGGACCATGAAGCCTCATTAGATTGGGAGGAAGAGTATGAAACCTAATACCAAACCCAATACCTAGAATCAGGTCTAGATCACACCACTCCATCTACCAACTCTCATCTAGGAGTGATTAGATGCACCCTCACCAAACCTCAAGAAGAGGATTGGCGTCGAACTTCAATCTTTCACACCTTTGTCAAAATAGGGAATCATGTAAGGAAAGTGATCTTGGATAGTGGCAGTTGTGTCAATGCCGTGTCACCCGATACCGTCAAGCTTCTTGGGCTAGCTATCACCCCTCACCCAAGTCCATACCGGGTCTCATGGATCAACAACAACTCCATCCCGGTCAACACTCAATGTCTTGTGCCCCTCACCTTCTTCGCATACCATGGTCAAATATGGTGTGACATCATACCCATGGAAGTAGGTAGCATCCTACTAGGAAGACCTTGGCTTTATGATGTAGATGCCACTATCTTGGGTAGAAGCAATAAGTGCACCTTTGAACATGAGGGTAAGACTATCCGTCTTAACCCCTCCCCACCTCGTCCCATGACCAAGAGGGACACTCCCCCTCAAGGATAACACCCCACCCCCACACAAGTCTCGGGGAACTCCACCCCTCCAACCCCATCCCCTACCCAAACTCCCAAACAAAGTGGGACCTCGGGGTTGGCCAAGGGTCTTCATCTCATCACTAGAAAAGAACTTGAAGAGGAGATAGTTCGAGGAATACCATTTTGTGCGGTGGTCATTTGTCTAGGAGAACCCACTTCCACCAATCCACATTCCATAGAAATCCAACAACTCCTATAAGAATTCCATGATGTGTTCCCAGCGGAGCTCCCGGACCAACTCCCTCCCATGCGGGATGTGCAGCATGCCATCGATCTAGTCCCGGGAGCCACTCTCCCAAACCTTCCTCATTATCGCCTCAATCTCACGGAACATGCCGAACTTAGGAGGCAAATAGAGGAACTCATTAGGAAGGGCTTCATTCGCATTAGCAAAAGCCCATGTGCCGTCCCGGCCCTTCTAACTCCCAAAAAGGATGGGTCATGGCGAATGTGTGTGGATAGTCGGGCCATTAACAAAATCAGCGTCAAGTATAGGTTTTCCATCCCTAGACTTGATGACATGCTTGATATGTTAACCGGAGCCACCATCTTCTCCAAAATTGACCTTAAGAGTGGCTATCACCAAGTTAGAGTAAGGCCCGGAGATGAGTGGAAAACGGCTTTCAAAACCAAAGATGGCCTTTTTGAATGGCTAGTCATGCCTTTTGGGCTTTCAAATGCTCCAAGTACTTTCATGCGTCTTGTGACGGAGATCCTTAGGCCCTTCATTGGGATCTTTCTAGTGGTCTATTTTGATGATATACTCATCTATAGTCAAACCCAAGAAGTCCACCTTGATCACCTTAGGCAAGTTTGTATCATCCTTCATCGAGAGAGCCTATTTGCCAACTTAGGAAAGTGCCACTTCATGACCACATCCCTCACCTTCCTAGGATTTGTGGTGTCAACCAAAGGCGTCTCCATGGACCCCGAGAAGGTCCAAGCTATCATTGATTGGCCGGAACCCCACACCCTACACGAGGTCCAAAGTTTTCATGGATTGGCCACATTCTATAGGAGGTTCATTCGAGGGTTTAGCACTATAACTGGCTCAATCACCGATTGTCTCAATAAGGGGACTTTTGTATGTATCAAATCAGCCTCCAAAGCCTTCCAAGAACTTAAGGAGAAGTTGACCCAAGCCCCGATCCTATGCCTTCCCGATTTCTCTAAAGTCTTTGAAGTCACATGTGATGCATCCGGGATAGGGATAGGAGGGATTCTTAGTCAAGAGGGACACCCGGTAGCCTTCTTTAGTGAGAAGCTTTGTGATGCTAGGATAAGATACTCCACTTATGACAAGGAGTTCTATGCCGTGGTTCAGTCCCTCCGACATTGGAGGCACTACTTGTTGCCCAAAGAGTTTGTCATCTTGTCCGACCATGAGGCCCTCAAATACCTCAACTCCCAACAAAAGCTAAATGCCCGACATGCCCGATGGGTTGAGTTCATCCAATCCTACACTTTTGTCATCAAACACAAGGCCGGGAGTGAGAATCGAGCGGCGGATGCCCTTAGTAGGAAAGTTTCCTTGTTATCCACTATCCAAGTGGAAGTGACCGGATTTGATAGAATCAAGGATGAGTACCCTAGCTGCCCCGACTTTGGGCACATCTATACCACCTTGACCACCCCTTCTAGTAAGGAACATGAGGGATTTATCTTAGAGGATGGGTTCCTCTTCAAGGGACCCAAGCTTTGCATCCCACGGACCTCACTCCGTGACTTCTTGATTTGGGAAATACATGCGGGAGGGCTAGCTGGCCATTTTGGAGTCCACAAAACCATTGCCCTAGTTGAGGGATAGTTTTATTGGCCTAGTCTCAAGAGAGATGTAGGCAAGGTTGTGGGTCAATGCCGAACATGTGCCTCGGCCAAACAAGTGAAACAAAATACCGGCCTATATACCCCACTCCCCATCCCTGACCGGCCATGGCAAGACCTAAGCATGGACTTTGTGCTAGGATTACCCAAGACTCAAAGAAGGCATGACTCCATCTATGTGGTGGTTGATAGATTTTCAAAAATGGCCCACTTTATCCCATGCTCCAAAACCTCCGATGCCTCCCATGTAGCCCGATTGTTCTTTGATGAGGTTGTCCGCCTCCATGGACTACCCAAAACCATAGTCTCCGATAGAGATGTCAAGTTCACTAGCTACTTCTGGAAAACTCTTTGGCACATGATGGGTACCCTCCTTAAATTTTCCACTGCCTACCACCCCCAAACAGATGGCCAAACCGAAGTTGTCAATCGGAGTCTAGGGAACCTCCTTAGGTGCCTTGTTGAGGATCGACCGGGAAATTGGGATCTCATCCTACCCCAAGTTGAGTTTGCATATAACAACTCCATCAATAAGTCCATAGGGATGAGTCCATTTGAAGCTGTGCATGGGTACAAACCAAGAAAACATTCCGATCTCATTCCCCTTCCCCAGCATGCTAGAATGTCCATTTCAGCCGAGTCTTTTGCACAACATATTAGAGAATTACATGAAGAAATTCGCAAGCACATCATCAAAAAGAATGAGGATTATAAAAGGCTGGCCGACTCTCATCGGCGTCACCAAGAATTCCAAGTGGGTGACTTTGTGATGGTAAGGATGGAGAGGCTCTCCCCGGGAGCCAACTCTAAACTGAGGCCACGTGGGGCTGGTCCCTTCCAGGTCTTGAGGCGCATAGGTGCAAATGCCTACGAGTTAGATCTCCCTGAGGAGTATGGAATAAGTCCCACATTCAATGTTGCCGACCTAGTGCCATATAAGAGACCCACGGTGGTACCTAGTGAGGAGATTGAGCCTACCTCTTCCCTTGAGAGAGCACCCACCCATGATGATAAACCACCAGCCAAGAGAGTCTAGCGTGAACAAATTGAACGAATATTGGATGAACAAGTCACTACCACTCGGAGCAAGGTATATGAGCGCTATCTCGTCAGGTGGAAGGATCGGCCTCCTTCGGAGGATTCTTGGGTGAGTCGGGAGGATCTCCAGCGGTTGGATCCGGACCTCTTCGAGCAGTACCACAGTCGGATGGACCCATACTCGATGGAGTCGAGCTCTTCACAGCCCGGGGGATTTGATGGAGGCATCATCCATAATTCCCTTTGGCTAGGGTCTTCTTCACACTTCGGCACTGTTTGAGTTTGGGCCTCTCTCTATAAAGGCCCACTTATCCTTTTTATGTTATGTACTTGAGTCATTTGATGTAATTTGCATTTTATTTGAGTCATGTCCCTAGGTCTTGCGTTTATTTTCCTATGTTTGAGTGTCATTAGAATGTGTAATGTGCTAATTGGGCCCATTTCTTCGGGCTTGGCCCAATGAGCTCCCCTACCCCTTCGGTTATTTGTCAATGAGTCTTTTGTCAGGGTCTTATTGTAAAATGTGGGTTTCCTATATATAGGGCCCCATTTCCTTCATTTGGAGGTAATGAATCAATCAATGAAAAAAATGCCATTTGAGAGTCCAAAGCTTAGTTTAGTGGAGTGATTCCAACATTTTTTGGGTGAGAAACCCTAGGGGAGAGATTCCCCACCCTTCCCTCTCTTAATCCCTCTTTTTCACTCCATTTTCTCTCTCCTCAACACCCAATTTCGAATTTTCTTCTCTCTCCTCCCTTCCCAACCACCTCAACCCCCACCTATCATCATTAAAGCCCTCCACTTCCCCATGGCCTCCATTACTCCACCCCCCTAGTCCCAAGGAGATCCCTCACCATTCCAACACAATCTTCTCTATTCCAACACAATCTTCCCCCATTCCAACACACTCTTCCCTCTTCCCCACACAATCCCCCACATTCCAAAGCCATTTTGAATTTGAAATCCCTTCCCTCCATATCCTTTGGCCGCCCCCCTCTCCTCCTCTCTAGCCTAGTTCGCCCCCCTCTCCTTCCATTCTCCACCACCACTTGCCCTCACACCCTCCATCCACCAGCTGAAACCTTCGCCCCTCCTCTTCTTCATCCACCTCCCCCCTGCCATTAGCAACCCTCCACCTCTTCCATACCTCCCCTCCACCTTTCTTCATCCCCCTTCACCATACACCACTCTCTCCTTCTTCTTGTTAGATTCCTTGGGGGCTTTGTCAAAGTTGCAGGTTGCTGTTCAAGAGATGTAGTTGTACCCAAAGCTTGCAGAAGGTACCACGGTTTGCTACCTGGGATTCTGAAGGCATAAGAGGCATCCACGGAAGCGTCTTCCAGTCCTCTTCGTCTCGAAAGTGGTTTCGTCCTCATCGGAGCTCGGTGCTGTCCGGGACCTCCATTCTCCCACAGCTGTGCGGTTCTGCCTCGGCTGAGGACCTGAGCCGGCTTAGACGCTCTGCCACGACCAGCCCCGAAGGAATAAGTCCTCAAGTCCTTCTTCAAATTTCTTCATCGGCCTGTCTACTTTCAGAATCAAGAAGCGGAAGCCCATTCCGCATCCTGGAACAGAAGTTACCAATTTTCTTCCACGGTCGCACGGCTCTGCCTCCCCCAGTCTGCATCGACACCTCCTCACTCTTCTGGCTCCACCGATCATCTCCGCTCACTTCTGGCATCCCTGTTTCTTTTACTGCAAAGAGGACTCACCCACGGTTCTAACGGCGCTGACGGCATCAAATTTGGAGTTCGGGAGCGGCCAGGACAGCCTCTGCATCCTACTGTTGGTGACCTACCCCTGCTAGTCCGAGAAACAGAGGCCCTGTTCAAGCTCCAGCCCCGACCTACAGAGACTCCAGAAGAAATTACAAAAATTCTGAGGCATTCCCCTTCCTGTTACGAAGATTTCGCCACCAGTCTCGCCATCAGAAAACTTCCTGAGCAATATCTACAACAGCAACACCGACCCTCTGTCCTGGTTCACAGACAGCAGGCAGATTCGGCATCCACTCTTGTTCCTCATTCTTTGCTTTGGTTTCCCCACCCCGCTTGGCCGGCTGAAGGCCCCTCCCTGCATGGAGGTAGTATTGATGTAATATCAATAAACCCCACCCATACCCATTGCGAATCATTCTTGGCCTTGCTGGCCCTCTACCAGCAAGGGCCCAACCCCACATCCTCCCCTAGGCATTGCCAAGTCACCCCGGGCTTGGGTGAGTGACGATAGAGCGGTGGCCCAACTTGGCCCGTTTTGAATGCGATTGTGCTTGCTTGCATTAGGTCCATGGTTGTCACATCAGTCCAGCACTGTTGTGTCCGAAATTTTATTTCAGACATCTTTCATGTTCGGATCGGCGCGATCCGAAGTTGTTTCGGAGGCCCGGAAGCGTTCCGCGGCTTTTTCGCGTGTGTTTTCCGATTCCCGGTGTGTGTTTCGGTAATTCCTTCGGAATCTCGTTACGGGTGAACCGGGTTGTTCACCAGGGCGCGAGTGGTACCGTTGCGATCGGTGTGTTCCGAGGATCGCGGAAGCGTGATTTTCTATTTTTTGGTATTTTTGAGAATTTCTGGATTTTCTATATATAACCTTTTCTCTCTCTCCCCATCTCATTTCTCTCTTCTCTCCCTCTCTCTTCTCACGCTCTCTCCTCTCTCCCTCTCTCTCCGGCGGCCGACGGGGTGAAGCGTGGGTGAGGCGGGGACGGCACGGGCGAGGCACGGGCGAGGAAGGATGAGGATCGAGGTGGTGGAGGCGCGGTGAAGCTCGGCCGTGGGTTCGTGGAACGGCGAGGCTTCAACGGCGTTTTCTTCGTGGATCGGCGTCCTCGGCACGTCGAATCTTCGGTGGAGGTAGGGAGATGGACCCTCAACCCGCGTACCTCGTTTCCCGCGAGTTTCGTAGGCCGTGGTGAGCCGAGCGGGCTAATCGGGGTGATTTGGGAAAAATGCATATTTTTGGGGAGTGAGCCGAATCTTGTGTTCTGATCGTGTTTTTGGGGTTTAAATGGGTCCCCTCAATGCTAGGGAGGTTGGGGAATGTTTCCCCCTTTGTTTCCCCATCACCCGGGGGTGATCGGGGCGTGGAATGGATTTCTTCGTGGTTCTCACCGTGTTTCGGGCGCGGACTGAGAACGCGCTACCCTCAGGTAGCGCGTTCTTGATGGTCGCGCTGCCCCGACGGGGCGCGTTCATCGGAGAAGATGAACAGTAAGGCGGTTCGGGTCACGCCTTACACCCCTAGCGCGTTCTTGTTGTCACGCTATAGGATCATAGAGCGACCTGGTCTGGTCGCGCTATGGACCTGTAGCGCGTTCTTGTTGAACGCGCTAAGGGTGTATAGCGCGTTCTGCCTGAACGCGCTATGCACCTATAGCGCGTTCTTGGATTTGACTAGCCGGGCTGCCCGGGGCGGGCGGTCTGCGGTTGATCGTGCTCCCCTTGGGCCGTCTGTGTCCCGGACACCCTGTGGAGTTCCGTGACCGTGTCTTTGGGCGTCCGGAGGTCCGTTTACTTTGATTAGTGTCCCCGTGAGTTTAAGGGTCTGGGTGACCTTCTAGCGTTCCGATTGTGTTGTGTTGGTCTCCAGTCGACCCAGTTGTGACCCAGTGGTCGATCTTTGGCCTCGTGAGTGTCCCGGACACCCTGTGGGTTTCGTTACCATATTTTTGTGTGTCTGGAAGTACCGTGTTACCTCGATAAGCATGCCCGTGGGCTTGGCGGGTCCGGGTGACCCCAGGTGTTCCGGGCTTCCGGGTTCTTGCTAGATCGAGTCACCGTGTATCGGTGTGAGTGCGGCGAGGTTTCCCCGCACGTCGTGGTTTCTTCGGGAGTTGGTTTTGAGTGGGCCATGTGTGTGGCTTTGGTCTGCGAGTCCAGCTGTCCAGCCTGGTGCTGGAGGGTTCTCGCTTTTCCCGGGGTTGGGAAATCGCTGTGGCAGCTTGCGGGCTACCTTGGGAATCGTGCTTCTGTGGTTTCAGTGTAGGCCGTGCCTATGGCCTGTGAACCGCGAGTCCATGTCCTGACTTGGGACTGGAGGTCTCCTGAGTTCCCAGGTGGGGGAATGGTCTCGGCGATTGCGATTCGCCTCGTGAGTTTTTGCATTGTGGTTTTGGACCTAGGGATTAGGCCAGATTGACGGCTCAGTGCTGTCGTGTGCAACGGTCTTGACCCTGAGTCTTGTGACTCAAGGACCGTTGAGTTTAGTAGGTCTAGTGGACCATCTATAGTCTGGTGGCGTCGTGCCACCTGTTACTCCGTGTTACTCATAATGAGTGCGTGCATGGTTTCAGTGTCCACGTTCTGTGACCCTACCACTAGTCGTAGCTTTCCCACGGCACGCGTGTGCTGGCTCGCCTGGGAGTGGCTGAGCGGCGTACCCGAGAGAGGCGGTGAGTAGGCTGGTTACCGCAGGGCCCCCGCGTACTTCCGAGTCCGGGTTTAGGGGGAAATACCAGCTAGAGGACAGGCCTAGGGCGTATGGTCTGAGTGTGCACACGAGGTTGGGGGCGTCGGACAGCGCCGGCAGGCGCGACCCCAACTAGTCCTTGTTCTATGGTACTGGTTACTGAGTGTGTCTGAGTCTCACGCCTGGGGCGTCGTAGCTAGACACTTGTGATGCTGTGTAAGACGTCAGGGGACGCAGCCGGTCATTCTTCTAGTGGGTGGTGCTCCTGTCACGAGACGGGACTTCGTGAGTGGTTTCGGGAGTGTTCCCGGAGTCGAGGACTGGGGTTTCCGGTGATTGTCACCGAGGGCCTTTCTCCAGATAGTGTTGTGTTCACGACGGTGAGGTCGTGACCGTGTTTCCTGACCGTGTTGTTTTGGCTTGGGCCATTTTCGGAGGGCAGGCCTCCGCTACGGAGGTAGCGTGGCGTTTTCCTAGTAGCATGGCTAGGGCGGTTCGTGTCTGGTGGTCCCCGATCGTGGGATCGGGTGGTCGGGCGCGTGGCTTGGTTGTCCCCGGACTGGAGACTAGGTTGTGTTTTTTGGTACAGTAGGAGTAGCTGTAGAGCCGAGGTTTTGTCGGCCACCGTAGTTACTTTCCTGCTTTCGTGGTTACTTCTTTCCATTGCCGTCTTGCTAGCGTAGCTTTCCTTCTGCCGTTGTTTCTCAGTTGGGGTTCCGCGGGATCCCTACTGGGTCAGTGATAGGAGGCTCACCCCTACGTTTCCGGTGCGGTGGTTCTGCCTCGGGGTTCGGGGGTGCTGTGCGGAGGTTCTTAGTTGCTAGCTTGCCGGGCCGAGAGTTCACTTGGAATGTGGTACGTTTTACTGCTTTGGACTGTACTTTCTATTGGACTGGACTCTGTAGTAGTTGTTTAATTCTGTTAATTGTTGAATTGTCCTGCTTTATTTCCTATTCCTTTGTGCCTCCACACTCCTTTTTAGCCCTTCCGAGCCCTCCCGGCTCGTGGGCGGCGGTGCGAGTCTCGGGTTATCGGGCCTTCCCGGTAATCAGATTCTCGGGCCGTCACAGCTGGTATCAGAGCGTGGTTGTGGACGTGCATCGGAATTTGAGATATTGCAGTGATCAGAGTCCATAAGGTCCAGTACAGTCGGCAGCTGGCATAGGGTTTTGTGCTTATTTTTCCGCTTTGTTTCTCGCTTGAGAGCTTGGGTGCGCTGTGCGGCGCTGTGAAGGTGGTTGCTGTTCGCGGCTTTCGTGCCAGCATGGGGTCTAAGGATCGAGGTTGAGAGCTTCTCCCTCATCGGTGGTGGCCTTGGTTGTGCTGCGTTGGGCAGAGGTGGCTGGCAGGCGTGAGTTCGCGGCGCTGCGTTCGAGGAACCTGCAGCATGGTCAGGTGGCTGGAGAGGACTGTTCGTGGTTAAGTGGCCGTGAGCGTGCTCGGAGGGAGCTGCTGTTGGTTTTGGCCACTCCAGCTTGAGGTTTGTCCAGCCCCTGAGGTGTTCAGGTCGTGGTTAAGGCGGCAGAGCGGGTGTTCTGATCGAGAAGTGTGCTCGGGTGAGCGGATGATCTTCTCGGTGAGCTGCCATTTCATCGAGCCTGATGTCCTGTCGTGCTCTGTGGCGTCAGAAATGACTTGTCGGTTCTGACTGTTTTGTGGATTTCAAGGCAGGATTGGGATGTGGTGTCCCAGTAAGTCTTGCTCCTGCGCTCTTGTGTGCGATTGGGTTGTACTCGCCCTGGAGTTGGCTTGAGATGTGAAGGATCCACGGCGAGTTCGGGACTCGAGGGTGAGCGTCGGCGGTTGTCGTTATGGCTCGTGTTGCGGCTCTTGGCGTGGCGTGTTGTAGTTCGAGGAATTGCGGCGGTGGTACATCGGTAGATGCTGTGATTGTGATCCATCGTGACACTCGCTGAGTGTGTCGGAGGAGCTGACCTGACGGAAGTGATGGTTTCCTTGGTGCTGGAAGGTGCCCTGGGTTGGAGGAGATCGTGGTTGGTTAAGGTTCGTCGTCTTGCATTGTGTGTTCGGATTGGTTGGCCACATGTGCCATGAAGTCCGTGCGAGACGTGACCCACATTTTGGCAAGGTGGTTGCCTGTGAGAAGTGTTGCACGTTCCCTGATGTGTAAGGGTGTTGGCACGGTTCCGGAAGGACGAATGTCGGTTGGGCGGTGTGCGCGAGATTTGCGGTTGGTGTTGTGGTTTTCGATGTGTGGAGGATCGGAGTCTGCAGGGTTGTAGATGGTTGTCGAGTTGGTGGATCCCGAGTTGTCATTGTAGTGGCTGTGCGTATGTATCAGGGTGTGCGGATCGTGGCGTTGGTTGCTGCTGGCGGATTTCTTGAGAACGAGTAGAGCAGCGGAGGATTGGTTCATTGGTGTGTGTTGTCTCCGACAGCGTGAGACGTGTTGTTGCCGTGCCCTTGCTTGAGATATTGTGGTTTATGGCACTGGCAGGTGGAGAGTTGGGGAATGTGCTGATGAGGTTGCCGCATGAGTACCCTATTCTTGCATTGGAGGTTGCGTTCGCGGATAAGATCGTGTTTTGGAGAAGTGTGCCGTGGGTTGTAAGAGGTTGTGTGTCCCGTGGCTCTGTGATGAGAGCGAGAGTTGGGATTGGCAGGCGTCCTCTTGGATTAATTGAGATGGAGGTCTTGATGAGATAGGATTTGATGAGACAGGACGGTGGTCGATGCCTGTGTGTGGAGGTCTCTGATGAGACATGGACGTGCGATATTGATCCTCAGTCTGTGGCCAGCAAGGGAGGATTCCCCGTAAGTCTGAGTCGAGTGACGTGAGGACCATGTGGAGATGGAGTCATGTGGTTTCGCCGTGCTCCCCTGAGAGGGTAGAGTTGGCGTGAGGTTCGAGATTGGAGGTGGTGTTGGTCTGTGCGTGAGTCAGCAGATGGCCTGTCATGTGTTGGATCGTGCCTGCTGGGCCGGTGGAGGTTTTCTGTTGGCGAATGTCTGGCGACCAGTGGATGGTCTTTTCAGAGACAGAAGATGCTGGTTGTAAGGGCTCGAGAATGGAGAGAGCGGCGTGCAAGCGAGGCCTTCTGGTGGCCATTTCTGAGGTGTGAGCTGGTGGAAGCTCAGTGATTGGTTGCCCCTAGTACAGGGTGTGAGACCGGTCAGCGGGTTGTGAAGCTAGCGTTTGGTTGGTCCGCCGAGCATGGGTGTTGATCGGTGGATTGGTTTTGTGGCAAGGGTTGCGTTCCCTCGGTGAGCGAGAGGGTGGCAGCGATGCCGTGGGTGGTTTCCGTTGTGTCTGAGGTGATACCAGACTTGTGCTCTTGTGTTATGCCTGCTCTGGTGGCCGGTGTGTGCGCGGTGTGCGGAGTGTGGCATTGTTCGTGATTATGGTCTGGTTGTATCCCTCATGATCAGTGCTTCTGCGAGAATTGAGGTTTTTATGTGTTGGGGCCCTGGCAGCATTGTCAGTTAGTGGAGGCGTTCTCCTCCTGTGACTTGGTGCTAGTCCTGAATTTCGAGGATGAAATTTCTTTAAGGGGGGAGGGCTGTAATGCCCCGGATTTTTTCGGATCCTTGTTCATGGATCCTGGATCTAATTTCTCGGAGTGTCCAGCTCCGTTGTGTTCGAAATTTTGTTTCGGACATCTTTCGTGTTCGGATCGGCGCGATCCGGAGTTGTTTCGGAGGCCCGGAAGCGTTCCGCGGCTTTTTCGCGTGTCTTTTCCGATTCCCGGTGTGTGTTTCGGTAATTCCTTCGGAACCTCGTTACGGGTGAACCGGGCTGTTCACCAGGGTGCGAGTGGTACCGTTGCGATCGGTGTGTTCCGAGGATCGCGGAAGCGTGATTTTCTATTTTTCGGTATTTTTGAGAATTTTCAAATTTTCTATATATAACCTTTTCTCTCTCTCCCCATCTCATTTCTCTCCTCTCTCCCTCTCTCTTCCCACGCTCTCTCCTCTCTCCCTCTCTCTCTGGCGGCCGACGGGGTGGAGCGTGGGCGAGGCGGGGACGGCGCGGGCGAGGCACGGACTAGGATGGATGAGGATCGAGGTGGTGGAGGCGCGGTGAAGCTCGACCGTGGGTTCGTGGAACGGCGAGGCTTCAACGGCGTTTTCTTCGTGGATCGGCATCCTCGGCGCGTCGAATCTTCGGTGGAGGTAGGGAGATGGACCCTCAACCCGCGTACCTCATTTCCCGCGAGTTTCGTAGGCCGTGGTGAGCCGAGCGGGCTAATCGGGGTGATTTGGGAAAAATGCATATTTTTGGGGAGTGAGCCGAATCTTGTGTTCTGATCGTGTTTTTGGGGTTTAAATGGGTCCCCTCAGTGCTAGGGAGGTTGGGGAATATTTCCCCCTTTGTTTCCCCATCACCCGGGGGTGATCGGGGCGTGGAATGGATTTCTTCGTGGTTCTCACCGTGTTTCGGGCGCGGACTGAGAACGCGCTACCCTCAGGTAGCGCGTTCTTGATGGTCGCGCTGCCCCGACGGGGCGCGTTCATCGGAGAAGATGAACAGTAAGGCGGTTCGGGTCGCGCCTTACACCCCTAGCGCGTTCTTGTTGTCGCGCTATAGGATCATAGAGCGACCTGGTCTGGTCGCGCTATGGACCTGTAGCGCGTTCTTGTTGAACGCGCTAAGGGTGTATAGCGCGTTCTGCCTGAACGCGCTATGCACCTATAGCGCGTTCTTGGATTTGACCAGCCGGGCTGCCCGGGGCGGGCGGTCTGCGGTTGATCGTGCTCCCCTTGGGCCGTCTGTGTCCCGGACACCCTGTGGAGTTCCGTGACCGTGTCTTTGGGCGTCTGGAGGTCCGTTTACTTTGATTAGTGTCCCCGTGAGTTTAAGGGTCTGGGTGACCTTCTAGCGTTCCGATTGTGTTGTGTTGGTCTCTGGTCGACCCGGTTGTGACCCAGTGGTCGATCTTTGGACTCGTGAGTGTCCCGGACACCCCGTGGGTTTCGTTACAGTATTTTTGGGTGTCTGGAAGTACCTTGTTACCTCGATAAGCGTGCCCGTGGGCTTGGCGGGTCCGGGTGACCCCAGGTGTTCCGGGCTTCCGGGTTCTTGCTAGATCGAGTCACCGTGTATCGGTGTGAGTGCGGTGAGGTTTCCCCGCACGTCGTGGTTTCTCCGGGAGTTGGTTTTGAGTGGGCCACGTGTGTGGCTTTGGTCTGCGAGTCCAGCTGTCCAGCCTGGTGCTGGAGGGTTCTCGCTTTTCCCGGGGTTGGGAAATCGGTGTGGCAGCTTGCAGGTTGCCTTGGGAATCATGCTTCTGTGGTTTCCGCGTAGGCCGTGCCTATGGCCTGTGAACCGCGAGTCCATGTCCTGACTTGGGATTGGAGGTCTCCTGAGTTCCCAGGTGGGGAAATGGTCTCGGCGATTGCGATTTGCCTCGTGAGTTATCGCATTGTGGTTTTGGACCTAGGGATTAGGCCAGATTGACGGCTCAGTGCTATCGTGTGCAACGGTCTTGACCCCGAGTCTTGTGACTCAAGGACCGTTGAGTTTAGTTGGTCTAGTGGACCATTTGTAGTCTGGTGGCGTCGTGCCACCTGTTACTCCGTGTTACTCATAATGAGTGCGTGCGTGGTTTCAGTGTCCACGTTCTGTGACCCTACCACTAGTCGTAGCTTTCCCACGGCACGCGTGTGCTGGCTCGCCTGGGAGTGGCTGAGCGGCGTACCCGAGAGAGGCAGTGAGTAGGCTAGTTACCGCAGGGCCCCCGCGTACTTCCAAGTCCGGGTTTAGAGGGAAATACCAGCTAGAGGACAGGCCTAGGGCGTATGGTCTGAGTGTGCACACGAGGTTGGGGGCGTCGGACAGCGCCGGCAGGCGCGACCCCAACTAGTCCTTGTTCTATGGTACTGGTTACTGAGTGTGTCTGAGTCTCACGCCTGGGGCATCATAGCTAGACACTTGTGACGCGGTGTAAGACGTCAGGGGACGCAGCCGGTCGTTCTTATAGTGGGTGGTACTCCTGTCATGTGACGTGAGGTGTTGTGTAGCGGGTTCTGTTTCCGTCCGCGAGACGGGACTTCGTGAGTGGTTTCGGGAGTGTTCCCGGAGTCGAGGACTGGGGTTTCCGGTGAGTGTCACTGAGGGCCTTTCTCTAGACAGTGTTGTGTTCACGACGGTGAGGTCGTGACCGTGTTTCTTGACCGTGTGGTTTTGGCTTGGGCCCTTTTCGGAGGGCAGGCCTCCGCTATGGAGGTAGCGTGGCATTTTCCTAGTAGCATGGCTAGGGCGGTTCGTGTCTGGTGGTCCCCGATCGTGGGATCGGGTGGTCGGGCGCGTAGCTTGGTTGTCCCCGGACAGGAGACTAGGTTGTGTTTTCTGGTACAGTAGGAGTAGCTGTAGAGCCGAGGTTTTGTCGGCCACCGTAGTTACTTTCCTGCTTTCGTGGTTACTTCTTTCCGTTGCCGTCTTGCTAGCGTAGCTTTCCTTCTGCCGTTGTTTCTCAGTTGGGGTTCCGCGGGATCCCTACTGGGCCAGTGACAGGAGGCTCACCCCTGCGTTTCAGGTGCGGCGGTTCTACCTCGGGGTTCGGGGGTGCTGTGCGGAGGTTCTTAGTTGCCAGCTTGCCGGGCCGAGAGTTCACTTGGCATGTGGTACGTTTTACTGCTTTGGACTGTACTTTCTGTTGGACTGGACTCTGTAGTAGTCGTTTAATTCTGTTAATTATTGAATTATCCTACTTTATTTCCTATTCCTTTGTGCCTCCACACTCCTTTTTAGCCCTTCCGAGCCCTCCCGGCTCGTGGGCGGCGGTGCGAGTCTCGGGTTATCGGGGCTTCCCGATACTCGGATTCTCGGGCCGTCACTCCACCTTTAATAAAATGTGTCTGTAATGTCCATGTAAGCGGTTGGCGATCCATCTTCAGAGTGGATGTCATGACTGCCTATCGTTCATTTTCATCTTTGCTCAGCCCTTTGTACCCTAGACCGCCTCGTGTAATCAATTTCTGTGACTTGAGAGGCCTAGTTTTGCCCTGACAATTGACACCCAGGCCTTTGCCAACTTGGTACCCCATCTTCATCAAAATATTCCATCCCGGGGTGTTCATTGTGTTCTTGTTCTTCTTCCCCTTGGAAGTTAGGGGTGTCATGGCAACTGTTGTAACTGTCTCGGGTGGCATCGGCCGTGGGTTAGGGATATCTAGCACTGATAGCGACGGTTTGTTGGAAGGCCAAATAGAAGGAACTGACGTTGCTAGGTGTATGTCTTCATCAGGCAGGATCGGCATGCTAGTCACTTTGATAATGCGGCCCTTGTGTGGAAACTTGAGGCATTGATGATTCGTAGAGGGCACTGCATCTAACTGTTGAATATAGGGGCGACCCAAGATGCCATTGAATGTTGGATCCATATCCAAAATGTGAAAATCGACTGTGATTGTTGCTGGACCCAAACTAACCTTTAATGTTATCATGCCCAAAGGAGGTTTATTAGTATTGTCGTATGCTGTGAATGTTATGGTAGATGGCCGAATCTGATTTTCTGGAATGCCGCACATCTTCAAAGTGGTGGGCGGCAATACTTTGATGGATGCCCCAGTGTCCACCAAACACTGTTTTACTGCCACCTTATTGATATCCACTGTGATGCATAAAGCATACTTTCTTGCCGGTTGAGGTGCCAATTCATGTTCATAAAAAGTAATTGCTGGCTTACTGCTAGCGGGTGTCAAGACTGTAGTTATCTGCTCGGCAGGGATGTCCTCATTGGCCATAACTTTCTGTAAATATTCCTTTAAAGCCAATTGATGAGTGGTTGACCTCTTAATCAATTCTAGAATAGAGATTCTTGCTGGAGTTCGGTCAAGATGCTTCAGTAAATCATATTGAGTGCCTGGCACGGACTCTTGCTCCTATTCTTGTTCATTTGGCCCCTGTGCAGGCTCCTGCTCTCTCTGGGGAAAGATGCGCTGGAACATCCGTCCACTGCGGAGCGGTGCTATGGTTTGGCGCACCTCTGTCGGGACAAGGATGGGGGGAGTATTGGAAGAAGAAGGGGTGTTAGCATTGAAAATTGGTGGAGGAGTGTTTGAAGAAGAAATCGGTGAGGAATTCGACAAGGCAGCCCCCGTAGGAGGCGTAGGAGTAGGAAGGGGTGCCCGAGTGTGGGAAGTGCTAGCGGATTGAACAAGGAGGGTTCGGGGTATAAATGGTGGCTGAGCTGATGGTGGAGGTGTCCTTACCGGCGGATGAGTGATGGCAGTGGATGTAACCGGTGCTGGTGACGGGCGAATGAGGAGTGGCATAGATGGTGATGGCGAAGGATTGGTGGCGAATGATGGAGTTTGTTGCGTCGGAGGATGTGGTCGTGGTGGACGGGTAAGGAGAGACCGGGTTGGCAAGGATGAGGAATTAGTGGGGACAGATGGGTTAACGGGGCGCAAAAGGGAGTGACCTAATTGAGGGGTAGAAGAAGAAGGAAGTGTGCGCAACAGGTGCGGAGGTTGATTTGAATTATGATTGAATGCCCCGACAGAGGCGTTTTCTTCGTGCCATCCCTGCCCTCTCTCTACTTCATGGAGAGACGTGACTGGGTTCACATGCTGATTTGCTTGGTGCTCCGGTAATGGGTTGTGGACAATCCCCATATCTTGCTGAGGTGCTGGAGCTTGCTGTTGTACTGGTGGAGCTGGTTGCTGCGGCTGCTGAGCCTGCTGTTGCCGAGGAGGCCTTCTTACTTTCATAGCAGTGATGAACTGTCTCATCTCGTCCCAATTAATGCCACCCTGGTCATTTAAATCATAGATGTAGTCCTTGAAGTGAAAGCAATGGTCAATATTGTGACCAGGGGAGCGGTGGAAAACACAATAGCGGGACGTGTCAACATTAGTGGGCCACGCTGTCCTTTCTTTCGGTAGCATGAGTAGATTAGCAGCCATCAGGGCATTAAATATATCTGGGAGACTTTCTGGCAATGGCGGATAATGGGCCCTTTTGGGGCCAAGTGGTCTCCTTTGCTGTTGTTGTTACGGTCCATAGTTGGTGGGTGGCGATACTTGGTGGTACTGTTGCGGAGCTGAGGGGTCTGCATGTGGCGTTTGGTTTTGTGGAGGAGCAAGGGAAGGTTGAGGAGCAAATTGGTGTTGTGGGGGTGAGTGGAAGAGGGTGTTTTGTTGTGGAGGTGGTGGAGGTCGTAGGTTAGATTGGTGAAAAGGTGTGGGGTTGCCGACCGCGCCAACTTGCTCATTGATGACGGTGCCCTCAGTTGTGGGCCCGCTATTGTTGACATTTGTATTTTTCTTAACCAACCGTGGTTTCGGTTCGAACATGCCCATGATGGGCGAATCCTTCATCTGAGTTTGAATATATCAAGCTCTTTCATAGAGCTCCTCCATGGTGGTCAATCTGTTCATGGCTAATATATGCCGGAACTGAGGGGTTGCATTTGAAATAATCATTTTAACCTGCTCTGGTTCTGACAAAGTATCTTTCAATTTCTCGGCCATTGATCGCCATCTATCAGCAAATATGATGAAGTCCTCCTCGGGCTTCATTTTCTCTGCAACCAGGTCCGTAACAGATAGAGAGGGTCCAACCCGATCCCTATACTTCTGCAAGAATTTCCTTTGAACCACATCAAAATTGCTGGCATCTGTCGGATCCAAGGAATAGAACCACTCGAGGGCTGGCCCCTCTAGGGATCTTCTAAACAAATAAGCCAGTGAGGCTTTGTTGCCTTGCCAAAAAGAGGTCTCATACATAAAATCCTTCAAGTGAATAAATGGATTGCCAGTTCCATTGTATCGCCGAAAATTCGGCATCTCAGAAGGTGGTAAGTGAAAAACTGGAAATGTAGGCAGAGAGATCTCTGGAGCATTCTTGGCAGCAGTAACCTTGTTGAGTTGTTCTTCCATGCTAGCCAATTTCTGAAGGAGTAAAGCATTAGTGTCTGACTCGACCGGGGCCGAATTTGGAATGGAGGTATTTGGCATAGGCGTCCTTAGAATTTGGGGAGGTTGAAAGAATTGGGGCCTAACCGCGGAATAGCTTGACTGTTGGGCCGGCATGGCCGCACCGGGCGTTGGTGGACAAGAGGGGGGTTTGTGCAAGACCGCCTGGTCATTAACAACATGATGGCCACTCGCGGCCGGAGGGGGATTGGAAGATGAAGAGGGAATAGATTTCCCTTTCAAAGCGGCCTGAACTGCCTGCCGCTGGGAATCGTCCAATTGCGATAATGCATGAATTAAATCATTGACGTTGAAAGAAGGAGAGGTGTTCCTCGATGTGTTCTGATTGGATGGTAAAGCTTGAGAAGAGGGTTCAACCTCGTGAGTTGTGGTGTCAACCACATGAATTTGAGAATAATGAACCTGAGACGGAGGGTGGTTTCCCTCATGATAGATGGAATCTTGGAGGGGTGCCTCATAAGATTGATCAAAAATATTCTCTTCCACATCATCATAGGCGTACCCGTAGCTTGCCATGTTGATAATCTTACCTGAACAGAGTTGCATGTTTAAGCAGAGAAGCTTATTTTGGAGGAATTATAATTGCAGTAATCACTCAATCCAATCAAGTTATGCAAACAAGTTGTAATGGACGCAAGCTTTTAGATTCAAGTCTGAGATTAGAGTGAATTAAATTGATGTATAATCCTCTCTTTTTGTAGTGTAGAACTTAGTTGTGAGTTTCGGTTGTGATATCCGGGTTAACTAAGTTCTTTCTCTCTCCTCACCAACGGTGGGCTATCTAAACTCCGGGTACCTCAAGGTACAACCAGCCCGGCGTCCGTGAGGGAATCCACGGGTGCGAGGACTTACTGAGGTCTTGGAAAAGGGATTTCCGGTCCAAAGAGACGGAATGCTCAATGGAGGGTTATCCCGATTCCAAGAGAGGTGTGTGGAATCCTAGTGTAGAGAAAGGAGGTCTCTCAACCCAATGCCACAAAATGCAGAATAATATAGGCAGATCACACCAATATAATCAAATGATGAATGTAAGAATTAATCTCGCATGAATAAACACAGGAAGCAAGCCTCTGTGAACGCAGAGGAAAGAGACGACTCTGAAGCAGTCGCTACTAATAGAAAAGACGACAGCACGATTGTCGTGAATCACTGTGAGGCGCTCACAGACCGTGCAAAACCGCGCCTTAGTGTGAGGCGCTATATGTGAAAAGGACGCCTCTGACAGTGGGCGTCAAATGTGAGTGGTGCACACGATCAAAATAAAAACATGCCTTGATGTAAGGCGCTAATCAATAAAACGACGCCCGGAAAGAAGGGCGCGAATTCACAGACAGAGTAAAAAACCAAGATACGCGATGGAAGACGCCTTGGCAAAAGGCGTTAAACAGAAAAACGACGCCCTGGATCAAGGCGTTAACTCAAAAAGCGCCGTTATATAAGGCATTAATTTAGGAAAATCACTGGACTGGCTGATCCCGGAGTGTGCAGTGTGCACAGTGGAGGGTGCCCGTAGGGCACAAGGGAGGGGTACCGTGGGTACCAAAGGGAAAGGGCACACGTGGGTGCCAAAGGGGAAAGGGCACACGTGGGTGCCAATGGGAAAGGGCACACGTGGGTGCCAATAGGAAAGGGGTAATCAACAGAAAAATAGTGGTAGTCCCACCGTGATCGCCAATTTGTAGATTATGAAAAATCTACTTTTAAGACAAAAATAATAATAATATGAAGAATAATGGAGACAATGATAAAAAGGGAGTGTGAGGGAGCACGTGGTGCTAATAAGGAGTGTGATCGCCAGAGGGGTTACCTCAAGAAGAAAGAAGATGATCGCGAATACCTGATGAAGATGAAGATGCGGGATGGATGTAGATTCCTTCCTCCTCCTTCTACCGGCCGGCCGATGAAGGGGGTTTTCCTCTTGATTACCCTTAAACAAAGACACAAACGAGTAAAGAAAAGAGGGGATCAGCCGAACGTGAGTGTAGTATCAATTCAAAAGAACAATAGGATGATGAAAGTGAAGCATAAAGTGTGCACCCTTTGGTTATTTTAAAACCCCCTAAGAGAATTAGGGAAGGTGAAGATGCAAAGAAAAACTAATGCAAGAGAAGACTATATGATGATGCTGAACAACGACAGAACGATGATGAGATGATAAAGATAAACAAACATAAAGAAGCCCCTGCTGTTCCTGACAACAGTAAAGGCAAACCACGTTGATGCTACAGCTGTGGTTAGTGCAGCAGGAGGGAGATGATGAAGAGAGCCCTTTCCGTTCTTCTGTAAACTCTAATCTCTGTCTGAGCAATAGCTCTCTGTAAACTAGCTTCTGTAACCTCAATCGGCAGCACCCCCCCTCGTCCTCGCGCGAGATCAACTAGGGCATCCTTTTATAGGGTTTCGATCACAGATAATCACAGATTTGGGAAGATAAGATCAAGCAATGATCATCAATAGCAAGAACTCTAGTTCCCAGATCGAGCAAGTGATTAATCAAGGCAAGGAACTCTCCAGGAAAGGTGTACCCAAACAGGACACGGAAGGGTGAGAGACGACCCTCAGAAGGGCGTCAATTAAAATTGACGACCTGCCCTAAGGCGTTAATTCAAAACACGACTGGGACAAAGGCGTCAACTCCTGGATTTGAATTTAGTAATAAAAAATCTTTCTTATTTGAAAATTGTGAAGAGACGCCTGAAGAATAGGCGTTAATTGAAAACACGCCCTAAGAAAGGACGTTAGTCATTGATTTTCAAATCGTAATTGGACTCTCATAATACCAGGAATTGACGCCCTTATGTATGGTCGTCCTTTCTTGAGAACACGCCCCAGATAAGGTCGCTATTTACAAAAATGCAAGAAAAATCATAAAAACTCACACAAAAATAAAAAAACTTTATATTATAGAAATATTGAAGTTCACTTTGGGGCGTTATCATAGTAACATGAGATTTGATCAACATAGTATCAATTTTGGCGTGTCTACACCACCCGGGGAGGATTGGTGAGGACACCAGAGCCAGAGTACGGCTCGACTCAGCGAGCCGCCAGTACCAGACATGCAGCACGACTCGATCGACACTGACCTCTTTGTGGCTGGGGGACAGTCTGGAGTCGCCACCAGAGCCTTGATACTCTAGTACATATTTTTATACGTATTTGTAATTTATATGTATTTGGTATGTATTTGGTGTGTATTAGGTGTGTATTTGAGTTTGTATTATTTTGGGTTTTATATTGGGTCAATGGGAGATTATTGACCAAGTATTTTGTATTTTTGATTTATTTTGGTTCAAGGGGGGATTAATTTGGTCCAAGGGGATTAAATAAACCAAAGCCCCTTATGTTGACTTGGAGAGAGGGGCGCCCCCTCTTTTGTCTCCACATGGGGATTTGTTTAAACATTGTTTATCCCATTTCCCCATTATACCCCCTTGACCAAGGGTATCCTAGGACAGTTGGCTAGGTCTAGGGTTTTAGTATTTAATGTCTCTTGTTGTATTTTGATCAATTTTAATGAAGAATTATATTGGATAGAAGCCATGGGCCCACCCCCCCTCTCTCTTGTTCTTGAGTGTTCTTCCCCTTCTTCCTCCCTCTTCTCCAGATCGAAGGCTGAATCCACCAAATTTATGAGTTTTCTTTCTCTCCCCCTCTTCTTTTGCCTGCTGTGATCGACCACCGCCGCCGCCGCCGTCTGTGCTGCTACCAAGCCGCCATAACATCAACTCCACCTACTACCCTGAAATTCGGAGTTCCTGGATAGCAGCTCGGTAAAAGGGCTGGTACGGGAGATCCAACCGTCGGATCGTGATGAGATTTTGAGGGTATGTTCCTCCCATCGTCCACCATTCCTTGTTTAATTTTCACACAGATCAGAGCTCGTTTAGGCCCCTTCTAAGCCATTTGTTTTTCCCCCACACAATCTACCTGTGTGCAGATCTGTGAGATAGTCCCTGGTAGTTGATTTTACCCACCCCCCAATCGTGGTCAGAAAAATACAAAAAAATTATGTCCATGACCACCACCCTCCCCCCTCTCCACCATAAAAATCCCAGGTCCTAAATCCTTCATTTGGTTTTCGGTCAAACCCCTTGAACAGGCAGGTCCCATTCTGCCTTGCCTGTTCTGTGTTCCAGGATAGAGAACTCAGTCAGTTTGCAGTCATTTTCTTTTCCAATACAGCCGTTGGAGTATGCTGAAGATCTATGAGTCCTCTTTCCAACGACGCTAACCACGCTCCAATTCGACTTCGGATCTGGTCGTGCCGGCCATTCTCGTGGAGGCTCATATTTTTGCTCTAAGACTGGCCAGCAACAAGGGGTCTCTGGATAATTCCAGAAAAAATACTTCCGGATAGCTTCAACAACCGCCGCTCCTGGGGGTCGACCAGGGACCCTCCGCCAGCGTCCCAGTGCACCGCCACTTTTAGTAGATCCCAGGAGACCGACGTCAATTTGGACGCCCGTGCTTGCTGTCCTATCGGTCAAAAATTGTAGATTCAGAGCCGCTGCCCGCCACCGCCTTGCTGCCCGTCAACCCTGGAACGGCGCTCCCAGACCGCTGTTGTGGCCTTTTACCTCTCTACGTGGAGTGGGCCGTAATTTTCATGCTGTAATTAATTTGCTTATTGTACCGGGAGTGACGGTTCTCGGCCGGTAAGTATTCCCCACGCCTTAAGCGTGGAGGTACACTCGTCACCCACCTTGTCTTACTTGCTTATCTAGTATAGATTCTTACTGCCGCTGCATGTGAGTAGTTAATTCCTAGCTAGTCAAAGTTAATCACCGCTATGAGTTGTGAGTGCGAGACCCATCCCGTGACTCGTTCCGAGCACGAGAGTGAGCCGACCATTCGAGACTCAAAGCTGGTTTCCCAAATGTGCAGATCGTCACATTTCCCTCGTCGGGGACGACTGTGAGTTAGCGCTTCTTGTTTGGGACACGTTCGCCACTTCTGGAGCTCTTTAGGTGTCGCGTTGTAGTGTTGTTGCTGGTCGCGTCGTCTCCTTAGTCGCGTCGTGCTATAGAGTCCAAGGTCGTAACAAGTCCGAGTCGAGTCCCGTTGTCGTCCCGCATCACCTCTTGATCCTCATCTTTCTCACTAGTTGAAGTTTCACCTTCCTCGGAGGTAGTTTGGCGACTAGGTCCGGCGTTTAGAGCCAGAGGCTTCTTCTTGGTCACTTCTATCTCCTTGTTTTTCAAGTTAATCTCATAGGTCATGAGTGACCCTATGAGCTCTTCTACCTTGGTGGTTGATAGATCTTTGGACTCTTCAACCACTATAGCCTTGGTATGCCATGCCGGGGTTAATGATCGGAGAATTTTTCTCACTACGTCCTGCTCTGTATATTTCTTTTGCAAATCAGTTAAACTATTTGTGAGCGTAATTAAACGAGCATACATATCTTGAATGGACTCATCAGGCTTCATTTTGAACATTTCATACTCTAAAATTAAAATGTTGGCTTTAGTTTCATGCACCTGAGATGTGCCTTCATATATTACCTCTAAGTGATTCCACATCTCCTTGGCTGTCGCACATGTTGATACTCTTGAAAACTCTACTAGATGAAGAGAGCACTGCATGATGTGCTTGGCACTCCAGTTGACCGTTGATCTTCTTATCTGCTCCTTAGTCCAGACTTCTTCATCTTCTGGAAGCTCGTAGGGGCCCTTGCTAATGACTCCCCAGAGCTCATAGTCTTGGGCGCGGATTGTAAGACCCCAGAATTTTTATAAATTATTTTAGGAATATTTAATTATTTTCTGGAATTTATAAAGGCCTAAACAAATTAATAAATAGAATATTGGATCAATAAGTCATTATAAGGCCCAATTAGGTTAAATAATTAACCTAACCTATTTAAAGATAATCCAAAAGGTTAATGGACCAAGCCCATCAAGTTTGGCCCATATTCTAGAAGGGTAATTAGCTTATTCACGTATTTTAAGGATAAATACAATTTATATAAGATAATTATATGGATAAATGAATAAAAGAGTTTTATGAAATTGAAACTCTATACACGTTGAATGTAACGGTCTATCGGGCGACCGCCACAGCCCTGTAACGCGCCAGGCTGGATGCGTTACACTCTGTTAGTTCCGTGAAAGGAAGGACGAGCAAAAAGATTAGAACTTTGAGATCTTATCTATAAGAGATTGACTTGGGAGAACTTATAACATTACTAAGGACTCTTAGGGATTAGGTTCTGGTAAATTAAGGACTCTAGAATCGATCTAATCTTCAAAACCCTATAAATAGGACCTAGTTCTGAACTGAGCGACCCTTACTTTTGGCTCGTGAAGAATCAAGGTAAGGAGTCAGAATTTCGGGTAAGTTCCTTACGACTTTTTATTTATAATACATTAGACTAATAGCTCTCCAAATTTCATGCTAGGAGATCAAGCAACCAAAGAAGATAGAAGCTTCCAAAGTTGCTGATTCAACCTTAGCAACCCAGGAATCTGAATTCAAGTTCCCTGAAGATCCAGAGATTAGGATGTCTAAATGAGGTAATTAGAGTTCAATCCTTTAGAACTTTTTGTTCCCAATAGTTTCATCTTCTTATCCTCAAAATTTCACATCCTTAGGTCAAGAGGCTGAGGAAATAGAGCGGATTGAAGTTGCTGATTTATCACAAGAAGTACAAGGGACTAAGGGTAGCACCTAGCATCAAATTCGAAGTTTAAAGGTTTTAGAAGAGGTAAGTTATCTCATGATTGACAAAAACAACTTGTTAGGAATAAAAGCCCTCTAGTTGTGCTTGGTTTCATGCATTCTAGACTAAGAATTTCATGATCTAATAGTTCTATACATTCATGCATCTCTTAGTCCTAAATGGAAATTAAAAGATATTATCCTGTCTATTAACTAAACCCATGCATATAGTTGGCCTATACTTCATTATTATGACTAGGACAGTAGTAATATTTTGATTTCCAGGCATGTTAAGTTTTCATAAACCTTTACTTAGTTTACTGCCAGCAGATTCTTTGACGCATCAATGTAAGACCGTCACATAAATGTAACGGCCTTACGATAGACCGTCACACCCTGTTGTGTTTTATTGTTCTATTGTCTCTGACGCACCCTAGCAGGAGCGTTACACCACTATAACGGCCCCTCGATAAACCGTCACAAGCATTGTAACGCGCCTATCCTAGACCGTCAGACCCCTGTGTTCTGCCAACCCAAGGCAGAATAATAACCAGTTAAGTTTACTTATAAATAAGCTAGATAGCTAAGATGGATCTGTTATCATGACTTCAAGTTTAGTTACTGATTCATAATCAAATTGCATGATTAATGTGTCTTAGGTTATTTTAAGATATGCTACTTTCATTGGCTAAAACTTTATAGTTTTGTATTCTAAATCATGATTTTCCAAGGTTGTATTGACGGAGTTGTATCTTGGTTTCACATTGTTACACATTCTTCTTTATGTATAGAGTCATTTCTTTAAGTATATGGTGCATATTCCGGTTTGTTGTCCATTAGTTCACATTGCACTATAGGAACATTATTCTTGGACATGAGGACCTCTCTATTGGATATTCCTTCCAATAGACTAGGAAATCTTGTTTCAAGGCCTCCGTAATTCTCCGTGAGCCTTGGGTTTCCACTAGGACTCCGAGTTGGTTGTACCATTAAAGCCCATTGATTAGATTACACTATCGATGTTTTTAGTTATCAGTAATGTAACGGCTCTATGTTGGACCGTCAGGCATAAGTAACGGCCCAATATACAACCGTCACAGTTAACTGAGTCTAATTACTGTTTCTGGATTTAGTCGTTCTAACGCATCAACTCTAGACCGTCACATCATGTAACGGCCCAGTACACGACCGTCACACTGCTTGAGTATTTTAACCCAAGGTAGATCAAGGGTTGATATTCCAAGATTTCTAGATGGACTATTGATGATCTAGAACTTATCATATTGATCAAGAAACCTAAAATAATGAATGAAAAATAAAGAATGTACCGTTATGCTGCCGATTTATTTCCATAAGCATGACCTTGCTTAAGTCATTCTTGATTTGTCATGATTCTTATTAAAGCATTCATTCATTGAATTATTGTTATCATGAGCTTATTGAACTTATTACATTCTTGGCCATACTTTATTGTTACATGCGTGGAAAAAGCTTGATTTATACTTGAAGATGCAATCGAGCACTGATTGTGTTCAAGGGCTCTATGCTAGTCCCCTCGACTGATTGTCAGAAACATACTATTATAAACCATGGGGTATGATGCTACTAGCGTCGCATTACGCTGGGAGTACTTTCTCTATAAATAAGTGAAAATCTACAATACAATACGGCATGACATGACATTCTTGTACATGACTTTCTTGCTTGATATTCCACAAAAATTCATGAAGTACTTGCTCATCAGCAAAAGGTACTAGAGTGATGATTATGTGGCTTGTTAGTATATTCTCGATACATTCTTGTTCATGAAAGGCCAATATCATGTTCTTGTTACATTCTTGCTAGTTCGTACTTGCTCTCATTCTAACTTACTTGATCGTCTTGTTACTTTGGTTTAATCACGTGATTGATCGCATTCGCATGATTTTTAGCTTATTCTTTAGAGCTAAATTGTTAATTACTTTAATAGTGCCTTCATGTTGATGCAAAGATACCTACTGGGAAAGTGTGCTCATTACCTATTTCTAATCTTTTCAGGAGATGGAAGTGATTCGAATTCGGATTCGGGTTATACAAGTAGCGGGTCCGAGAGCGAATGAAAGTATTGTTAAGATGAGAGTGAAGACTTAGGAAGTCTAAATTGTTTAGATTGAGTCTATGTAATTTTCCTATTTCTTGAGTCTAGTACATAATGGAAATTGAATTAGTGGTTGTACTTGAGTTAGTAATGAAATAAAGTTGAAGTTCGAATATATATATATATATATATATATATATTGTGCAATTGCATTTGTGTGTGTGATTGTATTGCGCTCTGGTCGTTCTTGCTTGCAAGAGGCTTACCATGCCGGCTGTCCGCGCTCCCCGAGTTAGTCTTCCGCTGTAATAAAGGCTCGGGGCGTGACACGGATGAACACCTGCATACGATTTTTCCAATAAGGGTAGTTATATCCAGTGAAGTAGGGCGGTCTGTTAACTGAATGTCCTTCGGGCATAAGACCCTTGGACGCCATTCCACCATTTCTCTCAAGGTCATTGGACCCCATCATGAGATTTTGGCTCTGATACCACGTGTTGTGTGGGAATGGCTGATCTAGAGGGGAGGGGTGAATAGATCTGCCCCTCTTTTTCTAGATAAACAAAGATTACAGCGGAATAAAATTACTATCACATGAAACAAGAACCTATACGCAAGATGATGAAGTGTAAATAGACGACGAGCCTAAGCAAGCATCTAGCGTAGGATGATCAAGCACATGCAAACCACAAGAATAGAGATTTTTAGGTGGTTCGAACTCAAACCCGAGTTCTACGTCCACCCCTCACTTAAACCAAGTGAGGCTTCGCTAGTGCCACTGCACTAACCCGCTGTAAACACGGCAAATGGCACAACCGGCCAACCACAGACACAAGATGCCCTCTGTCCGTCTTCCTATAGTACCAGGTAGGGACTGAAACACCACAGACCAGATAACACCTCCGTCTGTCTTCCTACAACACGGGTAGGGACGGTTCACAGTTTATGATAAGAAGAAATGAAAAAGAACAATGAAAAACTCCAGACAGATTTAGTGAAACTTAGGCCATGGGAAAGGTTTCTGTCTGAATGATGAAGAGCTTGGATGGCTGCTTGGAGAACCCTTGCTTCCTTCACGATGGCTTTTCCTTGTAGGACGAGGAGCAGGTGGAAGAGAAGCTTGCGATCAGCTTCAGATCTTCAGGAGATGGCCTTGGGCTCTTTTTCTTCTTCTCTCTTCTTCTCTCCGGTGCACTAGCAGCGGTAGCAGCGACAACTTCTCCTTCTTTTTGTCTGTTTGTCGCCGTCCTTCAGCAGCAGCTTGTCCGCTTCTATTTTGGCGCCTGTGCGGTTCCCTGTGCCCATGGGATTGCGTCCCACAGCTGGCCCAACAGAGGGAACTTTCCATTCAAAACTCTTGTCCACTTCTTGTTCCATATCTAAATATTTAATGATCCCTGTGGACAGTATCTAGCATGCAGCTTCCTCATTGGCTCATGTCAATTCACTAGTCAGTGTACCATCCTAGGAGCATATCCCATTGGCTAACAATAGACAGGTAGCAGGCTTATAGAAGATTTGTTCCCAGATTTGAACCTTGTCACAGTAGCTTAAAAAGGTGTGTCACATGTAATGATGATAGATGAGTCACATGTCTGACCTTGGGAGTTGCTTCATACCTTGAAATCCATATTTTTGGGGATTTGCAGTATGTATTTTTAATCCCTAGAAGATTTGGCGAATCTGTCACATGGACTTAAAAAGCTTCTGGAAGAACAATGTGTCAACACACTGGAACAAGGTGTCGACACATCTTTAGGAGATCTTGTCTTCAATGCTTTCTGGAAGGGCCAATGTGTCAGCACGCTGAGATGGAGGTGACGACACGTCTAATGAAAGCTTCTTGTATAACGGTCTCTGGGAGCCTGTAGTGTCGACCTCCTGTAAAGGACGTATCGACACTCCTTAGGAAAATCCAATCTTCAGCTATTGGAATAACAATGTGTCGGCACACTGGAACAAGGTGTCGACACATCTTAGGAGAACTAGCCAATATAACGCTCTCTGGAAGAGCTATAGTGTCGATACTCTGTAACAAGGTGTCGACACGTCTTAGTGAAACTTGCCAATATAACGCTCTCTGGAAGAGCTGTAGTGTCGACACTCTGTAACAAGGTGTCGACACGTCCCTTATGACATCGACTTTTCATGTTGACTTTATCTTGGCTTGATTGCTGCTAGATCTATCTTTGCTTGAAGTTGTTTCCTAATCCTCCTTGGTTTATTTTCTATGCAACCAATTCCCTCGTTTTCTATGCACTTGATTTCTTTCAATTCATTTGAGCTTTTTGCTTGAACTACCTTGAGAATATCAAAGTGTCATTAGAAAGTCAATGATTCAAGGTGTTAGACAACATCAAAACCTCAGAATGCCAGTGACTCAAGATGTTAGAATAGCATCAAACTTTAGGAACACAACAGCAGTATGCTGGGGAAGGCTATGACGACCACAGCCTTCTGGCCGGGGTTGTGGGGCAGATTGTTGTTAGCTGGTATGGCCACTGGGCGGTGATTCCTTTTCATAGATTCTGCCAGGGAGCTACCGAGTGGCTGATGGGGATTGTGCATCACTACCGGGTGCTGCTGGACTGGGCCGACATCAGATATGTCATGACTACAGCTTTGTATGGGTATCCCAGCTACATAGGGCTTCTGTAGGCATTGATAGAGCGCTTCAACCGTCGGTGGAACACAATAGCGATAGTTGAGGGAGAGACGTCACTTGACTTGTAATCTCTGTTTCAGATTTCTGGGCTATCGATCAGCGGAGAGGGATACGAGGAGGTCGTGCTAGATGACCTCCACCGTAGCCATACTGATGGGCTGGGATGATACCGAGTTCCTTATAGCTATTGGTATCTACTGAAGACCTCGATGGATTTAGCACTAGCTGGGAGAGAGAGAGCAGCACAGACTCCCAGGGTGCCGCTGAATGTGTAGATCCGCCACTTCTATAACGAGCCCTTCTGCTTTTTCTAGGAGTTCGCAAGAGATCAGACTCCGTGGGAGGAGTACACAAAGGTGGAGCAATGGTTCCGGATGTACACGAGGTACATCTACACACCGTGAGAGGGGTGAAACTGAAAGAAGTGTATGCCCTGCAAGCCAATCCATCTCGTTGTCTGTGGGACGAGGCAGTAGCGGGGCGCAGAAGCCCCTTGGGTAGGTGCGGCTAGCGCTTGCAGATGCTAGAGCTGAGGCATCTCGACCGAGGGCGCCGAGGACTTGGTGGGCCCAATTCCTGGCCGACTGCGGCTTTGGGAAGACGGGCTCACTAGACTGGGTGCTCTCTGAGGGGAGCTTTGCTGACACGGCGGTCGACGACTGGAGACGCCACATCACCTATGCGATAGAGTCGGCCGAGCCCATGGAGTTTGTGTCCCACATCGAGTGTGGTTACACTCTGAGGGACATCAAGGAGGCAGTCGCGAAGGCCACGCGAGTTGTGGGTTTGAAGCTGGAGCAGCTGGTTCCCCTGCCGTTGACCCCATTCGTGGCGTCAAGTGAGACACTTCCCTTAGTACGCTGTCTCATTTTTGTTATTTTCTAGGATATGCAACTGAGACGTTATACATGGATGTGTTTTTTGACAGGCCCTACGACGGAGGGAGATCATCCTTCCACGGAGACATCATCTGGGAGTAGGGACGGGAGTCTTTAGCCAAGGCGGAAGCGCCCTCGGGTAGATACCGGAGTAGTGGAAGCTGGCGAGTCCTCTCGGGGACCCGAGGCTGGCAAGCACATCGAGGCAGAGCCGGCTTTGAGTAAGTGTCGTATTCGCCTCTCTTGGGCCTTTCAGGTTTAGTTATGATGATTGACTAACCCTGCATTGCTGGATTTGCGTCTTGTAGCTCCGCTGGAGACCGAGGTGGCCATGGCTTTCTCGCCCCCCAGGAGGTCGACCCAATGCCTGATGACGGGGCTGAGTGTGGGATAGATATGGTGGGATTCCTTCATGTGTTGGATGAGGTTCCCCCCAACACTGAGACTTTTCATGACTTTTAGTCGTGGAAGGCCTCAGAAGATGCCCAGTCGGGTAGGGACTTCTGGGACTGGGCATACTCTGCTTATGGCTGTATTTGGTTCTGGAGACTAACATAGTCTCTGGTATTATGCAGAAGTGGCTACGATGTCGGAGACCGCGTCTCCTTCTGAGGCACTGGGTGAGGTGCCCCGCCGGTTGGAGGGCAGGAGCCCGCAACGACCCAGGATGGCTCACGTAAGCATGGGATTGCTATGGAGAGGATTACCCTCCCATTGTTGCATAGTTGTTGGGCCGGAGTTGTTGACTGTGCTTATGTTGTTATTTGACAGGTGAGGATCCGGCTGCTACTCTAGAGATGATCCAAGAGCTAGTCAGTACCGGCCCGTCACTAGCCCTCCCCTCTTTCGAGGTAGAGGGAAGAGCGGTGGGCTCCTCGATCCCGTATGTTACCAGGGGTGCGCCTGGCTTGCTATCGTAGCTGCTGGGAGAGATGCCTCTTGCTCCTTTACCAGCCGTGGTGTCTGCCTGCACCGTAGTGTTGGTTGGGTCTTCTAGCATGGGACCCTCAGGTATGCGACTGGGGACTTAGCCATTTATGGTGAGCTTTTTCTGTCATCTGTTGACGCTAGGCTTCTTTTGACATTGGTCACAGGTACTTCTTCACCTTTGGAGGAGGGTGAGCATCCCCATGATATGATTGAGGCAGCGGAAGGAGGGCCTACTGCAGTGGGTTCAACTGGGGGCGATGAGGAGATCGTCGACATTGAGAGGGTCTCGGAGGGGAGTGTCCCGGATAGTGAGCTTCTTGTTCGAAACCCTTAACTAGAGAGTTGTCTTTGCACGAGGTTAGGTCGTATGGTAATCTCATTTGCTATGTTGACTTGCAGGGGCCTCTAGTTCGGCCACCTCCGAGAGTTCGTCGGAGGCTTCGTCAGGCTCTCCGGTCAATGGCAGCCTGGCCATGGAGTTGGAGGAGAGTTTGAGCTCGAGCTCTTCCTCTTCTGGGGCCTCTTTTACCGAGGAGGCCGAGATGGGGACTACTTCCGGAGGTATGTGGGGTTCTCCCCCTCCCATTCGGCATTTGTTTATGCTTTATGACGGAGTGCTGACACTCTTGGGTTGCATGCAGCATCAGAGTCTGGAGAGGAGCACATGTCGGTTCCTGATGTGGGCGGGCAGGAGGAGCCTCCTGTCTCGCCAGTGGTTGCGGGAGATGACCGAGTCGCGGAGGAGTCAGTGTCCTATCTGACCCCGGTGAGTGATGCCACCGAGATGGAGGAGAGGTTGCCTTCTCCGACTCCAGTGGGAGATGCCACTGGCGCGGCGGGACTTGCTCTGGGTGAGAAAGGAAAACTCATCTTTTCTTAGGTTTTTCACCTTATTTATTGTAGGAAGTTTTGCATGTATTGCTCACTCCCTTTGGTGTTTGTTGAGGTCATGCAGGCTCCGATGACGTGCTGGCCGAAAGGGACGACCCTTCCCTGAGCTTGGGGATCGAGTGGCCTACGTCTGCCTCGCCGCTAGAGCCGTTGTTGGACATGAGCGCGGGTGCCGCCTTGCTCCAACGAGCCCGCGGCTACCTACAAGGCGACCCCCCTTCCTTCTCCGGAGGGCCAGAGACAGTGGCAGAGAGAGTGCTCCTAGGGCTACCACCCTCTCGGCTTCCCATGCGAGCTCTGGATGTCTGGGCAAGCTGGGATCTAGGCCGAGTACTTGTGACTTTGTGAGGCTCAGGAGCAGAGGACTCGGAGGCTGGCAGTCATCCGAGAGGCGCAGGAGAAGAGGACCCGGCTTGTGTCGGCCGTAGTGGAGCAGAGGGGCCATGCCGAGGCAACTGCGTTGTTGTCTCGGGATCACGTCGTGTAGCTGGGAGAGGCAGAGAGCTGAGTTAAGGCCTTGAGGAAGGCCTTGGAGGAGCAGCGATCGGTCATCGAGCGTGCTCGAGCTGAGTGGCAGACGGCCGAGACGACGGTCGAGGCTAGCGCTTAGCTTTTGTCGACCCTGGAGGCAGAGCTTGCGGCTGTTGACTCTCACCTTGCGGCACTGGAGGGGAGTGAGCTTGGGGTCTGATTGTATCTCTTTTCCCCTTTTTGTTTGTGTCATCCGGACGATATGGATTTTGTCATCCCGAGGGCATGTCTTGGGCTCCTTTTACAGAGTATTAATGACAGACTTGCCGAATTTTTGGTTGTTTACTGGGTTGTTCCTCCTTTTCTCTGGTGGAACGATGTTGTGTGCATGGACTGGCGACCACTTACTGTAAGTCATGCTTGTTTTTCTAACTATGTACTAGTATAAGGGCGTATGGTGACAAGATCTAGAGCTAGATCAGCAGAGGACCAAAGACGATCCTCCCAATGATAAGTCCCATTTTAATCTGGAATATAAGAGGAGTGGGGAACTCTGGTTCCCGGGAAAGTCTTAAGAGATTAGTGCGTAGTAATAAGCCATTGCTGGTGGCAATCAGTGAACCCATGCTCACGGCAGATAAAGCCCTGAAGTTAGGAAGATACATTAAACTGCCAAAGTGTGCAGTTAATTCTCCAATAGAATCAAAAATTTGGGTGTTTTGGCATGATGGTTGCAATTTTGAGTTTATTTCTTCTTCAGCCCAGCAAGTCACTCTAGGTCTGAAAACTGGAAATGCAATCACTGCTTACTTTTCTTTTGTTTATGCCTCATGTGATCCTCATCTCAGATTGGAATTATTCAATGAATTACTTTCTTTTGCTGATTTTGTTTCGGAACCCTGGGTTGTTGGAGGGGACTTCAACTGTGTTATGCGGCCTTCAGAGAAGATGGGTGGAGCTGTCCCTGCTCTAGATCCCATGACTGAATTCAATGCCTTTGCTTGCTCGGCTGGGTTATTGGATGCTGGTTGTATAGGGTTGGGCATGACATTGTCTAATTATAGAACTGGTTCAGCCAACATCAGAGCTAGACTTGACATGATTTTTATTAACAGTCAATGCCAATATGTAATGCCTCATCTACTTGTTAAACACCTTCCTAGAGGTCCCTCTGATCATGCTCCACTGCTGCTATTCAGTGACAATTTCTCTTCAGGACCCTCCAGATTCATTTTCCAAAAAATGTGGATCTTCCATAATTCTTTCTTGCAAGTGGTATCTCAGGCATGGGATCAAAATCTTGTTGATCATCCCAATGCTATGGTGAGATTTTCTATTAAGTTGAAGGCTGTTAAGAACTATCTCCGCAAGTGGAATAAAGAGGTGTTTGGAGATGTAACACAAAATGTCAGATTAGCAGAAATGGATGTGGAGTTGAAACAGCTTGCTTTTGATCAGGTTCCTTCCTCTGATAATTGAAGTATTTTAAATGTAGCTAATGCATCTCTGCGACAGGCTCTTCATAGGGAAGAAGTATTTTGGAATCAAAAGTCCCGCATTGACTGGATTGAGAGTGGAGACAGAAATACCACCTTTTACCATACAGTAGCTCAATGCAATAGAAGGAGGGGTTTCATTAGAAGGCTTAAGCTGGGTGATTCAGACTTATGGTGTGAAGATCAGGATACCCTCCGGGCTCATGCTGAGAAATACTTCAAGGAACTTTTCTCCTCAGAGGAGCATTCTGTGGACTTGTCTCTTCTGGAGTGCATCCTACAGTCTATCTCAGATGATCAGAACTCCTTTCTTTGTTCAATCCCAGATGGAGATGAAATCCGGGTAGCAGTGTGGTCTCTTAAGGGTTCAAGTTCTCCAGGGCCTGATGGTTTTTCAGGTGAATTCTACACAGCAGCATGGGACATAATTGGTAACAATGTTATAGCAGTAACCCAAAGTTTGTTTATGGGTTTCCCAATCCCCAGAGGTATCTCTTCCTCTCTAATTGCCCTGGTTTCCAAGGTGTAGGAGCCTAAGTCATTCAGTGATTTTCGTCCAATCAGTTTGTGCAACTTCTCTTATAAAATCATTTCTAGTATCATCTCCAAGCGGCTAGCACCAATTCTACCTAATATCATCTCCAAGGAACACGGGGCTTTTGTTAAGGGCTGTTTTATTTTGGACAATGTCGCACTGGCAAGACAGATGATGATGGACATAGGTAGGAAGGTTAGAGGTCATAATGCAGTTTTCAAGTTAGATATGGCCAAAGCTTATGACAGAATGGAGTGGGACCTTATTCTTGCTATCTTGAAGAAGTTTGGGTTCAGCAACAGGTTCTCTTCCCTTATTGGCATGATTTTATCAAGCAGTTGGTTTTCAATTAATTTCAATGGTTCTATGGCAGGGTTTTTCAAGTCAAGTAGAGGGATTCGGCAGGGAGACCCCTTAGCTCCTTATATTTTTATTTTAGCCTCTGAAGTGCTTAGTAGATGTCTCATAGCCTTGTTCCAGTCAGGAGCCTTTAAGGGTTTCAATGGGCCAAGGAATGCTATCCAAGTCTCCCATCTTCTATATGCTGATGATACCCTCATTTTCATGAATGCCAGTAAACATAACATCAGTTGTTTCCAGTAGTTCATTAAAAGATATGAGGCTTGTTCTGGCCAAAAAGTAAACTCAAGAAAAAGTACTTTTACTGTCTCCGTGAAAGCACCCACAGCCCTCAAGCAAACCATCCATTCTATGACAGGTTATAAGTTTCAAGCTCTTGGTTTTTGTTACCTTGGCATTCCTATAAAGAAAGGAAGATATAAATGTACTGACTTCAAGTTCATTGTGGACAAAGTTCAAAAGAAACTGGGGGGTTGGCAGTCCAAGTTCCTCTCTCAGGCAGGGAGAGCTATTCTAATTAACTCTGTCCTCCGAAGTATGCCAGTCTATTTAGCCTCGGCTTGTTTTATCCCTAAAGCTATCATCAATGCTATTAATAGTATGTGTGCCAACTTCTTCTGGCAGGGTTCAGAAGGGTAGAGGCGTCGTCATTGGGTAGCTTGGCACAACATTCTTAAGCCTCGGATGGAAGGGGGTCTTTAAATTAGGGACCTTCATCAGGTCCAGGTTTCTATGGCTACTAAAAGCTTGTGGAGTATCATACATGGCTCATCTCTTTGGTCCTTATATGCCCGACGTAGATTCATTAAAATGAATATTTTAGACTGTACAAAGCCTTTTCCAGCAGGCATGCCATCTAACATCTTTCAGCAGGCGAAGAAACTCATCATTTATAACTCAAGGTGGATAATTGGAGATGGGAAGGGAGCGGACTTTTGGAAGGACAATTGGACAGGGCAGGGGCGTCTCATCAATTCTATTCAGCAGGCGGATATTAGTAGGATTCTTAATAAGCCCAGAACTTCTGTCAAGGAGGTAATGCTAGACCCCCATCATGAAGCTAGGACTTTGCTCACCAATTTCCAGAGCCTTCCCAACACAGTTTAGTGATGAGGAGGACTCTTGTGTATGGACTGCCACTGTAGGAGGCTCTTTCACTGTTAAGTCGACAAGTAAACTTCTGAGGTCAACAGGTATTGTTAGAGGTCCATGGGCTAATCTTTGGCATTCTAGCATAGCTCCGAGGGCTGCCAACTTCTTTTGGAAACTTATCCACCGTGCAGTGCCTGTAGACAGCAGGGTGGCAGAGTGTGGCATTCCAATGGTATCAAGATGCAGTTGCTACACTTCACCTGCTATTGAGGATCTTAATCACCTTTTTATTAAAGGGAACCTGGCTGCAGAATTATGGACATGGGTCACACCTATAATTAGTGCAAAGATTCATCTAAATGAGCATATTACCATCCACTGCTGGAATATATTGGCAAGTACCAAACTTACATCGGCTTCTAGTTATGTTGGAATGCATGCAATATTCAAATGCTTTGGGAGATATAGAAAACCAGATCCACAGTCAGATATGACAACATCGGTCCATGTGTTAGTGGTATTAAAAGGAGAATCAGTGCAGCAATCTCAAATTCCCTAGATAAAGTTTCTTTCTCAGCGATTCTCTCAACAGTGTAAAAGAATAATCTGGCTCAGTTCCATTTCCTTCCTAGGGTCATTCAGAAATGGCCGATTGTTGTGCAGTGTAGACTGTAATATCCCGGACCTTTCAGATCCTTCTTCGTGGGTCCCGGATCTGAGTTCTCGGAGTGTCCGGCTCCATCGTGTCCGAAATTTTCGTTTTAGACATTTTTCGTGTTCGGATCGGTGCGATCCGGAGTTGTTTCGGAGGCCCGGAAGCGTTCCGCGGCTTTTCTGCGTGTGTTTTCCGATTTTCGGTGTGTGTTTCGGTAATTCCTTCGGAACCTCGCTGCGGGTGAACCGGGTCATTCACTTGGGCACGAGTGGTACCGTTGCGATCGGTGCGTTCCGAGGATCCCGAAAATGTAATTTTCTATTTTTCTATGTTTTTTGAAATTTATGGATTTTCTATAAATACCTCTCTTTTTCTCTCTCTTCCCCACCCTCTTCTTCTTCCCTTTCTCCCCACCGTGAGCACCGCCGCCTTCCCCTCTCTCTCTCCCGTTCGACCGCGGCGGTGTCCCCTCCGGCTGTAGACGGCGTGGGGCGACGGCGTGACGACGTGAGCGACGGCGAGGCGATCGTGGCGGCGTAAAGCTTGTGGGAACCGTGAAGGGACGAGGGTTTTTCAAAGCATTCTTTGCGATTTCGGCAACGATTCGGCGGAGCTTTTGCTCCATTGAGGTAGGGTGACGTTCCCTAGCTCCCCGCCTTTCGTTCCCGTGATTTGTAGGTCGAGGGGAGGCCGAGAGGGGCGTGTTTGAGCGGGTTTGGGGTTTTCCATGATTTGGGGAGAGTTCGCCCGATCTATGGATTTAGCCCACGATTTCGCGTTTCGGTGGCCTAGTGTCATGCTAGGGGTCCCCAGGGGTCTTCCCCTTTGATTTCCCCCTCTCCGGTGGAGGCATGGGGGCGTGGTTGGATTTTTGGGCGTTTTCTCGTCGTTTCGACCTCGGGCGGGTGTGATAGTCCTTCCAGTGACCGTCACATCATGTAACGCGCCTAGGTGGGTGCGTTACAGCTCTGTGTTGCCAATTGGGGGTCTGTGGGCTGTGACGGCCCCTCGATAGACCGCCACAGGCGTATGACGCGCCTGGGTTGGGCCGTCAGAGGCTTCCAACCGTTGGCACGACCGTTGGTTTTTGACCGTTGGGGGGTCAAGGCCTGTGACGCACCAGGACTGGAGCGTCACAGCCTTGTGACGCCCCAGGAGGGTGCGTCAGAGTTGACGAACCCCAGGTCATGTAACGCTCCAGCGTTGGACCGTTACATGCTGTGACGCACCGAGTGGCACGCGTCATAGCTATTCCTCGTTTGTCTTGTGACGCACCAGGGTAGGCGCGTCACAGTCTGTAACGCACCAGGGCAGGTGCGTTACGTATGGTTTTCCACCCAGTGTGTGACGCGCCTGCGTTGGGCCGTCAGGTCGCTGTGAAGGTCCAGCCTAGACCGTCAGAGCCTGTGACGCGTCTAGGGTAGACCGTCAGGCTCTGGGCTGCACCAGGAGGTTTGCAGTCCCGTTTCTTGTCCGACTGTGGTCACCGTGCGACGGTACCAGTACGTGGGACGGTCCCCGTACATCGTCGGATGCGGACGTCATTTTTCTGTTGACTTGATAGTCTACTCCGTTAGTGACCCTCCACTAGTCGTAGCCCACCAGTACGCGGTGCTGGTCTCACCAGGGAGTGGTGTACGGGTCGACCCTTAGAGACGGTTTGTGGACCGGTTGCCGTCGGGCCCCGCGTCTAGCAGCCAGAGTCCGGCTGAGGGGAAAATCGGTCAGAGGACCAGACCAGGGACGGACGGTCTACGTGTGCACACGTGGTTTGGGGCGGTTGGACCCACGCTGACGGGCGTGACCCCAGCTAGTCACTTGTTCGTGGTTACTCGTTAGGTGTTCGTGCCTTTGGTAGGCGCTACCACGTCAGGCAGTTCACCTGCGGTGCGGTGTAAGTCATCAGGAGACGCTACCGACTGTGCTTCTTGTGGGAGGTACTCCTATCGAGTAGGGAGTGTCAGACTGTGAGTTGTTTTGACTTTGACCTTCGGGTTTGGTCGGGTTGACCACTGTGTTCCAGTCATTTCACCGCGGCATGTGTGTCGATTTTTGTGCCGTGAGACTGGTGTTTCGTAGATAGTAGGGCTTCCCTTTCCGAGGTACTCGCTTAGCCGCTAGCGTAGTGGTTTCTCGTTTGCGAGGTAGGGTTCGAGTGATCCCTACTGAGTCTTGTTCTGAGACTCATTCCCTGCGTGTTTCCACCGTGTTTCAGGTGAGGCGCGGCTTCAGGGGAGCGCGTCTGAGGTTCAGCGAGGTTCGGGTGCCCAGCGTTAGTGCCAGAGGTCAGAGTCGGGGTATGCCCCGTGTAGCTGTACTTTTCTTTCTTGTCTCTATACTAGTTGTGGACTACTATTGCTATTCTATTGTTATCTGGTGGACCCTGTATTAATTAAAATGTTGTTTATTTTCTGCTTAATTATATAAACTATTTAATTTCTATAATTATTTGTGATACTTGTGTAGTTTCCACACCATCCTTCTAACCCTTCTGAGTCTTCGGACTCGTGGGTGGCGGTACGAGTCTCAGATTATCGGACCTTCCCCGTAATCGGATTCTTGGGTCGTTACAGCTGGTATCAGAGTGCGGTTGCGGGATTATACGAGAATCATAAGTAATTATGGTGGTCCACTAGTCCACAACAATGATGTACGGTTGACACTGGCATCGGGCATCGTGTGTTTTTCTTGACCTTGCTGTTTCCGTGTTTTCTGTCTTTCGCTTCAGGAGCGAGCATGGCGCCGAGGTGGAGCACTCGCTCTCAGCAGGGGCAGTCGGCTAGAGGTCAGGAGATCCAGCAGGAGGTTCAGCAGGAGCAGGAGGAGCAGAGTAGAGTGCCACTTGCGGCCACCGAGGCAGTGGATACTACGAGGCTTCCGGGGGCCGAGGATTTCTTTCGTGGCATGTACCAGCTTATGTCGCAGCAGTTCGTTGGAGAAGCTGGTGAGGGCTCGTCGACTAGGGGTGGGCCAGGCCGAGCAGTGAGGGATTTATTACATTTTGATTCACCTTACTATGGCGGTCAGCCAGACCCTGATGCGGCTCGAGATTGGCTCGACGAGATGGAGCGGGTGTTCAGTTCCGCGCGATGTACTGCAAACGATCGGGTGATGTTGGCCTATAGCCAGTTGTAGGGTACGGCTCGAGCATGGTGGTCTTCCGAGTGGAAGATGTCTTTTCAGTTATGTCCCCTTGAGCAGATTGCGTGGCGTGACTTTGTTAGTGCTTTCGAGCGTACCTACTGTCCAGAGTTTATTGCTACGCAGCGGATGCGTGAGTTTCTGGAGCTGGTCTAGGGTGACATGTCAGTGTTGCAGTACAGGGCCCGATTTGTTAAGCTGGGTCGGTATGCACCTCATATCATGGAGCATGAGAGGGTGAACACCGCACAGTTCATTCAGGGCTTGAGGCAGGAGTTGAGACACCATTTGATCGCAAACGCTGCCACTGATCTAGAGATAGCGTCTCGTGTCACGGCTTCCTTGGAGATGGATATGCATAGGACTCTTGGACCAATTAGCTAGGGGCAGTCTTTGTCAGGTCACAGCCAACCGTCGGCTACCCAGTAGCAGGGTTCCTTCCAGCATGCGTCGGGTGGTTCTGGAGCGCCGGCACCGGCAGCGTCAGTGACAGGATCCGCGTCTTTCGGTTCAAAGGTTAAGAAGTTCCTCAAAAAGAGTTTCCGTAAGAAGCACAAGGATCAGAAGCAGGCATCAATGGGCAGTGTACATCAGCCGGTCCCGTTTCAGCGTCAGGGATCAGTGGGTGGATCGCGAGGACCGTGCCCACGGTGTAGCGAGTTCCATCCAGGCAGGCAGTGCATGGTGCCGATAGTTTGTTTCTGGTGCGACCAACCAGGGCATATGGCGCGTGATTGTCCTCAGAGGCAACAACAGCAATTTCTTCAGCAGCAGCAGGTTCCCCAGCAGTAGAGGCCGCAGTAGAAGCAATAGGGACAGTATCCGCCGCTACCCAGGTCAGCGAGTGTGGGAGGCAGGCAGAGAGCTCGAGGCCAGATTACACATATGACCAGGGCAGAGGCAGTGGCATCGCAACTCGTGGAAGGTACCGTTCAAATTTTGGGTTGTGTGGCTCGGGTTCTGTTTGATTCTGGCGCATCTCATTCGTTTATTTCGTAGGATTTCACGCTGAGTATCGAGGAGCTGGTGACCCAGTTGTCTTGCGATTTGGCAGTGGAGTTGCCCTCGGGTGATTTTATGATCACTCCGTATTATTTCGATGAGGTTCCGGTGTGGGTGGAAGGGCGGACTTTGCCGGCTAGGCTCTATGCGTTGCCGCTTCGGGACTTTGATGTGATTTTGGGCATGGATTGGCCTGAGGCACATCATGCGTTGGTGGATTGCAGCTCGAAGAGGGTTTATTTCCGACGACTTCGTGGACCCACCTTCTATTTCCAAGGTATCAGGTCTTCCTCTTCCCGTTTCCTTATTTCGGCGATTCGAGCTCGTCGCTTGCTTGATGCGGGTTGTCAGGGTTTTCTCGCTTCTGTGGTCTTGGTAGAGCAGCCGGGTCCGGATGTCGAGGATATTTCGGTGGTGTGCGAGTTTCCTGATATTTTTCCAGAGGACTTACCTGGGTTGCCTCCCCAGCGGGAGATCGATTTCGTTATCGAGGTGGTGCCGGGTACGGGACCTTTGGCGAAGGCTCCCTACCGTATGGCCCCCGCTGAGTTGAGGGAATTACGGGCGCAGTTGTAGGAGCTACTGGCCAAGGGGTACATTCGTCCTAGCTTTTCCCCTTGGGGTGCACCTGTGTTGTTCGTGAAGAAGAAGGACGGTAGCTTGCGGTTGTGCATTGACTACTGGCAGCTGAATGAGGTAACCATTAAGAACAAGTATCCGTTGTCACGGATTGATGATTTATTCGACCAACTTTAGTCTGCTCGAGTGTTCTCGCAGATTGATTTACGGTCTGGTTACTATCAGCTGAGGATTCGCGAGTCCGATGTGGAGAAGACTGCGTTTAATTCGAGGTATGGCCATTATGAGTTCTTGGTGATGCCGTTTGGGCTCACCAATGCCCCCGCAGCCTTCATGGACTTGATGCAGAGGGTGTTTCATCCGTACTTGGACCAGTTTATGGTCATATTTGTGGATGACATCCTTTTTTATTCGTGGTCTACCGAGGAGCACGCGTACCATTTGGGTGTGGTGCTACAAACTTTACGAGATCACCAGTTGTATGCGAAGCTCAGTAAGTGCGAGTTCTGGCTTCGTGAGGTGCACTTTTTGGGGCACGTGATCTCTGGTGATGGTATTTCCGTGGACCCCGCTAAGGTCGAGACAGTGATGCAGTGGCCGAGGTCGAGGTCTGTGACGGAGATCCGGAGTTTCTTGGGGCTTGCAGGCTATTATCGTCGGTTTATCTAGAATTTTTCTCGCATTGCTGCCCCGATGACCAGACTTACGCGGAAGGATGTGCCTTTCGTCTGGACTGATGAGTGTGAGCAGAGTTTCAGGGAACTGAAGAGATTGCTCACCTCGGCTCCGGTGTTGGTTCTGCCTTCAGGATAGGGAGGTTTTGTGGTGTGTACAGATGCTTCCGGGGTCGGATTGGGTGCTGTGTTGATGCAGCATGGTAGAGGGGTGGTTTATGTATCTCGGCAGCTGAAGCGCCACGAGGAGAACTACCCTACCCATGACCTGGAGTTGGCGGCTGTGATCTTCGCGTTGAAGATCTGGAGGCATTATCTGTACGGTGAGAAGTTCGAGGTGTTCACTGATGGAGGCATCACCCACGACTCCCTTTGGCTCGGGTCCACTTCTTCACATTCGGGAGCTAGTTGAGTTTGGGCCTCACTCTATTAAGGCCCCTTATCCATTTTGTAGTTTTCCTTTGAGTCATTTTGATGTATTTCCATTTTATTTGAGTCATTTCCCTAAGTCTAGCACTTATTTTCCTATGTTTGGTATCATCATGATGTCTAATGTAAGCTATTGGGCCCCATTCGTTGGACTAGGCCCATTAGCACTCCCAACCCCCTTGGTTATTTGTAGTTGTTTATTTTGTCAGGGACTTATTGTAAAGAGTGGGTTGCCTATATATAGGACCCCACTCCCCTCATTTGAAGTTAATGAATGATTACATCCTTTTGAGTTAAACTTGCCATTTGAGTTCAAATTGGAGTGATTTCTCTAGTTTTTGGGTGAGAGACCCTAGGGGAGAGATTCCCCACCCATTCTCCTCTTAATCTCTCTATTTCACCCCTCTTTCTCTCTCCTCCAACCCCAAATCCGAATTTCCTTCTCTCTCCTCCCTCCTCCCATCCACTTCCAACCTCCAACCACCTCCTTTAATGCCCTCCACTTCCCCATGGCCTCCATTACTCCACTCCCTAGTTCCTAGGTAGAAGTCTCCCCATTCCAACACCTTCCTCCACCTTCCAACCAAATCTACCTCATTCCAATGCAAGCACTCCACTTCCCAACATAATCACCCACCTTCCAAGACATTTTTAATTTGAAATCCACCCTTCCCTCCACTCACTTGTGCCCCCCTCACCTTCTCCTCTCACCCACCTTCCCCAAATTCGTAGCTCTTCCTCCTCCACCTGCTAGCACTTGATTCCAGCCATTCTCCACCTCATTCCCCATCACCATTAGCTCCCTTCTCCACCCCACAAGAGCCCCCACTCTCCCTTAGGTCATTCCTACCATTTCCCTCCACCAAAGAAGCCACATCTCCTTCTCATTTCTTCTAGTAGGTTGGAGCTGTGCAGATCTACAGAACAGCCCTTGTTGCAGCGTCAACCACGGATTCATCCTAGTTCTTCAGAAGGCGTGGCCTACCTTTCTGGAAAGGCCTTCCAGTCTACTTCGCAGGCGAGGTGGAATCAACACGATCGGAGCTCGGAGCTGCCAGATAGAGCCATTCTCCCAACAGTGCGCAGAGAGGTCTTCATCCTGGACTAGAGCGTGGAAGATCCTTCTGCCACGACAAACCCCAGCGGATTCAGGCTAAAGCCCCTTCATCAAAGTTCTTCCTCTACTGGTCATCTTTCAAGATCAAGAAACAGAACCCCGTTCGGCCACCGGAGGAAGAAGTTACGAATTTTCTCCCCCGATCTATCTAGTTCTATTTTCTGCTGTCTACTCCGACCAGTACCCACTCTTCTGGGTGTCCCGGCCATCCTCAACCTCTGAATGCATCTCCGTCACCTCCTGCTGAAAGCTACCTTGACCACGAAGATGATGCCGCTGGTTTCGTGCTGATCGGAGCTCGGGAGGGCGCTCAGTCACTTCTGCAACTTGCTGTTACAGTCCAGATAGTACCTGCGGCCAGACAGAGGAGGCTACTTCCTGTTGCTGGTGCAGCCACCTCCGACCGTCTGAGCTTCCCCAAAAATTATGGAGTCCACCTCTTCCAGTCAGAAAGCTTCAGGAGCTGGTTTTGATCAATTTGGAGTCCAGACAAGCCCGGCATAGCCATCACAGTGACCCCCTGTCCAGAATTCCAGATTGAAGCTGCAACTTCCCTAGTTCTCATTTCTCTTCGTTTCGGTCCACCAACCCCTCCCCGCTTGGCCGGCTGAAGGCCCCACCTGCGTGGTGGTAGTGTTTGAATGTATCATATTAACCCCTACCCCAAGATCCCCCCTCCTGCGAGAGGAGTAGTTTTGTAAGTGGTTTGGCAGGTCAAGCGACACCGCCGCGGCGTGTGGGGAACCACCGCCTCCCCGCTCGCCCTCGTCTCCGACCGGGACCGGTTTCTTCAAACCGGTCGAGTAAGTGTCTCTTCCTTGCTCACCTAGTGTAGCTCTCTCAATATTTGATTCATGCACCGCTGAATTCGTGAGGAGCGCCCGATCCTCAAGTCCATGACTTAGAGTGATCGCCGTGGGTTAGTGTGACCCGGTGCCCGAGTGCACTTTGTCGGCCCCAATCGAATTGGGCAACCAACCTTGGGGAATCAATTCTTGGCCTTGCTGGACCTCTACCAGCAAGGGTCCATTCCCATAAGTCACCCTTGGTATCACATAGTCACCCCGGGAATAGAGTGCAACGAAGAGAGCGGTGGCCCATTAAGGCCCATTTGGATGCTTAGATGTGCTTGTTTGACTAAGTCCGAGGTTGTGTCACATCAAGTGGTATCAGAGCAAGTTCACAACTTGTCTCTATCAAGTTGGTCTTAGGCCATTTTTATGCATTTAGAGTCCTCAGTTGCATCTCCCATGTCCACTAGAATGGCCGCTTCATACCCGTCATATCCATCCCCATCAACTTTCCCAAGAAGCCCAAATCCTCATGGAAGTTCCATTACCAACAAAGTGGGTAGCAACACCTCTATCATAGAAGCCCTAACTAATGTCCTTAATCGGCTTGAAGATATCATGTCTCGACTCGACCGACTTGAAGGAAATAGCTGTGCACCAAGAGTAAATGAGAGTGACCTTTGAGGAAATCTAGAAACCATATTTTTAGAACACTTGAAAATTAAAACCCCCCCCTTTGATGGATCCAATAGCCCAAGTCTTTACCTAGATTGGGAGATTTCTCTCGACCAATTCTTTAAAAGTTTCCCCTTGAACGAAGAAAGGAGAATGAGGCTAGCCAAGGCACACCTCTCCAAACAAGCTAAAACTCATTGGTTAGTTGTGGAAGGTTTGAGAAAGATCCGTAGGGAGGCTCCAATTAGCACTTGGGATGAGATGAAGACCGAGCTTAGAAAACCCTACACTCTCCAACCCTCTCCCTCCTACTCAAATCACCAAAGTCCAAGGAGCACTTCAACTCCATCATCCCCACCCGGTCAATCCAAGACCCTAATCGACCCAATCCCCTCCATGATGACCACCACTCAACCAACCCTCACCATTCAAAACCAAGTGGACACCGTGTCCACCCCTCCACCTAGGCCCATGATTGTCACCACCCTCCAATCCAGAAGCTCCCACCAAACCCCTACCCCACAAAACCCCTTGGTCCCCACCACCACCCCTCCCTTGTCCCCGAAAAAGGACATTCCCCCCAAAACCAATCAACCCAAGCCACCCCAACCAACCCATCTCCCACTCCCTACCCCAAAAGTCCAAAGTCCTAGGCTTCCACTACTTCCCCTCCCTATCCAAGCCAAAGTTTCCCATCACCCACCACCCCGGGTACACCATGCACCAACCATCATCACCCCACCCCCAATAGACCTTCCCATTCCCTTGAGAAAGGAGACCACAACCATCCACATGGGAGTAGATGAACCCATCCCCATCATTGAGGAAACCCAAGTTCATATCTGTGGTAAGGAAGAATCACAAATGTCCCCTAGCTTGGACCCCCAAGAGCCACAAGCCTTCACAAATAGCACCATAATCATAGATGGGCCCCTAGCTAGATGGCTAAAGGAGAGACCACTTCACCCCATCGTGTCCTATGTTTACCCACCCATGGAGAAAAACATTCCCATTGCACCCATTAACTCCTATCACACCATAATCCAAACATCCTACCAAGTGGAAACCTTAGAGAATCTTCTTAAGGGCGTAGCATGGCAAATTGAGTTCACTAACATGTTGACCCCTATGGCCAAACCACCTAAGAGCCTTGGCCTCCTACACCTATGCATAGGGTCTATCACCTCGATTTGCACCATTGGTTGCTACACTAGTGACCTCCTTCTATTCCTCCCTACACCCGATGAGCCCAACCTTCTCCTCGATTTAGAGCTTCTTATCTCGGGTAGAAAGCCTAGTCCTCCATTCATGGCCGACCATCCCACCAAAAACTTTGGCCCGATCACTTTACTAGAGGAGGAGAATCCACCATCAAGGGGTTGTGAGGACCAAAAGGACCTAGGGTTTCTCTCCTTAGGTGACCCTTACCATGACCCCTTCGATCCCTTCCTATACCCACCCATTAAGATCCCAAACACTTTGTTCGGCCAACCCACTAGAAAACTTGGCCCACTTACCTTGGAGGAGGATGACTCACAATTTGGGAACCTTGAAGACATAGAGTGCCTCCCTCTAGGAAGACCTTTCTACGACCCCTTTGATCCCTTCCTATGGGAGTCTAGTTCCCCATGTAACCCAACCATCTTACCCACCACCCACCCTTTCCTACCCTCACCCATCATATTGGGCCAAACCAATCTCATCCATGACCCGGGTTACACCTTGGGAGCCAAGACCTTGGGCCACATATCCCTAGGTAATAAAGTTGTGCCCCACCCCATGATGACCACCTTCTTAGATCCATTCGATCCGTTCCAATGGGAATTCAAAGGTTGTCCCACCCCTATACACATGGAAGTCACTTTTGGGAAAAGTATGCATGTGTCTAGGCTTTCCACACCCCTTGGCATGAACACTATGTTGGGTCCATTCATTCATATCACCCACATGTCAAGTAGAAAGCATGAGTGGTCCAAATTTGGATGTAGTGGTCCACCTTCATTCATCATGGGTCTTAAGCATATCAAAGGCATCTACGGATGTCCGGGTCCCCCGACATGCATCACCACTTTGCATGATAGATTCACATATGGTTGCCCCGGTCCACCTAAGCCCACCAAAGTCTACATGACAACATTGCATGATAAGTCCACATATGGTTGCCCCGGCCCACCAAGGCTCATCAAGGTCCATATGGCATCATGGCATAAATGGTCTATATATGGTTGTCCAGGTCCACCCATAACCACTAGAAGGTCAGCACTCACAAAATTGCATGAGGAAATCCGCAAGCACATTAGCATAAAAAATGAGGCTTATAAAAGGTTGGCTGACTCTCACCGACGTCACTTAGAGTTCCAAGAGGGTGACTTTGTGATGGTAAGGACGGAGAGGCTCTCCCCAGGAGCCAACTCCAAGTTGAGACCACGTGGGACTGGGCCCTTCCAGGTCTTGAGGCGTATTGGTGCGAATGCTTATGAATTAGATCTCCCCGAGGATTATGGGGTAAGTCCTACATTCAATGTCGCCGACTTAGTGTCTTACAAGGGCCCCACGGTGAGACCTAGTGAGGAGATCGAGCCCACTCCCTCCTTTGAGAGAGCACCCACCCGAGAGGAGAGTCCACTAGCCAAAAGAGCTCAGCGTGATCGCATTGAACAAATATTGGATGAGCAGGTCACTACCACCCGGAGTAAGGTCTATGAGCGCTATCTCGTCAGGTGGAAGGATCGGCCTCCGTTGGAAGACTCATGGGTAAGTCGGGAGGACCTACAGCGATTGGATCCAGATCTCCTCGAGCGGTACCTTAGCCGGATGGACCCTTACTCGACGGAGTCGAGCTCTTTGCGGCCCAGGGGATTTGATGGAGGCATCACCCACGACTCCCTTTGGCTCGGGTCCACTTCTTCACATTCGGGAGCTAGTTGAGTTTGGGCCTCACTCTATTAAGGCCCCTTATCCATTTTGTAGTTTTCCTTTGAGTCATTTTGATGTATTTCCATTTTATTTGAGTCATTTCCCTAAGTCTAGCACTTATTTTCCTATGTTTGGTATCATCATGATGTCTAATGTATGCTATTGAGCCCCATTCGTTGGACTAGGCCCATTAGCACTCCCAACCCCCTTGGTTATTTGTAGTTGTTTATTTTGTCAGGGACTTATTGTAAAGAGTGGGTTGCCTATATATAGGACCCCACTCCCCTCATTTGAAGTTAATGAATGATTACATCCTTTTGAGTTAAACTTGCCATTTGAGTTCAAATTGGAGTGATTTCTCTAGTTTTTGGGTGAGAGACCCTAGGGGAGAGATTCCCCACCCATTCCCCTCTTAATCTCTCTATTTCACCCCTCTTTCTCTCTCCTCCAACCCCAAATCCGAATTTTCTTCTCTCTCCTCCCTCCTCCCATCCACTTCCAACCTCCAACCACCTCCTTTAATGCCCTCCACTTCCCCATGGCCTCCATTACTCCACTCCCTAGTTCCTAGGTAGAAGTCTCCACATTAAAACACCTTCCTCCACCTTCCAACCAAATCTACCTCATTCCAATGCAAGCACTCCACTTCCCAACATAATCACCCACCTTCCAAGACCTTTTGAATTTGAAATCCACCCTTCCCTCCACTCACTTGTGCCCCCCTCACCTTCTCCTCTCACCCACCTTCCCCAAATTCGTAGCTCTTCCTCCTCCACCTGCTAGCACTTGCTTCCAGCCATTCTCCACCTCATTCCCCATCACCATTAGCTCCCTTCTCCACCCCACAAGAGCCCCCACTCTCCCTTAGGTCATTCCTACCATTTCCCTCCACCAAAGAAGCCACATCTCCCTCTCATTTCTTCTAGTAGGTTGGAGCTGTGCAGATCTACAGAACAGCCCTTGTTGCAGCGTCAACCACGGATTCATCCTAGTTCTTCAGAAGGCGTGGCCTACCTTTCTGGAAAGGCCTTCCAATCTACTTCGCAGGCGAGGTGGAATCAACACGATCGGAGCTCGGAGCTGCCAGATAGAGCCATTCTCCCAACAGTGCGCAGAGAGGTCTTCATCCTGGACTAGAGCGTGGAAGATCCTTCTGCCACGACAAACCCCAGCGGATTCAGGCTAAAGCCCCTTCATCAACGTTCTTCCTCTACCGGTCATCTTTCAAGATCAAGAAACAGAACCCCGTTCGGCCACCGGAGGAAGAAGTTACGAATTTTCTCCCCCGATCTATCTAGTTCTGTTTTCTGCTGTCTACTCCGACCAGTACCCACTCTTCTGGGTGTCCCGGCCATCCTCGACCTCTGAATGCATCTCCGTCACCTCCTGCTGAAAGCTACCTCGACCACGAAGATGATGCCGCTGGTTTCGTGCTGATCGGAGCTCGGGAGGGCGCTCAGTCACTTCTGCAACTTGCTGTTACAGTCCAGAAAGTACCTACGGCCAGACAGAGGAGGCTACTTCCTGTTGCTGGTGCAGCCACCTCCGACCGTCTGAGCTTCCCCAAAAATTATGGAGTCCACCTCTTCCAGTCAGGAAGCTTCAGGAGCTGGTTTTGATCAATTTGGAGTCCAGACAAGCCCGGCATAGCCATCACAGTGACCCCCTGTCCAGAATTCCAGATTGAAGCTGCAACTTCCCTAGTTCTCATTTCTCTTCGTTTCGGTCCACCAACCCCTCCCCGCTTGGCCGGCTGAAGGCCCCACCCTGCGTGGTGGTAGTGTTTGAATGTATCATATTAACCCCTACCCCAAGATCCCCCCTCCTGCGAGAGGAGTAGTTTTGTAAGTGGTTTGGCAGGTCAAGCGACACCGCCGCGGCGTGTGGGGAACCACCGCCTCCCCGCTCGCCCTCGTCTCCTACCGGGACCGGTTTCTTCAAACCGGTCGAGTAAGTGTCTCTTCCTTGCTCACCTAGTGTAGCTCTCTCAATATTTGATTCATGCACCGCTGAATTCGTGAGGAGCGCCCGATCCTCAAGTCCATGACTTAGAGTGATCGCCGTGGGTTAGTGTGACCCGGTGCCCGAGTGCACTTTGTCGGCCCCAATCGAATTGGGCAACCAACCTTGGGGAATCAATTCTTGGCCTTGCTGGCCCTCTACCAGCAAGGGTCCATTCCCATAAGTCACCCTTGGTATCACATAGTCACCCCGGGAATAGAGTGCAACGAAGAGAGCGGTGGCCCATTAAGGCCCATTTGGATGCTTAGATGTGCTTGTTTGACTAAGTCCGAGGTTGTGTCACATCATTCACTGACCATCAGAGTTTGAGGTATGTGTTCACGTAGAGGGACCTTAACCTCAGGCGGAGGCGTTGGATGGAGTTTATGAAGGATTATGACTTCACCCTGTCTTATCAGTCGGGCAGGATGAATGTCGTCGCCGATGCTTTGAGTCGGAAGGTCGTGGTCAGTGCCTTGATGTTGAGGAAGTGGAGGCTGGGAACAAGTGCCCGAAGTGTCATTCAGGCTCAAGATTCCCCAGGATCCAGGGTTAGCAGTGCTCGTGAGTCTGACTGTCATGCCTGCTATCCACCGTCAGGTGATAGAGGCTCAGCATGCAGACCCTGAGTTGCCCCAGATTTTAGCCTTGGCTGATGTGGAGCTCGGCGAGGACGGTGCTGCGAGATTTCATGGTAGGCTGTACGTCCCAACCGATGAGCTGGTTCATCGTGCGGTGTTGCGCGAGGCTCATGGGAGTAGGTACACCGTACACTCAGGTGCGACGAAGATGTATCGAAACTTGCGGAGGCAGTTTTGGTGGCCTGGCATGAAGAGAGATGTGGCCGAGTTTGTGGCCAGGTGCCTTACCTGTCAGCAGGTGAAGGCGGAGCATCAGTGATCGGGAGGTACTCTTCAACCCTTGGATATTCTCGCGTGGAAATGGGACCACGTGACCATGGATTTCATGGTGGGTTTGCCGAGGACTCCGAGCGGTCAGGACAGTATTTGGCTGCTGGTGGATAGGTTGACGAAGGTGACTCGATTGTTACCGGTCAAAGTCAGCTGGAGTGTGCCCAAGTTAGATCATCTTTATGTAGAGCGGATCGTTCCGTTGCATGGAATTCTCATCTCCATTGTGTCGGATTGGGATCCGCGCTTCACTTCTGGATTCTGGAGGAGTTTCCAGCGAGCTCTTGGCACGGAGTTGGCTTTTAGCTCGGCGTATCATCCTCAGTCAGATGGTCAGTCAGAGAGGACCATTCAGACTTTGGAGGATATGTTGAGATCCTACTGCCTGGAGTGGCAGGGGAGTTGGATTCACCACCTGTCGTTGGTGGAGTTTGCCTACAACAACAGCGATCATTCGAGCATTGGCGTGGCTCCTTATGAGGCATTGTATGGGCGTCCGTGTCGGACTCCACTTGATATGTTTGAGGTTGGTGAGCGTGTTTTGACGGGACCGGAGTTGGTGCAGCAGTGTGTGGATGTTGTGCACCTGGTTCGTCAGAACATGTTGGTGGCCCAGTGTTGGCAGAAGAGCTATGCTGACCGTAGGCGGCAGCCTCTCGCGTTCGCCGTGGGCGATCGTGTGTTTTTGAGAGTTTGTCCGATGAAGGGGGTGATGCGCTTTGGACAGTGTGGGAAGCTAAGTCCTTGCTATATTGGTCCATTTGTGATTGTGGAGTGCATCGGTGAGGTAGCCTATCGGCTGCAGTTGCCTCCTGAGTTGGTGTCGGTGCATGACGTGTTTCACGTATCGATGTTGCGGAAGTATATGCCCCATGACTCTCATGTGCTTGAGGATTCTGTTTGGCCAGAGGTGACTCCAGATCTTTCTCTTCCAGAGTTTCCGATCCGCGTGGAGGATAGGCGAGAGCAGCGCCTGCGGAACAAGGTCATCCCCTTGGTTAAGGTGGTGTGGCAGCGGCACTCTGGTGGTGAGGCTTCTTGGGAGTGTGAGGACGAGATGCATCAGTAGTTCCCTTACTTGTTTGAGTGAGTCTTCCTTTTCTTTCCCCTTAGGTTGTTCTCAATTTCGAGGATGAAATTCCTTAAGGGGGGATGGCTGTAATATCCCGGACCTTTCGGATCCTTCTTCGTGGGTCCCGGATCTGAGTTCTCGTAGTGTCCGGCTCCGTCGTGTCTGAAATTTTCATTTTGAACATTTTTCGTGTTCGGATCGGCGCGATCCGGAGTTGTTTCAGAGGCCCGGAAGCGTTCCACTGCTTTTCCGCGTGTGTTTTCTGATTTCCGGTGTGATGTGACACAACCTAAGACTTAGGCAAACAAGCACATTTGCAATCAAAACGGGCCAATTTGGGCCATCGCTCTCTCGTCGCTCACCCAAGCCCGGGGTAACTTGGCAATGCCAAGATGAGGTTGAGGGGTTGGGCCCTTGCTGGTAGAGGGCCAACAAGGCCAAGATGAGATTCCCAATGGGTGTGGATGCCCAAGTCAAGGGGGCCGACAAAGTGCCAAAGGCACCGGTTGCACTCCTCCCACGGTGATCACTCAAGACAACGGGGCTAGAGGATCGGGCTCTCACTCGCATAACCAGCGGAATTAAGAACTAATATTGAAAGACAAGCACTAAATGGAGTGAAGGTGTGAGCACTTACTCGACCGGTTTGAAGAAACCTGTCCCGATCGGAGACGAGGGCGAGCGGGGAGGCGAGTGGATCCCCACACGCCGCGTCGGTGTAGCTTGACCTGCTCAAAGGTTTACAACACTACACCTCTCGCAGGAGTGGGACCTTGGGGTGGGGGTTAATGATATTACAATCAATACTACCTCCACGCAGGGAGGGGCCTTCAGCCGGCCAAGCGGGGGGGGGGGGGGGGGGCGGGGGAATTAGAGCAAAGAGAGATGACTAAGTGATGGCACCGAATATGCCTGCCCTCTATAATAGGGGACTGACAGTTGGTGTTGAAGCTGCAGAACTCGATCAAGAATTTTGCCGAGGGCGAGACCAGTGGGGAACCCTTCGTTACTGGGGCTGGAATGCTTCAGAATTTTGTCAATTTTTTCAGGGGTCGCTGCTGGACTGGGCGGGAACTCGAATAGGGTCACTGATTCTCGGACTGACAGCAACAGATTACTAATAGCAGGAAGAAGAAGTTGCCCCGGCAGCTCCCGAACTCCAAATCAGGTTCCGTCGGAACCGTTGGAACCATGGACGGGTCCTCTTTGCAGCAGAACAAACGGGGATGCCAAAAATGCCAGAGACGATCAGTGGATCCAGAAGAGTGGGGAGAGGTCAGTGCAGACTATGGGGAAGCAGAGTCGCACTGTCGACGAAGAAAATTGATAACTTCTGTTACCGGATGCTGAACGGGATTCTGCTTCTTGATTCTGAAAGTAGACAGGAAGGAGAAGAACTTTGGAGAAGAGCTCGTGGCCTGATTCCTCCTAGGTTCGTCGTGGTGAAGCTTTTTCTCCGGCTCAGGACCTCTGCAGGGGCAGACCGGTGCAGTCGTGGAAGAATGGGCTTCCTGGGCAGCACCGAATTCCGATGGTGACGAAACCACTGCCGTTACAAAGAGGACAGGCAGCCGCTTCCGTGGATGCCTCTTGGGCTTTCAAAATCGCAGGGAGGTGACCGGGGTGTGGTGCGGACAGCCGAGCAGTTGAGCGGCGCGATACACCGAGCCACCGGTACCGCACACGGAGCACGACTCGAGCCACCTCAGCATCTATTTGACTCGGAGACAGCCTGGAGACGCCCCCCTGAGTCCCGGCATTTATCATATTTAGTTAGACTTTATGTGTGTGTAATTTGTGTTTATTTCATTGCATTCGGTTTGCCATTTTGATTGTAATAAGGGCTTATGTGCAATTCGGACACCGTGGGCCCCCAGGCCCCATCCCATTAGGCCACCTCAGCCTAGGGTCCCACGTGGGGTCAGTCAACATGCCAAATGGAGGCATCTAGAAGTTTGACTGGTAAAAGGACACATGGGGGACAAGTGGCTTGAAAAGTCCAAGGAGGCTACCCACCCCCACCTACCAAGTCCACCTTCTACACCTAGTCCAAGGGCCGCCCACCTCCTTGTAGTTTTTTATTTATTTTTTGTGTGTGTGTCACACTCCATCCCAACCCTCCATTCCCATCCCCTAGATCCAATGGTTGTGGATGGATGTGAGATGTAACCTATTTAAGCTTGTATTTTCTATTTTGATGAATTAATGCCATTTGATTCAAAGAAATTCAAGAGCAAGGGCTGGTGCGCCCCCCTCCTCTCTCCTCCCTCTCCCCCTTGAAGCTGTGAAGGTTTCCATTCTGAGGTGTGACGCCTCGTGTATCGGTTCCGACGATCGCCGCCGCCGCCACGAGCCGCCACCGCACCGCCATCGCCATCAACGGAGTTCTGCCCGTGCAGTACCACAGAAGCTTCCACGAATTTCTTGTCTCAGCCACGAGCTCAGATAGATCTGGGGATTTTAGTAGATGTTCCAGAGGTGTCAAGGACGTCCCACAAATTTTGGTTTGCCATTCAGATCTCGTTTCATATTTTTTGATTTTCATCCACTCTTCCATTTTGGTTCTGCCAGAGTTCCGTCCAGATTCATCCCCGCCCTGAGTTTCATGTCTTAGGTCCACTTTTTGATTTTTTTTTTGGTTCACCCAATTTTACTGGGGGTTCCATTCATCCACCCCTTCATCCAAAATTTTTCTCAATTTTTGATTCGCCCATCTCATATTTTCTAAAATTCGTTCTCAGACCCATCTACAGTTCTATCCACCTGTTCCCAGATCCGACCACCAGTCACCCCAAAAATCGTAACAAATCGCCACCATCTCCAAATCCAATTCTAAACATAGTTCCAGTTCCATGGTTTGATTCCCTACAATTCCTAGGAAGAGCTCAAGAGCTGAATCGGAGGTTTACTAGGCAGTCAGCGGTGGTTCTCAGACAAGTACCCTGCATATCTAAGATTTCGGTTACTGTACAACAGGGGATTGTAAATTCATTAAAGTTCTGATCCGACCAGATCCAACACATCTCTCTGGGTCTAGATTGAATCATTTGAAGATAGCTTTCCAATGATAGCTCATGCGTCCCGATCCGACGTCGGGATTGATCGCAGCGGCCGTTTTCGCCGGAGCGCGCGCCTGAAAACAGCAACTAAAAATCCGTGGGCAGCAACTTCAAAGCTTGGGAATCGGGACCGATCGACCCCCGATCGGTGTTCCCAGCCGACCGCCATCCGTGGAGGCGCGCCACCAGGGGTCCCCATCATAGTGGGTCCCACCCCCACAGATCCGGAGGACAACGCCATCCGTGGGCCCCGCGGGCCCGCAGAACCCGCCGTTCGGAAAGCACGAAAATGCGGAGTTTGGCACCGCCGGGCGACATCAAGATGCTGCCCGTCAACCCGAGTTGCGTGATTCCCAGACTCCACATGTGACCTTTTACCTCCCTGCGTGGAGTGGGTCAAATCTTTGTATTGCTGTGATATTGTTTAACCGGGGGTCCGTGATTCGGCCGGGGTTGTCTTCACCACGTCGGGTGCGTGGAGGTAATGGTCCGAACCTCTTGGCGTTCATTTGCTTAGCTAGTATACGGTCTTTTGCCGCTGCCGAGAGTGTAGGTACTAGCCCGTGTGTCCATGTCATGTGGACACCAAAAAATGACGATGATGATCATGGCGACATTCGCGTCTACACATCAAAGCGTGAGTCGAAGACAGAACTGCCGAATAAACCTCATGCCTCGCCCGATCAGGACAAGAACTCGCTTGGTGGTCCGCTGCCCGCTAAGGAAGCCCCCTAAGCAGAAGATACAGCTACAATACTCCGACCGGCCATGCCGAGAGCTGAATCAGAGGAAAGTCAAGAACCCCGACACAGTCTCGGCACGCACCGAAAGTCACGCAAAGTCTGGGACCGAGTTCCGGAGGCTGCGAACGGAATGTTACGGAGGCCACACATCGCAACCGGAACATGCCGGGAATGTCAACATTCATACAAACGACCTCGACTTTGGAAAGAATCCGTTCAGTACTTAAACCGGTGCGATATGCACTTAAAACGGCGCCACTAAGACGGGCGCGCCCCTTTCCTCTATTCCTTGCATTTTGGGTTAAACCGGCATGGCCTTGGCTAAACCGGCGCGGCCTTCATCTTGGGTTAAACCGGCGCGCCCCTTGGCTAAACCGGCGCGCCCCTTTTTCCCCTTCATATGGGTTAAACCGGCGTGGCCTTCATATTGGGCTAAACCGGCGCGCACCTCTTCCCCTTCATATAGCTTAAACCGGCGCGCACCCTTTCCTTGGCATCTCCCGTTAATCCGGCGCGCAAACGAGCCGTCCCATCTACATTCCGATGCTCTATTTCGCATCATTATGGCGTGCAGAGAACATTCAATGCCAAGGGCTCTGCTTCCACCTTCGTTCGACAGCACACAAGCAGTAGCAGCAAGGCAAGCTCCGGCAGATCCCTGAGCGTCCCATCCTCGGACGAGCAGCAGTGTACGGGACAAATGAACAGCGTCCAGCACAGCCGGTCAACTCCCGACTTCGTTGCTGACGAGGTGGAAATGGCAGGAAGGCTCCCAGGCTGGCTGATGTATATAAGGGGCATCACTGTGAGGCCGAAGAAGAGGATGATGAGAAAGAGAGAGGACGAATAGAAGGGAACAAAAGGAAAAGAGAAGAGGAAGGTTGAATAAGGAGAGGAGAGAGGTCTTCAGGGGAGCTCTCCAGCCTCCGAAGAGAAGAAGCTACAGCCATCGGTTCACGCCTGCAAGGTGAAGAAAGAGAGGGAGAGGGTGAGAGCAAGAGAGGGGAGAGAGGGGGAAGAGCTTGTGCTCTGTTCCTCCTTCTCCCCCACCGATGTATCTTCTTCTCCCACCTCAACACTTAGCTTCTCTTTTATTTTCTTCGTTGTATTCTTCCTTTCCTTTCCCTTGAGGATGAATAAAAGAATGGCTTTGTGAGCATGCGCAGTATTATATTGCTCTGATCCTTTCCCCCCTTTTTCTTCCGTTTTACTTCTCTGGTCCTCTGAATCACCTGGGGTCCTCGGGAGCTTGCCCTTCTGTGGCATGAACTCTGAGGGAACCCGTTCGAAGGGTGAACAGTCATGTCCACCTACGGCCAACATCCGTCCCGTTCCACGAATTCATCACCCGTGAGTTGTGAGAGCTCTTGAAGGCTAGTCCTCGAGCTCTCCAACACTCACATTTGGGTTTTTGGACCGCCATGAGGTCTAGATTTGAGGTGCACCCCGGAGTTAACCGTTTGGTGTTCCTTATTGCTCTCTGGCAACTCCCAGTCCAGGGGAGGTGCTGCCCAAATTTCGCCAGGATGAGAACACTCAAGAACAGACGAACAGGATGAGTTCTCTGAACACGAGAGCAGACGAACAGACTTAGCTCTGTGGGGAAAAGAACCGCTTTCAGCCTGAACTTCTGAGTTCCTTCAATCTTCATGCTCGTTCATCTTAATAAACGATTAAAAAGCTTTAACCACCTTCTCCATCAACTTAACCCATCAATCAAGTGAATAAACCAACCAAAATATCAATCTGCAAGTTGAAGAAACGAGAAACAGAGCAAAAGAATCAAACAGAGCAAAGCAAAACCTCGTAGAAGCTTAACCCGGCGCGCCCTAATCCGGCGTGGGCTAACCCGGCGCGGTACCCCCCCGCGCCGGTTTAACCCCACACTCAAAACCCATTTCATTTCCTTTGCCACAAACCGGCGCGCCTCCCCTTTTTTAGCCTGTTCCGGCGCGCCCCTGGCCCCTCTTCCTTCTTGCCATATACCGGCGCCCCCCCCCCCTTTTCTTGGCCATTAGCCGGCATGCTACCCCTTGGCATCCTTATTCCGGCGCGCCCCAACTTCCCACCTTAGCTGGCGCGCTCCCCCTTGTGCTCCCTTATCCGGCGCCCTCCTTCGAAGCTCTTATCCGGCGTGCCTCCCCTCTTGCCCACTTCAAACTCAGCGTGCCTCCTTTATATGACAAGGGGGGGGGGGGGAATAATAAAAAGATAAAAGGAGAGAAATGCTCAAGTAAAAAGAAGAATGCAAAGATCAATAACAAAAAAATGAAAGTAACTCTATTACCCGCGCTTCAACTAAAAATTTTGAGCTCGGGCTACGCATTTAACAATTCACTCCCTCGGACTAGGTGCAAAGAGAAAATCAACGACGCCTTATGGTATCGGACGTGGTTTACGGAACTTCCGACATTGCCATAATCCGAAATCATCTCCGGCCAACAGTCTATCAACTTGACCCATCCCTACCGGGATCCAATCCCGCATTCTCATTAAACTTGCCTTGTTCATGGCAGACATTCGCGCGGTTTTGCTACCGTCTTTTATGCTACAAATACGGACCTTCGTCCGAACATGAAGTGGCCCATGAGTGGCCGACATAGTCTTAGCATTCACGTCCCGATACGGGTTTCTAGCATAGTTCGTCTTTCACTATCCTCCTGCATTATTAATATTCTCCTTAGGCCGTAGGGCCCTTATTCCCGGCAATCAATCAAGGGTGTTCCCCCGTATGGGGGATGTAAATAACGCTGTGACCTTTACGGCACGACGGGTTTCGGTCCCGACACGAACTACACAATCGTCTGATTAGTCAGATCGAGCGCACCATGGGCTTCCATGAAGCCCGAATAAATCGTCACTATGTGACTGGCACGCCCTCGCACTAAATAGAAGAATTAACCCTGATCAACAAACGAACGGATCCCCCCTCCGAATTTTAGTGCGTCCACATGTCACCGCTGTGAGAGTGAGAGTGACCCATCCCACGACTCGATCTGAGTCCGGAAGTTGAGTCGGACTACCCTTGACCTCCGCCGGTTCCTTAACCGCGCACGGTTCGCGCTTTCCCTCGCTTGGGACGACGAGTGAGCTTCCACTTCTATTAGCGACGTTTTGCCACTAGGAGCTCGTAGTGTCAGGCTTAGTGTCTCCCTGGTGTGTGTTGCTGGTCGTGTCTTCATCTAGAGTCCGAGGGTGGCACCATATAGTGTCGTCTCCCGTGTCCGTCCCGCATCAGTTTGGTATCAGAGCAAGTCGAGTCTAGGGTAGTCTTTGCATATGTCTTGCATGCATCATGGTCTAAGTCGAGTCTAGGACCATCATTATTCTCAAAACAAACAAAAAAAGTGTGTTTTAAATTACATTTGCACCCTTTATTCGATATCTTAAAAGGTGTTGTCCGAACGTTAGGCTACGCCTACCGGGAGGTCGCACACTTGCGGGAGTGATCTTCGGATCGATTAACTCCGCCCCGTACCGGATATTGGTTTAGGTCTAAGTGCATCATTTAGTGTGTGTTTGCATTAGTCGGTGTCTTCTAGGTCGTGTGTCAGTTACATGCCCACCCGTCGAGGTACCCAATACTCGCCACCACCACCTATGGCGGAGTCCTGAGCCCGTAGTTCCGATGAGTCTTCCACGGCCGAGATGTTCCGGGCCATCATGGATCGTTTAGATATGCGTATGGAAGGTCTTAGTACGCGTATGGATAGCATAGGAACGCGTCTAGAAGGGCGGATGAAAGCCCTCGAGGATCGGGCCGAGAGTTCGGATCAGTCCATCCAGGGCTTAGTTGGGAGGATTGCCATCCTCGATAGGGGCCCAGTAGCGACGCAACCCACGCCGACGAACGGCCAACAGGGGCCGGTTCAGCAGCCTGCTGTGCCAAGGGCTCAGGCGGAGAATGTTGGGGTTCAACAGGTGCATGTGGTGGATGATTATGAATCTGATAATGATCAAGGTGGGAGCGGTCGTCGTCATCAATGACGGAATCGTGATGATGAGGATGACGACCGCATTCTTAGGGGTGTGCGTGCGGACCCTCCCACTTTTAGCGGGTCCTTGGACCCTCGGGTATATTTAGATTGGGAGGCCGGCATGGACCGATACTTCGAGTGGTTTGAGATGACGGACCACCGGAGAGTCCGATACGCTAAGATGAAGTTGCAAGGGCAGGCTCAAACTTATTGGATCAATGTGGAGAGCCTGCTCAACCAGCAACGTCAACCCCAGATCGGTACTTGGGATGATATGAAAATCAAATTGAGGGAGAAGTACCTTCCCGCCTCATATCGCCAGCGTCTTATAGACAAGTGGCAAAGCATCTCCCAAGGGAACCGATCCGTGACCGAGTACACCGCCGAGTTCGATGAGTATTACTTGCGGTGCGGGGTCACAGAAGAGAGCACCATGACGATATCCCGCTTTCGGAGAGGTCTGCGGCCCAATTATCAATATGAACTCTTTCGCCGCAATGCAACCACTTTGGAGCAGGCATATCAGATAGCTCTCGAATTGGAGCAATTCGAGGCCGAGTTCGAGTCACCCCATCGGTTGGGCTCTTTTCCCCTTCGTAGTGTCGAGCCCCGTGGCTCATCTGGCACATATCCGAGGGCCCCCATGGCTCGACCTCAGGAGCCCGCTCGTCCCGAGCCGTTTGCTCCTAGGCCTCGTCCTCCACCCCCGAGGGACCTTCCTCGTCCCCAGCATCTTACAGCCCCACCCATAGCCCGTCCACCGGCACTCGCACCTCCTGCACGTCCTTTGTTGCCTACGCCTCCTATCCGTCGGGAGGATAAAGGTAAAGGACCTATGATTGGGGAGCCTAGTGGATCACGGCAGCAGTGTTATCGCTGCAATGGGTTTGGCCATTTCGCCAGCCAGTGTCCCACCCGTCCATCTCTTCACATTGGGGACACACAGGCCGAGGATACCACCCCTACGGGCCTCGAGTTAGTCAGCTATGAGGCAGATGAAGAGTTAGCTGACGAGTACTATGAGATGGGAGGTGAGGCCCAGGATGTCCAGCAGTCGGACGATACCCACGTGGGGGTCGTCAGATGTATCCTCACCCTGCCACAGGCCAGTGATGACTGGCGTCGGACCACTATCCTTCAGGTATTCTGTAGGCTGGGAAAGTAAATTTGCAAGGTGGTCATCGATAGCGGGAGTTGTATCAATGCAATCTCCACGAACGCTGTCGCTCGTCTTGGTCTCACACCCGTAGACCATCCTTGTCCCTATCAGGTATCATGGGTGGATACCACTTCCATTTCGGTCAGGCTGCGGTGCTTGGTCCCGCTGCAGCTCCACTCCTACCGTGACGAGATCTGGTGTGATGTTCTCCCCATGGAAGTGGGAAGTATCATTCTTGGTAGGCCGTGGTTATTCGACCGAGATGCCACACTCCATGGTCGGTCGAACACCTGTACCTTCGACCACGATGGCCAGCGGGTCACCCTCCACCCCGTTCGGCCCAGGAGCCCATCAGTCAGGGGTCCTACTGGCCCTAGTACTCCAAAGCCTTCCGTACCCGGGCCCAGTACCCCATCCCCAGCTAGGACTATGACCGTTACCTCTGGCCCAGGAGAGCCCTCGACGAGGAGATTGATGATGATTAGCTCCCGGGAAATGGAGCAGGAGCTTAGTCAGGGCTGTCCGGTGTTTGCCATTACGCTCCGAGAGGTGGAGCGGGACTCCGAGGGTGAGCTCCCACCCGAGGTTGTTCCTATTCTGCAAGAGTTTGCTGATATTTTTCCCGATGAGCTTCCCGAGGGACTCCCACCCATGCGGGATATTCAGCATGCCATCGACCTTGTTCCGGGCTCTTCTTTGCCCAACCTTCCTCATTATCGAATGAGCCCCACGAAGCATGCCGAGCTTAAACGGCAGGTCGATGAGCTTGTGCAGAGAGGATCTGTCCGGGACAGCATGAGTCCATGTGTTGTACCTGCATTACTCACCCCGAAGAAGGATGGCACGTGGAGAATGTGTATTGATAGTCGTGCCATCAACAAGATCACCGTGAAGTACAGGTTCCCTATTCCCCGCCTTGATGATATGCTAGACATGATGGCAGGTGCCACTATCTTTTCGAAGATCGATCTTAAGAGTGGCTACCATCAGGTGAGGATTAGGCCAGGTGATGAGTGGAAGACCACATTTAAGACCAAGGACGGTCTATATGAGTGGTTGGTCATGCCTTTTGGGTTGACCAATGCCCCTAGCACTTTCATGCGACTCATGACTCAGGTCCTTCGACCTTTCATTGGAGTCTTTGTAGTGGTGTATTTTGATGATATCCTTATCTATAGTCGCACCACAGGGGACCACTTAGACCACCTTCGGCAGGTCTGTCTACTTCTTCGGCGAGAGCAGCTGTTCGCGAACCCACAGAAGTGTGTCTTCATGACACCTCAGCTTACCTTCTTGGGTTTCATTGTGTCTAGTACGGGGGTCTCCACCGATCCGGAGAAGGTCCGGGCCATTGTTGAGTGGCCGGAACCCCGTACCGTTCATGATGTCCGCAGCTTTCATGGTCTTGCGACGTTCTATCATCGCTTTATCCGCGGATTTAGCTCCGTCACCGCCCCGATCACCGATTGCATCCGTAAGGGCACATTTGTATGGACGAAGGCCGCATCTGTCGCCTTCAAGGACATCAAGGAGCGCATGACCCAGACACCTATCCTTCGACTGCCTGATTTCTCGAAGGTGTTTGAGGTCTCTTGTGATGCGTCGGGCGTGGGAATTGGGGGAGTTTTGAGTCAGGAGTCCCACCCGATCGCATTTTTCAGCGAGAAGCTGAATGACGCGAAGCTGCGATATTCCACATATGATAAAGAATTCTACGCAGTTGTTCAGTCTCTTAGGCATTGGAAGCACTATCTTTTACATCAGGAGTTTGTCCTATACTCCGACCACGAAGCATTGAGGTACCTCCATTCACAAAAGAAGCTTAACTCGCGTCATAGTCGTTGGGTCGAGTATCTCCAGCAGTTCACCTTTGTGCTGAAACATAAGGCTGGAGTGGAGAACAAGGTGGCTGATGCCTTGAGTCGGCGAGCATGTTTGCTTACCACCATGAGTGCCGAGGTCATAGGGCTAGAGAAGATGAAGGAGGCCTATGTTGACTGTCCTGACTTCGGAGAGATTTTTATCACTCTCCAGGCCGGACCCTCGAGAGATCATGATGATTATATGCTTCAGGAGGGTTACCTCTTTCGAGGTAGCAGGCTATGTGTTCCCCGAACTTCGGTTCGAGATTTCTTAGTATGGGAACTACATGCGGGAGGTTTAGCTGGCCACTTTGGTCGGAACAAGACTATTGAGGCAGTGGAGCATCGATTTTATTGGCCGAGTTTGAAGCGCGATGTTGCTAACATCATGGCTCAGTGCCGTACATGTGCTACGGCCAATATGAAGAAGCAAAGCTCGGGCCTTTATACGCCTCTACCCGTGCCTGATGCCCCGTGGCAGGATGTTAGTATGGACTTTATTTTGGGATTGCCACGTACCTCCAGGAAACATGATTCGGTCTATGTGGTGGTTGACCGTTTCTCGAAGATGGCCCTCTTTATTCCTTGCTCTAAGACGTCGGATGCTTCTAGGGTAGCCCGCCTATTCCTTACTCATGTGGTGTGCAAGTTTTGGTTGCCTTGCACTATAGTGTCTGACCGTGATGTTAGATTCACTTCCTACTTTTGGAAGACACTATGGCATATGATGGGTACTCACCTCAAGTTTTTCACTGCATATCATCCCCAGACAGATGGCCAGACCGAGGTAGTCAATAGGAGTCTGGGAGATCTTTTGAGGTGTCTAGTCAGGGACTGCATTGGGGATTGGGATCTCATTTTACCTATGGCTGAGTTTGCATACAATGATTCGGTGAATAGGTCTACCGGCATGAGTCCATTTGAAATTGTCATAGGTCGTAGGCCTAGGAAACCCGTTGACCTTGTCCCCATGCCTATCCATGCTAGAGTGTCGGAGTCGGCCGAGTCGTTTGCTAGACACGTTAGGAGTTTGCATGACGACATCCGTCGTCACATTGAGGCCAGCAATGCACGGTACAAGGAGTTAGCCGATGTCCACCGACACCACCGAGAGTTCCACGAGGGCGAATACGTCATGATCAGGGTAAGACCTGAACGGTTTCCCTCTGGAACCGTTATAAGTTGCAAGCTCGCGGAGCCGGTCCATTCAGAGTGTTGAAACGCGTTAGATCCAATGCATACGTTGTGGACTTGCCCGAGGAATATGGTATAAGCTCTACCTTCAATGTATCGGATCTTGTTGCATATAGGGACCCGGCGGTGATCCCTAGTGAGCCTTTTGAGCCATCTCCTCCCCTTAAGAGTGATCCCACACCTGAGTGTTCACTTCCACCTCCAGCCCCTTTTTCACGGCAGCGTGAGCATATAGATCGTATACTGGACGAGCAAGTGACAGTTACCAGGAGTGGATCTTACCCGCGCTACCTAGTGCGATGGAGAGGACGGCCCGCTACTGAGGACACATGGATCACACATGGCGAGTTGCAGCGGATCGATCCGGACCTTCTGGAGCGATACAGGAGCGATGCAGACCCTTACTCGATAGGGTCGAGTTTCTCCCACCCGGGGAGAATTGGTGCGGACACCCGAGCAGTTGAGCGGCGCGATACGCCGAGCCACCGGTACCGCACACGGAGCACGACTCAAGCCACCTCAGCATCTATTTGGCTCGGAGATAGCCTGGAGACGCCCCCCTGAGTCCCGGCATTTATCATATTTAGTTAGACTTTATGTGTGTGTAATTTGTGTTTATTTCATTACATTCGGTTTGCCATTTTGATTGTAATAGGGGCTTATGTGCAATTCGGACCCTGTGGGCCCCACGGGCCCCCAGACCCCATCCCATTGGGCCACCTCAGCCTAGGGTCCCACGTGGGGTCAGTCAACATGCCAAATGGAGGCATCTAGAAGTTTGACTGGTAAAAGGACACATGGGGGACAAGTGGCTTGAAAAGTCCAAGGAGGCTACCCACCCCCACCTACCAAGTCCACCTTCTACACCTAGTCCAAGGCCCGCCCCCCTCCTTGTAGTTTTTTATTTATTTTTTGTGTGTGTGTCACACTCCATCCCAACCCTCCATTCCCATCCCCTAGATCCAATGGTTGTGGATGGATGTGAGATGTAACCTATTTAAGCTTGTATTTTCTATTTTGATGAATTAATGCCATTTGATTCAAAGAAATTCAAGAGCAAGGGCTGGTGCCCCCCCTCCTCTCTCCTCCCTCTCCCCCTTGAAGCTGTGAAGGCTTCCATTCTGAGGTGTGACGCCTCGTGTATCGGTTCCGACGATCGCCGTCGCCGCCACGAGCCGCCACCGCACCGCCATCGCCATCAACGGAGTTCTGCCCGCGCAGTACCACAGAAGCTTCCACGAATTTCTTGTCTCAGCCACGAGCTCAGATAGATCTAGGGATTTTAGTGGATGTTCCAGAGGTGTCAAGGACATCCCACAAATTTTTGTTTGCCATTCAGATCTCGTTTCATATTTTTTGATTTTCATCCACTCTTCCATTTCGGTTCTGCCAGAGTTCTGTCCAGATTCATCCCCGCCCTGAGTTTTATGTCTTAGGTCCACTTTTTGATTTCTTTTGGTTCGCCCAATTTTACTGGGGGTTCCATTCATCCACCCCTTCATCCATAATTTTTCTCAATTTTTGATTCGCCCATCTCATATTTTCTAAAATTTGTTCTCAGACCCATCTATAGTTCTGTCCACCTGTTCCCAGATCCGACCACCAGTCACCCCAAAAATCATAACAAATCGCCACCATCTCCAAATCCAATTCTAAACATAGTTCCAATTCTGTGGTTTGATTCCCTACAATTCCTAAGAAGAGCTCAAGAGCTGAATCGGAGGTTTACTAGGCAGTCAACGGTGGTTCTCAGACAAGTACCCTGCAGATCTAAGATTTCAGTTACTGTACAACAGGGGATTGTAAATTCATTAAAGTTCTGATCCGACAAGATCCAGTAGATCTCTTTGGGTCTATATTGAAGCATTTGAAGAGAGCTTTCCAACGATAGCTCATGCGTCCCGATCCGACGTCAGGATTGATCACAGCGGCCGTTTTTGCCGGAGCGCGCGCCTGAAAACAGCAACTAAAAATCCGTGGGCAGCAACTTCAAAGCTTGGGAATCAGGACCGATCGACCCCCGATTGGTGTTCCCGGCCGACCGCCGTCCGTGGAGGCACGCCACCAGGGGTCCCAATCATAGTGGGTCCCACCCCCACAGATCCGGAGGGCAGCGCCATCCGTGGGCCCCGCGGGCCCGTAGAACCCGCCGTTCGGAAAGCACGAAAACGCGGAGTTCGGCACCGCCGGGTGACATCAAGATGCTGCCCGTCAACCCGAGTTGCGTGATTCCCGGGCTCCACATGTGACCTTTTACCTCCCTGCGTGGAGTGGGTCAAATCTTTGTATTGCTGTGATATTGTTTAACCGGGGGTCCGTGATTCGGCCGGGGTTGTCTTCGCCACGCCGGATGCGTGGAGGTAATGGTCTGAACCTCTTGGCGTTCATTTGCTTAGCTAGTATACGGTCTTTTGCCGCTACCGAGAGTGTAGGTACTAGCCCGTGTGTCCATGTCACCACTGTGGGAGTGAGAGTGACCCGTCCCGCGACTCGATCCGAGTCCGGAAGTTGAGTCGGACTACCCTTGACCTCCGCCGGTTCCTTAACCGCGCACGGTCCGCGCTTTCCCTCGCTTGGGACGACGAGTGACCTTCCACTTCTGTTAGCGACGTTTCGCCACTAGGAGCTCGTAGTGTCAGGCTTAGTGTCTCCCTGGTGTGTGTTGCTGGTCGTGTCTTCATCTAGAGTCCGAGGGTGGCACCATATAGTGTCGTCTCCCGTGTCCGTCCCGCATCAGGGTGGCTGCTGCAAGCTACGGGTACAGTTGCATCTTCTGAACAGCAACCTGCAACTTTGACAAAGCCCCCAATGGATCTAGCAAGAAGAAGAAGAGAGTAGTATATGGTGAAGGGGAATGAAGAAAGGTGGAGGGGAGGTATGGGAGGTGTGGAGGGTTGCTAATGGCAGAGGGGAGGTGGAGGAAGAAGGGGGAGGGTGCAGGTTCAGCTAGAGGAAGGGGGAGTGGAGGGTGGATGGGGTAGTGGATGGTGGGGTGGAGTGAAGGGGAAGGGGGCGAACCTAGCCTAATGGAAGTGGAGAGGGGCGGCCAAGTCAAGTGGAGGGAAGGTTGTTTTCAAATTCAAATATGCTTTGGAAGTTGGGTGAATGTGTGGGGAAGAGGGGGAATTGTGTTGGAAGGGGGAAGATTTTGTTGGAATGGGGGAGATTGTGTTGGAATGGTAGAAATTCTACCTTGGGACTATGGGGGTGGAGTAATGGCAGCTATGGGAAGTGGAGGGCTTTAATGGGGTAGGTGGGAGGTGGAGGTGGTTGGGGAGGGGAGGAGAGAGGAAGGGGGCGAACCGTACTTGGGGAAGAGAGAGAAAGAGAGAGAGAGAGTGGAAGGTGGGTGGGAATCTCTCCCAAGGGTCTCTCACCCTAACTAATGGAATCTCTCCAATGTGGACTATTAAAATGGCAATTCTCATTCAATGATTCATTACTTTCAAATGAAGGAAATGGGGCCCTATATATAGGAAACCCACATTTTACAATAAGTCCCTTACAAAAGACTCAATGACAAATAACCGAAGGGGTAGGGGGGGCTCTTGGGCCAAGCCTCAAGAATTGGGCCCAATAGCACATTACACAATCTAATGACACTCAAACTTAGGAAAATAAATGCAAGACCTAGGGACATGACTCAAATAAATGGAAAATTACATCAAAATGACTCAAATAGATAGCACAAAGGGATAATTGGGCCTTTATAGAGAGGCCCGAACTCAAACGATGCCGGAGTGTGAAGAAGACCCTAGCCAAAGGGAGTTGTGGATGATGCCTCCATCAAATCCCATGGGCTGTGAAGAGCTCGACTCCGTCGAGTAGGGGTCCATCCGGCTGTGGTACTGCTCGAGGAGGTCTGGATCCAATCGCTGGAGATCCTCCCGACTCACCCAAGAATCCTCCGAAGGAGGCCGATCCTTCCACCTGATGAGATAGCGCTCATATACCTTGCTCCTAGTGGTAGTGACTTGTACATCCAATATTTGTTCAATTTGTTCACGCTGGGCTCTCTTGGTTGGTGGTCTCTCCTCATGGGTGGGTGCTCTCTCAATGGAAGAAGTAGGCTCAATCTCCTCACTAGGTACCACCGTGAGTCCCTTATATGGCACTAGGTCGGCGACATTGAATGTGGGACTTATTCCATACTCCTCAGGGAGATCTAACTCGTAGGTATTTGCACCAATGCGCCTCAAGACCTGGAAGGGACCAGCCCCACGTGGCCTCAGTTTAGAGTTGGCTCTCGGGGAGAGCCTCTCCGTCCTTACCATCAGAAAGTCACCCACATGGAATTCTTGGTGACGCCGATGAGAGTCGGCCAGCCTTTTATAAGCCTCATTCTTTTTGCTGATGTGCTTGCGAATTTCTTCATGCAATTCTCTAACATGTTGTGTAAAAGACTCGGCTGAAATAGACACTCTAGCATGCTGGGGAAGGGGAATGAGATCGGAAGGCTTTCTTGGTTTGTACCCATGCACGGCTTCAAATGGACTCATCCCTATTGACTTATTGATAGAGTTTTTATATGCAAACTTAGCTTGTGGTAGAATGAGATCCTAATTTCCTGGTCGATCCTCAACAAGACATCTAAGGAGGTTTCCTAGACTCCGATTGACCACCTCGGTTTGACCATCTGTTTGGGGGTGGTAGGCAGTAGAGAATTTGAGGAGGGTGCCCATCATGTGCCAAAGAGTTTTCTAAAAGTAGCTAGTGAATTTGACATCCCTATCGGAGACTATGGTCTTAGGTAGTCCGTGGAGACGGACAACCTCATCAAAGAACAATCGGGCCACATGGGAGGCATCAGAGGTCTTGGAGCATGGGATGAAGTGGGCCATCTTGGAAAACCTATCAACTACCACATAGATGGAGTCATGCTTTCTTTGAGTCTTGGGTAATCCTAGCACAAAGTCCATGCTTAGGTCTTGCCATGGCCGGTCGGGGATGGGAAGTGGGGTATACAAGCCGGTGTTTTGCTTCACCTGCTTGGCCGAAGCACATGTGCGACATTGACCCACTATTTTGCCTACATCTCTCTTGAGACTTGGCCAATAAAACTGACCCTCAACTAGAGCAATGGTCTTGTGAACCCCAAAATGACCGGCTAACCCTCCCGCATGTAATTCCCAAACCAAGAAATCTCGGAGTGAGGTCCGTGGAATGCAAAGCTTGGGTCCCTTGAAGAGGAACCCATCCTCTAAGATAAACCCCTCATGTTCTTTGCTAGAATGGGTGGTCAAGGTAGTGAAGATGTGCCCAAAGTCGGGGCAGCTAGGGTACTCATCCTTGATCCTATCAAATCCGGTTACTTCCACTTGAATAGTGGAAAGCAAGGAAACTTTCCTACTAGGGGCATCCGCCGCTCGATTCTCACTCCCGGCTTTGTGTTTGATGACAAAAGTGTAGGATTGGATGAACTCAACCCATCGAGCATGTCGGGCATTTAACTTTTGTTGGGAGTTGAGGTATTTGAGGGCCTCATGGTCGGAAAAGATGACAAACTCTTTAGGCAACAAGTAATGCCTCCAATGTCGGAGGGACTGCACTACGGCGTAGAACTCCTTGTCATAAGTGGAGTATCTTGTCCTAGCATCACATAGCTTCTCACTAAAGAAGGCTACCGGGTGTCCCTCTTGACTAAGAATCCCTCCTATCCCTATCCCGGATGCATCACATGTGACTTCAAAGACTTTAGAGAAATCGGGAAGGCATAGGACCGGGGCTTGGGTCAACTTCTCCTTAAGTTCTTGGAATACTTTAGAGGCCGATTTGGTCCACACAAAAGTTCCCTTCTTGAGACAATCAGTGATGGGGCTGGTGATAGTGCTAAACCCACGAATAAACCTCCTATAGAATGTGGCTAATCCATGAAAACTTCGGACCTCATGAAGGGTGTGAGGTTCCGGCCAGTCAAGAATAGCTTGGACCTTATCGGGGTCCATGGAGACACCCTTGGTAGACACCACAAATCCTAGGAAGGTGATGGATGTGGTCATGAAGTGGCACTTCCCTAGGTTGGCAAATAGGCTCTCTTGTCGGAGGACGGTGTAAACTTGCCTAAGATGGTCAAGGTGGGCCTCTTGGGATTGACTATAGATGAGTATGTCATCAAAGTAGACCACTAGCAAGATCCCAATGAAAGGCCTAAGGACCTCCGTCATAAGACGCATGAAAGTACTTGGGGCATTTGAAAGCCCAAAAGGCATGACTAACCATTCAAAGAGACCATCTTTGGTTTTGAAAGCCATTTTCCACTCATCCCCGGGCCTTATCCTAACTTGGTGATAGCCACTCTTAAGGTCAATTTTGGAGAAAATGGTGGCTCTGGCTAACATATCAAGCATGTCATCAAGCCTAGGGATGGGAAACCTATACTTGACGGTGATTTTGTTAATGGCCCGACTATCCACACACATTCTCCATGACCCATCCTTCTTAGGAGTGAGAAGGGCCGGCACGGCACATGGGCTTTTGCTAATGCGAATGAAGCCCTTCCTAATGAGTTCCTCTATTTGCCTCCGAAGTTCAGCATGTTCCGTGGGATTGAGGTGATAATGAGGAAGGTTTGGGAGAGTGGCCCCCGGTTCTAGATCAATTGCGTGTTGCACATCACGCATGGGAGGGAGTTGGTCCGGGAGCTCCGTTGGGAATACATCATGGAATTCTTCTAGGAGTTGTTGGATTTCTATGGGATGTGGATTGGTAGGAGTGGGCTCTCCTAGGCAAATGACCACCGCACATAGTGGTACTCCTTGAACTATCTCTTCTTCAAGTTCTTTCCTAGTGATGAGATGAAGACCCTTGGTCAACCCTGAGGTCCCACTTTGTTTGGGAGTTTGGGTGAGGGATGGGGTTAGAGGGGTGGAGTTCCCCGAGACTTGTGGGGTGATGGGGTGTTGTCCTTGAGGGAGAGTGTCTCTCTTGGTCATGGGACGAGGTGGGGAGGGGTTAAGACGGATAGTCTTTCCCTCATGTTCAAAGGTGCACATGTTACTCTTACCCAAGATGGTGGCATCTACATCATAGAGCCAAGGTCTTCCTAGAAGGATGCTACCTACTTCCATGGGTATGATATCACACCATATTTGACCATGGTATGAAGAGAAGGTGAGGGGCACAAGACATTGGGTGTTGACCGGGATGGAGTTGTTGTTGATCCATGAGACCCGATAGGGATTTGGGTGGGGAGTGATAATAAGCCCAAGAAGCTTAACGGTATCGGGGGATACGGCATTGACACAACTCCCACTATCCAAGATCACTTTCCTTACATGGCTCCCTATCTTGACAAAGGTGTGAAAGATTGAAGTTCGGCGCCAATCCTCTTCTTGGGGTTTGGTGAGGGTGCACCTAATCACTCCTAGATGGGAGTTGGTAGATGGAGTGGTGTGATCTAGACCCGACTCAAGGTATTGGGCCTCATACTCTTCTTCCCAATCTAGTGAGGCTTCATGGTCCTCAACAACACTCTCAAGTTCCTTTTGGGGTGGGGGAGCTTCTTCCTCAATAAGTAAGCTAGATAATCCCTTGGATAGACATTGCCCCGCAAAGTGGCCAAACCCTTGACACCTATAGCATTGTTGTCACCCGCTACCCTGAGTGTTTCCTACACTTGGGCCTTTGGGATTGTCTTCCCTCCGTGGGAGAGGGTGACTAGGGGTGGGCTTGTTTGGAGTGATGGTGGGATGGGGGTTGTAAGGCCTTAATGGGGTACTCCCACTTGGATTTGGGGCTTTCATGGGGGTGGCCGGAATGGGTCGTGGTCCCATGTTTTTGGGATCGGCCGGTCGGGGAGTAGCAAATCGAGGGATCCTAGAGAATCTTTCTATATCCCTTGCTATTTGATAGGCTAGCTCAAGGTTATCAACATCTCTCATGAAAAGTTCGCTCTTGATGTGACTTTGAAGTCCATTCCTAAAGCGAGATAAGGTAACGGCTGGGTCCTCATGAACTCCGCACTTCAAAAGATAGGAGTCAAACTTCTCAATATATTCTACCACGGTCTTCCCTTCTTGGGTGAGGCTTTGCCATTCATCTAAGAGCATTTGATGGTAGGATTGGGGAAGGTATTTGTTCCTAAGTTGATTCTTCATACCCTCCCAAGTATCAATAGGATCTTCCCGCCTAATCCTTCTGTGGACGCGGGGATTTCTTTCTTTCTTAATCATCTTTTTATATTATTGTTATTTATTAATTTATTTATTTTTATTATTTTTATTTGGTTTGTTAGGCGTGCCAGTCATATGTGTGACGATTTCGTCGTGCGCTCGACTTGACTTGGTCAGTCGATTGTGAAGTTCGAGTCGGGACCAAAAGTCCGCCATACCATAAACGCTATGACGTTAATTACGCCCTTCCTAAGAAGGACAACCCTTGATTAAACGTCGAAATAGGAGGCCTCAGAAGGCAGTCAAAATACTGATGTGTGAAATAAAGGCTTCATGCTTATGAATGGAGGGAGGATTTATTTAGTTCAGCGGACTGAATCGGGCGGCACAACCTTTAACTTTGAGCCGTACCGGATAAGGATAGAAGACCATCCACACAGTGGCGGGACGGAATTCGGTTAATCATTGGGGTATTCCCCTTTTGACACTTTCACTTGACCGGTCGCTCCAAATGGGTTCGTTTCCCCCGAAGATGGAGTTGGGTAGGAAGTGTATCGGAGACACTCCCTCGACTCATCGGGGTTGATGACATTGGACTAGATTTCGGCAGCATCTCCCCTCGACTCGGAACATGCCCAAGGGGAAATAGGTGATCATCCACGGAGTGCCGGGATGAAAACCGAAAGAGAAAGGCACTGGGCCCTAGCACGGTGTGATGTTGGGTATGGTTCCCCGTTTATTTATTCCATGGGGTGTACCCTGTGACTTGTAGGTGTCCCTCGAGTTAGTATGGCAGAGTGTTCAAAGATGGGGCAGAGGAGGAGAGGCTCTCGGCGCAGCAATAACGAGCATAGGCAGGCTTCCCGGCGCGGGGGAATGGGTTCTCGGCATGGCCTTAGAAGGAAGAGGTAGCTCTCGGCGTGGGGTTCCCGACGCGGGGGAATGGGTTCTCGGCATGGCTTTAGAAGGAAGGCAGCTCTCGACGTGGGGTTCTCGGCGTGGGCCGCGCCGAGAGCTCTTCTGGCGCCGGGAAGGCTCGTGGAGCTTCGTGGGGGTTCTACGATACTCTGTTTTGGGGATTTTTCCTGGGATTCAGATAACGGCTAGGGGGTTTTAGGATGCAAATGAGGAAGGGACTGAGGGCCCTGTCAAGCTGCCAGATTAACATCAAGGAGTCACATGAATAGAAGAGATTTTGAGGGATTGAAGTCACAGGCGTTAGAACCCTCTGGAACAGGCTTTATGCCGTCTATATTGCCAGCCATCCAGGAGATCAAGAGATGACTGTCTCTGATCCCTGTAATGGCCCCAATGGCTTGGGAAACTCGAGAGGACTATGGACTTAGCAACGTTTAAATCATCGATGTTGTCGCGGAAGAGAGAAGGGACAGAACCCAAGAATCCATGGAGGCAAGGATTGGGGCTCTGTACCAGCTTCCTAAAACCCACAAGAACCTGGGCTAACGACAAACACCCAGAACCACACATTCATCGGTCGAAACTCGCAATCGGAAAGGTGACCACCACTGTCATCAGAGAGGGGTGAGAAGAGGGAAACCCAAATTTCCATCCATTCAATCGGTTCTACTGCTTATACATCATCGGCTACAGAGGTACACCTCGAATGACAACGAATAAGGAACCTTTAGCATCAATACAGATCCCACATAAACGTGGTAGAAGGAGTACACATGACATAGCGAAATGAAGCCCATTCAAAACAGTAGAAAGATGGGAGATAGCATGTTCAAAAAGAACACAGACGAAAATAGTATGCATCGGGGGAAGAAATACAAGAGAGACAAGGGAGGGCGGAGCATTGACTCCTCTCCCTCCCCCTTCAGCAGACCTTCTTCTTCTTCACATGATCTCTCAGCAGCCGCCGGTTTCCTGGAGCTAGGTATGGACTTCTCTCTTCCTTTCTCTGGTTTCTCTTTGTGGCTATCTTCTCTTCTGTTCCCCTCTTTTTTTTTTGTTCGTCCGTCTCTTTTTTCTCGAGAGAAAAGGGGTTTTTATAGCACAAACCCTTCCCCTCTCGGCATGCTCACCTCGGCGCGCAGACCACGAGCTCCCGGCGCGCCCTAATCGAAAGCGGGAGTCCTCTCGGCGCCAAAGGATGGGGCTTCCCGGCGCCGCCCCACATGGGCTTTGGGCCCTGGTGAGGAACTCCCGGCGTCACACTAGTGAGCCCATTTAGGTTTTTTTAATATTTTACCCTTCCTCATCAGTAGGTTTGAGCAGTCAAAGCTGCCTAACCTGCCCTTTCATTTATCCGTCCCTCGAATCTGTCAGAACAGGTGGAGGTCCCTTAGTTGATGGGTTGACACAGTCTTATCAGAATATCTCTGGGGATTTTCATCAGTCAGTAGACTGCAATTCTTCATCAGTACTGCTGTCTAAGCGACGACAATACCGGACATCAGCTTGACCGGGAAGGGTCTCAGCTGGGTGATAACTTTTAGTGACGACTCTTCTGTAATTTTGACTTTGCAGGAATTCCTGAGAGCTTCATGTCTGGTTCAATCTTCTTTTTTGGTCTCATCTTATTCTCAGTTACATTTCAGGTGTCAACAAATGCCCCCCACCTGTGGACGGCGTAAGCACAGAACAAGTGGCACGGGGTCCGCAGGTGCACTTCATCATTTGAGGATATCTTCCTCAGTCTCTCTTTGACGTTGCCCTTCGGTTTAATCATGTTGCTGTATCAATATTATGCACATGTATCTTTCATTCTCATGTTTTTCATCCCCATATCCTCTGATTTTATTGTCAGCACTTTGGAGCCTTATTGGCCTTGCCTTGGGCTTCTCGGCGCGGGTGCTTCTTGGCGCGGCCTGTCGGTGCGGGCTTCTCGGCGCAACCCTCTCGGCGCGGGCGTTTTCGGCTTCTCGGCACGAGCGTCTCGGCGTGCCTTTTCCTTCCGGCCGACAGGAGGTTCTCGGCCTGCCCATTTTCGGCAGGTCTTTTTGAATTAGGGGGGTTCTCGGCGCGCCTCTTGTCGCGTCGAGAACCCTTCTTTGGCGGGGCCTATTTAACCCGTCGAGAGCCCCATTTGCCTTCATTTCTCACGGTCCCTTCTCTCTCTTCATCCTCTCGGTAGTGGCGAGCTCCTCTTCACGAGCGCTCCCATCCCGTTTCTTCCCCGTTTCAGTAGATTTCGTCCGGGTGGGACATTATTTGGGGATTAAATCCCTATTGATTGCAGGATCACTCCCTCTTGGTGGGTGACTCCCTATTCTCTTTGGGTAGACCCTAAACAAGGGGAAATATTGCCAAAATTTCCACAGAACCTTATACTTTAATCTTCGTAAGACTGTTTCTTATTTTGGGACTTTCATTCACATCTTTTCTTTGACTGCAGGCATTGTAATGGCTTCCAGTTCCGCTGATGCATCTTCTGGAGCTGTTGGAACAAGCTCGTCAGCCCAGCCAGACATATCACGGGCTGTAGTAAACTGGCTGAACGTGCATAGCCTGGACTTCGGATATGATAAAGTTGTTGCCGTTGACGACTCGTCTGATTCTGAGACGGATACAGTATCAACATCGCGGGTATAATCCACTGCAATGGAGACATGCTTTAGACGGGGCAACGACTATCGGCCGGATCTCCTGAAAGACCGCCACTTGATGCCATTCATCCGAACCTTTACCGTAGGTGGCATGCGAGACTATCGGATAGCTCGCGTAGTTGAAGCTGCTATATTAGCTGAGAGGGATAGTCTGAAGGACTCAGTGTATCGTGGCAAAGCCATCTATCTTTCCGGGGAGAAGCGCGACTGGGGTGTAGTCCTCAGCATCTCGGAGCTGGAACCGGAGAAGAAAATGTTAACTCGGGCCCCGGAATTCACACCTGCCCGGTGGGATAATGCTAGCGGCCGGGTTCATAGGGAAAAGCCTGGCTATGGTTTATTCCTGGCACTGATAAAGTGGGGATACCGTGAAGAGCCCTTCGTATTGAATTGTTCGGCCGTCCAGTTCAAGTATCATCTAGCTGCCGGTTGGTTTGGAGATACCAAGATCACTGACGCCCACTTATTCCGGGTGGGAGCGGTGGAGTTCACCGAGTTTGTTTTAAAGGAATATGCCCCTCTGCTGATCAGAGCCGGGGTATATCACAGTGTCTTTGCTTCTAGATTCTACTACTCCATATCCCGAGGGTTATGCTGTGGAATGTTTGAAGTATTCTGCCCTCTATTCAACATATTTTATACAGCAGAGGGCGAAACATCTCTCAACCTCTTGAGTTTGTCACAACTTTCTGGTCTGCCTATAGACGGCGAGCCGTATGAAGAGGTCTGCTTGGCAGATTCCAAGAAGGATAGCTCAGATGGCGAAGGCAAGTATTCACTTGGGTATTCCTACCGGTATTTAATGAAGGTGTATCGCTCCATCTGTCTGGCATATAGCAGAGGATCCTCCAAGGGTTACCATCCTAGAGAGAAAGGCAGCAAGCTGAGGGTCCGGATAGGGCAGTGGATTCAGTATTTCTTTGACGGCCCCTTGAAATATGCAGACTTTCCTTCCATGGGTCCGACGGCCAGCAAGCAGATAAGGGCTCCTCGCTATAAGTCAGCGTTGCCATCTTCACTGCATCGTGTAGGTAAAGGTGGTCCAAATCCAGTAGGGGTGGACCCTATCACACATTGTGCAGCTTATTTCACATTCTGGTTGTGCACTTTCGCTCTCCCTCAAGGGGACGAGATAATCATTCGGCCCGAAGCCATATACCCGGCATGCCAGATGGCCTGGGGGATGAGGCTGTCACTTTGCCCAGTGGCCTTGTGTTTAATCTATAAATCTTTGGGGGATCTGTACAAGCATCGGACTCCCCGCTCTTTGAGGACCGTGGGCCCCTTTCATTTCATCAATGCCTGGGTCTGTAGTCTATTTTCTGAATTGGCCCTTAGAACTCTGCAGGCAGATACAGTGTTGCCCAGAATGATTGAATTTGCCAGTGCCGAACCTGGCTCTTTTTCTGACCAGTTGTTTAAAATGAGGGGCCGACTGACAAGGATACCAGTGGATGCCCCTGGCAGCATTCATTTCTGGAGCTTGGAAGCAGGTTCAGCTCCTTTGGTTCATTCTCAAAGAGAATGCAAGATGGAAGAGGTAGAGACCTATGTTCACCCCGTTTCAGGGGCTAATGCTGTTCGGTCTATTCTGGAGCCGGAGCTGGTTAGATGGGCCATGGCCATTCAACCCAGTGTTTTAGTCTTCAGGAAGGGTGGTCTGCTTCTCCTGGAACCATACGACCCTTTCCGCTTTGGGTAAAATTTTGGCTATGATCAGCACATCCCTTCATCAGTTGCTCAGTTTCCCCTGGATAGCCAAGCCAAGCATGGGTCCACCATTGTTGGTGATGGCCGGTTGTGGTGGGATTTCTATCATCGCCAGGATGGTGCAGTTTTCAGAGTTCCCACTGTTTCCAACCGTGTTCCCCGTGTTACATCCGAGTATATCAAATGGTGGAACATTCGGACCAGCTTTTACAGGGATGGCAGGGGTGCATTCTGGGACGTGGCCGAGCGTTCTTTCCTGAAACAACAGCCCGGGCCGGTATTTGACATCCCCGAGGCCCACCTGAAAAGGATTTATTCACAACATCCGAGGGAGGCCGAGAACTATCTGACTCAGCGTCGGGTTTTGAAAGAAGGAGGCTCCGAGTCGCCCGCGCCTGTCTTTGCTGCCATTAATGAAGATACTTTTATGAGGAGCTTGAAACATCTGTGTCATATAGGAGACGCTCGTCTGGAGGCGTAGCAATACCCTTTCCCTGTTGAAGAGCCGCTCTTGACGGTCATCCCTTGGAAGGGTCCGACAGATAGATTTCTGTTGTGTCCCTATGATTTTGATGATGTCTCACACTATAAGTACATTTCTATGCATTATTATTCTTGAGCATTCTGCATATTGATAGCAACATGAATGATGATGTCTAGCATTGATGGCATTTGCTCTTTATATATGTGTGTTGCATTCTGTCAGATAACATGTCTCTGCATATATCATGTCTGGGTAGCAAAGTCTATACATTGGACTCTCGTGCAAGGCTATGCATTGTCTTAGGCTAAGTGTGTACAGCCGTGTCTTATGCTCCTAAGTCTATACATTGGTGTTGGTCATCAAAGTCTGTACATCGCTTTCAATCTTCAAGTCTATACACTGGCTTATTCTTCAAGTCTGTACATCCTCAGTTAAACTTGAAGTCTGCACACTAGTCTTCACTCTCAAGTCTGCACATTGGTCTTCGATTTCAATGTCCATACATTGGACTGTTCATCAAAGTTTCTGCACATTGGTCTTCGATTTCAATGTCCATACATTGGACTGTTCATCAAAGTTTGTACATCAGACTGCTATAGTAAGTCTGTACAGTGAGTGATTCATTGGTGAAGTCTGTACACTCAACTGAACTTCAAGTCTAGACATTGCACTGTAGCATCATTGTCTTCGTGTTGCTTTCCCTCACCAACACGAAATGATTTCGTGTCGTCTGAGCATACAACACTCCGTGTTGATTTCCATGCTTGACAGGAAAACTCGTATGAGGTAATCCTTCGTGTTGTTTTATCCTTGTGGTCTTTGTCTTCGTGTCGTTTCTCTTTGTCGCTTTGTGACTTCACCTCGTGTCAATTCTTGTGTTTCATCTTCGTGTTATTTTAGTGTCTATGTCTTCGTGTTGTGTTTTCATCTTCGTGTTATTTTCACCTCGTGTAGGTTTCAGTTTTGGTCTTAGTGTTGTTTTACTCTTTAGACTTCGTGTCCTTCTCACCTTGACCACACTCCGTGTCATTCCGTATCATGTCTTCGTGTCGTGTTTCTGAAGCAGCTCTAATAGTTCTGATGAACTTCGAGTCGTTTCCCTGTAGACCTCGTGTCGTTCCTATTTAGTAACCACACTTCGTGTCGGTTACTGTAGTTTCTGTGTCTTCGTGTCGTTTTTGTTCCACTGCGTGCAGAACATTGCAGCACCTCGTGTTGCTTTCTGTGCCACCTCTTGTCGTTTCTGTGTGAACCTCGTGTCGCTTCTCTCTGTCCTCTAATTGCATCTCGTGTCATCTTTTTTGTCTTGCTTGTTGTTGCAACCACTTCGTGTCGTTCTTCTTTTTACCTCGTGTTGTTTTCAACTCGTGTCGGTTACTGTTTTGTCTCCATGTTGTTCTCGTGCCGTTCTCATTACTGGTTATTATATCATGATGTTTTACTTTGTGCTGTAGTCATCGTATGTACTCCGTGTCGTTCTTGTTTCACTTCGTGTCGTTCTCCTCGTTGTGTCTGTTCTGTTACAGTGTACCTCGTGTCGTTCTTTTCCTATCTCGTGTACTGGTCACGTCGTGCTGTTATCATATACCTCATGCAGCTTTAGTTTTAGTGGCCATACTGCGTGTTAATGGTTTTTATCTTCTTACAGGTACGAGGAAGATTATTCCCTAATAAAGGGGGTGCACGTGATCCAAGACAAAAGGAACCAATCAAATAAGGTCACGTGGCAGGAAGGTTCTGGATCGAGCGTGGGAGGCACACGCGTTTTGTGCCCTATCCACCTGCTGCCGCTATAAATAGAAACCTTCGTCCACCGATGAAGGAGATCAGAGCCAAGAAAGAAAAGGCAGTATTGCAGAGAGCTCGATCCACCAGTAAAGAGGAAGAAAAAGAGAGAAAGAAAAAGAGAGAGATAGCAGTGAAGAGAGAAAGAGAGTTTGCAGTATCGGGTTTCTGAAATTGCTTCCCAGGAAGCTACATTTGTATTAACTCTCAGTATCGAATGTTTTCTCGATCAGTCTTTAGTTCCTTTTCTGATTTTCTTTATGTGTTCTTCGTCTATTTCTGACCTGTTCCCCTCCGGTGTGTGGAGGAAGGGAGTCTATCTCCGATTTCCCTCTGGGTTGCAGAGGAAGAGAGATCGCTGATCTCTGGTGTTGCTAGTGACGGGTTGTCATTAGCAGGTTCCCTCCGGTGTGTGGAGGTAGGGAGAGGCACTCTCCGGTTCTGTTCATGCTGGGTGCTAGAACAGGTTACAAGCTCTGTGGGTAGCAAAGCTTGGTTGAGGGATTTGTCTCCCTTGGGTTTTCAAGCTGTTTGGCAGCAAGTTGTTCGCAGACTGAGTCTGCTGTGCTCTAGCAGTGGCTAGTGGAATCCTCACTCTAGTTGGAGTGAGGGGTGGATGTAGATTGCAGACTGCAGTCGAACCACCTAAAAACCGGTTGTCTTGTCTGTGGTTTGCGATCTTTATCAGCGCTCTCTATCTGCTTGTCTCTTCGACCAGTTGTGTGTTCAGCTCTTATCATCATTTTCTTATTCGATCTTGATTGGTACCTGCATTTGCAATTCTTTGTGTGCTAGTTTAGAAGGGGCATAAGCGGTAGATTTATTTTCTCGCCTAAACTTTGCAAACTGGGAGTGATCTATTCATCCCCCCCTTCTATATCACTCTCGCTGCGCTAACATTTGGTATCAGAGCAGGTTTACGCCATGTGGACGAACGGTCAAGGAAATGGTGGTGGTCCTAGAACCTTCATGGCCGAAGGTCAATCCATTAGTCGCCCTCCTTATTTCGATGGTAGTAACTATCTATTTTGGAAGAACAGGATGGAAGTGTTCATCAGAGCTCAGAGTCATAAATTGTGGAGAGTAATCACGGTGGGGCCATATGAGCTGCCACCAAACGAGGATGCTTGGACAGATGATCATGAGAAGCTCTCGTCACTTAACTGGACGGCGCTGAACATAATCCAGTGTGCTGTTCATCCAGAGGAATATGCTCGAATATCTGCATACAGAACTGCCAAGTGAATGTGGGATGAGCTGCAATTAATTTATGAAGGTACAGCTCAAGTGAAAGCCTCGAAGGTAAATCTCTACACCTCCAAGTATGAGATGTTTAAGATGAATGCAGATGAGAATATAACCGAAATGTATGCCAGGTTATCCTTCATCACTAACACTCTTAAAGGGCTAGGGAAGGATCTTACTGAGGCAGATATAGTCAAGAAAATCCTTAGATCTTTATCCCCGGCATGGCACACTAAGGCCATTGTGATTGAGGAGTCAAAAGATTTGACTGTCTTAACTGTGAATGAACTCATAGGATCCCTGATGACCTATAAGATGAACTTCCAAGGAGGTGGAGAAGGTAGTGAGAGGAAGGGTAAAAATGTAGCTCTAAGAGCTTCCCGCAACAAGGGTAGCAAAAGTGGGAGCAGCAGCAGTAGCCCCGAGTCTGAGTCCGAGCTTGAAGGTCTTTCAGATCTCGACCAGGGGGAGCAGGCTATGCTCACTCGTCAGTTCAGAAAGTTTCTGAGGACGAAGGGGAAGACCTTCAGGAAGAAGAACCCACACTCTTTTAACAAGAAAGCTGAGTTTACCAATTACAATGATAGAAATCCTAAGAAACTGACTTGTTTTAACTGTAACAAACAGGGACACATGAAAGGCGAATGCCCAGAACTCCAGAAGAAAGGTCCCTATCTTCTGAAGAAGTTCACAAAGGTGCAGAAGAAGAAAAAGCCACAGGCGATGGTCTGCACATGGAGCGAGGAAGAAGAGAATCCCGAAGACACTTCCTCGGAGGAATATGAAGAAGGAATTTGTCTTATGGCAAACAGTGAAGAGGAGGTAATAAACGTTTTTGAAAATTTCTCAATTGATGACTGGGAGGATGCTTATGGTGACTTGCTAGATAAATTTAATTCACTTAGCAAAGAGCACAGAGTTCTGAAAAGAAAATTTAACACAAATGTTGAAGAACAAACTCTGGTCTGTGAGGAAAATGCAAAGCTAAAAGAACAACTAGAAGAAATGACCTCACAAAGGAAAGAGAATGATAAGCTTAGGGGAGAAATCCAAGAAAGTAAAAAACAGCTCAATGAATTCAAAACTAAAATTGAAGAAAGCATGAGTGAAATCAGAATGAATTCAGAGAAATATGAAGCTGTGAAGAAAGTAAATGCTGAACTCCTAAAGAATTCAGAGTTTCTTCAAAAGGAGCTGGAAGACAAACAGAAAGTCTTAGAGAAGTTTGTCCAAGGAAAGACTAGCCTAGATGCTATACTAGGAACTAGGGTCAATTTCAATAAGGAAGGTCTAGGCTATGACCTAACCAACAAGAGACCCTTGCAATTCAAGACTATCACCTTCTGTCCGGAGAAGGGAAAAGAAAAGCTGGACACACCATCCAGCTAAAACAGCTTTAAGAAAACTCAAAGTCCTAAAGAGAACACAACAACCAGTTCTGGACAGCCATTCAAGATTGGAATGAACTTTATAAAGAATAACATTAAGTCCATTCACCAGAACACAAACGGTAGCTGGACCAAGAAAACAAATCAGAATAAAAGTTGGAATTATAACAATCATATGGGTCCAAACAAGACCTACTGGAGGAACAACTTTCATGGTCAAAGATATACCAATCAACAAGCCTACAGGAAATTTCCTAGGAATAGGAAGACCGATGCAAGGAATAGAACTCATTTCTCCAGTTTAGCTGGATTGAACTTTAATAAACCTGAAAGGAGGGTGCCAGAGAAAACCATGCTGAAACAAATCTGGGTACCCAAACACTTGATCAGAGATTTAAACAATGTACTTGGACCCAACTCATCTTGGGTTCCAAATCACTCTGCTTGATATACTTGTGTAGGTCGGCCTGGCAGCTGAAGACAACAAGTGGTACCTCGACAGTGGCTGCTCCAGGCATATGACAGGAGACCGATCCAAGTTCAGTAAGATAGAGATGAAGCCAGGAGGTCTGGTCAAGTTTGGAGGAAAGAACAAAGGTAAAATAATTGGAGTTGGCACAGTAGGTAAGTCTTCCACAAACTCCATTGAAAAAGTCTTACTTGTGGAAGGGCTACAACATAATCTGATCAGCATCAGTCAGTTATGTGACAAGGGTCACAAGGTTGTTTTTGATGATACTTCATGCAAAATTTTTGAAATAAATTCTGATGAGGTTAAATTTGTAGCCAACAAGATTAATAATGTCTACATTGTAGACTTAAATGAGAAATCTGACTCTACTATTTGTTTGTCTGCTAACTCTGAAATTGATGCTTTTGAATGGCATAGACGTCTAGGTCATGCTAGCTTTTCTACTTTAAATAAACTGGTCAAACTTGATTTAGTTAAAGGCATGCCTAAAATTAAATTTAATTCCATTTCAAAATCATGTGATGCCTGTGCTCTAGGCAAACAGACCAGAAACTCTTTCAAATTAAGATCTGAGCCATTGTCTTCTAGACCAATGGAACTCCTTCATATGGATCTCTTCGGTCCAACCAGAACTCAGAGTCTTAATGGTAACAGGTTTGGCTATGTCATCATAGATGACTTCTCCAGATACTCTTGGATATTTTTCTTAGCAAATAAGAGTGATGCATTTCAAAAGTTTAATCTATTTTTCAATAAGGTCAAATAAGAAGGAAAGTTCAAGGTTAGTTCTATTCAATCTGATCATGGAGGTGAGTTTGAAAATTCCATGTTTACTGAACTTTGTGACAAAGAAGGACTAACTCACAGGTTTTCCTCTCCCAGGACACCTGAACAGAATGGGATCGTGGAGAGAAGAAATAGAACAGTGGTGGAGATGGCCCGAACCATGTTGATTGAAAGTAAGTTACCTAGAAGGTTTTGGGCAGAAGCGGCCAATACAGCAACCTACATAATCAACAGGGCCATGGTAAGACCCATACACAAGAAAACACCCTATGAGCTTCTAAAAGGTAAGAAACCAAACTTGTTTCATTTCAGAATTTTTGGAGCAAAATGTTTTATTCATAACAATGATAAGAAAGATTTAGACAAGTTTGAAGCCAAGAGTTCACCTGGAATATTCTTGGGTTACTCAAAAGTGTCAAGGGCATATAGGGTATTTAATGTTTCAGATCAGAAAGTGGAAGAATCTCCACACATTCTTTTTAGTGAAAAGAAAGATGTTTCTAATATTGAAAATCTTGACAGGGACTCCAATCATGGTGGAGATTTTCTGGAAAACCAACAAGAAGAAGAGAAGACTCAGCAGAATGGAGAAACAAATTCCCAAAATCAGGAAGGTCAAAGAGAAACAGGTGAGTCTTCAACAAACATCAGATTCCTTAAAGACCATCCGTTAGATAATGTCATAGACAATCCTGAAGAACCTCTAAGGACTAGATCTCATTTTAGAAATGTGAATAATGACGACCTAATTGCTTTAGTCTCACAAATTGAACCCAAAACAGTAGAAGAGGCCTTAGCTGATCAAGGTTGGGTAAATGCTATGAGTGAGGAATTAGGTCAGTTTGAAAGGAATAATGTCTGGGAGCTTGTCCCAAGACCAGATGGTATTAATGTCATAGGAACCAAGTGGGTGTTCAAAAATAAGATAAATGAAGATGGAATCATCTCGAGGAACAAGGCCAGACTAGTAGCCAAAGGCTACTGTCAGGAATTCGGTGTAGACTTTGATGAATCTTATGCACCAGTTGCTAGGATGGAAGCCATAAGATTGTTGCTTGCCTTTGCATGCTCAAAGAACATAAAACTCCAACAAATGGACGTTAAAAGTGCCTTTTTAACTGGAGTTATTAAAGAAGAAGTCTTTGTTGAACAACCTCCTGGATTTCAATTTTCTCCTCAACCTAACCAAGTTTTCAGGTTAAACAAAGCCTTGTATGGTCTAAAGCAGGCTCCAAGAGCTTGGTATGAAAGATTATCTGAATTTCTGATCAGCAAGGGCTACAAAAGAGGTAAAGTTGATCAGACTTTATTCACCAAGGGCATGAGTAAAGATCTCATCATAGTTCAGGTATATGTAGATGACATTGTATTTGGATCAACTAGCCATGAACTATGTGATGAATTTTCTACCATGATGTCTGCTGAATTTGAGATGAGCTTGGTTGGTGAACTAAAATATTTTCTTGGATTGCAGGTACAACAGCTAGAAGATGGGTGCTTCATCAACCAAACCAAATACACAATGGAATTGTTCAAAAGGTTTGGCACGGAAAACTTAAAGCACATTACTACACCTATGGGCACCAATACATCATTGGATGCAGATGAGACAGGTAAAGAAGTAAATGCTAAACTTTATAGAGGTATGATTGGATCACTTCTTTACTTAACAGCCTCTAGACCTGATATACAATTCAGTGTAGGAATGTGTGCAAGATATCAGTCTAGACCCACTGAACTACACTTAGCTGCAGTTAAAAGAATCTTCAGATATTTGTCAGCTAGTCACTCCCTTGGTTTATGGTTTCCTGCTTCTCGCACATTGAATCTAGTAGCATACACAGATGCTGACTATGCAGGCTGTAAACTAGACAGGAAAAGTACAAGTGGCCATTATGAATTCTTGGGTGGGTGTTTAGTATCTTGGGGCTCCAAGAAACAACATTCTGTGGCCCTCTCCACTGCAGAAGCTGAATATGTGGCTGCAGGGAGTTGTGGAACACAAGTAATATGGATTAAACACCAACTTCAGGACTACCAAGTAGACCTGGGGTGCACACCTATTTACTGTGATAATACAAGTGCCATCAATCTTGCTAAAAATCCTGTTTTACATTCTCGAACAAAATATATAGAGATAAGACATCATTTTATAAGAGATGAGGTGTCTAAGAATAACTTTGAACTAATTCATGTAGGAACAGATAATCAGATTGCTGATATTTTCACAAAACCTCTGGATAATGAAAAGTTCACTACATTAAGAAGAGAGTTAGGCTTATACAAAGTGTCTTAATTATGAAGCCTGTTCCTGTTGTGAGGGGGAGGTTTGTCTATCTGTTGGTTAGCCTTCTTGCTTGCTGGTTTAAGGGGGAGTTCGGAATGCTCACTGGTTAGCTTTCAGGAGTGCTCTAATTTGAGGAAAGTCTTGAGTTTTTGCTGAAATATTTTATTGAGGTATGCTATGTCTTAGGGGGAGCTAAGTTGTAATGTGAGAAGAGAAGTTCTTTGACAAATTCAAAAGGAGTGTCCAGATGTGTATCTCTGCTGGTTTTTCATGACTAATCTAGTGTAGTTCTCTCAGACGGTAGAGTGTCACTTATCTCTTAAGTCAATAAGTCAGTGTCTCTAAAATCCAATTAGAATCTTTACTTTGGCACTCACACAGAGACCTGGACTAATTGCATAAAGTATATCTTCCTACATTATCATTGATTATGGTTCAGGCCAAAAACACGTATGTCTTGATATCTGACCCAATCAACTTGAAATCTAGACTTCAAGACTCAATACAAGAAAAGTCCTTCTCTTTTGGTATTGTCTTCAATCATTCTATCTCTTTAACTCAAGGGCTTAACTGAACAAACATGTTCTGTTTTTGATCACTGAGAAACTGGGAGCTTCATCAATGAAATGAATATTTCTCCCAAGTCATGAGGTGTCAGATACTTAAAACAAATGAAAAGTCATGACAGAGCAATGGTGCCTTGCTGGTGAGTAACTGGGGACTCTGGCCTCTAATCAAGGTGTCTCCTCATGTCAAAAGCCACAGTTACTAACTCTGTTCCTTAAAAAAAAGGGGGGGGGGAAGTAATGAGGAACTCACTTTGAGTAGCTAGGGATTCAGGCCTCTGATCAAGGTGTCTCCCTAATGTCAAAAGAAGTGATCTACCAACTTACTCATTGATCTTCTTGGAAATCATCTCCAACTAACATTCCTTGTTGTTATGTAACTAATGGATTGCTTGTCCTCAATACCTTGAGAACACCTCTCTGATTTAGACTCTTGCTGTCTTGTGAAATAGTTGAATGATCAGCTCCATTTGGCCATACTTGTCAACTCCTGCTCTACATCATACACTATGTATGCTGATATACTCTTCATAATTCTGTCTCTCCATTGTGTACTGAAGCTTAAAGAATCTTCTCTTGATGTTAGAACCTCACTTATTTTCTTAAGACCTATTCGTGACTTTCTACACTAAGATCATTACTGCACTTCTTCTTCATGTCTCCAGCATTGGTAGGTCTTCTGCATTTCTTTTTGCTGATGTCAAAGGGGGAGAGAGGTTCTGCTATATCAATGATTTAATCAGTTGGTTGTGGCTAGTCGCCTAGGGGAAGTTCCTGATTATGAGTTGTGGGGGAAATGAGAGTGAGTTGTAGGGTTTATCTAATTCATTTGCATGAGCATGCCTTGAAGTTAATCTGTTGTTGCAGCTGGCATTGATTTCATGTTAAATCTTGATAAACCTTGATATTGCCTACTTCATAGTGTTGCCATCATCAAAAAGGGGGAGATTGTTGTGTCCCTATGATTTTGATGATGTCTCACACTATAAGTACATTTCTATGCATTATTATTCTTGAGCATTCTGCATATTGATAGCAACATGAATGATGATGTCTAGCATTGATGGCATTTGCTCTTTATATATGTGTGTTGCATTCTGTCAGATAACATGTCTCTGCATATATCATGTCTGGGTAGCAAAGTCTATACATTGGACTCTCGTGCAAGGCTATGCATTGTCTTAGGCTAAGTGTGTACAGCCGTGTCTTATGCTCCTAAGTCTATACATTGGTGTTGGTCATCAAAGTCTGTACATCGCTTTCAATCTTCAAGTCTATACACTAGCTTATTCTTCAAGTCTGTACATCCTCAGTTAAACTTGAAGTCTGCACACTAGTCTTCACTGTCAAGTCTGCACATTGGTCTTCGATTTCAATGTCCATACATTGGACTGTTCATCAAAGTTTCTGCACATTGGTCTTCGATTTCAATGTCCATACATTGGACTGTTCATCAAAGTTTGTACATCAGACTGCTATAGTAAGTCTGTACAGTGAGTAATTCATTGGTGAAGTCTGTACACTCAACTGAACTTCAAGTCTAGACATTGCACTATAGCATCATTGTCTTCGTGTTGCTTTCCCTCACCAACACGAAATGATTTCGTGTCGTCTGAGCATACAACACTCCGTGTTGATTTCCATGCTTGACAGGAAAACTCGTATGAGGTAATCCTTCGTGTTGTTTTATCCTTGTGGTCTCTGTCTTTGTAAGACCCCGAGTTTCTGTGCAATTATTTAATTTCGTGAATAGTAAAAAAAAAAAAAATTTTGAATAGTAACTATGGTAAATAGTAAATCGTAATTTTTTTGACTATCATATGAAAATACTTAAAAATGGTAGTTAATTAGTAAACACTATGGTAAACACTTTAGTCTTCTATACTTGACCCTAATAAAATCAGTTACATGGCTTAATCGATGATTTAAGCTTGACTTAAAAACGCGGAAAACACTATTCACCCGAAAATACAACTACCGTAGAAAAATCTACAAAAATCACATCTGATAGAGAGTATTTTTCTTAGCAACTTTGTCTTCTGGAGTTTCATCGGTAAAAATCAGAAACTCTCTCTATCGATTGAACCGTTGAACATTTGAGTTAAATTATTATGTTAATCTTAAGATTAGGAGATTAACCTTAAACCTCGTGATAAAATTCTATAAAAATCATAATCTGAAAGGGCATGTATTGATTAGCAATTTTGTCTTCTGGGTCAATTTCATTAAAAATCGTTTGGTAACATTTAAAGGAGGTTTTAGTTAACTATTCCTTAATCCATAGGATTAGGCTTAGCTTAAGACTAACCTACCTTGTGGAACACGTGAAAACGTGTTTTAGGTCGGCAAGAACACGGCTTGGACGCAGGGATGGGTTTTGCGGCTCTGACCAGTCTTGTGTGAAGTGTGTGAAGATTTCACACGTTCCTTCAAATGAAAACTATAAATAGAAGCCCCCTTAAGCCTTCCTTAGCAATCCTTAAGCCTAAACAAAGGAGACTCTGCTGCTACGTGCTGTGAAGGCTTCTGCAAATATCACTATTCATCTTCTTCCTCAAGACATCTCTTATTTTCCTTGGTTAAGGTAGGTAACCATGGCACAAACCTCAAATTTGATAAATGGAATGAAAGGGCATGCTGTTAACTTCTAGAAATCATGTTTTATTATCCATTTGCATGCTTAAACTCATGAATTGAAGCCCCATTACCGGATTATACTTCTGTTTTCAATATCCCCGTGTTACAGAGAAAGACGGCTCCACACGGACCGTTTATTTACTTTAACGGCCCCGTAACGACCGCCATAGAGTACGTCTTAACGGCTTTTCATGAACCGTTTTGTCCCCTGGCATTCCACGGTTCACCCCAAACCGTTGTACATGCATAACGGTCAACCCGAGACCGCTTTAGAATAAATTTAGTAATATTATCATTTAAGTGTATTTTTTTTATTACGGCTAGAAAACGACCGTTTTACATGATAAATGGCCCTACCATGACCGTTGTACCCTTTTACCCTAGAAACGGCCCCTGACCGACGTGTGTTAGCAGACAGTCGAAGGTAAATTCCTCAGACTAGAACGGCTGTTAGGGAACCGTTGTTTATCCATTTAACGGTCATTCCCAGACCGCTGTTCTCCTGAAAACGGCCGTACTTAGACCGCTTAACAGAAACCTATTTCTGGTCCAATTTTCACCCAATAGGTTTAACGGCCCATTTTCAACTGTTTAACTTCCAGAAAACCTGATTTTTGCTATTCTGACCCATTTAACAATGTTAAATAGTAAAAACTGATAATCCACATAAATAACAAATAATGAGATGAGTAAATTTCTATTAATTGCAGTATCTATTTTGTTAAAGTGAAAATTATTGTAATTCACTTGTAACTTTGGATAAATTGGCTAATTACCATAAGCTAAAAATTTACCGTAGGTAATTTCTGTAAATTACTGTAAATCAGAAAATTACTGGCCAACTTATGGCAAGTCTTTGGCCAATTAACCGGACACTCTATCCGGTAAACTTCACATTTTTACCGTGAGACAATTTACCGTGGTAAAATTACGGTTACATCATGACTATCGTTTTAACTTGATAAATTGACCGGTTACCCTTGGATAATCTTCGGTCATACTTGAGCCCGGAATTGACCAATGGACATTAAACTGAAATTGGTTGGTTTAATTGTTATTGGCAACCCGGTAAATATTTCACATAAATTATCTTATATTTAGATCATTATACTTAATACGGATTCTCTAGAACCGTATTTCTTGAAAAATACGACCCAAATGGTTCGTATATTCTCGTTCTTCGGAACTTACTTCTCTTTCTCGAACGGCTTACTGTCACCCGTTCATTCTTGGCCCCGTGACTCGTTACTCATAAGAGTACGGCCCAGTGATTGCCGTACGAATACCTTGTTTTGGGTTTTTCGTTGTGTTTAAACTCTTGAATCAAAGGAGACAAGTGTCGTCCTTTACATCTTGTACCCGACAGAAATTCATCTGATTATATTGGCCATAATTGACTATGTCTAGACGGGGGATCGGTGATCCAATTGAAATGAAATGCCATCGCATCATAAGGGCCCAGTCTGGTCCTGGGGAGAGCGCCCGAAAAGATATTGAGCCCATTGGGATGTTTATGACAAGGGTGAGGCATTACACCCGAATACTTGACTTGACTTGTTACGTCTACGACAAATTCTGGATACTCGACTCGTGTGTATTTACCTGGTTACATGTGTAACATACTTGCTGGCCAAATTTTCTTACTGTTACTTTACTTGTTCATTACTTGATAAATTGCTATATTTCTTGACTTTGCAAGTTATTTCTATCGTCATTCTTTATTTACTGCATTTCATATAAATTGGAAATCAATGGTTAATTACTTAAACCTGTTTGTGGTTATCTACTGAGCGCGTTTAGCTCACTCCTACTGTTTCCCCTCTTTCCAGGTGACGAACTTGTCAGGGATGGACTGGAGTGATATCGAGAGATAGTTTTAGTTTATTGAGTCAGTTTGTACCCGTAGAATTAATGAGAAATTGTTCTAGTTTGATTATTATATGGATGTAGTTGTTCTACCCATTGTACTCAATTTTTATCAATAAAACTCTGATTATTACTTTTCCAACCTTTAGTGCAATGGTTCGGAATTCTTTATTGCTCGCTTGCCTCTAACCGTACGTCCCGAGATTCCGCATCGGGGCGTGACAGTTTAGTTGGTATCAGAGCTATACCCCAGCCGGAAGTGTGGGAACTAAGTGCCATGCAGGGCAAAGTGCTACGCTATGGGAGCCACCTCTTGAGTCCGTAATGGAGCAAAGTGCTACGTAGTGGGAGCCACCTCTTGAGCCTGTAGGGGCCACCTCTAGAGTCCTACCTGCCTGGGGGCTTGATTGCGTGATTGCGTGCTATATGTGCCCAGCGACGAGGACGTCGCCTATATAAGAGGGGTAGATTGTAACACCCTCAAATATAGCTAAGTTGTACTCTATATCATCGAGGCGCCTTTTGAAGTATCGGCTCAGTTCTTGAAAAGAACTCCGAAGTTAAGCGTGCTTAATGGGGAGCAGTACTGGGATGGGTGACCTGCCTGGGAAGTCCTCCATTCTGGAGCCGATCACTGTTAGAAAGGGATAAAACCGTGAGGCCGACAGGCCAAAGCGGACAATACCTCGACGGTATAGAGTACGGGGCGTGACATCAGAGCACAGGTTGCATTGACCTAGAAATTTAGGTTAAAATTGTCCTAGGTTTCCTTCTCTCCTATAAGTTTAGGAAAAACTAGACCTTGTGAGATTTGGGTAGAAATCGGGTTAAGCTATTAATCGTAATCGTGTCTCACTCCTCTAGTTCTTTCTCTCTCATCTCATCTGAGAATTCTTTTCTCATAATAATCGACTCATAATAATCGACTCATGAACAACGGATTACCTTATAGGTACTTGAAATGGCAGCCAATCGTGCTGAGATGAGGAATTTGCAACGTACGGTTCAAGGACTTACGCAAGCCTTGAATGCATTGGCTCAGGCAGGAGCTGGAGCCGGAGCGGCACCTCATGGCGCAGCTCATGGTACTGGTGAATTGTATCGGAATTTCCGAGGGATGAACCCGCCTAGGTTTGCTGGTTCAACCGATCCTGATGAAGCCGAGAACTGGCTCGACGAGATGGCAAGGATTTTTGAGGTCATGCAATGCACTGACCAGGAGCGTGTTCTCTTGTCCATTTTCCAACTGGAACGTGATGCGCGTACTTGGTGGGAGTCTATTAAACCGACTCTCGGTGACCAACAAGTCTCGTGGGAGGAATTCGAGGAATTCTTCAATGATAAATATTTTTCTGATCGCGTGCAAGAAAAGAAGGCCGCGGAATTCGCAGCTCTGAAGCAGCGAAGCTTATCGGTATCAGAATATGAAGCCCAGTTTGCAAGACTCTCTCGTTATGCGAGACATCTCATTTCAACTGAGAAAATGAAGGCGAAGCGTTTCCTTAACGGTCTTCGACTTCCTTATATTAATCAACTGGCACCACTGGAAATTTCTACATATTCTGAGATGGTAAGAAAGGCACAAGTATTAGAAGATACATTGGAAATGACGGAAAGGATTCGTGGTCAAGGTAGTAAGAAGAATCAACCGAAGGCACTCAAGAATGATAAGACTGATTCTGGCACTGGTCCTAACAAGAAAAGACCTTTCACTAGTACTGGTTCTAGTTCTGGTTCTGGTTCGTGGAAGGGCAAGGCGCCAAGACAAGAAGACAAGAAACCTGATTCTGTGGTTCCATTCAAAGGCGTATGCCGATATTGTGATCGTCCCGGTCACAAAATGGAGGATTGTTGGCGCAAGCAAGGTGCATGTTTGCGATGTGGAAGCAAGGAGCACCGCATTCCCAACTGCCCCTTATTATCGGAACAAGCTATTCCGGCAAAACCTCTAAACGTCAAGAAGCCTCAAGGCAGGCTCCAGGCTCTTCATACAAAGGAAAAGGGTATCTCCGAGGATGGTGGACTCGTCGAAGGTACTCTCATTATATCCGACTTTCCGGCTTTTGTTCTATTTGATACTGGTGCAACACATTCTTTTATATCCCGGAGATTTGCTAAGTTATTAGCTATAGAACCTGTTTTGATGGACTCTCCGTTAGAGATATCAACCCCTATTGGGACCAGTTCAGCTATTCAGCATTATTATCCTTCTAGTAAAGTTATGGTGAATGATCGGAATTTTCCAGCCGACTTGATTTGCATAGACATGAAGGATTACGATGTAATCCTAGGAGCCGACTGGTTGGCCCAGTATGAGGTCAATGTTCACTGCAATTCTTGTTCGGTGTCTTTTTCTAAGCACCCCGGATTATTCTTCAAAGGAGTGAAACATCCTAGTCCGGTGTCTCTTATCTCGACTCTTCGTGCTGACAAGTTATTGAGGCGTGGATGCGAAGCTTTTCTGGCTTTTGTTCATGCGTCCCCTGAACAGCAGATCGAGATTAAGAATATTGCTATTGTTCGGGAATTTCCGGACGTATTTCCAGAGGAGTTACCAGGACTTCCGCCTCAGCGTGAAGTTACATTCTCTATTGATCTTATTCCTGGATCATCTCCTGTTTCCAGAGCCCCTTATCGTATGTCTCCTGCGGAATTGCGGGAATTGAAGCAACAATTGTTAGAATTACTCGAGAAGGGTTTTATTCGCCCGAGTGTTTCCCCTTGGGGAGCTCCTGTATTGTTTGTTCGGAAGAAAGATGGTTCGATGAGGTTGTGCATCGACTATCGGCAACTCAACCAGATAACTATCAAGAATAAATATCCACTGCCGAGGATTGATGAGTTATTTGACCAGATTGCTGGAGCTTCGTATTTTTCTAAGATCGATCTTCGATCTGGGTATCATCAATTGAGAATTAAGGAAGATGATATTTACAAGTCAGCTTTTCGAAGCCGATATGGTCACTTTGAGTTTGTCGTTATGCCCTTTGGGTTAACGAATGCACCGGCAGCTTTCATGCAACTTATGAACAATGTGTTCCGACCTTATCTTGATCAATGGGTCGTGGTATTTATTGATGACATTTTGATCTACTCAAAGAGTGAAGAAGATCATGCCGAGCATCTAAGAACGGCTCTTCAATTATTGAGAGATCACCAATTATATGCCAAATTCAGCAAGTGTGAATTTTGGCTGAGTGAAGTGTCCTTTCTAGGACATATTATTACTAAGGATGGAATTTCTGTGGATCCATCTAAAGTGGAAGCAGTCAAGAATTGGGAACAGCCTACTAATGCTACTGAAGTAAGGAGTTTTCTTGGCCTGGCTGGTTATTATCGAAGGTTCATTCAAGATTTCTCTAAAATTGCGGTACCTTTGACCAAATTAACCCGCAAAGAAATCAAGTTTGAGTGGTCAGCTGAATGCCAACGGAGTTTTCAAACTCTGAAGGATTGTTTGACTACTGCCCCTATTTTGACCTTACCTTCGGGTGAAGGCGGTTTTGTGGTCTACACAGATGCTTCTGGTATTGGCTTAGGCTGTGTGCTTATGCAGCATGGCAAGGTGATTGCCTATTCTTCCAGGCAGTTAAGGAAGCATGAAGTTAATTATCCCGTGCATGATCTGGAATTGGCAGCCGTAGTATTCGCATTAAAGATTTGGAGGCACTATTTATATGGAGAATCATTCACGGTATTTTCGGATCACAAAAGTCTGAAATACTTATTTTCTCAAAAGGAATTAAACATGAGGCAAAGAAGGTGGTTGGAATATATAAAGGATTTCGACTTCTCTATCGAGTATCACCCTGGCAAAGGCAATGTCGTGGCTGATGCGTTAAGTCGGAAGCCTGTGGCTAAGTTATCCAGTCTTATGTTACAAGAATGGAAGTTACTAGAGCTGATGGCTAGTCTGGATCTCAATATTGATAATGATCGGATTTTGATTTCCCAGATGCAACTCAAGCCCGAACTGTTAGTGGAAATCAAGCTATTACAAGATATTGATCCCGAGCTAGTCGAGATTAAGGAAAACTTAAGTGGCAGACCTGACTTCTCGATAGCCAATGATGGAAGACTGGTGTTTCAAGGTAGAACTTGTGTACCGGATGAGGCTAATATAAAGAATCGGATCCTTGAAGAAGCACATAGATCCCGATACACTATCCATCCGGGAGGCACTAAGATGTTCAAAGACTTGAAGAGGACATTTTGGTGGCCAAACATGAAAAGGGAAATTGCAGATTTTGTAAGCAGATGTCTTGTTTGTCAACAAGTAAAGGCCGAGCATTTTAGACCGGCAGGTAAATTGAAACCACTTGATATTCCCCGATGGAAGTGGGAGAGTATTGGTATGGACTTTATTATGGGTCTTCCTAAGACTCGAGGTGGCTATGATGCAATATGGGTCATCGTGGATCGATTGACTAAGTCAGCCCATTTTCTAGCTATTAAGTCCAAGTGGACGGTTGATGTACTAGCAGCATTATATCTGAAGGAAGTGGTTAGACTTCATGGTATTCCAGTCAGCATTGTGTCTGACCGAGACCCGAGATTTACATCTCATTTCTGGAAGGGTTTGCAAGAATCTCTTGGTACCCGTCTGAATTTCAGTACTGCATTTCATCCGCAGACAGATGGATAGACCGAGAGAACAAATCAGATTGTGGAAGATATGTTGAGAGCTTGTATGATTGACTTCGATGGCAGCTGGAGTGATCATTTGGCATTGATAGAATTCGCCTATAACAATAGTTATCAATCCAGCATACAAATGGCACCTTTCGAGGCTTTGTATGGAAGGAGTTGTCGTTCTCCATTATGTTGGGATGAGATTGGCGAGAAGCAATGGCTTGGACCGGATCTTGTCTCAGAATCATCACAGAATATTCGAATTATTCGAGACCGGTTACTTGTAGCTCAATCAAGGCAGAAAAGTTATGCTGATAATAGAAGAAGAGATTTGAAATTCCAGATTGGCGAGCATGTATTTTTGAAGGTCTCTCCGTCGAGAGGTATTCGCCGATTCGGTATTCATGGCAAGTTAAGCCCAAGGTATATTGGTCCATTTGAGATCCTTGATCGAGTGGGTGAAGTCGCCTATAGATTGGCCTTACCTCCTCAACTAGCTGGAGTACACAACGTGTTCCATGTTTCTATGCTTCGGAAATACGTGTACGACCCTAGTCACGTCATTCAACATGCGGACCTCGAAGTGAAGAAGGACTTGTCTTATGAAGAAAGACCAGTGAAGATTCTGGATCGGAAAGAGCAACAACTTCGGAATCGTTCCATACCGATGGTTAAAATACAATGGAGTCGGCGTGGAATAGAAGAAGCTACATGGGAATCCGAGGACGCTATACGGAAGCGTTATCCCGATCTACTCTAGGTAAGCGATATTTTTACCGTATTTTGGTCCAGTGAATTTGGAGGACCAAATTCTTTAAGTAGGGGAGGGTGTAAGACCCCGAGTTTCTGTGCAATTATTTAATTTCGTGAATAGTAAAAAAAAAAAAAATTTTGAATAGTAACTATGGTAAATAGTAAATCGTAATTTTTTTGACTATCATATGAAAATACTTAAAAATGGTAGTTAATTAGTAAACACTATGGTAAACACTTTAGTCTTCTATACTTGACCCTAATAAAATCAGTTACATGGCTTAATCGATGATTTAAGCTTGACTTAAAAACGCGGAAAACACTATTCACCCGAAAATACAACTACCGTAGAAAAATCTACAAAAATCACATCTGATAGAGAGTATTTTTCTTAGCAACTTTGTCTTCTGGAGTTTCATCGGTAAAAATCAGAAACTCTCTCTATCGATTGAACCGTTGAACATTTGAGTTAAATTATTATGTTAATCTTAAGATTAGGAGATTAACCTTAAACCTCGTGATAAAATTCTATAAAAATCATAATCTGAAAGGGCATGTATTGATTAGCAATTTTGTCTTCTGGGTCAATTTCATTAAAAATCGTTTGGTAACATTTAAAGGAGGTTTTAGTTAACTATTCCTTAATCCATAGGATTAGGCTTAGCTTAAGACTAACCTACCTTGTGGAACACGTGAAAACGTGTTTTAGGTCGGCAAGAACACGGCTTGGACGCAGGGATGGGTTTTGCGGCTCTGACCAGTCTTGTGTGAAGTGTGTGAAGATTTCACACGTTCCTTCAAATGAAAACTATAAATAGAAGCCCCCTTAAGCCTTCCTTAGCAATCCTTAAGCCTAAACAAAGGAGACTCTGCTGCTACGTGCTGTGAAGGCTTCTGCAAATATCACTATTCATCTTCTTCCTCAAGACATCTCTTATTTTCCTTGGTTAAGGTAGGTAACCATGGCACAAACCTCAAATTTGATAAATGGAATGAAAGGGCATGCTGTTAACTTCTAGAAATCATGTTTTATTATCCATTTGCATGCTTAAACTCATGAATTGAAGCCCCATTACCGGATTATACTTCTGTTTTCAATATCCCCGTGTTACAGAGAAAGACGGCTCCACACGGACCGTTTATTTACTTTAACGGCCCCGTAACGACCGCCATAGAGTACGTCTTAACGGCTTTTCATGAACCGTTTTGTCCCCTGGCATTCCACGGTTCACCCCAAACCGTTGTACATGCATAACGGTCAACCCGAGACCGCTTTAGAATAAATTTAGTAATATTATCATTTAAGTGTATTTTTTTTATTACGGCTAGAAAACGACCGTTTTACATGATAAATGGCCCTACCATGACCGTTGTACCCTTTTACCCTAGAAACGGCCCCTGACCGACGTGTGTTAGCAGACAGTCGAAGGTAAATTCCTCAGACTAGAACGGCTGTTAGGGAACCGTTGTTTATCCATTTAACGGTCATTCCCAGACCGCTGTTCTCCTGAAAACGGCCGTACTTAGACCGCTTAACAGAAACCTATTTCTGGTCCAATTTTCACCCAATAGGTTTAACGGCCCATTTTCAACTGTTTAACTTCCAGAAAACCTGATTTTTGCTATTCTGACCCATTTAACAATGTTAAATAGTAAAAACTGATAATCCACATAAATAACAAATAATGAGATGAGTAAATTTCTATTAATTGCAGTATCTATTTTGTTAAAGTGAAAATTATTGTAATTCACTTGTAACTTTGGATAAATTGGCTAATTACCATAAGCTAAAAATTTACCGTAGGTAATTTCTGTAAATTACTGTAAATCAGAAAATTACTGGCCAACTTATGGCAAGTCTTTGGCCAATTAACCGGACACTCTATCCGGTAAACTTCACATTTTTACCGTGAGACAATTTACCGTGGTAAAATTACGGTTACATCATGACTATCGTTTTAACTTGATAAATTGACCGGTTACCCTTGGATAATCTTCGGTCATACTTGAGCCCGGAATTGACCAATGGACATTAAACTGAAATTGGTTGGTTTAATTGTTATTGGCAACCCGGTAAATATTTCACATAAATTATCTTATATTTAGATCATTATACTTAATACGGATTCTCTAGAACCGTATTTCTTGAAAAATACGACCCAAATGGTTCGTATATTCTCGTTCTTCGGAACTTACTTCTCTTTCTCGAACGGCTTACTGTCACCCGTTCATTCTTGGCCCCGTGATTCGTTACTCATAAGAGTACGGCCCAGTGATTGCCGTACGAATACCTTGTTTTGGGTTTTTCGTTGTGTTTAAACTCTTGAATCAAAGGAGACAAGTGTCGTCCTTTACATCTTGTACCCGACAGAAATTCATCTGATTATATTGGCCATAATTGACTATGTCTAGACGGGGGATCGGTGATCCAATTGAAATGAAATGCCATCGCATCATAAGGGCCCAGTCTGGTCCTGGGGAGAGCGCCCGAAAAGATATTGAGCCCATTGGGATGTTTATGACAAGGGTGAGGCATTACACCCGAATACTTGACTTGACTTGTTACGTCTACGACAAATTCTGGATACTCGACTCGTGTGTATTTACCTGGTTACATGTGTAACATACTTGCTGGCCAAATTTTCTTACTGTTACTTTACTTGTTCATTACTTGATAAATTGCTATATTTCTTGACTTTGCAAGTTATTTCTATCGTCATTCTTTATTTACTGCATTTCATATAAATTGGAAATCAATGGTTAATTACTTAAACCTGTTTGTGGTTATCTACTGAGCGCGTTTAGCTCACTCCTACTGTTTCCCCTCTTTCCAGGTGACGAACTTGTCAGGGATGGACTGGAGTGATATCGAGAGATAGTTTTAGTTTATTGAGTCAGTTTGTACCCGTAGAATTAATGAGAAATTGTTCTAGTTTGATTATTATATGGATGTAGTTGTTCTACCCATTGTACTCAATTTTTATCAATAAAACTCTGATTATTACTTTTCCAACCTTTAGTGCAATGGTTCGGAATTCTTTATTGCTCGCTTGCCTCTAACCGTACGTCCCGAGATTCCGCATCGGGGCGTGACAGTCTTCGTGTCGTTTCTCTTTGTCGCTTTGTGACTTCACCTCGTGTCAATTCTTGTATTTCATCTTCGTGTTATTTTAGTGTCTATGTCTTCGTGTTGTGTTTTCATCTTCGTGTTGTTTTCACCTCGTGTAGGTTTCAGTTTTGGTCTTAGTGTTGTTTTACTCTTTAGACTTCGTGTCCTTCTCACCTTGACCACACTCCGTGTCATTCCGTATCATGTCTTCGTGTCGTGTTTCTGAAGCAGCTCTAATAGTTCTGATGAACTTCGAGTCGTTTCCCTGTAGACCTCGTGTCGTTCCTATTTAGTAACCACACTTCGTGTCGGTTACTGTAGTTTCTGTGTCTTCGTGTCGTTTTTGTTCCACTGCGTGCAGAACATTGCAGCACCTCGTGTTGCTTTCTGTGCCACCTCTTGTCGTTTCTGTGTGAACCTCATGTCGCTTCTCTCTGTCCTCTAATTGCATCTCGTGTCATCTTTTTTGTCTTGCTTGTTGTTGCAACCACTTCGTGTCGTTCTTCTTTTTACCTCGTGTTGTTTTCAACTCGTGTCGGTTACTGTTTTGTCTCCATGTTGTTCTCGTGCCGTTCTCATTACTGGTTATTATATCATGATGTTTTACTTTGTGCTGTAGTCATCGTATGTACTCCGTGTCGTTCTTGTTTCACTTCGTGTCGTTCTCCTCGTTGTGTCTGTTCTGTTACAGTGTACCTCGTGTCGTTCTTTTCCTATCTCGTGTACTGGTCACGTCGTGCTGTTATCATATACCTCATGCAGCTTTAGTTTTAGTGGCCATACTGCGTGTTAATGGTTTTTATCTTCTTATAGGTACGAGGAAGATTATTCCCTAATAAAGGGGGTGCACGTGATCCAAGACAAAAGGAACCAATCAAATAAGGTCACGTGGCAGGAAGGTTCTGGATCGAGCGTGGGAGGCACACGCGTTTTGTGCCCTATCCACCTGCTGCCGCTATAAATAGAAACCTTCGTCCACCGATGAAGGAGATCAGAGCCAAGAAAGAAAAGGCAATATTGCAGAGAGTTCGATCCACCAGTAAAGAGGAAGAAAAAGAGAGAAAGAAAAAGAGAGAGATAGCAGTGAAGAGAGAAAGAGAGTTTGCAGTATCGGGTTTCTGAAATTGCTTCCCAGGAAGCTACATTTGTATTAACTCTCAGTATCGAATGTTTTCTCGATCAGTCTTTAGTTCCTTTTCTGATTTTCTTTATGTGTTCTTCGTCTATTTCTGACCTGTTCCCCTCCGGTGTGTGGAGGAAGGGAGTCTATCTCCGGTTTCCCTCTGGGTTGCAGAGGAAGAGAGATCGCTGATCTCTGGTGTTGCTAGTGACGGCTTGTCATTAGCAAGTTCCCTCCGGTGTGTGGAGGTAGGGAGAGGCACTCTCCGGTTCTGTTCATGCTGGGTGCTAGAACAGGTTACAAGCTCTGTGGGTAGCAAAGCTTGGTTGAGGGATTTGTCTCCCTTGGGTTTTCAAGCTGTTTGGCAGCAAGTTGTTCGCAGACTGAGTCTGCTATGCTCTAGCAGTGGCTAGTGGAATCCTCACTCTAGTTGGAGTGAGGGGTGGATGTAAATTGCAGACTGCAGTCGAACCACCTAAAAACCGGTTGTCTTCTCTGTGGTTTACGATCTTTATCAGCGCTCTCTATCTGCTTATCTCTTCGACCAGTTGTGTGTTCAGCTCTTATCATCATTTTCTTATTCGATCTTGATTGGTACCTGCATTTGCAATTCTTTGTGTGCTAGTTTAGAAGGGGCATAAGCGGTAGATTTATTTTCTCGCCTAAACTTTGCAAACTGGGAGTGATCTATTCATCCCCCCCCCTTCTATATCACTCTCGCTGCGCTAACAATTTCATCCCTACAAGACGTTTGTGCGTAGGGAAGATAGGACTCAGACATACTACAAGCACACGTCCTGGTTGTTTGTTCTGCTAAATGTGCATGGGCTATCTGCAGAGAGTCCGATAGCCGACATACTGAATAAGCCATTGTTCGTTTCTTTTCATTATGTCGACGGCTGGGGCATGGACCACCTCGACTTATTTCGATGCCTTGATTTTCATGGTCATAGCGATCTGGCATCTTTAGTGGAGAAGTGCCAGACATTTGGTGATGTCTGCTGGCTTGTCAAGGAGGCTGCTTTTCACTCCAAGGAGGTAGCTTATCTATACTGGCCACTTTCTATTTTTTATGATGGCCCAACAGGTATGATCTTTTCTTTCTGACTGTAGTACTTTCTGTTTAGTATTTAAACTCTGCATCCACTGATCTCATTGCTTCTTTGATGTCTTCGACAGACAGGCCAGATATAAAGCGACAGGGGCTTTACAGAAAAATCATTGCGCAAGCTGAGAAGCCTGCTTATTTCGAAGTCCCTGCAGCAGCACCGATGACCACTCCCCTGCCTCTGGGCAAGAAGAGAAAGATTTCTGCAGTGAAGACTGCAGTTGGGAAGGCCAGGAAGGCCAAGAAGGCCCATGCTCGGCAATCGGCTTCAGCAGTGACGGACCCTGGGACCCCTCTTCCTGATATCCCCTCCTTTGATGAGTTTGAATCTCAAAGGGAGGGCGCCCAGACGTCAGTCGAGGGTAACATCAACAGCCCGTAGTTGTATCTTTCATCGGCTTTTGCTGAATTTTATAGAAGTCTTCGCATCTGACCCCCCCTTTTTTGCGCAGCCCAAGAGCCAGTTGTGACACCTTCTTTGGTGGAGACCAGATTGCCTTCTCCTACGATAGCTAGCGAGGTGGAGGGTAAGTGTGCTTTCCCATCTTTTCTTGCACATTTCAATTGTTTTTTTTTATTCTCTTGCTCACAAGCTTTTCCCTGCAGTGACGGCCGGCGAGGGGGCTGTAGTTATGGGAGCAGCTGGCGGTATGACTCAGTCACAAGAGGGTCATAAGACCCAGACGAAACGGGGCCTTGTCCCTGTGAGGCACATAGTTACCCGGTCTTCCTCCAGGCAGACGTTAGGGACGCAAGTCCCGCCCGTGGATAGTGTGGAAATCTCTTCTAGCAGTTCCGCGACCACTTCCGAGGCAGAGGGAGAAGGGGCAGATTTCAGCGAGAGCGAGCCGGAGAATATCTCTCAATCAGAGGCCCCATTCGTATGTACTGCCATTGTCCCACTGTTCACCCCCCCCCCCAAACTGCTGGTGCCATCTTCTGAGGAGGAACTACCGGAAGAATTTGCTGGCTTGGATACCGAGGCAGATATAACTCCTCCCTTTGCTGCTTCAGCAGCGGAGTTTTCCTCTTCCTTGCACTCCTTTGAGGATATCGCCATCACATTAGAAGTGGGTCTCTCTCCTTTTCCTCATTGTCAGTATTATCATTTTCCTTATCTGCTGCTTGATGTTGCATTGATCTGTTCACAGGAATCCCCTGTTGCTAGCCCGGTAGCGACTGCGGCCCTTGAAGCCATTCTATCTGACACCCTGGCTGTTATTCCTGCTTCGTCAGCCACCTGCGCAGGCGTTTCTGAGATAATTCGCCCTGTGCCGGTGAGGGTACAGTCTTCTACAGACTTAGCATTGCTGGACTTGAGGACCTCGGGGGAGAGTTCGGCCCTCATCCGGGTCTTGGATTTCAGAGCTGAGACGGACCCCGTTAGGGGTTCTGCCTTTATACCGGCCGCAGTGATGACCATTACGCCGGAGTTAGCAATTCCCGTAACAGTAATTATGGAAATTGAACTTTTGCCTTTACGGTCTGTAGCCCCTGCCACCTTGTCATTGAAGGAACTGGCTGCTGAAGCAGAGATGGAAGAAGGGGAGGTAGCTGCCACAGAGACCGGGGTATTGTCCATAACCGACCCAGAATCGATCTCCTTGCTCTCGGAATCTGAGGAGGAGGTGCCCCGAGAAGAGGATGCTGAAGATGCGGGTATCATATTGGGGACCCAGGAAGCAGCCGCCCCAGCACTTATTAAAGTTGCCCCTACGAGCATTCAAATAGCAACTCCCGAGGAGAAGGAGGTGGAAGGCCTCTTGGTCTCGTCAAGGGTTGCAGAGAGAGCTCAGCTGGCACCTTCCGCAGACCTCCCGTCTTCCTCTTCCCAACCTGATGTTACGCCATGGGCAGACATTGACAGTGAGGTGACTTTCGAAGTAGCTCCAGTTCCTTCTCCTGGCTTCGCTTCCTCTGAGAGTTTTGTCTGGCAAAATCATGACATGCTGCGCCAGTTGGTGGAGTCCCAGCCTGGACTGACTTATCTGCGGCTGAAGGAGATAGCCGAGCGTTTCACCGCTGGTCTACAGGCGATGGGCTGTCCCATGGAAATATGGACCCAGCGGGTTATATTGTTGTTAAAGTTTATACATCGTCGGGACTTCTTGGCACATATTATGTCTGACAGACTGGCAGCTTTGAAGTTGCAAAGGAAGGAGTGCAAATCTGAGCTGGAGAAGGTGGGCTCTGTTCTCCAGGAGCGCCAATGCCAACTGCAATCTCTGGCGCAGCGGGAGCAGTTCATGCGCAGCCGGATAGCCATCCTGGAGGCTGAACTATTTGACCTCTGGGCTGAACTGTCGCAGATAACAACTTCTCGGCCGCAGCTTGCGGAGGAAGTAGCCCTGCTGGAGGGGCAGGTGGCGTCCTTTCAGGACGAGTCTGCTCGGCTGCAGGCGGAGGAGGCTCGACTTCATGAGCTGGGGGCTGCCCCGCATGTAGGGCTTCTGGCCTTCGAAGACATATTCCGGTGCCCGTGAATATCTGTTTCCCCCTTTTTGTAATACAATTCCCCCTCAGGGGCCCTTCTTGTATTCCCCTTTTTTTTATTCAATGAAAAGGAATCTTTATACCAGTCTCATATGTGGTTTGTTCTTGACGATCGCACTGTCAATATACGACGATTTGGCAGCGGTTTCAGCGGTCCCTATGGGAATAGCCCGTACCTAGCAGGAGAGCGTCCACCCTTTCAGAGAAAGGATGGGGAACTCGCTCCACCGCGCGACGGTATCCGGAGGGTGCCTAAACCCAATCCTGGGGGTAGCTGAATAAAAGAGGTTTAGAACATCGTTTGGAACAAATGGATGGTTCACCTCGGACAGGTTTCAAAGCTGGTCGGGGCAATGTATCAAACGACCAGTGACGGATTTTATCATCGATATTGGGTTTATATCGACGCAAAGGAATTTCATAAGTGTCATCAGGATAGACGTAAGGTCTAAACTGGGTAGACTTGATCACAGGTGGGACGTGAAAAGGGTATGTGGTTTTCATCAGGACAGACGCAAAATCTGAACTGGACAAGTTTTCATCATTGATCTGGCAATGCACCGATCGACCAATGGTTGGTTTCATCATCGATATGGGGTTTATATCGATGCAAAGGGATTTCATAAGTTTCATCAGGATAGACGTAAGGTCTAAACTGGACAGGGTTTCATCATTGATCGGGCAAGGTGCCGGTCGATCAATAGCTGGTTTCATCATCGATATTGGGTTTATATCGATGCGAAGGAATCTCATAAGTTTCATCAAGATAGACGTAAGGTCTAAACTGGATAAGGTTTCATCATTGATCAGGCAAGGTGCCGGTCGATCAATAGTTGGTTTCATCATCGATATTGGGTTTATATCGATGCAAAGGAATTTCACAAGTTTCATCAGGATAGACGTAAGGTCTATTCCAACAGGTTCTATTGCGGGTAGGACTTTGCCAAGAAATACGTAGGTTTCATCGGGATAGGCGTAGGGTCTATCCTGGTAGGGTTTTATCGTTGACCGGGCAAGGAGCCGATCGGTCAAGGGATGGTTTAGGAGTTTGATCAGGACAGACGTAAGGTCTGAACTGGCCAGGCTTTATCAGACTGGTGACCGGTTTTATTGTCGGTGGGACATGTAAAAAGAGGGTATGTAGATTTCATCAGGGTAGACGTAAGATCTACCCCGGAAAGGCTTTATCGTCGGCGGGGCATAGAGCCAGATGACCGACGGAAGGCCTCATCAGTGAAGGGGAGGTAAAGGCAACGTGCCGGTTGGCATGGAACTTCTGAATTACCACATTACCGACCTAAGCGCCCTTTCGGGTTTTCGACGGAGCCAGCCCCCTCTTGCTTTTGCCCACGTGTCCTTTCGGATTTTCACGTGGCGGGGTACTCGATTTTGCCTGCAGTGCCCTTTCGGGTTTTCACCACAGCTGGGTTTTAGCCATTTTTGCCCTTGTCCAGAATGCCTGAACAAGTCTGGCGGGGTATCTCTATTTTTAACCCCATTTTTTTTATATATATACTTTTTGTCATTTTCTTTCTCTTTTCTTTTTCATTGTCTTTTTTGGGACCAGAACTTTCATCCTATGGACCATGGCGCCATATGTTTATTGTGGACACACGATCATTGATGTGGGTGTCAACATCAATGCAAAGGGAAGTAGGGTTTCATGATCTATCCAGACGAAAGGTCCGAATCGATTTAGAGGATATAAGTAGCAGCTCGGGCATGAGGCCGTTTGCTGAGAATATGAGTTTCATCGTTAATGTGGGGTTTAACATTAACGCAAGGGAATAGAGTTTCATGATCTATCCAGACGGAGGGTCTGAATAGATTCAAAGAGCAATGTTGTGCTATGTCAGAGCGGACGGAAGGTCCACCCTGGATGGATTTTAGCGTCGATCAGGCAGCGTGCCAATCGATCGATAACAGGTTTCATCATTGGTATTGGCTCATCCCAATGCAAGGATTTCATATGTTTCATCAGGATAGACGTAGGGTCTAAACTGGATAAGGTTTTGTCATTGATACTGGGCGAGATGCCGATCGATCAATGGCGGGTTTCATCATCGGTATTGGATTTATACCAATGCAAGGAGTTCATGGATTTCATCAGGATAGACGGAAGGTCTAAACTGGATAGGTTTCATCATAGATCGGGCAGTGTGCCAATCGATCAACAACAGGTTTCATCGCGGTGAGACGTAGGATAGGTTTCATTGGGATAGACGTAAGGTCTAAACCGGGCAGGTTTCATCGTGGTGGGTCTTAGACAGAAATAAGTGGAAGTGTTTTATCAGAACAGACGGAAGGTCTATCCCGAGGTGGGCTTATTATCGAGGGAATTTTTCTCGAGCAATGCATGACGGCTTCAACAGAATAGACGTAAGGTCCATTCCGGATGGGTTTAATCGTTGATCGGGCAAGGCGCCGATCGATCGACGATGAATTTTATGGTGGGAGGTGAGGCTTTCTTTGGAATCACCACATTACCGACCCAAGTGCCCTTTCGGGTTTTCGCCGGAGCCGGCCCCCTCTTGCTTTTGCCCACGCGTCCTTTCGGGTTTTCACGTGGCGGGGTACCCGATTTTCCCTGCAGTGCCCTTTCGGGTTTTCACCACAGCTGGGTTTTGGGCCATTTTTGCACTTGTCCCTAATATAGGAGCAAGTCTGGCGGGGTATCTCTATTTTTAACCCCATTTTTTTTTACTTTCTTTTTCTTTCCCTCCCTTTTTAGAAGGTGACAGGTGGGAATGCCACAAGCTTAAGATGAGGGCAGCTTGGCTAGGGCCGAGTGCCGCTAGATCGGGAAATGGGTGTAGCTTGGCTAGGGCGGAGTGCCGTTATACCAAGAAAAGGGTGTAGCTTGGCTAGGGCGGAGTGCCGCTAGACCAAGAAATGGGTAGCTCGGCTAGGGCGGAGTGCCGCTAGACGAAGAAAGGGTAGCTTGGTTAGGGCGGAGTGCCGCTAGACCGGGAAAGGGGTGTAGCTTTGCTAGGGCGGAGTGCCGTTATACCAAGAAAAGGGTGTAGCTTGGCTAGGGCGGAGTGCCGCTAGACCAAGAAATGGGTAGCTCGGCTAGGGCGGAGTGCCACTAGACCGGGAAAGGGTGTAGCTCGGCTTGATCACTCGGGGAATGCCGGTTGTGCCGCATGATACAGCTTTAGATGTCTTCCGTTGAGTGGTGAGAATTGGATTTCCCCTTGATGGTTAACAACCACGTAGGCCCCTCCTTCGTAGACCCTCTGTATTACATAAGGACCTTCCCAGTTAGCATTCAGCTTTCCTTTTGGGTTGGACGCCATGACTTCTTTTTTCTTGACCATGACGAGGTCACCTTTCTTGAATTCTCGTGCTCTTACGAGTTTGTTGAATGCAGCGGCCATGCGGGCCTGATACATTTGGATACTCTTCTGGGCTTGGAGGCGCTTCCCTTCCAATTCAGCCAGTTCTTCTAGTCTTCTTTCTGCATTGGTCTGTTCGCCACGGGCCAGGCCATATTGGACTGCCACTCTGAGTGATGGGACTTCCAGCTCTAGCGGAACCACTGCCTCTGAGCCGTATACCAGCGAGTATGGTGAGCACCCTGTAGGCGTCTTGAAGACGGTGCGGTATGCCCACAGAGCTTCATACATTTTCTCTTCCCAGTCCTTCTTATTGGAACCGACGACCTTGGCCAGCAAGGTGCAGAGAGTCTTGTTAAAAGCTTTTGCCAATCCGTTTGCCTGTGGATTGTAAGGAGTGGAGGTCCTCCATTCGATCTTATACTTCTCAACAAGCCGATAGACCTTCTGATTTCTGAAATGACTTCCATTGTCAGATATTATTCGGTTGGGGATCCCGAACCGGAAGATAATGTTCTGCTTGATGAATCTGGCGACCAGTTCACCAGTCACTTCTCTTAATGCTATAGCCTCCGCCCATCTGGAGAAGTAATCTGTTATGGCCAGTATGTACTTATGTCCGGCCGAGGAAGTCGACAGTGGCCCGACTACATTAGTTCCCCATTGTGCAAATGGCCAGCTGGGAACTGTAGGGTGCAGAGTTGTAGGAGGCCTTCTAGGCACAGTAGCATGCTCCTGGCATTTCTGGCATGATTTTGCAAATTTACAGCAGTCTTCAAACATGGTGGGCCAATAGTAGCCCAGTTTCTTGATTTCTATCTTCATCTTGGGACCAGCCTGGTGGGCACCTACTGTCCCAGCATGTATCTCTTTCATCGCTTGCCAGGCTTCCTCAGTTGACAGACAGCGGAGTAGAATCTTCTTGCGTGCATCTGCCATTATTCGGAACAAAATTCCATTCCTGAGTTCATAAGAATCTTTGATTCTCAGGAGTTTCATCTTTTCTTCTCTTATCTGCGGCAGTTGTTGGTGTAGAAACCACTGCAGCAGGTGCTGTCTCCAATCAGGTGCTTGTTCTGTGCTGATGGTGGCAACTTCATTTTCTTCGGGGCACCCTTCTAGCATACTGGGGACTTGCCGCCGGTTCATAACAACAATCTTCAGTGTCTTATTTGGCGGAACTGCTAGTGAGCTGGCCAGCTTTGCCAGTGCATCAGCCTGGGCATTGTGTCCACGGCCCACATGCTTGAGCTCAATATGGTAGAATTTCGCCATGAGGTGCACAGCTTTTTGGTGGTAGGGACTCAGTTCTGGCTTCCGCACTTCGAACTCCCCTTGGATCTATTTTATTATCAACATCGAATCGCCGAATACCTGGAGCATTTGGATACCCATGTTGAGGCTTATATATAGCCCGATTATCAGAGCTTCATACTCGGCCTCATTATTGGTGCAGGGCTTGTTTATAGAACAGGAAGTATGCACGACCTCCCCTTCTGGTGATTTCAGCACAATACCGGCTTCAGCCCATATTCTGGTCTTTCCATCGGAGTCTGTCTCTGTTCTAGATGCTCCATCAAAGAATAGTTGCCACATAACTGACTGGGTCTGGCAGGCCTCGAGTGTCTCATCATCGGGTAACTCAGTCCCAAGCATATCATTTTCCGACACAGGATGCTCTGCGAAGAAATCAGCCACGGCCTGTCCTTTTATCGCCCTCTGGGGTGTATAGGTAATATCGAATTCCATCAGGATCACTGCCTACTTGCCCAACCGGCCCTTCAGTACTGGTTGAGTCAATATGTATTTGAGCGGGTCTACTGCAGATATCAATCTGACTTCATGTGACAACATATAGTGTCGGAGCTTTTTGACAGTAAAGACTAGTGCCAAGCAGGTCTTCTCTATGTAGCTGTAGCTTTCTTCAGTTCTAATCAGCCTTCTACTTAGGTAGTACAAGGCTTGTTCTTTGCCTTCTTCATTTATCTGTGCCAGCATTGCCCCCAGGGAACAGTATGTGGCTGCGATATACAGTATCAAGGGCCTGCCCTTAATTGGTGCCCCCAGCACCGGAGGGGTCTTGAGGTATTCTTTCAGCTTCTCAAAGGCTTCCTGACAGCCATCGTCCCAGAGGAACGGCACATCTTTCATCATGAGCTTGTGAAAGGGGTGGCATCTTCCCGACAGATTTGATATAAATCGTCGGATATAGGCCAGACGCCCTTGCAGAGATCTCAGCTCGGACAGATTCTTTGGCGGAGGTAGCTCCTGGATAGCCTTAATCTTGGATGGGTCAATTTCAATACCCCTATGACGGACAATAAACTCGAGGAATTTTCCACTGGACACGCCGAAGGCGCATTTCATGGGATTCATCTTGAGTTCATATTTGCGCAGCCTCTGGAATACTACCCTCAGGTCTTGCAAATGGTCTTCTCTTCTTTTAGTTTTTACTACCAAATCATCAATGTAGCACTCTACTTTCTTGAAGAGCAAATCATCAAAGATCTTGGTCATAGCTCTTTGGTAGGTAGCGCCGGCATTCTTGAGTCCAAACGGCATCCTTTTGTAGTGGAATATCCCCTTCGGGGTACGGAATGCGGTGTGCACTCTGTCTTCCTCAGCAATCCAGATTTGGTTGTATCCGGACGACCCATCCATAAATGATAGGGCCTCATGACCAGTAGTCGCATCGATCATCACTTCAGTGATTGGTACTGGGAAGTCATCTTTCGGGCAAGCCTTATTAAGGTCCCGGAAATCAACACATATTCTGATCTGCCCATTCTTCTTCTTTACGGGCACTATATTGGCTAGCCATGTAGTGTATTGATTTTCTTCAACAAAGCCTACATCAATTAGCTTGTCAACCTCTTTGTTAATCTGATTTATTAATTCAGGGCGCATTCTCCTGGAAGGCTGCTTTACAGGGCTAGCCTCTGGGTTTATTGCCAATCGGTGTTGTGCCACCTCAGAACTCAGTCCCGGCATTTCATCATATGTCCATGCAAAGTAGTCTCGGAATTCCTTCAAAAATTGTATATACTGTTCCCTGGTAGCTGGCTCCAGCAGTGCACTGAGGAATGTTGGCCTTGGCTCATCTGCGGTTCCCAGATTTATTTCTACAAGCTCATCGACGGTGGCCTGACCTCCATCTTCGACCTCGGGCGGGGCTTCTTGCAAGTCAATGAAGCCTCCCGGGATATAATCTTCTTCAGTTTCATGATTTTCTGTTTCATCATACTGGTCATCAGCGGTTGCTGGCTCATCATATACGGCCAATATTGCTGTATTCTGTTCAGTATGCCCCGAGGACGTAACCGGATCAGTAGGAAACTCGAAGACGGAGTCTTCCGCCCTTAGAGGCTCTTCTGATGTAGACTCCCTTGAGAGATCATCATTCTGTAGAGCCCGGACTTCTTCTAGGATGCGCTCAAACTCCAGGCATTCCCTCAACTCTTTGGCTGCTTGATCCTCATCCGGGATTCCCGTGTCGAACTTTGCTTCAACATGGAACAGATCTTCTTTGCAAGGTAGGTCTTCCCAGCACCAATCTTTCTTTGCTTCATCAGACGTCCCCATCTCTGGCTGACTGTCTGGGGCTTCATTGTTCATTATGGATTGATAAATGATTTCCTCATCTTCCGAGGGGTACTTGTCATATCCCACCTCGGGAGGGTCTTCATGCTGGTAGGAGACATATATGACATCCACCTCAGCTTCATAGTATTCTTGAAGGGTATAACCCAATCCTAGGTGCTGAGTGATCTTCCTCAGTTCTTTATTATCCCGAGGCGGATCCCATAGCTCCTGGAACGCCTTCTTTTGGGCAGCAGGTTGTAGTGATGGCATCTGCATCTTAGAGAACATCTGCGAAACCCGTCGGGTAGTATGATCTAAGACTGTAATTGGCACCATCTGGTTTGCAGCCTCTTCAGGGACCATGCAGTCTTGATCATCTTCCTCGACTGACTCCCCAGTGTAGAATATGGTAGGAGGCTCGCAGAAGCGAGGAACTTCCATAGTCTTTAGTGGTAGCACCGTCTGGTACTCAAGGCTGATGATGGGTTTAAATAAACCCTACGGCACCTCCACTTGTGTGTACTTTTCTTTCATTTCTTCATTGATCTCATCCGGGTGAATGCTAGGAGGAGTGATCCGAGCAAAGTCACCGGCATAAGAGATGTGCGATACCTCATGCTTTTTAATATAGCTCTTTGGTGGCGGTGGAGACCAATTTTTTGCCTTCATCGCCGGATTTTTCTGGCTGACCACAGCCTCTTTCTCTTCATCTTTTTGCGACACCTCCGTGTAGTAGGATGCATCGAGCATATGGCACTCGAATACTTCGAAGAGATGCAGATCCGCAAACACCCTCTCTTCTTTTCCCTCATGGCAGTATTTAATGCATTGATGTAGCGTGGACGGCACTATCTGATATTCATGCAGCCACGGTCTCCCCAGTAGGGCCTTATATGTGGTGTTGGAGTCGATTACATAGAATCATACCACGGTAGTGAGATCCCCCAATGTGAGGTTAAAATCAGCCACCCCAAGGGGTGTCTCACATTTCTGGTTGAATCCCGTAATTTTCATGTCTCTGACCTTGGTAAGCTGCAAATCAAAGTAATATTTTTGGTAGATGCGGTATGGGAGAATGTTCACGGCAGCCCCGGGATCTGTCAGTATCCTGTTCAGTGGCTGACAGTTCAGGGAGCCCCTCATATACAATGGTCTGTTATGGCCGGTATTCGGAATCAGCATGTCATCCTCTGAGAATGTAACTGACGGCCCAGAATTCACTTATGTCAAGAGTGCTTCATATTGTGCCGGCGACTGCAAGGCATCAACAATTGCCTGGCGAGCCTCTTCACTCAGAGAGAGAATCTCCCAGATGGAGAATCTGGTAGGGAGCTTTTTTAGCATTTTCATGATCCGGCTGCCCACCCTAACATTAGACAGTCTCATTTCTTCCGCCCATCGGGGTTTTGGAGGTTCATGTGGTGCCCGTGACCTCTGCTGCCCAGTGCTAGTTTCATCCCCGGGACTGATTTCTTGGGGGGCTTCTTCTATAGCAACGGCCCCTGGTGCCGTCAAAGGGTTATCCCCTTCTTTCTCATTCTGCTCATAGGCTACAGACGCCGATTGCTGAGGTCCCTTGCCTTTATCTGGCCCAGCCTGTATCGACTGCCCATTTTCTAGACTAGACAGAAATTCCAGAAATGTTGGAGTTTGACCTCCTTTCTTCTTTTCTTGGTACAAGCCGGTAGGGGGAGGAACCTGGACACCTCGTACCTCCGGTTCGGGAATCTGGTAGGGCTGTTCCCCTCTGAACATAATGTTATGATTAGCTGGTGGTGGGCGCCCCCACCTTCTTCCAGAGCGTGTTGCATGTGCCGAGGTTGAGGCCTCGACATGGTTGGCTTCTAGCGGGGCATTTGATGTTCCATCCTCATCATCCTCCCCGGGCGAGGTAAAGAGTGCTGACAGGGTGTTGCATTGTACTATCACGACCCTCTTTCCCTTCTTGGACTTGGGCCGTCTCTTCTTTTTCTAGGAATTTGGCTTTATTGGCCCCTGCCCCCAGAAGGGTTCAGTCTCAGCTTTTTCTTGTTCTGCCTCTGACTGCTCTTTAATTTTCAATTCTTCGAGCTATTCCCAGAGTATACAGTCTTTCACCAGTAGGTGCCCAGGCTTTTTCTGTTCATATTCATCGAGCCCATTAATATACTGCTGTAAATGCCTGGCTGCAGGACTTACTTCCTTATGCGCAGGTAGGGGGACTTGTCTTCTTCGGTTATGAGTGGGGATCCGGATGACCGGCCCTGTTTCAGCTGTGCGCCATACTGGCTTTACTGGAGGTGGTTCGGGTCTTGGTGTGACACCGCGGATAACTGCTCCATTGGTATTGACTGCGGGAGTCTTCTTTCTGTTCTTTATGGGTTTCATATGCCATCCTTCCTGATCCTTCAGTGGGGTGAGGAAGCAAGCTTCATAAGTATGCCTGGTACATTCTTCAACAGCCTCTTTAGGGAGCTGTTGGTAGATTGAAATCATATTGGCGGCCATTTTTAATGCCGGAGGCTCATGTGGACGAGGTGGCTCTACCTGGTAATCTCCCAACTGTAGCTCGCCCTTTTTGACCATGCCTTCCATAATATCTTTGAAGACGTAGCAATCTTCAATTGCGTGCCCCAGCGCACGGTGATATGGACAGAACAGTGGATCACCTTTCTTTGCCGCGTCATCGGGTCTCTTTGGCTCAGGCAATGCTACCTTGTTGAACTTGTATGCCCAGTTGAATAGTGCGGCTGTCTTATCTTTCGGGAAAGAGTACGGCTTTCTCATTTTGTTTCTCAGAGAGACCTTATCTTTTCTTTCTACTGTGTCTGCTGGTGGGGGAGCTTCATCTGCCCCCTTCTTCCCTTTCTGTTGCTCGAAGGTTCTGAAATCGACGGTGTTGGCCTCAGAGTGCGTTGGTCGTCGATCATTAGATTTCCCTTTCGGCACAGTTGGAGCATTGGCAATCGGACGCTTAGACAGGAACGTCTCGACCTCCGCTACTATATTGTTCAATCGGTCAAATGTTCTGACATCTGCACCAATCATCTTTTCCAGTACCTCTCTCCTGAGGCTCTGCTTACATGTTTGCACTGCATCTTCTTGATGAGGAGGTCTTCTGCATCTCATAGCTAAGTTCCTCCACCTTTTGATGTAGTCCAGTTCTGTTTCATCTTGCTTTTGCCTGGTTGCATATAGTTCAGCTATTGTAATTTCTCTTTCCGTGACGTGAAATCTGTCGCGAAACTTTCTTTGCATATCAGGCCAATCGGTCACTGACCCATCCGGCAGGCTTGAATACCATTCAAAGGCTATCCCGGTGAGGGATGATCCGAAGAACTTAAGTAGATAAGCTTCATCACCTGCCAAGTCACCCATGAATGTGGTGTAGTAAGCTATGTGCTCCCTAGGAGAGCCTGGCCATTAAACTTTTCAAACTTTGGCGGCTTACTGACGCCTGAAGGTAGTCTCTTAGCAGCGTACTGGGAAGGATATGGTACCTTGTATACATCGTAGGTACTAGCATCATCACCAGTCTTTTCAGACAGCTTCATCTCCACAATCTTTTCAATCATCAGCTTCTGGGCTATGGCGGGATCTATGTTTTCCAGGAAGAAGTGAGCTTGTTGCTGACCATAAGGAGTTGTCATCACAGTTGCATGCAAGGCTGGCACGGCAGGCTGCGTCTGAGATACAGAGGGCTGAGCTACCGTCTGCTGCAGAACGGGTTGCCTCGGTGCTTTGCCCTTATCAGCCGGGAGAGGATTAGCTAGAATAGCCATTTCTGTTGAACTGGCAGTCTGCCCCACAGGCTCAGCTTGCTTGGAGACCGGTGTAGCTTCATGCCTCTCATTTAACTGTCTTCTGAGAGCATTGATCTCTTGCTGATATCTTCTAAACATCATCTGGATCATGGGATCCAGGGTTGACGGGATCTGTAGATCTTCTGAAGTCCCTTCAGCGTCATCAACAAAGGGATTGTCTTCCTCTTCCGTTGTTACCACATTAACTGTCATAGTGGTGATCTTGCAGACTTCATCATTAGTCTTCATCTTATCCTTTGCCGCCTGGCCCCTTCTTGTGACGGGGCCTGGTCTGGTTGCTAGTCTGAGCAGTTCATCTGGCTGTGTCGGCAACACATCCTGCCCTTTGACAAGCCCGGCCATATTGCAGGCAAAGATCTGCATCTTTTCCCTCTGCCTGAAGACTTTCCTTTTCATCTGATCGGGGTATTTGAGCCGGTCAAAGACTGATATTCTTTCTCTGGCTTCTTCCCTATGCAGGTCTTCTTTCCCATACCAGGCTCTGTGGCCCTCTTCATAATCATTGGAGTCGGAGGAGGAGACTCCGATCATCATTTCTTGAAGGGTTTCTTCTTTTTCTTCATCCATGGTGCCCAGGGCACGGGATAATCTTTGCTGACCGAGGGCAAAATTCCCCAGGTAGTGGAAGTAGTCTTGAGCCACTTGCTTCATCTCTTCTTGATTGTGCCTTCGTGGCTTTGGTTGGAGCATCAATCTTTCCTGGCTCTTCTGCTGATAAGCCAGTCTCCCCACCTGAGCAGTCAGGTGCTCGGCTTTGCAGTATTTGAGTATATCGGCCTGTCTGGCACAGGCTCTTGGTCTTCTTGGAGTGGCAGCAGCGACTGGTTCGCTTATTCTCATTTCCTTTATCTCCCTGAACCTTCTACTCCCATCCTGGCAGTAGTTGGCAGCAACAGCGTAGTTCTTTCCTTCCCATCTTTTGCCCCCAGCCATGGGGTGAGTGACCATTAGGTCTTCCTTCTGCACATATCCTCTGCCCCTCATCCTGGGGCGAATAGTAGTCAGATTTCTTCCTTCGTTCTCTTCCTCATCTCTCCTACCCCGAGCCCTGGGGTGAACAGCAGCAGCATTTCTTATGTATCTTCCTTCTTCTCTTCTGCTTCCCGCCCTGAAATGGGCAACAGTGGTATCAACAATGTTTTCTTCTTCTCGAGCTGGGACCCAGCTCTGGATCTTCTTCGGCCGCCAGATCTGCCTGAACTTGGGCGGCTTTGGTGCCAACGGCCTTCGGTCCTCTTTCTCGACGTCGGCCCTCCTAGTAGCCAGAGTTTGGAATCTGTTGGCGGTGGGTACTCTCGGGACGACCACATCTGGGTTGACCCCCCCTCGGGCGGCCGTTGAGGTTCGTCCGGATTCCTCCGATCATCATTGTCTTTCCTGAGTTGGATATCCGGCGTCCCGCAACAGTGGATCGGGCTTTCCTGTCGGATCTCCTCCTCCTTCCAGCAGCAGATGGTGCGCCCCTTTTCGCCTCGTGATGGACGAAGCAGGCCACGACCTCAGGAGTATCCTGCATCCCCCGGCTCATTTTGGGGATGGTAGCTTGTGGCAATGTACCGACAACCGTCTTTTGTTCCTGGTTGTCGATCTCGAGCAAGTCGGTGAAGATGAGGCCCAGGCAGTTGGGCATCCCGACAGCAGGCGGCATCGATCCGAACGCAAGAGGTACCGCCAGGTAGCCCTCTCGCACATGTACATCGACCACTTGTTGATCAAAGTGTACAGAGATGGTTCCAGCCGTCATTGTAGTTTCCTGAAAATAACGAAAGCATGGAATCAGAAATTTGAGGGGGGGCCCACTGGGCCTCCTATTTCGGCGTAGAGATGAAGGGAGACTATGTCCCACCGGGCATGCCAGACTTGTGGACGCGGGGATTTCTTTCTTTCTTAATCATCTTTTTATCTTATTGTTATTTATTCATTTATTTATTTTTATTATTTTTATTTGGTTTGTTCGGCGTGCCAGTCACATGTGTGACGATTTCGTCGTGCGCTCGAATTGACTTGGTCAGTCGATTGTGAAGTCTGAGTCGGGACCAAAAGTCCGCCATACCATAAAGGCTATGACGTTAATTACGCCCTTCCTAAGAAGGACAACCCTTGATTAAACGCCGAAATAGGAGGCCTCAGAAGGTAGTCAAAATACTGATGTGCGAAATAAAGGCTTCATGCTTATGAATGGAGGGCGGATTTATTTAGTTCAGCGGACTGAATTGGGCGGCACAACCTTTAACTTTGAGCCATACCGGATAAGGATAGAAGACCATCCACACAGTGGCGGGACGGAATTCGGTTAATCATTGGGGTATTCCCCTTTTGACACTTTCACTTGACCGGTCGCTCCAAATGGGTTCGTTTCCCCCGAAGATGGAGTCGGGTAGGAAGTGTATCGGAGACACTCCCTCGACTCATCGGGGTTGATGACATTGGACTAGATTTCGGCAGCATCTCCCCTCGACTCGGAACATGCCCAAGGGGAAATAGGTGATCATCCACGGAGTGCCGGGATGAAAACCGAAAGAGAAAGGCACTGGGCCCTGGCACGGTGTGATGTTGGGGATGGTTCCCCGTTTATTTATTCCATGGGGTGTACCCTGTGACTTGTAGATGTCCCTCGAGTTAGTATGGCAGAGTGTTCAAAGATGGGGCAGAGGAGGAGAGGCTCTCGGCGCAGCAATAACGAGCATAGGCAAGTTTCCCGGCGCGGGGGAATGGGTTCTCGGCATGGCCTTAGAAGGAAGAGGCAGCTCTCGGCGTGGGGTTCCCGGCGCGGGGGAATGGGTTCTCGGCATGGCTTTAGAAGGAAGGCAGCTCTCGGCGTGGGGTTCCCGGCGCGGGCCGCGCCGAGAGCTCTTCTGGCGCCGGGAAGGCTCGTGGAGGTTCATGGGGGTTCTACGATACTCTATTTTGGGGATTTTTCCTGGGATTGAGATAACGGCTAGGGGGTTTTAGGATGCAAACGAGGAAGGAACTGAGGGCCCTGTCAAGCTGCCAGATTAACATCGAGGAGTCACATGAATAGAAGAGATTTCGAGGGATTGAAGTCACAGGCGTTAGAACCCTCTGGAATAGGCTTTATGCCGTCTATATTGCCAGCCATCCAGGAGATCAAGAGATGACTGTCTCTGATCCTTGTAATGGCCCCAATGGCTTGGGAAACTCGAGAGGACTATGGACTTAGCAACGTTTAAATCATCGATGTTGTCGCGGAAGAGAGAAGGGACAGAACCCAAGAATCCATGGAGGCAAGGATTGGGGCTCTGTACCAGCTTCCTAAAACCCACAGGAACCTGGGCTAACGACAAACACCCAGAACCACACATTCATCGATCGAAACTCGCAATCGGAAAGGTGACCACCACTGTCATCAGAGAGGGGTGAGAAGAGGGAAACCCAAATTTCCATCCATTCAATCGATTCTACTGCTTATACATCATCGGCTACAGAGGTACACCTCGAATGACAACGAATAAGGAACCTTTAGCATCAATACAGATCCCACATAAACGTGGTAGAAGGAGTACACATGACATAGCGAAATGAAGCCCATTCAAAACAGCAGAAAGATGGGAGATAGCATGTTCAAAAAGAACACAGACGAAAACAGTATGCATCGAGGGAAGAAATACAAGAGAGACAGGGGAGGGCGGAGCATTGACTCCTCTCCCTCCCCCTTCAGCAGACCTTCTTCTTCTTCACACGATCTCTCAGCAGCCGCCGGTTTCCTGGAGCTGGGTATGGACTTCTCTCTTCCTTTCTCTGGTTTCTCTTTGTGGCTATCTTCTCTTCTGTTCCCCTCTTTTTTTTTGTTCGTCCGTCTCTTTTTTCTCGAGAGAAAAGGGGTTTTTATAGCACAAACCCTTCCCCTCTCGGCATGCTCACCTCGGCGCGCAGACCACGAGCTCCCGGCGTGCCCTAATCGAAAGCGGGAGTCCTCTTGGCGCCAAAGGATGGGGCTTCCCGGCGCCGCCCCACATGGGCTTTGGGCCCTGGTGAGGAACTCCCGGCGTCACACTAGTGAGCCCATTTAGGTTTTTTTAATATTTTACCCTTCCTCATCAGTAGGTTTGAGCTGTCAAAGCTGCCTAACCTGCCCTTTCATTTATCAGTCCCTCGAATATGTCAGAACAGGTGGAGGTCCCTTAGTTGATGGGTTGACACAGTCTTATCAGAATATCTCTGGGGATTTTCATCAGTCAGTAGACTGCAATTCTTCATCAGTACTGCCCTCTGAGCGACGACAATACCGGACATCAGCTTGACCGGGAAGGGTCTCAACTGGGTGATAACTTTTAGTGACGACTCTTCTGTAATTCTGACTTTGCAGGAATTACTGAGAGCTTCATGTCTGGTTCAATCTTCTTTTTTGGTCTCATCTTGTTCTCAGTTACATTTCAGGTGTCAACACCTTCTTAGACCCTCTTGGTTTAGCCAATAAGTTTTGGCTAATTTAGTGAGATGTATTTTGGCCAATCTTACCCTCCTTTGGTCGGTCATAGGGTACCATTCAAAGTATTGGTCCATGGCGGTCTCCCATTCTAAGTAGACACTCGGTTCATGGGAACCATCAAAGTTTGGGGCCTCTACTTTAATCATCCTTAAGAGAGGGTCATCCGAGTCGTCCCGTGGACGCCTTTCATGAATGTGATGGTGGCGAGGCCTCTCATAGTCATGGTAGGGGTCAAGGTCCAAGTCCTCCCTATAAATTTCAGCATGTGGGTGATGGGCTCTTGGTCCAGTGTTCCTTGGGTGGAACTCATCCCTATGAGGCTCAACATGGGGAGGGTGGACTCTTGGGTCATTGTTCCTTGGGTGGAACTCATTCCTATGTAGCTCACCATGTGGTGGATGGACTCTTGGTTCATTATTCCTTGGATGAGGGTCTTCCCTATGAGGTTCAACATGTGGAGGGTGGACTCTAGGTTCATTGTTCCTTGGGTGGAACTCATGCTCTTCTAGCCGAGCAATTCGAGTGGAAAGGGACTCAAGTTGGGCAAGAATGTTGGTAAGGGCAGCGTCTACCCTATTCATTTGGCCGTGGGGTTCCTCCCTAGGAGCATCTTGGTTGAGTTGAGGATTGGGATCTATTGGTGGATTTGAAGATGAAGGATCGGGTCGGTAACTAGCACCACTACGGGTGGACATGCAAGACAAGGGACAAATGGAGTTGGACACACAATGCAAAGGTCCTAGGACTTAGACTTGATAGAGACAAGTCAATGACTTGCTCTGATACCAATTGATGTGACACAACCTAAGACTTAGACAAACAAGCACATTTGCAATCAAAACGGGCCAATTTGGGCCGCCGCTCTCTCGTCGCTCACCCAAGCCCGGGGTAACTTGGCAATGCCAAGGTGAGGTTGAGGGGTTGGGACCTTGCTGGTAGAGGGCCAGCAAGGCCAAGATGAGATTCCTAATGGGTGTTGATGCCCAATTCAAGGGGGCCGACAAAGTGCCAAAGGCACCGGTTGCACTCCTCCCACGGTGATCACTCACGACAACGGGGCTTGAGGATCGGGCTCTCACTCGCATAACCAGCGGAATTAAGAACTAATATTGAAAGACAAGCACTAAATGGAGTGAAGGTGTAAGCACTTACTCGACCGGTTTGAAGAAACCGGTCCCGATCGGAGACGAGGGCGAGCGGGGAGGCGAGTGGATCCCCACACGCCACGTCGGTGTAGCTTGACCTGCTCAAAGGTTTACGACACTACACCTCTCGCAGGAGGGAGACCTTGGGGTGAGGGTTAATGATATTACAATCAATACTACCTCCACGCAGGGAGGGGCCTTCAGCCGGCCAAGCGGGGCGGGGAAATTAGAGCAAAGAGAGATGACTAAGTGATGGCACCGAATCTGCCTGCCCTCTGCAATAGGGGACTGATAGTTGGTGTTGAGGCTGCAGAACTCGATCAAGAATTTTTCCGAGGGCGAGACTAGTGGGGAAACCTTCGTTACTGGGGCTGGAATGCTTCAGAATTTTTTCAATTTCTTCAGGGGTCTCTGCTGGCCTGGGCGGGAACTCGAACAGGGTCACTGATTCTCGGACTGACAGCAACAGATTACTAACAGCAGGAAGAAGAAGTTGCCCCGGCCGCTCCCGAACTCCAAATCAGGTGCCGTCAGAACTGTTGGAACCGTGGACAAGTCTTCTTTGCAGAAGAACAAACGGGGATGCCAAAAAATGCCGGAGACGATCAGTGGATCCAGAAGAGTGAGGAGAGGTCGGTGCAGACTGTGGGGAAGCAGAGTCGCACTACCGAGGAAGAAAATTGATAACTTCTGCTACTGAATGCTGAACGGGATTCCGCTTCTTGATTCTAAAAGTAGACAGGAAGGAGAAGAACTTTGGAGTAGAGCTCGTGGCCTGATTCCACCTAGGTTCATCGTGGTGAAGCTTTTTCTCCGGCTCAGGACCTCTGCAGGGGCAGACCGGCGCAGTCGTGGAAGAATGGGCTTCCTGGGCAGCACCAAACTCCGATGGCAATGAAACCACTGCCGTTGCGAAGAGGACAGGCAGCCGCTTCCGTGGATGCCTCTTGGGCCTTCAAAATCTCAGGGAGATGACCGGGGTGGCTGCTGCAAGCTACGGGTACAGCTGCATCTTCTGAACAGCAACCTGCAACTTTGACAAAGCCCCCAATGGATCTAACAAGAAGAAGAAGAGAGTAGTATATGGTGAAGGGGAATGAAGAAAGGTGAAGGGGAGGTATGGGAGTTGTGGAGGGTTGCTAATGGCAGAGGGGAGGTGAAGGAAGAAGGGGGAGGGTGCAGGTTCAGCTAGAGGAAGGGGGAGTGGAGGGTGGATGGGGTAGTGGATGGTGGGGTGGAGTGAAGGGGAAGGGGGCGAACCTAGCCTAATGGAAGTGGAGAGGGGCGGCCAAGTCAAGTGGAGGGAAGGTTGTTTTCAAATTCAAATATGCTTTGGATGTTGGGTGAATGTGTGGGGAAGAGGGGGAATTGTGTTGGAAGGGGGAAGATTTTGTTGGAATGGGGGAGATTGTGTTGGAATGGTAGAAATTCTACCTTGGGACTATGGGGGTGGAGTAATGGCAGCTATGGGAAGTGGAGGGCCTTTAATGGGGTAGGTGGGAGGTGGAGGTGGTTGGGGAGGGGAGGAGAGAGGAAGGGGGCGAACCCTACTTGGGGAAGAGAGAGAAAGAGAGAGAGAGTGGAAGGTGGGTGGGAATCTCTCCCAAGGGTCTCTCACCCTAACTAATGGAATCTATCCAATGTGGACTATTAAAATGGCAATTCTCATTCAATGATTCATTACTTTCAAATGAAGGAAATGGGGCCCTATATATAGGAAACCCACATTTTACAATAAGTCCCTTACAAAAGACTCAATGACAAATAACTGAAGGGGTAGGGGGGGCTCTTCGGCCATGCCCGAAGAATTGGGCCCAATAGCACATTACACAATCTAATGACACTCAAACTTAGGAAAATAAATGCAAGACCTAGGGACATGACTCAAATAAAAGGAAAATTACATCAAAATGACTCAAATAGATAGCACAAAAGGGATAATTGGGCCTTTATAGAGAGGCCCGAACTCAAACGATGCCGGAGTGTGAAGAAGACCCTAGCCAAAGGGAGTTGTGGATGATGCCTCCATCACGGTGTGTGTTTCGGTAATTCCTTCGGAACCTCGCTGCGGGTGAACCGGGTCGTTCACCTGGGCACGAGTGGTACCGTTGCGATCGGTGCATTCCGAGGATCCCAGAAATGTAATTTTTTATTTTTTGGTATTTTCTAGAATTTATGAATTTTCTATAAATCTCTTTTTCTCTCTCTCTTCCCCACCCTCTTCTTCTTCTTCTTCCCTTTCTCCCCACCGTGAGCACCGCCCCCTTCCCCTCTCTCTCTCTCATTCGACCGCAGTGGCGTCCCCTCCGGCTGCAGACGGTGTGGGGCGACGGCGTGACGGCGTGAGTGACGGTGAGGCGATCGTGGCGGCGTAAAGCTTGTGGGAACCGTGAAGGGACAGGGGTTTTTCAAAGCGTTCTTTGTGATTTCGACAACGATTCGGCGGAGCTTTTGCTCCATTGAGGTAGGGTGACGTTCCCTTGCTCCCCGCCTTTCGTTCCCATGATTTGTAGGTCGAGGGGAGGCTGAGAGGGGCGTGTATGAGCGGGTTTGGGGTTTTCCATGATTTGGGGAGAGTTCGCCCGATCTATGGATTTAGCCCGCGATTTCACGTTTCGGTGGCCTAGTATCATGCTAGGGGTCCCCAGGGGTCTTCCCCTTTGATTTCTCCCTCTCCGGTGGAGGCATGGGGGCGTGGTTGGATTTTTGGGCATTTTCCCGTCGTTTCGACCTCGGGCGGGTATGACGGTCCTTCCAATGACCGTCACATCATGTAACGCACCTAGGTGGGTGCGTTACAGCCCTGTGTTGCCAATTGGGGGTCTGTGGGCTGTGACGGCCCCTCGATAGACCGCCACAGGCGTGTGACGCGCCTGGGTTAGGTCGTCAGAGGCTTCCGACCGTTGGCACGACCGTTGGTTTTTGACCGTTGGGGGGTCAAGGCCTGTGACGCACCAGGACTGGCGCGTCACAGCCTTGTGACGCCCTAGGGAGGGTGCATCAGAGTTGACGAACCCCAGGTCATGTAACGCTCCAGCGTTTGACCGTTACATGCTGTGACGCACCGAGTGGCACGCGTTACAACTGTTCCTCATTTGTCTTGTGACGCACAAGGGTAGGCGCGTCACAGTCTGTAACGCACCAGGGCAGGTGTGTTACGTGTGGTTTTCCACCCAGTGTGTGACGCGCCTGCGTTGGGCCGTCAGGTCGCTGTGACGGTCTAGCCTAGACCGTCAGAGCCTGTGACGCGTCTAGGGTAGACCGTCAGGCTCTGGGCTACACTGGGAGGTCTGTAGTCCCGTTTCTTGTCCGACTGTGGTCACCGTGCGACGGTACCGGTACGTGGGACGGTCCCCGTACATCGTCGGATGCGGACGTCATTTTTCCGTTGACTTGATAGTCTACTCCGTTAGTGACCCTCCACTAGTCGTAGCCCACCAGTACGCGGTGCTGGTCTCACTCGGGAGTGGTGTACGGGCCGACCCTTAGAGACGGTTTGTGGACCGGTTGCCGTCGGGCCCCGCGTCTAGCAGCCAGAGTCCGACTGAGGGGAAAACCGGTCAGAGGACCAGACCAGGGATGGACGGTCTGTGTGTGCACACGTGGTTGGGGGCGGTTGGACCCACGCTGATGGGCGTGACCCCAGCTAGTCACTTGTTCGTGGTTACTCATTAGGTGTCCGTGCCTTTGGTAGGCGCTACCACGTCAGGCAGTTCACCTGCGGTGCAGTGTAAGTCGTCAGGGGACGCTACCGACTGTGCTTCTAGTGGGAGGTACTTCTGTCGAGTAGGGAGTTTCAGACTGTCAGTCGTTTTGACTTCGACCTTCGGGTTTGGTCGGGTTGACCACTGTGTTCCCGTCATTTCACCGCGGCATGTGTGTCAGTTTTCGTGCCGTGAGACTGGTGTTTCGTAGATAGCAGGGCTTCCCTTTCCGAGGTACTCGCTTAGCCGCTAGCGTAGTGGTTTCCCATTTGCGAGGTAGGGTTCGAGTGATCCCTACTAAGTCTTGTTCTGAGACTCATTCCCTGCGTGTTTCCACCATGTTTCAGGTGAGGCGCGGCTTCAGGGGAGTGCGTCTGAGGTTTAGCGAGGTTCAGGTGCCCAGCGTTAGTGCCAGAGGTCAGAGCCGGGGTATGCCCCGTGTAGCTGTACTTTTCTTTCTTGTCTCTGTACTAGTTGTGGACTACTGTTGCTATTCTATTGTTATCTGGTGGACCATGTATTAATTAAAATGTTGTTTATTTCCTGCTTAATTATATAAACTGTTTAATTTCTACAATTATTTATGATACTTGTGTAGTTTTCACACCATCCTTCTAACCCTTCCGAGTCTTCGGACTCGTGGGTGGCAGTACGAGTCTCGGATTATTGGGCCTTCCCGGTAACCGGATTCTCGGGTCGTTACATAGACTGTCATCTTCCAAGTTAACTCTGCATGTTGATGGGGCCTCCAAGGGCAATGCAGGAATGAGTGGTGGAGGAGGAGTTATCCATGACCCTGCTGGTAAGCTGTTAGTAGGTTTTGCCTTTCACTATGGCCATGAGCGCAGTCTTCTAGCAGAGGCAAGGGCACTTCATGATGGATTATCAATAGCATTGAATAGTGGTCTCCATGTGGCTACTGTACACAGTGACTGTGCATTGTTAGTTGATGCTATCCGGAAAGGAGTGGCTCCTAGTTGGACTATTCTTACATGGTGGAGGAAAATTCTTGATCTAATAAACAAATGTGGTTGTTCAGTGCAGCATGTCTTTAGGGAGGGCAACCAAGTAGCTGATGCTTTGGCCTCCCATGCCTGTGCCAATCACAACAACTTCATTTTCATTCGGGTCAGTGATCTTCCTCGGCTAGCTAGGGGCGCTTTGAGGATGGATAAAGTAGGATTGCCTACTATTCGCAATTGTAATTATTTTTGATCGAGTAGCTTTCTATTTGTTCTCAAGGCTGATTGTAGGGCTTGACAAGGGTATGCCCCATTGAATTTGTATTCTTTTCAAAAATAAAAAAAAAATTCTTGGCCACAGTGTCAGTCTGGGGAAGTGAGAACATTGTCCCCTTCTAGGGGATGGTGCACTTGACTAGACTCTGACTCTATTGGTCGGTGCTTACTTAAAAAAAAAGTGGCAAGGGGACTGGGTGTACTCACTTTCAGGTGTAGGAGTGGTGAGGACACCAGAGCCAGAGTACGGCTCGACTTAGCGAGCCGTCGGAACCGGACATGCAGCACGACTCGATCGACACCGAACTCCTTGTGGCTGGGGGACAGTCTGGAGTCTTGTTTGCGATGGGAATCTTTTCGTTCTGGTTTTCTTTTTATTTATGATTATCATTTAGGTTTATTTGGTTTATTTCACGTGTTGATCAACCAATTAACTAACTGGTAGTTAACTAACTGATTGACTGCGCAGGCGTGCCAGTCACGTGAGTGACGAATTTATTATGCGCTCGTTCCGACCCGTGTTAGGCGAGAGGGAGGTTCGGTCGGGACCAGCTGTCCGCCATACCATAAAGTCTATGGCGTTAATTACATCCCCCACGAGGAGGGAAAACCTTTGAATAATTATCGAGATAGTGGGTTGTCGAGGCCGGAATGAAGATGCAAAGGTATAAACGTGAGCAGGTCACGTGAGATGCTTCTATCTGTTATGCAAGAGAGGAATGATTCATTAAATTGAAGACCCTCGATACATGGCGGAGGGCATAGGTCCGAAGACCACCATCGCGCATAGTAAAGACCTCCGATTGGGCATAACTCGGACTTCCGTCAATGCCATTTGATATTCCCGAGGGTCTATGCAAGCGTGCATGCATGATGTTCATGACCATGCTAACCATGGCAATAGAGTTATGAAAGTAAACAGTGGTCAATCACATTTATTAATCTCCACCAAGGGAGATGAGAATGGTATCATAGACATGATAGCGAAAGCATGGTGATGACAGACATGATAGTAAAAGCATGATAATAGCAGACATGATAATAAAAGCATGACAATAAGATGATTCGGACTTGGACAGCCCTCCCCTTTATTTGGATTATTACTAATTAGGGTTTATTAGTCTCGACCACGGGAGATGAGGATCGCTCCGGAGGCGAGTGGGTGATTAGAACATTACAATGTTTCAAAAGTGGCACGACCGTGCATGGGGATAGGTTTCCCCGGCGCGGTCAAGCGTAGGTAAACAGTCTTAATACGACGCGGCCATAACAAAGATTGATACGGCGTGGTAGGCATGGGGCGCGCCGGTTTAGGGCGCGTCGGGAACGTTTGAAAACAAAGTTTTTTGAGTGTGAGGTTATTCCGGCGCGGGGGGTACCGTGCCGTATTAAGGCACGCCGGATTAAGACAGCGCCGTTTTAGCTAATTTTTGATGAATTTTGCAACTATTTAAGTTCATTAAGATTTTGTTGAGAGTTTTGAAGTAAATTGGGCCGATTGCTTGTTTAATTGAAGTCCAGAGCCCTTCCAGAATGAAGTGATGAGTTAGTGCGAGGTTCATACTCGAGCACAACAGTTCATCGCTTGAGAACTTATGTTTTATTAAGGCCAATTCTTGGAGATGGCTTTATTAATTAAGAAACCTGACAGAATTTTGGCAGCATCTCCCCCGTCCCTGAAAGGTGGCAGGGGAGAAACGGGGTCATACTCACGTGTGGAGTAAGCCCCTAAACAGCCGGTCGGCACAATTGTCGCTAGCAAATCCCAATCGGACAGGAAACCCCGAGGACTGGCCTTCAAGGGGTACCATGGCTCCGTGGGTTGAAACAAGCGGATAAGGCAGCTAATGAAGGAAGCGACAACCCCGAGGGCTGGCCTACGAAGGGTGAGCAACCTGTAGCATGCACTGCATCCGTTAGAGAAAGGCCGTTAGGGAGAGAGGCTCCGAGGACTAGCCTACTAGGAGCATTTGTCCCTTAGTCACCACAGGGTCCCGAAGGGCTATGGGTTTGGATTGTCGAGCTGAGGCCCCTGTTAATGTTCGCCCTATGGCCCGTTGGGAGCATCCATCACTCGCAGGTGGAGCCTCCTTGACCAATCGGCGGGTCTATGAAACAGTGGGGAATGTCCCCCTCCCCGGATTAATGGGACAAAACCAACAGAGCTAGGGCAGTTCGGGGATGTAGAACACATACGAGAGAAAAGAAGACATTCGGCATTGACAGATTACCACTCATAGAGTTAAAGTATTGATGCTCACGAGACTGGACTACCATCCACGGAGGAGAAGGCAAGTAGCAGTCACAGAGAGAGATAGCTTATATGTGACTAGGATGATCTAACCACATACGCATATGCTCGAGTGGCTGGAATGCAGTAATCACAGGGCGGGCCTTGGTGTTCTGGAGGCGACCCCCACCTTCTCTGAGTAATGGATGAATGCAAAGAGGAAAGAGAGTGGAGATCGGACCCTGAAACAGAGCGGGAAGAGATACGTGCACAGGCACGCCTCTATCCACAAAGTATGCAAGAACCATCAAGTAGGACACGGCCACTGCGTCGATGTGAAGGCCCCAGGGAGGGGTCATCTCTATAGCCCGTGATATCCCAGGGCATATTCAGAGTCGGAGAAATCGGATTCGAAAAACCACGCGCAAGTGGGAAAACAGACAGATGCACCGACTGAGATAGGAATGAAAGGAGGAGACACAGCATCGATCGTTCAATCAACCAGCTCATACATATAATACCATCACCCCGTGAACAGGGGGGCTAACACATGTATTACAAATCCGGCGCCGGCGTCGCCGCCCGATCACCGTTCACTAGTTGCAGAGAGATTTACAGAGGAAGAACAAACTAAATAGATGATGAGGAGGGGGGGGGGAGATTGGCTCATATCATCGCCCCCCCCCCCCCTTTCTCGCTTACATCAGATCAGAGGGGAGGAGTCGGAGAGAAAACGAAAAAAAAACACGCGACCCACCTGTTCCTCGCACTGAATATCGAACCCTCACCCTTCTTCTCTGGCTCCGGAGGACTTCAGTTAGAGCAAAGGAAGACGGTGGCGAAGGGACGCTCAGTGAGAACCCTGCTTCTCTCGCAAGGAAACCCTTTCTCCCTCGAAGGTGATTGGTTCCCCGACTCTCTCTCTTCTCTTCTAATTCTTCTTCTTTCGGAAACCTCTTCCTCCTTTTCTTTTTCTTCTCTTTTTTCCTTCTCCCCTCCCCTTTCTTTGCTTTCGAGAAGCCACATATGTATAGGAGCAAGCTCGAATCCTAATCCGGCGTGAGGAATGGCGCGCCAGAGAGAGGGTCCTATGAAGCTTTTACGCGCCGGAATAAGAGGGCGCCGGACAATGGGGCTTCTGCAGTTTTCGCGCGCCGGAATAGAGGGGCGCCGGATAAGAGGGCGTGCCGGTTTAGGGCGCACCGGTTTAGCATCTCCCGCACGTCGCGGGCCAGCCGATGAGTCCGGGGATGGTTTTGGGGATCACCGTGAACATTTATCTCACCACCGTTCTTCGAAACCTCGACGAGATGCCTTGTCGAAGCTTTCAGGATGACGTATGGCCATTCTCGGAACCCCAAACGTCTTTTGCTTGAATACGCGGGTTCTCCACTGACACGGCCCTCGGCACTAGAGTTCGTGCCATTGGCTCTGCCTTTTTTGTGCTCGAAGCTTCTTGGAGGGTGCGGTGACACCCGAGATAGTTCCACCCAGGCCGGGCGATCATTCGGCCACTAATGGGCCCGACTTGGTGAGAAGCCGTACCCGCGATGGGTAGCCGGGATCTTCCGTCGATAGAGCCCTCGGTCCTCTGTTCTGAAGAGCAAAGGGAGTTCTTCCATCTTGGGAGAGTCTTTCATGAGGTGGGTGGCCACCGGGTAGACCGTTGTCCTTGGTCGGACAATGGGTGTAGTGTATGCGGCACGACGGAGTCGATGCCGGTTCATTGGGCAGGCTTGGTCGCACTGCCAGTTGGTTGTGAGTCCATCTCGATTCTCTTGAGGTGAAGTCCCCGTGCTCATACAGGGTGACTCGAGGCTCTTGCAGCTTGAGAAGTCTTCAGTAAGTTGATATTTATCAGCTTCTGTGCTTCAGTGGGCCGTGTCATTCATCTTTGAGACTTGGTCGCCGCGAGTGATATTTTGAGTGCCAACAAATGCCCCCCAGCCGTGGGTGTTGCGAGCGAGGCACGGGTGTAGCAAGGCCGACGGATGAGCTTCGCCCGGAATGATCTCCTCTTCAATTGACGGAGGCTCGGAATGGCCCTTAATCCGTACGGATGTCAATCCGATGCCGTTTGAATATTAATACGGCGCGGGGTTATTCTGGCGCGCCCCTGGGCTTTGGACGCTCATCTGGCACGCCTGATGCTTGGAGGAGGTTAATCCGGCGCTGCCTGGCCGCTTGGAGGGAGCTAATCTGGGGCGCCTAAAATCGGCGCACCTTTTGGTTTGGGGGATGTTAATTCGGCGCGCTAGCGCACCGGATTAACATCCGAACCCCCCCCCCATATAAGGCTTTTGCCTCTCATTCTCCCTTCATCCCTGTTCATTCGTGAGATTTCTTTCTCTCTCCTTCTGCTCTTCCCCTCTTCATCTTCGGCGCCGAGTGAGTTGAGAGCGACCGGGGTCGTCCCCTCCGAGCAGGTGAGTGAGTGTTGTTCATTTGGGTTCTAAACCCATTCTTTTGGCCCCGGGAGGCTTCTAGTAGGTCTTGCCCTCGGAGCTATTTCCCCGGGTGTTCCTTTTGGCCTCGGTGTAATGCCGATGGCTGCTTTTAGGGGCCGTTCCCTTAGTGGACGTGTTCCTGCTTCTCTTTGGCAATCTCCCGTGCAGGGGAGACTCTGCCGAAATTTTGTCAGAAATTTTTCTTGATCAACTATTTTCTGACTTTGCTTATTGTTTGATGCGCTTCTTTGTAGCTAACATGGCATCTGGTTCTTCTTCTTCTGCCTCCCGCGTCGTGGTGACGTGGGGGAATGTTCATTCCCATGATCGGGGGCACGATCAACTTGCCGTTGTTGCAGAGTCCTCAGATTCAGAGACCGATACTGTGGACATTGGCCGTCTCCTCATCCTTGGAGGTGATTCTTTTCACTATGACCGGGGAGGCGCTGTCAGGCGGGATCACCCCAAGGACAAACATCTGATGTCCTTCCTTCGGCGTTTCAACCTTCAGGGGAAGAGAGACATGTTCCTCATCCGCAAAGCCGAGCAGGCCTTGTTAGTGGAGAGGGATAGTCTAACAGACTGTGTGGTGCGGGGAAGGCCAATTTATCTTCCCGGAGAAGTCAGGAAATGGAGCGTCGTGCTGGGACTGCAAGATCTGGCTCCAGAAGATGGGCTGCTGACCAGGGCCCCTGAATTTGTACCCGCTCGGTGGAATGATTCCGTAGGCAGGGTGGACCGGGAGAAGCCGATCTTTGGCTTGTTTCTTGCCCCGTTGAAATGGGGGTACAGAGAAGAATCATTTCCGCTAGACTGCCTGGCGGTCCGCTTTAAGCACCAGATATCTGTGGGGTGGTTTGCCGAGCTGAGGGCCACCGATGCTCACACATTCAGACATGGAGCAGTGGAGTTCATAGATTATGTGCTGCATCATTACGCTCCCATCCTGACCAGGGCTGGCATCTATCACAGCGTGTATGCCTCGAGATACCGCTACCCCATCTCCCGAGGCTTATGTTGTGGCATGATCGAAGTATTTTGCCCCGAGTACAACACTTTTTATACTTCGGAAGGAGAAACTTCTTTGGATTTATAGAGCCTCTCACAGCTTAGCGGTCTACCCATCGACGAGAGCCGTATGAGGAAGTCTGCTGGCCCGATTGGTTGAAAGATCAGACCGACGGTGAGGGTCGGTATCTGGCGGGTCACGCTTACCGCTATCTGATGAAGGCATACCGCACCCTCTATAACTCGTCGCATGATACGAGGGAAGCTCGGAAGCCGGGTGAGAAGTGGAGGGTGCGGATGGGCACCTGGCTCCAATATTTCTTCGGCGGGAAGAAGAAGTACGAAGACTTTCCCCCGATAGCGCCAATGGCTCTGAAGCGAAAGAAGAGAGTCCGACGCCAGGCCGCATCATCATCATCTTCAAGAGGAGGGCAGAGGGAGGACCCAAACCCTACTGGTGTCGACGCAGTCACCCACTGTGCTGCGTACCTGGTTTACTGGATCTGTTCTTTCGCTCCTCCGCAAGGTGACAAGAGCGTGATTAGAGCAGAGGCCATTTATCCTCCCTATCTCATGGCTTGGGGTACTAAGCTGTCCCTTTGCCCGATCGCTCTGTGTCTTATTTACAAGATGTTGGGAGACCTGCACAAGACGCATCTCCCCAGGAATCTACAGACGGTTGGTCCGCTACACTTTTTCAATGCTTGGGTTTGTACCCTGTTCCCGGAGGTGGCTCCTCGGGCGTTACAGTCGGTTCCTCTTGTTCCGCGGATGATAGAGTTTGCGAGTACTGAGCCATCCTCGCTAGCGGAGCAGCTCTTTGCTATTCGGGGCAAGTTGGCTCGGATTCCCACAGATTCGCCCGGGGTTCTTCACTTTTGGAGTTTAGCTGCCCACTCCAGCCCGCTGGTGAACAGGACAAGGCAGTGCAAGCTTTTTGAGACCGAGGAGTATATCCATCCGATTTCCGGGGCCAAGTGTACCAGGCCCATTCTTGAGCCGGAGTTGGTTGACTGGGCGCTGGCTATCAGGCCGAGTGTCCTTGTATTCCACAAGAGCGGCATTTTGTGGTTGGAGCCGTATTATCCGTTCCGCTTCAGCCGGAACTTTGGCTACGACCAGCACATTCCACATTCTTCTTCACAATTTACGTTGCCTAATAGGCACAGGGCTGGGCAAGTTTCAAATGATGATGCCCAGATATGGTGGGACTTCTTCCACCGCCAGGAAGATGTTTCTTTCAGGGTGCCAACCCCTGCCCGTTTCCCCCAGGTCACTCCTGAGTATATCAAGTGGTGGAACGCGCAGACGGGGTTCTACAGGAGCTCCGGACGAGAGTGTTGGGCCGTAGCAGAGCATAGGTTTCTGGACTCCCAGCCAGAGCCAGCCTTTGATATTGAGCCTTCCTATTTGAAGAAGTTGAAATCCTGGACCAATACGGAAGTGAGGGCCTATCTGGAGGCCCGAAAGGCCGTGAAAAGTCACAGGACCAAAGTCGACCCGAAGTTGCCCACAATCAGCAAGGATGACTATGTGAAAACACTTCGGGGTTTGTGCCGGGTGAGCAGCGAGAGGGTGGTCCTTCAGCAACTCCCTCTACCGGTGGAGGAACCCATCTCGGTTGTGGCCGACTGGCGTCCCGAGGTGGAAAGGTTGTACCCCTATCGGACTTTCATCCGTAGGGAAGACAAGCGGGATGCTTTATATGACAACACCCCCTGGATATTTGCGCTCCTTCGCTCACATGGTCTTTCAGTGGGTGGTCCCAGCGAAGCCATTCTGGACCGTCCCCTTCATATCTCATTCAAATATGCCGACAGATGGGGGCTGGACCACCTGAGCTTATATTATCACCTGTCTTCTTGTGGCCACGAGGACCTGGCGCTACTGGCTGAGCCGAGTGAAAAGATAGAAGATTTATGTTGGCTTATTAACGAGGTAGCTTTGAGAGACAAAGTGCCCTCGCTATATTATTGGCCTCTCTTCCCCTTCTACACGGGGCCAGCAAGTATGTTCTATTTCTTCATTTAGGCCCCTCGGCCAGCCTTTTTTTTATTGTGGTGTACTACTCTCATCTTCGTGCATGTGCAGTCCGACCAACTTCGGAGGAGACCCGACACTTTAGGGAGCTGATAATAAAAGCTCAGAAGCCAGCATACTTCGAGGTTCCCGAGCCGGCCCCGACCACGACGCCACTGCCTCCTGGCGATTCGAGAAAGCGGACCCGATCCCAGTTGAGGGAGGCCGTCGGGAAGGCCAAAGCGGCAGTGACCCGAGTGACACGGGCACGCCGAAGGAAGGCCGCAGAAAAGGAACCAGCAACCGTTCTTCCTCCAGTTGTATCCTTCGAAGAGTTCGAGGCTTCCCGCATGCAAAGGCCAGAAGCTGAAGGCAGGCTCTTCATCTCTCCAGAATTCATTGGCTCACTTTGGCTGCCTTGGCTAATCCATGCTGATAGTTGCCGACACAGTCGCTGCGGTCGACGGGCTGGAGGCGACGGTAGGCGCTGTGGCTAGGAAAGGGGCAGAGGAAATCCCTGCTGCTCCCATAGAGAGAGATCTGCCTTCTACAACGCCCAGACAAGAAATGGAAGGTAATTTATAGTTTAATCGCGACGCCACCGCGAGTCTTCATGCCTTTAGTCGGTTTGACTATTTCTTGTCGTAAATTTCAGTTGATATGCAACCGTCATTACTCCCGAGCGCAGAGGGTGCAGAGGAAGTGATTGCCCGGGGGCAGGGTGAACTTGCCCCTGAGATCCCATCAATTGTTGCCCCTGGTGTGGAGTGCACGGAGGAAGTCTTGTGCGGACACCCGAGCAGTTACGCCGAGCCACTGGTACCGCACGCGGAGCACGACTCGAGCCACTTCAGCGTCCATCTGGCTCGGAGATAGCCTGGAGACTCCCCCCTGAGTCTCGACATTTACCATATTTGTTTAGACGTTATTTGTGTGTAATGTGTGTGTGTTTCATTTTATTCGGTTTGTAATTTTGATTGTAAGAGGGGTTTATTTGTAAAATGGGACCTCCGGGCCCCACGCCCCCCCCAGACCTCTTCCCATTGATCCACCTCAGCCTAGGGCCCCATGTGGGGTCAGTCAACATTTCAAATGGAGACATCTAGAAGGTTGAATGGTAAATGCCACATGGGTAGACAATTGGACTTCAAAGTCCAAGGTAGGCTACCTACCATTCTACCATGTCCCCCCCTTGGTCAATAGCGCCCCCCCCCCCCCTTAATATTTTATTTAATTTTTTTGTGTTGGTCACATTCAATCCCAGTCATCCATTCCCCAGCCCTAGATCCAATGGTGGATATGGGATTTGATATGTAACCAATAAAACTTGTATTTTTTCCATTTGGACGAATTAATGCTAGAAGAAATTGATGAATTCTTGTGGAAGAGCCTTGGGCGCCCCCTTCCTCTCTCCTCCCTCTCCCCCTTGCAGCTGAGACAGTTGCTATTCTGAGGTGTGACGCCTCCCCTATCAGTTCCGGTCGCCGCCGCCGCCGCAACGTGCCGCCATCGCGCCTCCACCATCGCCGCCAGTGTTCTGTCCATCTAGGATAGAGGTGTCTTCTCCAAATTCCTGCTCTTCACCCCGTCGTGTTCTTGAGCTGGGCTTTTGAGGGGATGTTCCAGAGGTGTTCCCCACGATCCACAAAAATTGGTTGGTCATGAATCTTCCATTTGATAATTTTCCATTTTCGTCCAACCTCTTTTCCCAGATCTGTCTGCTTGCTGTTTAGATTTCCATCCGCCCTGTGTTTCCAGTGTTCGGACCCCTTTTTGATTTTTCCTAGAGCTCCCAATTTTACTGAGAGTTCTGTCCATCAACCCCTCCATCCAAGATTTTTCTTGAATTTTGATCAGCCATTCACCTATTTTTCAAAAATCGTTTTCAGAGCTAGCTACAGTGCTGTCCACCTCTATCCAGATCCGACCACCTGCCAGTGCAAAAATCATAACAAATCATATCCTCCACCAATCCTTCCACAAAAATATTTCCTTTTTCCTTGTTCAAATACCTACAACTTTGGTGAAGAGCTCAGGAGCTGAATCGGCCGTCTACCTCGCGGTCAACGGCAGTTCTTAGACAACTCACCTGCTAATCTGAGAGTTCGGGTACTATATAATAGGAACTTTAAAATTCAACAAAGCCTAGATCCGCGCAGATCCAGGACCTCTCTCTGGGCCTAGATTGAAGTATTTCAAGAGGGATTTCCAACGATAGCTCCTGTACCTTGATCCGACATCGGGATTGGTCGCAGCGGCCGATCTCACCGGAGCGCGCGCCGGAAAATAGAAACCAGAATCCGTGGGCAGCCACTTCACAACGTGGAGATCGGAGCCGATCGGCCACCGACCAGAGCTTCCGGCCGACCGCCGTCCAGGGAGGCGCGCCACCAGGGGTCCCCATCACAGCGGGCCCCACCTCAGCAGACCCGGAGGACATCGCCACCCGTGGGCCCCACGGACCCGTAGGTCGCGCCGTCCAGATAGCACGAAAACGCGGAGTTCGGCACCGCCGGGCGACATCAAGATGCTGTCCGTCAACCCGATTCCCATGATTCCCGGGCCCCGCATGTGACCTTTTACCTCCCTGCGTGGAGTGGGTCAAATATTTGTACCGCTGTAGAATTGTTTAACCGGGAGTCCGTAAATCGGCCGAGGTTGTCTTCGCCATGCCGGGTGCGTGGAGGTAACGGTCTAAACTTCTCGGCGTTACTTTGCTTAGCTAGTATACGGTCTTATGCCACTGCGAGAGTGTAGGTTCCTAGCCCGTGTGTTCATGTCGCCGCTGTGAGTGTGAGAGTGACCCGTCTCGCGACTCGATCCGAGTTAGGAAGTTGAGTCAGACTACCTTGAACTCTGCCGGTTCCTTAACCGCCCACGATCCACGCTTTCCCTCGCTTGGGACGAGGAGTGAGTTTACACTTCTGTTAGCGACGTGTAGCCCATAGGAGCTCTTAGTGTCGAGCCGAGGTCGCTCTAGTAATCGTGTCATTGCTGGTCGAGTCGTGTCCGTCTCATATAGCGTCGTCTCCTCAGTCCGTCCCGCATCAGTTTGGTATCAGAGCGAGTCGAGTCTAGGGTAGTCATTGCAAAAGTCTTGCATAGTCTAAGTCAAGTCTAGGATCATCATTATTTTCAAAACAAAAAAAAGGTGTTTTAAAATTGCATTTCATCCCGATAATTCGGTATCTTAAAAGGTGTTGTCCGAACGTTAGGCTACGCCTATCGGGAGGTCGGACACTTGCGGGAGTGATCTTCGGATCGATTAACTCCGTCATGTATCGGGTATTGGTTAGGTCTAAGTGCGTCTTTTTGCATTAGTCTGTGTCTTCTAGGTCGTGTGTCGGTTGCATGGCCACCCGTCGAGATACCCAATACTCGCCACCACCACCTATGGCAGATTCCTGGGCCCGTAGCTCCGATGAGTCCTCGACGGCCGAGATGTTCCGAGCCATTATGGAACGTCTTGACACGCGTATGGATGGTCTTCGTACGCGTATGGATGGCATAGGAATGTGTCTAGAAGGGCGGATGAAAGTCCTCGAGGATCGGGCTGAGAATTCGGATCAGTCCATCCAGGGCCTAGTTGGGAGAATTGCCATCCTCGAGAGGGGCCCAGTAGTGGCGCAACCCGCGCCGAAGAACGGCCAACAAGAGCCGGTTCAGCAACCTGCTGCACCAAGGGCTCAGGCGGAGAATGTTGGGGTACAACAGGTGCATGTGGTGGATGACTATGCATCTGATAATGATCAAGGGGGTAACGATCGTCGTAATCAACGACGGAATCGTGATGACGAGGATGACGACCGCATTCTTAGGGGCATGCGTGCGGACCCTCCCACTTTTAGCGGGTCCTTGGACCCTAGGGTGTATTTAGATTGGGAGGCCGGCATGGACCGGTACTTCGAGTGGTTTGAGATGACGGACCACCAAAGAGTCTGATACGCAAAGATGAAGCTGCAAGGGCAGGCCCAAACTTATTGGACCAATGTGGAGAGCCTGCTCAACCAGTGACGTCAACCCCAAATCGGTACTTGGGATGATATGAAAACCAAGTTGAGGGAGAAATACCTTCCTGTCTCATATCGCCAACGTCTCATAGACAAATGGCAAAGCATCTCCCAAGGGAACCGATCCGTGACCGAGTACACCGCCGAGTCCGATGAGTATTACCTACGGTGTGGAGTCACGGAGGAGAGCACCATGACTATATCCCGCTTTCGAAGAGGTTTGCGGCCCAATTATCAATATGAACTCTTTCACCGCAATGCAACCACTTTGGAGCAGGCATATCAGATAGCTCTCGAATTGGAGCAATTCGAGGCTGAGTTCAAGTCACCCCATCGGTTGGGCTCCTTTCCCCTTCGTAGTGTCGAGCCACGTGGCTCATCTGGCACGTATCCGAGGGCCCCCATGGCTCCTAGGCCTCGCCCTCCACCCCCGAGGGACCTTTCTCGTCCCCAGCATCTTACGGCTCCACCCATAGCCCGTCCACCGGCCCCCGCACCTCCTGCACGTCCTTTGTTGCCTACACCTCCTATTCGTCGGGAGGATAAAGGTAAAGGACCTATGATTGGGGAGCCTAAGGGATCACAGCAGCAATGTTTTCGCTGAAATGGGTTTGGCCATTTCGCCAACCAGTGTCCCACCCGCCCATCTCTTATCATTGGGGACACAGAGGCTGAGGATACCACCCCTACAGGTCTCGAGTTAGTCACCTATGTGGCCGATCAGGAGCTAGCTGATGAATACTATGAGATTGAAGGTGACGACCAGGAGGACCCGCATCCCGATGATACCCACGTGGGGGTCGTCAGGTGTAACTCACCCAACCACAAGCCAGTGATGACTGGCGTCGGACCACTATTTTTCATACCTTATGTAGGCTGGGCAAGCTTGCATGTAAAGTGATCATCGATAGCGGGAGTTGCATCAATGCAATCTCCACGGGTGCTGTCTCCCGTCTTGGTCTTACACCCGTGGATCACCCTAGCCCCTATCGTGTATCATGAGTGGATTCCACTTCCATTCCGATCAGGCTGCGGTGTTTGGTCTCACTGCAGTTCTATGCCTACCGTGACGAGGTTTGGTGTGATGTCCTACCCATGGAGGTGGGCAACATTATTTTGGGTAGGCCGTGGTTATTTGATCGGGATGCCACACTCCATGGCCAGTCGAACACCTTTACCTTCGACCATGAGGGCCAACGGATTACTCTCGAACCCCATCGGCCCAAGAGCCCATCAGTCAGGGGTCGTACTGGCCCTAGTGCTCCGGAGCCTTCCCTCCCCGGGCCCAGTACCCCGCCCCCAGCTCGGGCTATGACCATTACATCCGGCCCAGGCGAGCCCTCGACGAGGAGATTGATGTTGATTAGCTCCTAGAAGATGGAGCGGGAGGCTAGTCAGGGCTACCCTGTGTTTGCCATTGCGGTCCGAGAGGTAGAGAGAGACTCCAAGGGTGAACTCCCACCCGAGGTCATTCCTATTCTGTAGGAGTTTGCTGATATCTTTCCCGATGAGCTTCCCGAGGGACTCCCACCTATGCAGGATATTCAGCACGCCATCGACCTTATCCCGGGCTCCTCATTGCCCAACCTTCCACATTATCGCATGAGTCCCACGGAGCATGCCGAGCTTAAACGGCAGGTCGATGAGTTGATGCAGAGAGGGTCTGTTCGGGATAGCATGAGTCCATGTGCTGTTCCTGCTTTACTCGCCCCGAAGAAGGATGGCACGTGGAGAATGTGCATTGATAGCCGTGCCATCAACAAAATCACCGTGAAGTACAGGTTCCCTATTCCCCGCCTAGATGACATGCTAGACATGATGGCTGGTGCCACTATCTTTTCGAAGATTGATCTTAAGAGTGGCTACCATCAGGTGCGGATTAGGCCAGGTGATGAGTGGAAGACCGCTTTCAAGACCAAGGATGGTCTATATGAGTGGTTGGTCATGCCTTTTGGGTTGACCAATGCCCCTAGCACCTTCATGCGACTCATGACTTAGGTCCTTCGACCGTTTATTGGAATCTTTGTGGTTGTATATTTTGATAATATCCTTATCTATAGTCGCTCCACCGGGGACCACTTAGACTACCTTCGGCAGGTCTGTCTACTTCTTCGGCAGCAGTTGTTTGCGAACCCACAGAAGTGCGCCTTCATGACATCTCAGCTTACCTTCTTGGGTTTTATTGTGTCTAGTACTGGGGTCTCCGCCAATCCGGAGAAGGTCCGGGCCATTGTTGAGTGGCCGGAACCCCGTACGGTTCATGATGTCCGCAGCTTTCATGGCCTTACGGCGTTCTATCGTCGCTTCATCCGCGGATTTAGCTCCGTCACCGCCCTGATCACGGATTGCATCCGGAAGGGCACCTTTGTATGGACGAAGGCCGCCGCTGCCGCCTTCAAGGACATCACGGAGCGCATCACCCAGACACCTATCCTTCGATTGCCTGATTTCTCGAAGGTCTTTGAGGTCTCTTGTGATGCGTCGGGTGTTGGGATAGGAGGTGTGTTGAGTCAGGAGGCCCACCCGATCGCATATTTCAGTGAGAAGCTGAATGACGCGAAACTGTGATATTCTACTTATGACAAAGAATTCTACGCAGTTGTTCAGGCTCTTAGGCATTGGAGGCATTACCTATTACATCAGGAGTTTATCTTATACTCCGATCATGAGACATTGAGGTACCTCCATTCCCAAAAGAAGCTTAACTCGCGTCACAGTCGTTGGGTCGAGTATCTCCAATAGTTCACCTTTGTGCTTAAACATAAGGCTGGAGTGGAGAACAAGGTGGCCGATGCCTTGAGTCGGCGAGCATGTCTGCTTACCACCATGAGTGCCGAGGTCATAGGGTTGGAAAAGATGAGAGAGACCTATGTTGACTGTCCTGACTTCGGTCAGACTTATACCACTCTCCAGGCCGGACCCTCGAGAGACCTTGATGACTATGTGCTCTAGGATGGTTACCTCTTTCGTGGAGGTAGGCTTTGTGTTCCCTGAACTTCGGTTCGAGACTTTTTAGTCTGGGAACTACATGCGGGAGGTCTAGACGGCCACTTTGGTCGGAACAAGACTATTGAGGCAGTTGAGCATAGATTTTATTGGCCGAGCTTGAAGCGCGATGTTGCTCACATCGTGGCTCAGTGCCGTACATGTGCTACGGCCAAGATGAAGAAGCAAAGCTCGGGCCTCTATACGCCTCTTCCCGTGCCGGATGCCCCGTGGCAGGATGTTAGTATGGATTTTATCTTGGGATTGCCACGTACCTCTAGGAAGCATGATTCGGTCTATGTGGTTGTTGACCGATTCTCGAAGATGGCCCTCTTCATTCCTTGCTCGAAGACTTCGGATGCTTCAAGGGTAGCCCGCCTTTTCCTTACTCACGTGGTGTGCAAGTTCGGGTTGCCTCGCACTATAGTGTCTGACCGTGATGTTAGATTCACCTCCTATTTTTGGAAGACACTATGGCACATGATGGGTACGCACCTCAAGTTTTCCGCTGCATATCATCCCCAGACAGATGGTCAGACCGAGGTAGTCAATAGGAGTCTGGGAGACCTTTTGAGGTGTCTTGTTAGGGACCGCATAGGGGATTGGGATCTCATTCTACCCATGGCTGAATTTGCATACAATGATTCGGTGAATAGGTCTACCGGCATGAGCCCATTCGAGATTGCCACAGGTCGTAGGCCTAGGAAGCCAGTGGATCTTGTCCCCATGCCTATCCATGCACGTGTGTCGGAGTCGGCCGAGTCGTTTGTTGGGCATGTTAGGAGTCTGCATGACGACATCCGTCATCACATTGAGTCCAGCAATGCACGTTACAAAGAGCTAGCCGATGCTCACCGACACCACCGAGAGTTCCAAGAGGGCGAATATGTCATGATCAGGGTAAGACCTGAACGGTTTCCCTCTGGAACCGTTAAGAAGTTGCAAGCTCGCGGAGCCGGTCCATTTAGAGTGTTGAAACGCGTTGGATCCAATGCGTATGTTGTGGACCTACCCGAGGAATACGGTATAAGCTCTACTTTTAATATTTCGGATCTAGTTGCATATAGGGACCCAACGGTGATCCCTAGTGAGCCTTTCGACCCATCTCCTCCCCTTGGGAGTGATCCCACACATGAGTGTCCACCTCCAACCCCTTTGTCACGGCAGCGTGAGCATGTAGATCATATACTGGATGAGCAGCTGACAGTTACCAGGAGTGGATCCTACCCGTGCTACCTAGTGCGATGGAGAGGACGACCCGCTACCGAGGACACATGGATCACGCATGGAGAGTTGCAGCGGATTGATCTGGACCTTCTGGAGCGATACCGGAGCGATGCAGACCCTTACTCGACAGGGTCGAGTTTCTCCCACCCGGGGAGAATTGGTGCGGACACCCGAGCAGTTACGCCGAGCCACCGGTACCGCACGCGGAGCACGACTCGAGCCACTTCAGTGTCCATCTGGCTCGGAGACAGCCTGGAGACTCCCCCCTGAGTCTTGACATTTACCATATTTGTTTAGACGTTATTTGTGTGTAATGTGTGTGTGTTTCATTTTATTCGATTTGTAATTCTGATTGTAAGAGGGGTTTATTTGTAAAATGGGACCCCCGGGCCCCACGGGCCCCCCAGACCTCTTCCCATTGATCCACCTCATCCTAGGGCCCCATGTGGGGTCAGTCAACATTTCAAATGGAGACATCTAGAAGGTTGAATGGTAAATGCCACATGGGTAGACAATTGGACTTCAAAGTCCAAGGTAGGCTACCTACCATTCTACCACGTCCCCCCCTTGGTCAATAGGCCGCCCCCCCCCCCCCCTTAATATTTTATTTAATTTTTTTGTGTTGGTCACATTCAATCCCAGCCATCCATTCCCCACCCCTAGATCCAATGGTGGATATGGGATTTGATATGTAACCTATAAAACTTGTATTTTTTCCATTTGGATGAATTAATGATAGAAAAAAATGATGAATTCTTGTGGAAGAGCCTTGGGCGCCCCCTTCCTCTCTCCTCCCTCTCCCCCTTGTAGCTGAGACGGTTGCTATTCTGAGGTGTGACGCCTCCCCTATCAGTTCCGGTCGCCGCCGCCGCCGCCACGTGCCGCCATCGCGCCTCCACCATCACCGCCGGTGTTCTGTCCATCCAGGATAGAGGTGTTTTCTCTGAATTCCTGCTCTCCACCCCGTCGTGTTCTTGAGCTGGAATTTTGAGGGGATGTTCCAGAGGTGTTCCCCACGATCCACAAAAATTGGTTGGTCATGAATCTTCCATTTGATAATTTTTCATTTTCGTCCAACCTCTTTTCCCAGATCTGTCTGCTTGCTGTTTAGATTTCCACCCGCCCTGTGTTTCTAGTGTTCAGACCCATTTTTAATTTTTCCTAGAGCTCCCAATTTTACTGGGAGTTCTGTCCATCAACCCCTCCCTCCAGGATTATTCTTGAATTTTGATCAACCATTCACCTATTTTTCAAAAATCGTTTTCAGAGCAAGCTACAGTGCTGTCCACCTCTGTCTAGATCCGACCACCTGCCAGTGTAAAAATCATAAAAAATCATCGCCTCCACCAATCCTTCCACAAAAAATATTTCCTTTTTCTTTGTTCAAATACCTACAACTTTGGTGAAGAGCTCAAGAGCTGAATCGGCCGTCTACCTCGCGGTCCATGACAGTTCTCAGACAACTCACCTGCTAATCTGAGAGTTCGGATACTGTACAACAGGAACTTCAAAATTCAGCAAAGCCAAGATCCGCACAGATCCAGGTCCTCTCTCTAGGCCTAGATTGAAGGATTTCAAAAGGGCTTTCCAACGATAGCTCCTGTGTCCCGATCTGACAACGGGATTGGTCGCAGCAGCCGATCTCGCCGGAGCGCGCGCTGGAAAACAGAAACCAGAATCCGTGGGCACCCACTTCACAACGTGGAGATCGGAGCCGATCAGCCACCGACCGGAGCTTCCGGCCGACCGCCATCCAGGGAGGTGCGCCACCAGGGGTCCCCATCACAGCGGGCCCCACCTCAGCAGACGTGGAGGACAGCGCCACCCGTGGGCCCCATGGACCCGTAGATCGAGCCGTCCAGACAGCACGAAAATGCGGGGTTCAGCACCGCTGGGCGACATCAAGATGCTGCCCGTCAACCCGATTCGCATGATTCCCGGGCCTCGCATGATGTGACACAACCTAGGACTTAAACAAACAAGCATAATCGCAATCAAACGGACCGATGTCGGCGACCACTCACCCGATGCTCACCAAGACCCGGGGTAACTTGGCAATGCCAAGTGGAGGTTGTGTGGGCTGGGCCCTTGCTGGTAGAGGTCCAGCAAGGCCTAAGTTGATTCCCAAGGGTAATGGCAGCCCAATTCAAGGGAGCCGACGTCGTGCCGAGGGCACGGGTTCCACTCTTTTCCCACGGTGATCACTTATAGCAAAGGAGCTTAAGGATCGGGCTCTCATTCACGGCCAGCGGAGTTTATGAACTAATATTGAAAGAACAAGCACAAATTAGAGCAAAATTTGGAGCACTTACTCGACCGGTTTGAAGAAACCGGTCCCGCTCGGAGACGAGGGCGAGCGGGGAGGCGGGTGGATCCCCACACGCCGCGTCGGGGTAGCTTGACCTGCCCAAATGATTACAATACTACACCTCTCGCAGGAGGGGGATCTTGGGGTGGGGGTTAAGTGATATTACAACTAAAACTACCTCCACATAGGGAGGGGCCTTCAGCCGGCCAAGCGGGGAGGGGAACTTGAGAGAGGAACACCGAAGATGGGAGGTCACCGGTTCTATCCACGTTCTGTGGGTGCTGATAGATGATCGAAGAAATGGTTGCTGCGACTGATGCCGAATTTTGTTGGGGATGAAACCACCTGAAAAATCTTCGTAGGAGGCCGGGGAAGTCGTCCAAATTTTTTTAATTTCTTCTGTCGCCCCTGTTGGTCTGGGTAGAGGCCCGAACAGGGAGGTAGAGTCTCGGACGGGCAGCTCCTAGTTTCCAACAGCAAGTTGCAGAGGATGCCCTGACAGCTCCCGAACTCGGAATCAAGCACCGTTAGAGTCGTTGGAACCGTGGATGAGTCCTATTCGCAGAAAAACTAATGGGGAAGCCAAACAATGCCAGAGAAGACCAGGGGACTACGAACAATGATGATAGGTCGGTGTAGACTATGGATAGCAGACCCGCGTAGCTGAGGGAGAAAATTGATAACTCTGGATCACAAATGCCGATCGAAGTTCTGCTTCTTGATTCTGAAAATAGATAGGGCTAGGAAGAACTTTGCAGAAGCGCTCTTGAACTGATTTTTCCAAGGTTCGTCGTGGTGAAGCTTCTACTCCGGTTCTGGTACTCAGCAGGGGCAGCTCTGCGCAGTTGTGGGAGAACAGAGCTCCCGGGCAGCACACAGCTTCGATGAAGATGAAACCACTTCCGTTGCGAAGAAGACAGGAAGATGCTTCCGTGGATAGCTCTTGGGTCTTCAAAATCGCTGGGATGTGGTCGGAGTCGCTGCTGCAAGTTGCTACTCTTCTGCTGCCAGCGAACTAAAAACTGGAGGCAGAAGATGGTGGGGGGAAATGGGGTATATGGGGGGGGGGGAAATAGAGGTGGATGAGAGTGGGGAGAACCCTGGCTGTGAGGGGGTCTAGGAGGGGGTGTTCCAAGGTGTGGGAAGGGAAGAATAGGGTCTGGAAGGTGGTCTAACAGGTGGTGGGAGGAGGAGCTATGAATTTGGGCTTGGAGGGAGAAGGAGGAAGGTGGGGGGGGGGCACAAGTGGGTGGAGGGCATGTGAGTTTGAATTTCCTTTAATGTGGGGTGATCAATGGTGGTCTTGGGGATGGGAAGAGGTGGCTTGGGAAGGTGGAGGGCTGCTTTGGGTAGTGGGAAGGGTGCTTGGGGAAGTGGGTGGGGTAGTTGGGGGTTGGGAGGTGGAGCTAGGATTGGTGGAAGCTCTCTTGGGACTAGGGGGTGGAGTAATGGGGTGTGTGGGGAAGGGGAGTGGCCTTTAATGGGGGTAGGTGGGAGAGTGGTGGTTGGGAAGGGAGGAGAGAGAAAATTTTCGAAATTGGGTGTGGAGGAGAGAGAAAGGGGAATGAAAAAGAGAGATTAAGAGAGGGATGGGTGGGGAATCTCTCCCCTAGGGTCTCTCACCCAAAAAATGGAATCTCTCCACTAGATAAGAAGTGTAAACTCTCAAAATGGCAAGTTTTTCATTCATTGATTCATTAGTTGAAATGGGGGGAATGGGGTCCTATATATAGGCAACCCACATTTCTACAAAAGTCCCTGACTCTTACTACAATGACCAAAGACCAAGGGGGTAGGGGCGCCCCTGGGCCTAGCCCAAAGAATTGGGCCCAATAACCATTCTAAACAATCTAATGACACTTAACCTAGGGGAATAAACAAAAGACCTAGGGACATGACTTAAATAAAAGGGAAAATACATCAAATGACTCAAATAAAAATTACATAGGACTCAAAATTAAATAACTAGACCATGCCGGATGCAACCGGGGCGAGGAGACGAGATGTGAACGTGGGAATGGGGGGTGATGTCCCCATCACACTCCCGGGGTGCGGAGAACTCTGTTGTGCCCATGTGGTTTTGATGATGGTTTTAATGGTGGTTTTGATGATTGGCCTTTGAAGTGAGCTATTCACTGTGAGTCATCTTGCTGTGTGTGTCATCATGATATTATTCAGTCATTCTCTGATCATAAAGCTATTTTATCATGTGAGTGAGTACAGTTCATATGGTTGTCAGATAAGCATGCTATCTTGATTCTGTCTACACTCTGCTTAGTTAGAATGAACAGTAGTGGGTCGACCCACCCTTACTGATGCGTCGACCCATCAGAACTCTGCCTGTCTGGGTATCAAAGTATGTACATCAGCTTGATCGTAGTAAGTCTGTACAGCATGCCTTAGTGTTCATATCATTAAGTCTGTACACTGGCATATCATATTCAAAGTCTGTGCATCGGTCCTTCAGCGTCTCATTCATCGTCTCACTCTCGCAAAGTCCATACACTGGCTCAAGCTTGTCGAAGTCTAGACATCGCCGTTGGGCATCAAAGTCTGAACATTGGCCTCATGCTTCAAGTCTATACATCGCCTTCAGACTTATCAAGTATGTACACTGCTTCACTTCGTCAAAGTCCATACATCTTCAGCTGAACCCCATGTCTGTACAACGGCCTAAATCTTCATCAAGTCTACACAGTGCTTCAACCTTCTTATAGTCTGTATAGCCTGCCTTATCGGTTCAGCAAGTCTGTACATCCGGCATTTCAGCTTGCAACCAAGTCTGTACATCGGACTGCTTCTTTCAAAGTCTATACATCGTGGCCTTGAACTTTCAAGTCTGTACACTCTTTATTTCAAAGTCTGTACATTGTTACCTTGAAGCCGTTCCAAGTCCATACAACGCCCAAGTCTGTACAGCCATCAGTGAACCCTCCAAGCCTATACATCCAGTTGAACGCAAAGTCTACACAATGCCTCACATCTTGCAAGTCTGTACATTGGCGACATTACACCAAGTCTATACACTGCACTCATGCATTGTCCTTTACGGTAAAGTGTATACACTGTCCATGTGCTAATTGTTTAAATGTATGTACACTCGCTGTTATAAGAGCCTGAACTAACTAAGTATATACATTCCTTCCATCTCTGTTTGCAGACGATTCAGACTGATGATTGAGCCAACGCAGTTGCACAATGCGTCAACGCACTCCACACGAAACGTGAGAGGGCTGAAGCCATCTAAGTTCAGATGCTGGAACACTAATGCGTCAATGCATCATGATGAGAGCGTCGACGCAGCACGCCCATCTGCTGAAGACTTGATCACTGGATCATCAATGCGTCAACGCCACGGGTTGGAAGCATCGACGCAACAGTTAAGAAAGGTTGGGCTGTTTGTTCACTGGAATGTATCCATGCGTCAACGCCACTACTAGACAGCGTCGACGCAGCCATTGAGCCTGATAGGCATCTAGCTCGGAGACAGTTTAGAAGGTTAACGCTAGAGTTCTTAGCGTCCACGCAGCATGCAAACAAGCCGAACTATTAGTTGCAGAAACACACCACTGCGTCAACGCTTTAGCCTAGCAGCGTCAATGCAGCATGTCTATCCGCCAAATACATTGATCACTGGACTGCCGATGCCGATGCGTCAACGCAGCAAGCTGATGGAGTCAACGCGGTAGACTTGAGTTTCATAGGTTGAAGATCTCTGAAGGCTGCATCAACTCCTTGGAGCAAGTGGGTTGACGCCACCTCAACTCCAGTTGCTGAGCGTGCTAATGAAGGGCACGTGATCCGAGGTGCCTAGCTCGTGATCCAAGGATGGACGAGATAACAGGATGCTGCCACGTGGTCCGAATTTCTAGGGCAGGAAATGTGGAAGCCACACGCGCCCAGTGTGCCAGCTACTGCTGCTTATAAAAGGAAGCCTTCATCCAACAGATGAAGACTGATCGAAGAAGAAGCCTGGAGAGCAGAAAGCCCTTCGATCCAGAAAAAGAAAAGAGGAAGAAAAAGAGAAGAAGAAGAAATAGAAGAAGAGTGAGCCAGCAGAAGAAAAAGGGTTGCAGAGAAGAAGGAGAGAACAGCGTGATTGAAAAGGAGAGCAGAGGAGAAAGAAAGAGAGATAGAGAGAGAGAGAGTTCGTGGAGAAGAAGGAAGAAGCTATTGAAGATATGTCCTCTGGCGTCTGGATTAAATCCAAGCCAGATCTGCTCCTTTGAGAGCTACATTCTTGTTCTTCATTTACAGCCTTCCGATTGCTGTATATTTTCCGTTTCTTATTTTTTCTTTTTCATTTGGTTATTCCTGTTCTTCCGATCCTCTGGACTGAGGTCGGGTTCCTCCTGGTGGGTCAGGAGAAGGGAGATCTGATCTCCGGTTGCAAGTAGCTGGGAGCTACTTGTGGGTTCTCTCCGGTTTGGAGGAAGGGAGGATTGGTCCTCCGTATCTGGGCTTGCGGGTTGCAAGTCCAGGGGTCCCTCCTGGTCTGGAGGAAGAGAGGTCTGCGACCTCTGGTTTCCAAGTGGCTAGGAGTCACTTGGGTGTCCCTCCGGTTGGGAGGAAGAGGGGAGTGTGTTCCCCTGGTCAAGCTGTGTGTCAGCACCTATTGCAGACTGAGTCTGCTTGGTTCTAGCTTTGGCTAGTGAAGCCTCACTCCGGTTGGGAGTGAGGGGTGGATGTAGGTCTGGAGGACCGAACCACCTTAAAATTATTTGTGCAGTGGTTTGCCTTACGTTTGTTCCATATCTTCTACCTCCCATTCACAGGTTGTGCATGCTTGGCTAGCTGCATTATCTAGAGAGTTATTTTTTAGCATTGTATTCTGCTAAGTGTGTTTGGTTGTTTAGTTCTGCCTTCGTTTCTGGTTGTTCAGGTGGCTGCATTGGTGCAGTCCAACTGTTTGCTCATTTGTGGCCTTATCATTTCATCTTGGAAAGCTCATTAGTCCTTATTCCGCATATCTGAGCTTTAGAGTTTTAATGTGGGCAATATTTTTTAGAGGGATACATTCACCCCCCCTCTATATCCGGGCCTAGCACCCTAACAATTGGTATCAGAGTCGGTGTCTGCATACAAGGTTCAGCGACCTGCAGATCCGATCTTGCAATTTTCGGTGCTAATTTGTTTTTAGTGCATCAATATTCCTGTTGCATTAACTGTTGTGTTCTCATGGCTCATCCTCCACTATTCAGTAGTTCAAATATTAAATTCTGGCTATATCGTATGCACAATCATGTTAACTCTATTAATCCACAATTGTGGAAGGTTATCTCTCACAGTCCACATGAACTTCCTAAGGATAAGTCCAAGTGGACTCATGTTCACAAGTTGAAAAATGATGATAATGTGAGAGCTCTTAACCTAATGAAGGCTGCAATTGATTCTGACGATTTTTCTTTTATCTCAGATTGTAGCACTGCAAAAGAAATTTTTGATAGAGTGACTGCAACACATGTGGAACAGGAAGAAGAATGTCTCATGGCAAGAAGGAGTGATCAATCAGATGAGTCCTCATCCCAGGTAATCTCTGAGACCGAGGATATTAGCCATGATGAGTTAGTTGCCATGCATGAGCATCTTCTAGATAAATATGAAAGAGTCAAATCAGAAAAGAGAAAATTAAGAAAAGAGAAAAATGCTGAAATCACAAGTCTAAAGGCTGAAAATGAAAATCTAAAATCTAAATTGAAGGAATTGATTGAAGAAGTACATTCTGATGATAATGCACAGAAAAACTTAATCACTTCCTTGAAAGAAGAAAATGATTCTCTGCTGACTCAGATGAAGGAAATTGATAAATTAAAAGATAAGCTGATTGAAGAAAACATCCATCCGAAGGAACAAAATAAAAAGCTAATGGTCCTTAACACTGTTTTCTCTAAAAGATGGCTAACGGTAGAAAGAGAAAAATCAGCTTTGAAAGAAAAAGAAGTGTACATTGAATTGAAGTTAAATCAGGAGAATGAGATCCTGAAAAGTCTGAATGATGGGCTACAAAATCAGGTTATTTCGTGTGAAGACCACATTATGACCTTGCAAATTGAAATTGAAAATCTAAAAAACTCTCTGTCAAAATTTGCCAAAGGTAAAGAAAAAATGGAAGATTCTTTGAATGTGGAAGTCACCAAATTGAATGAAGAGAAAAGGTGCAATTCTCAAGTTAAGCAAGCTGTAAGGAACAAACTATACGCAACATTTGTGAGTAGCTCAAACTTAGCTAGTACTTCTGCACCGTCTTCAAAACAGTCTGATGATCAGAAGATTCAAAAACAGAAGGAAAATGTGAAAATGAGAACACTGAAGAAGAATAGTAAATTTCATGCAAACAAGCCTAAGGCTAGAAAATTTCCAATTATTCACGGAAGGAATGTTGAATGCTTCTATTGTGGAAATTCTGGCCATGTACTTGATGATTGCCTTGTCATGAAGAATGATAATGATAGATTTCATGCTGGGACCTCTTATGCTAAGAAATCCTATTCTGCTCAAAACAGGATATCCAAATGCTTTTACTGTCATGAAATGGGTCATCGCATGCATGAATGCAAGACAATGGAGTTAGATGACTTTGCTGCTACTACTGTACAAAAATATCATGCTAGAAATCATGTTCCTAGGAGAAAGAATCTGAATTGCTCTTGTTGTGGGAAGCCAGGCCATAGGGCAAAAGAGTGCTGGCATAATCACGGAAAGAAATTCAATTATGAAATTGTCAAATTCCCTGTAAAATAATTTACAATACTTTCATGTTATAACTGTGGGAAGCCAGGCCATAGAGCTGGAGATTGTTGGCATGTTCAGAATGACTCTGCTAAACTCTATGTTGCGAAATTTACATGCCATCATTGTGGGAAGCCAGGTCACAGGGCTGCAACCTGTTGGCTGGCAGGATATCAAAACCAAACTGGTTTTGGTAAACAGAATTTTTATTCTGTTAACAAAAAATTTCATGCATATGCACATAGAATTCATGCTAACAAGAATGTACATAAATCAGATTTGAAAACTGCTGCTTCTTGCCATCATTATGGCAAATCTGGACATTTGATGGATGGTCATCCTCTGATGAAATTTAATGATCATCAAGTTAAAAATGTGCTGAGAAAACTTGCTAGGAGTAATACTATCATGTCAGGACCCAAGACTTCTTGGGTACCTGTTTGTGCAAAATAACATTGCTATGCAGGTGTGCCTTGGGACTGAAATAAAAGTGATAATAAACCAAGGCACTCAAGAATGAAAACCCTTTCCTGAATCTTTCAGGTAAATTTCTTGCACTTCCTGTTTTTAGTTCTACTGCATGACATACTAAATCTGTATTTGCATAATCATTCTTCATCTACATTGTCTGAGTTGATGCCTCTGAACTCTCCTCATCTGAAGTGCATATATGTGATTTGCATATATAGTACATTGAAAATTTTGAACTGCATTTGAATGCTGTTTGAAATTTGTCCATTGCTGTCTGAAATCTGATTAGCTGAAATTTGATCCATGCATGCTGCCCATGTTGAAAAATCTGATAGGACAGTCTGATTGTGCACAAGTCACAATATCATTTGGTTTCATATGTTCAGTTTTCAGTGCAAACTTTGCATGTTTTCAGGAGGAGTTAATTGCATGTCTTTGCATAGCATTCAGTGTTGAGTCTTTGCATGTATGTAGTTAAGTACATTGCATTTCCTTACATTGAAAATACCAAAAAGAGTAATTGAATGCATAGTGTCAGGGGGAGTCAATGCATTGCATATAGGTTGTCAAATGCATACATTTGTCAGAATTCATTGCATATCCCCTCTTATTGATTTTGTTGACAGACCTTGAACACCTTTTTGAAAACATTGAGCTTCAAAATCTCTCTTATCAATTGGTATCATTTGGCTTCAGAATTCCATCAGTCTTTCATGAAGATTTCAATGGGACTATCTCGATCATAAATCTGAAAATTCTTGAACTAGAAATCTTCTATTATACGTTCTTATGAATGACTGAAATAACTCATGTGGTTTAAGTTTAATATATTCAATGAGTTTGGCTTTAAAATCCCTTAAAGATATCTGAAGCATGTTTAATAAACCTTAACCATCTGTTTCATGCTGTGTCTTGTAAAATCTTCTGAAATTTACATTATTGAATACATGACTTTATTTGGTTAAGTACATGAAATTGTTATTGATTTGAAGCAAATGAATATTTTTGAAAATGTCTAAAGGGTATTTTCTGTCAGAGCAATGACCTTGGTCACTGAGAAACACATGTCCAAAGGACTGTGTCATGAGGTACCATAGTTAAGTCTGATTAAGATTAATTAAAATTCAGGCAGAGCAATGACATGCACACTGAGAAATATAACTCACTCATCAAGAAATGATTTGCAGTGTGTCATGATGTGTAAATGCTATCTCTGTTCATATAAAGCATGACAGTTAGTTACACTAAGTGCTTAGGGATATTGGCCTCTGATCAAGGTATATCCTCTAGTTACAAGGTGTGCACTGAACTAGAGTGCTCGTAAAATTTGTAGCATGAAAAATTGTTGAACGAATTGAAATATCTGAATATTGATGCAAAAATCAAATTGCTACAACCCTAGACAAAATCATATGACTTCATAACTGCTTGATTTCAATACTGATGCATGTAATTTCGAAAGAAGTCAATAAATTTGATTGTGTAAGAGAAAGGGAGCTTTATCAAGATAAATATGAGGGCTTGGTTCATTTTTATTAAATCATGGTTTTAGAGATCAATACAGAATTTTATTGATAAACTCTACATACATCATGTTTAAACCATGTTGATCAATAAAATTCATTCATAAGCCCTTATAATGGAAGACTTTGAAATATTCTGATTTGGATTTATGAGAATGACATTTCCTTGAAAATCTGACTAAAATTCTTGTAGTTGAAGCCTCTTTAAAAATATGCTAATTGAACCTCTTCTGCTCATTGACCTGAACTTCTCCTTGTTTGCCCCTGTGGTCTCCTTTTCATTCATTTCATAAGGTTCCATTTATTGAGGGGGAGCCTCCTTGTCATGTGCATCATGCTACATAGAAGGAGAAGAATTATGCTCTTGCATTCATATCTCTGATATCTGCATCTACATTCATACTCCTTCCCATGGTTTATTTTGATTATACCAAAGGGGGAGATTGTTTGCCAAAGAGGGAGAATATCATTCAATCATTGCATGCAGGTTCCTTTTGATCATCTCTAACTCATGCTTTTGCTGAAACTCTTAAAGGGAGAGAATCATGTTCTTGCAAGGGGGAGAAATTGACTGAATTTTTATACATGCTAAAATTTCTCAAACTATTTTCTTTTTGATGAAGTCAAAGGGGGAGAATAGTTTGAGTCATCAGATTGACTCACTGTGTAGTGTTGCCATCATCAAAAAGGGGGAGATTGTTGTGCCCATGTGGTTTTGATGATGGTTTTAATGGTGGTTTTGATGATTGGCCTTTGAAGTGAGTTATTCACTGTGAGTCATCTTGCTGTGTGTGTCATCATGCTATTATTCAGTCATTCTCTGATCATAATGTTGTTTTATCATGTGAGTGAGTACAGTTCATATGGTTGTCAGATAAGCATGCTATCTTGATTCTGTCTACACTCTGCTTAGTTAGAATGAACAGTAGTGGGTCGACCCACCCTTACTGATGCGTCGACCCATCAGAACTCTGCCTATCTGGGTATCAAAGTATGTACATCAGCTTGATCATAGTAAGTCTGTACAACATGCCTTAGTGTTCATATCATTAAGTCTGTACACTGGCATATCATATTCAGAGTCTGTACATCGGTCCTTCAGCGTCTCATTCATCGTCTCACTCTCGCAAAGTCCATACACTGGCTCAAGCTTGTCGAAGTCTAGACATCGCCGTTGGGCATCAAAGTCTGAACATTGGCCTCATGTTTCAAGTCTATACATCACCTTCAGACTTATCAAGTCTATACACTGCTTCACTTCGTCAAAGTCCATACATCTTCAGCTGAACCCCATGTCTGTACAACGGCCTAAATCTTCATCAAGTCTACACAGTGCTTCAACCTTCTTATAGTCTGTACAGCCTGCCTTATCGGTTCAGCAAGTCTGTACATCCGGCGTTTCAGCTTGCAACCAAGTCTGTACATCGGACTGCTTCTTTCAAAGTCTATACATCGTGGCCTTGAACTTTCAAGTCTGTACACTCTTTATTTCAAAGTTTGTACATTGTTACCTTGAAGCCGTTCCAAGTCCATACAACGCCCAAGTCTGTACAGCCATCAGTGAACCCTCCAAGCCTATACATCCAGTTGAACGCAAAGTCTAGACAACGCCTCACATCTTGCAAGTCTGTACATTGGCGACATTACACCAAGTCTATACACTGCACTCATGCATTGTCCTTTACGGTAAAGTGTATACACTGTCCATGTGCTAATTGTTCAAATGTATGTACACTCACTGTTATAAGAGCCTGAACTAACTAAGTATATACATTCCTTCCATCTCTGTTTGCAGATGATTCAGACTGATGATTGAGCCAACGCAGTTGCACAATGCGTCAACGCACTCCACATGAAACGTGAGAGGGATGAAGCCATCTAAGTTCAGATACTGGAACACTAATGCGTCAACGCAGCATGATGAGAGCATCGACGCAGCACGCCCATCTGCTGAAGACTTGATCACTGGATCATCAATGCGTCAACGCCACGGGTTGGAAGCGGCGACGCAACAGTTAAGAAAGGTTGGGCTGTTTGTTCACTGGAACGTATCCATGCGTCAACGCCACTGCTAGACAGCGTCGATGCAGCCATTGAGCCTGATAGGCATCTAGCTCGGAGACAGTTTAGAAGGTTAACGCTGGAGTTCTTAGCGTCCACGCAGCATGCAAACAAGCCGAACTATTAGTTGCAGAAACACACCACTGCGTCAACGCTTTAGCCTAGCAGCGTCAACGCAGCATGTCTATCTACCAAATACATTGATCACTGGACTGCCGATGCCGATGTGTCAACGCAGCAAGCTGATGGAGTCAATGCAGCAGACTTGAGTTTCATAGGTTGAAGATCTCTGAAGGCTGCGTCAACTCCTTGGAGCAAGTGGGTTGACGCCACCTCAACTCCAGTTGCTGAGCGTGCTAATGAAGGGCACGTGATCCGAGATGCCTGGCTCGTGATCCAAGGATGGACGAGATAACAGGATGCTGCCACGTGGTCCGAATTTCTAGGGCAGGAAATGTGGAAGCCACACGCGCCCAGTGTGCCAGCTGCTGCTGCTTATAAAAGGAAGCCTTCATCCAACAGATGAAGACTGATCGAAGAAGAAGCCTGGAGAGCAGAAAGCCCTTCGATCCAGAAAAAGAAAAGAGGAAGAAAAAGAGAAGAAGAAGAAATAGAAGAAGAGTGAGCCAGTAGAAGAAAAAGGGTTGCAGAGAAGAAGGAGAGAATAGCGTGAGAGAAAAGGAGAGCAGAGGAGAAAGAAAGAGAGATAGAGAGAGAGAGAGAGTTCGTGGAGAAGAAGGAAGAAGCTATTGAAGATCTGTCCTCTGGAGTCTGGATTAAATCCAAGCCAGATCTGCTCCTTTGAGAGCTACATTCTTGTTCTTCATTTACAGCCTTCTGATTGCTGTGTATTTTTCGTTTCTTATTTTTTCTTTTTCATTTGGTTATTCTTGTTCTTCCGATCCTCTGGACTGAGGTCGGGTTCCTCCTGGTGGGTCAGGAGAAGGGAGATCTGATCTCCGGTTGCAAGTAGCTGGGAGCTACTTGTGGGTTCCCTCCGGTTTGGAGGAAGGGAGGATTGGTCCTCCGGTTCTGGGCTTACGGGTTGCAAGTCCAGGGGTCCCTCCTGGTCTGGAGGAAGAGAGGTCTGCGACCTCTAGTTTCCATGTGGCTGGGAGTCACTTGGGTGTCCCTCCGGTTGGGAGGAAGAGGGGAGTGTGTTCCCCTGGTCAAGCTGTGTGTCAGCACCTGTTGCAGACTGAGTCTGCTTGGTTCTAGCTTTGGCTAGTGAAGCCTCACTCCAGTTGGGAGTGACGGGTGGATGTAGGTCTGGAGGACCGAACCACCTTAAAATTATTTGTGCAGTGGTTTGCCTTGCGTTAGTTCCATATCTTCTACCTCCCATTCACAAGTTGTGCATGCTTGGCTAGCTGCATTATCTAGAGAGTTATTTTTGAGCATTGTATTCTGCTAAGTGTGTTTGGGTTGTTTAGTTCTGCCTTCGTTTCTGGTTGTTCAGGTGGCTACATTGGTGCAGTCCAACTGTTTGCTCATTTGTGGCCTTATCATTTCATCTTGGAAAGCTCATTAGTCCTTATTCCGCATATCTGAGCTTTAGAGTTTTAATTTGGGCTATATTTTTTAGAGGGATACATTCACCCCCCCTCTGTATCCGGGCCTAGCACCCTATCAAACTCGACTCCGTCGAGTAAGTGTCCTTCCCTCCTTGGAGGGTGTAGAAGTGGTACTACCCACAAGTCTTCCGAACGAGACCGATCCATCCACCTGTCGAGATAGCGCTCATATACCTTGCTCCTGGTGGTAGTGACATGTTCATCCAATATTCGTTCAATGCGCTCACGCTGGGCTCTCTTGGCTGGTGGTCTCTCCTCACAGGTGGGTGCTCTCTCAATGGAGGGAATAGGCTCAATATCCTTACTGGGTCCCACCGTGGGTCCCTTATATGGCACTAGGTCGGCTGCATTGAATGTGGGACTCACTCCATACTCCTTGGGGAGATCTAACTCATCGGCATTAGCACCAATGCGCCTCAGGACCTGGAAGGGACCAGCCCCACGTGGCCTCAAGTTGGAGATGACTCCCGGGGAGAGCCTCTCCTTCCTCACCATCACAAAGTCACCCACATGGGATTCTTGGTGATGCCGAAGGGAGTCAGCCTGCCTTTTATAGATCTCATTTTCCTTGCTAATGTGCTTGCGAAGGTTTTCATGCAATTTTGTGAATGTTGACATTCTAGGGGTGATGGGTGGACCTGGACAACCATAGATGGACCTATCATGCCATGATGCCATATGGACCTTGATGAACCTTGGTGGGCCGGGGCAACCAAAAGTGGCCCTATCAAGTATGGACTTTCTAACAAAGGTTGGAGGGCCGGGGCATCTGTAGGTGATCCGGTCATCTATGGGGGTGACAAATGCCGGGGAACCCAGACATCCAAGAATGCTCCTATCATGCTTAAGACTCATGATGAGTGAAGGTGGACCATTACATCCGAATTTGGACCACTCATGCTTTCTACTTGACATGTGGGTGATATGAATGAATGGACCCAACATAGTGTTCATGCCAAGTGGTGTGGTAAGCCTAGACACATGCATGTTTTTCCTATGGGTGACTTTCATGTGTATAGGTGTGGGACAACCTTTGAACTCCTATTGGAAATGGTCGAATGTATCTAAGAAGGTGGTCATCATGGGGTGGAGCACAACCTTATTACCTAGGGATATGTGGCCCAAGGTCATGGCTCCCAAGGTGTAACTCGGGTCTAAGATGGAGTGGATTGGGTCAAACATGGTGAGTTGGTGTAGGGAAATGTGGGTGGTGGATAAAGTGTTTGGGTCACACGAGTCTCTTGACTCCCATTGGAATGGATCATATGGATCATAGAATGGGTCACCTAGGGGGAGGAACTTCATGTCCTCAAGATCCTCAAAAGGTGCTAAGTCATCCTTCTCCATGATAGTTGGGCCAATGTTCTTGGCAAGTGGGTCGGCCATGAGTGGAGGGATTGGCTTTCAACCCAAGATAAGAAGCTCTAAATCGAGGAGAAGGTTGGGCTCATCGGGTGTAGGGAGGAATAGAAGGAGGTCGCTAGTGTAGCAACCAATGGTGCAAACCGAGGTGATAGACCCTATGCATAGGTGTAGGATGCTAAGGCTCCTAAGTTGTTCGACCATAGGGGTCAACATGCTAGTCATCTCTAATTGCCATGCTATGCCCTTGAGAAGGTCCTCTAAGGTCTCCACTTGATAGGATGCTTGGATTGTGGTGTGATAGGAGAAGAAGGGCACTAAGGGAAGGTCTTGTTCTATGGGAGGGAAAACATGGGCTGGGATCTCTCTAATTGGGCTCTCCTTTAGCCAACTAACAATGGGTTCTCCTAAGATGAGCTTCGCCCCAACGAGAGAGGGTGGTGTAAGGTAAAGACCATCGTGTGAGATTTCTTCTTCAACTTGGACTTGGGTTTCCTCCAAGGTGGGGGGTGGGTTTGGAGTGCTCACAAATATTGGATCGGGTATGAGTTCTTCTACCAAGGAGGTGAGGGGGTCTTTTGGGGTGATGAGGGTTGGTGTGTGGTGCTCCCGGGGTGGAGGGTAAAGGGAAACTTGGATTGGGATTGGTAGAGTGGGGTTTGGGAGTGGAAGTAGTGGAGGCCTAGGTTAGGGTAGGATTGGGGTTGGAAGTGGAAGGTGGGTTGGGTGACAAGATTTGGGTTGATGGATTTTGGGGGGTGTACCCTTTTTAGGGGACGATGGAGGGGTAGTGGTGGGGACCAAGGGGAGATGCGGGGTATGGGTTTGGTGAGGGATTGTGGAATGGGGTTTTGGTTGGAGTGTGGGGACCCTTAGGGGATTTGGTGGAGAGGTGGATGCTTGGTTTATTTGGGCCTTAAGGGAGAGGACTTGGTCGTGAAGTGTAGTTATGATGGTTGAGAAGTGATTTGTTGGGAGTGGTGGGGGAGGAGGCCTAAAGGTGATATCAAGTTGGTCGGATGGGGATGGAGGAGTGGTAGTGCACCTCGGGCTAGGGGTGTTTGAGTAGAAGGGGTGGGAATATTTGGGGATGTAGATTTTTCTAAGTTCTTTCTTCATATCATCCCATGAGGAAATGGGTTCTTGTTTCCTAACGTCCCTTAAGCCCACTATGTTCCTCCATTTTTCCTTGGCTTGACCCCGAAATTGTCCCATGGCAACGCGGACTCTTGCGGGTCCATAAACCATAGTTTTCTCAAAGTGTTTTTCCATGGTGACCTCCCACTTTAGGTAGGCACTATAGCATGATCCATCGCAGAGGAGATCCTCAAAAGAGATTATGTCAAATGGAGGGTTGATCGGTGATGGAGGCATCACCCACGATTCCCTTTGGCTCGGGTCCACTTCTTCACACTCGGGAGCTGGTTGAGTTTTGGCCTCACTCTATTAAGGCCCCTTATACATTTTGTAGCTTTACTTTGAGTCATTTTGATGTATTTTCATTTTATTTGAGTCATTTCCCTAGGTCTTGCATTTATTTTCCTAAGATTGTGTGTCATTAGATGATGTAATGTGCTAATTGGGCCCAATTCATTGGACTAGGCCCATGTGCACCCCTTCCACCTTCGGTTATTTGCTATTGAGTCTTTTGTCATGGACTTTTGTAGAAATGTGGGTTTCCTATATATAGGACCCCATTTCCCCCATTTGAAGTCAATGAATGAATGAATGAGTTAAACTTGCCATTTGAGTTCAAATTGGAGTGATTCCTCTAGTTTTTGGGTGAGAGACCCTAGGGGAGAGATTCCCCACCCATTCTCCTCTTAATCTCTCTATTTCACCCCTCTTTCTCTCTCCTACAACCCCAATTTCGAATTTTCTTCTCTCTCCTCCCCTCCCAACCACCTCCACTAGCTACCCACCTCATTTAATACCCCTCCACTTCCCCAAGTTGCCATTACTCCACTCCCATAGTCCCTAGGTGGCATCTTCCCCATTCCAACACCTTTCTCCACTTTCCCACCAAATCTACCCCATTCCAATACAAACTCTCCACTTCCCCACATAATCACCCACCTTCCAAGGCCATTTCAAATTTGAAATTCACATTCCCTCCACCCACTTGTTCCCCCTCACCTTCCCCCCTCTCCCTCCAAGCCCCAAATTCGTAGCTCCTCTCTCACCCACAGAAAACACCCCCTTCCAGCTCCCATTCTATCCCTCCCTCACCTTGAAACACCCCATCCTAGACCCCCTCACAGCCCGGGCTTTCCCCACACTCATCCACCCCCATTTCCTCTCCCATATACCCCATTTCCCCCCCATCATCTTCAACCTACCATTTCAGCTGACAACCTACAGAAGTGTACCATCTTACAGCGGCGACCACGGCTTCCTCCCGACGAGTTTGAAGACCCAAGAGGCATCCACGGAAGCGGCTACCTGTCCTCTTCGCAACGATCAAGGTATCATCCCCATCGGAGATCGGTGCTGCTGTGGAGGTCCGTTCTTCCCCGACCGCGCAGTTCTGCTCCGGCTGAGGATCTGAACCGGACTAAAAGCTCGGCCACGACAAACCTTGGACGAACCAGCCCCGAAGCTCTTCTACAAATATCTTCCTCCTCTAGTCTTCGTTCAGGATCAAGAAACGGAGTCTCATTCGGCTGCAGGAGGAAGGAGTTACAAATTTTCTCCCCCAAGCTCTCCAGTCTTGTCTCCTGCAGTCTGCTCCGACCAGTGCCCACTCTTTAGGGTACCCCGACTGCCCTCGACCTCTTATTGCAGCCCCGTCACCTCTGGCTGAAAGCTACTTCGACCATGAAGACGTTGCCGCCAGTTTCGTGCTGATCGGAGTTCGGGAGGGTGCGTGGCGTCCTCTGTAACCTGCTGCCAGAAGTCTGCAACTGCGTGTCAGAAAACCTGATGTCCTGTTCCAACCTCTGCCCCAGTCAACAACGGTCTCAGAAGAAATTTAAGAAAATCTGAAGCGTTCCTGTTCCTGTTACGAAGTTTTTTCCGCCGGTCTCGCCATCGGAAAAATTCATGAGAAGGATCTACAGCAACCACACCAACACACTGTCCCTGTTTGTAGACAACCAGCATATTCGGCAACCTCGCTTAATCGTCGTTCTTTACCTTACTTTCCCCACCCCGCTTGGCCGGCTGAAGGCCCCTCCCTGCGGGAGGTAGTATTGTTGTATTCACATTAACCCCCACCTCAAGATCCCCCTCCTGCGAGAGGCGTAGTTTTGTACATGGTTTGAGCAGGTCAAGCTTCACCGCCGCGGCGTGTGGGGAACCACCGCCTCCCCGCTCGCCCTCGTCTCCGACCTGGACCGGTTTCTTCAAACCGGTCGAGTAAGTGCATCATCCTAGCTCATTAGTGTTGCTCTTTCAATATTTACTTCATGCGCCGCTGAATTTGTGAGGGAGCGCCTGATCCTCAAGTCCATGACTTAAGAGTGATCGCCGTGGGATAGTGTGAACCGGTGCCCTTGTGCACTTTGTCGGCCCCAATTGAATTGGGCATCCAAACCTTGGGAGTCAAACCTTGGCCTTGCTGGCCCTCTACCAGCAAGGGCCCTTTCCCATACCTCACACTTGGCATCGCCAAGTCACTCCGGGTATAGAGTGCGACGGGAGAGCGGTGGCCCTTAAGGCCCATTTGAATGCTTAATTGTGCTTGTTTGCCTAAGTCCGAGGTCGTGTCACATCAAGTGGTATCAGAGCAAGTCTTTGAATTGTCTCTATCAAGTCAAGTCCTAGGGCATTCTTGCATTAGAGTCATCATCAATCCGACCCTTGCATTGATCCCCCCGATCATCATGGCCAACTACTTAGCCTACTCACCAACCTTGAATTTCATTCTAGATGGGGACATTACCTTTGACGGATCACATTCTAGTGATTATCTTAGGTGGGAAACTACCATGGAAAGATATTTTGAACGGACTTGGGTATATGGACCCGCGAGAGTCCGCAAGGCCAAGGGACGATTTCGGGGTCAAGCCAAGAGTAAATGGGCAAACATAGAGGGATTAAGAAGGGTTAGGAGGCAAGAGCCCATTTCTTCGTGGGATGATATGAAGAAGGAACTTAGGAAGATCTACATCCCAAAATATTCCCAACCCTCCTACTCGAACACCCCAAGCCCGAGGACCACTACCACTCCTCCATCCTCACCAGACCAATTTGAGACCGACCTTTGGTCTCCACCCCCACCAATCCCAACAAATCACCTCTCAACCATCATAACTACACTTCGCAACGAAGTCCTCTCCCTTAAGACCCTAATAAACCAAACATCCACCTCTCCACCTAACCCCATGAGGGCCCCCATATCCCAACCAAAACCCCCTTCCCTAACCTACGCTAGTCAAGCTCCTTTAGCTCCCACTTCCACCCCAAACGATCCTAAGGGCAAGAGACCCCTAATCGGCCCAATCCCCTCCATGATGACCACCACTCAACCAACCCTCACCATTCAAAACCAAGTGGACACCGTGTCCACCCCTCCACCTAGGCCCATGATTGTCACCACCCTCCAATCCAGAAGCTCCCACCAAACCCCTACCCCACAAAACCCCTTGGTCCCCACCACCACCCCTCCCTTGTCCCCGAAAAAGGACATTCCCCCCAAAACCAATCAACCCAAGCCACCCCAACCAACCCATCTCCCACTCCCTACCCCAAAAGTCCAAAGTCCTAGGCTTCCACTACTTCCCCTCCCTATCCAAGCCAAAGTTTCCCATCACCCACCACCCCAGGTACACCATGCACCAACCATCATCACCCCACCCCCAATAGACCTTCCCATTCCCTTGAGAAAGGAGACCACAACCATCCACATGGGAGTAGATGAACCCATCCCCATCATTGAGGAAACCCAAGTTCATATCCGTGGTAAGGAAGAATCACAAATGTCCCCTAGCTTGGACCCCCAAGAGCCACAAGCCTTCACAAATAGCACCATAATCATAGATGGGCCCCTAGCTAGATGGCTAAAGGAGAGACCACTTCACCCCATCCTGTCCTATGTTTACCCACCCATGGAGAAAAACCTTCCCATTGCACCCATTAACTCCTATCACACCATAATCCAAACATCCTACCAAGTGGAAACCTTAGAGGATCTTTTTAAGGGCGTAGCATGGCAAATTGAGTTCACTAGCATGTTGACCCCTATGGCCAAACCACCTAGGAGCCTTGGCCTCCTACACCTATGCATAGGGTCTATCACCTCGATTTGCACCATTGGTTGCTACACTAGTGACCTCCTTCTATTCCTCCCTACACCCGATGAGCCCAACCTTCTCCTCGATTTAGAGCTTCTTATCTCGGGTAGAAAGCCTAGTCCTCCATTCATGGCCGACCATCCCACCAAAAACTTTGGCCCGATCACTTTACTAGAGGAGGAGAATCCACCATCAAGGGGTTGTGAGGACCAAAAGGACCTAGGGTTCCTCTCCTTAGGTGACCCTTACCATGACCCCTTCGATCCCTTCCTATACCCACCCATTAAGATCCCAAACACTTTGTTCGGCCAACCCACTAGAAAACTTGGCCCGGTCCACCTAAGCCCACCAAAGTCTACATGACAACATTACTTGATAAGTCCACATATGGTTGCCCGGCCCACCAAGGCTCATCAAGGTCCATATGGCATCATGGCATAAATGGTCTATATATGGTTGTCCAGGTCCACCCATAACCACTAGAAGGTCAGCACTCACAAAATTGCATGAGGAAATCCGCAAGCACATTAGCATAAAAAATGAGGCTTATAAAAGGTTGGCTGACTCTCACCGGCGTCACTTAGAGTTCCAAGAGGGTGACTTTGTGATGGTAAGGATGGAGAGGCTCTCCCCAGGAGCCAACTCCAAGTTGAGGCCACGTGGGACTGGTCCCTTCCAGGTTTTGAGGCGCATTGATGCAAATGCTTATTGGTTAGATCTCCTTGAGGACTATGGGGTAAGTCCAACATTCAATGTCACCGACTTAGTGCCATACAAGGGCCCCACGGTGGTACTTAGTGAGGAGATTGAGCCTACTTCTTCCTTTGAGAGAGCACCCACCCGTGAGGAGAGTCCACTAGCCAAGAGAGCTCAGCGCGAACGCATTGAACGAATATTGGATGAGCAGGTCACTACCACCCGGAGTAAGGTATAAGAGCGCTATCTCGTCAGGTGGAAGGATCGGCCTCCTTCGGAAGACTCATGGGTGAGTCGGGAGGACCTCCAGCGGTTGGATCCGGACCTCCTCGAGCGGTACCTTAGCCGGATGGACCCTTACTCGACGGAGTCGAGCTCTTCGCGGCCCAGGGGATTTGATGGAGGCATCACCCACGATTCCCTTTGGCTCGGGTCCACTTCTTCACACTCGGGAGCTGGTTGAGTTTTGGCCTCACTCTATTAAGGCCCCTTATCCATTTTGTAGCTTTCCTTTGAGTCATTTTGATGTATTTTCATTTTATTTGAGTCATTTCCCTAGGTCTTGCATTTATTTTCCTAAGATTGTGTGTCATTAGATGATGTAATGTGCTAATTGGGCCCAATTCATTGGACTAGGCCCATGTGCACCCCTTCCACCTTCGGTTATTTGCTATTGAGTCTTTTGTCATGGACTTTTGTAGAAATGTGGGTTTCCTATATATAGGACCCCATTTCCCCCATTTGAAGTCAATGAATGAATGAATGAGTTAAACTTGCCATTTGAGTTCAAATTGGAGTGATTCCTCTAGTTTTTGGGTGAGAGACCCTAGGGGAGAGATTCCCCACCCATTCTCCTCTTAATCTCTCTATTTCACCCCTCTTTCTCTCTCCTCCAACCCCAATTTCGAATTTTCTTCTCTCTCCTCTCCTCCCAACCACCTCCACTAGCTACCCACCTCATTTAATACCCCTCCACTTCCCCAAGTTGCCATTACTCCACTCCCATAGTCCCTAGGTGGCATCTTCCCCATTCCAACACCTTTCTCCACTTTCCCACCAAATCTACCCCATTCCAATACAAACTCTCCACTTCCCCACATAATCACCCACCTTCCAAGGCCATTTCAAATTTGAAATTCACATTCCCTCCACCCACTTGTTCCCCCTCACCTTCCCCCCTCTCCCTCCAAGCCCCAAATTCGTAGCTCCTCTCTCACCCACAGAAAACACCCCCTTCCAGCTCCCATTCTATCCCTCCCTCACCTTGAAACACCCCATCCTAGACCCCCTCACAGCCCGGGCTTTCCCCACACTCATCCACCCCCATTTCCTCTCCCATATACCCCATTTCCCCCCCATCATCTTCAACCTACCATTTCAGCTGACAACCTACAGAAGTGTACCATCTTACAGCGGCGACCACGGCTTCCTCCCGACGAGTTTGAAGACCCAAGAGGCATCCACGGAAGCGGCTACCTGTCCTCTTCGCAACGATCAAGGTATCATCCCCATCGGAGATCGGTGCTGCTGTGGAGGTCCGTTCTTCCCCGACCGCGCAGTTCTGCTCCGGCTGAGGATCTGAACCGGACTAAAAGCTCGGCCACGACAAACCTTGGATGAACCAGCCCCTAAGCTCTTATACAAATATCTTCCTCCTCCAGTCTTCGTTCAGGATCAAGAAACGGAACCTCATTCGGCTGCCGGAGGAAGGAGTTACAAATTTTCTCCCCCGAGCTCTCCAGTCTTGTCTCCTGCAGTCTGCTCCGACCAGTGCCCACTCTTTAGGGTACACCGACTGCCCTCGACCTCTGATTGCAGCCCCGTCACCTCTGGCTGAAAGCTACTTCGACCAAGAAGACGTCGCCGCCAGTTTCGTGCTGATCGGAGTTCGGGAGGGTGCGTGGCGTCCTCTGCAACCTGCTGCCAGAAGTCTGCAACTGCGAGTCAGAAAACCTGATGTGCTGTTCCAACCTCTGCCCCAGTCAACAACGGTCTCAGAAGAAATTTAAGAAAATCTGAAGCGTTCCTGTTCCTGTTACGAAGCTTTTGCGACTGGTCTCTCCATCGGAAAAATTTGTGAGAAGGATCTACAGCAACCACACCAACACACTGTCCCTGTTCGTAGACAACCGGCAGATTCGGCAACCTCGCTTAATCGTCCTTCTTTACCTTACTTTCCCCACCCCGCTTGGCCGGCTGAAGGCCCCTCCCTGCGGGAGGTAGTATTGTTGTATTCACATTAACCCCACCTCAAGATCCCCCTCCTGCGAGAGACGTAGTTTTGTACATGGTTTGAGCAGGTCAAGCTTCACCGCCGCGGCGTGTGGGGAACCACCGCCTCCCCGCTCGCCCTCGTCTCCGACCGGGACCGGTTTCTTCAAACCGGTCGAGTAAGTGCCTCATCCTAGCTCATTAGTGTTGCTCTTTCAATATTTACTTCATGCGTCGCTGAATTTGCGAGGGAGCGCCCGATCCTCAAGTCCATGACTTAAGAGTGATCGTCGTGGGATAGTGTGAACCGGTGCCCTTGTGCACTTTGTCGGCCCCAATTGAATTGGGCATCCAAACCTTGGGAGTCAAACCTTGGCCTTGCTGGCCCTCTACCAGCAAGGGCCCTTTCCCATACCTCACACTTGGCATCGCCAAGTCACTCCGGGTATAGAGTGCGACGGGAGAGCGGTGGCCCTTAAGGCCCATTTGAATGCTAAATTGTGCTTGTTTGCCTAAGTCCGAGGTCGTGTCACATCAATCAGTCCCTTATGGGGGGTCGAGTGGGATGAATGTGACCAAAGAGAGGTAGCCATGTTGATGAATGCAAATGTGCCCAAAGACTAGACTTAGTAGAGACAAGTCTAAAACTTGCTCTGATACCAATTGATGTGACACAAGCTAGGACTTAAACAAACAAGCACAATCGCAATCAAACGGACCGATGTCGGCGACCGCTCACCCGATGCTCACCAAGACCCGGGGTAACTTGGCAATGCCAAGCGGAGGTTGTGTGGGATGGGCCCTTGCTGGTAGAGGTCCAGCATGGCCTAAGTTGATTCCCAAGGGTAATGGCAGCCCAATTCAAGGGAGCCGACGTCGTGCCGAGGGCACGGGTTCCACTCTTTTCCCACGGTGATCACTTATAGCAAAGGAGCTTAAGGATCGGGCTCTCATTCACGGCCAGCGGAGTTTATGAACTAATATTGAAAGAACAAGCACAAATTAGAGCAAAGTTTGGAGCACTTACTCGACCGGTTTGAAGAAACCGGTCCCGCTCGGAGACGAGGGCGAGCGGGGAGGCGGGTGGATCCCCACACGCCGCGTCGGGGTAGCTTGAGCGGCCCAAATGATTACAATACTACACCTCTCGCAGGAGGGGGATCTTGGGGTGGGGGTTAAGTGATATTACAACTAAAACTACCTCCACATAGGGAGGGGCCTTCAGCCGGCCAAGCGGGGAGGGGAACTTGAGAGAGGAACACCGAAGATGGGAGGTCACCGGTTCTGTCCACATTCTATGGGTGCTGATAGATGATTGAAGAAATGGTTGCTGTGACTGATGCCGAATTTTATTGGGGATGAAACCACCTGCAAAATCTTCGTAGGAGGCCGGGGAAGTCGTCCAAATTTTATTAATTTCTTCTGTCGGCCCTGCTGGTTTGGGTGGAGGCCCGAACAGGGAGGTAGAGTCTCGGATGGGCAGCTCCTGGTTTCCAACAGCAAGTTGCAGAGGATGCCCTGACAGCTCCCGAACTCGGAATCAAGCACCGTCAGAGTCGTTGGAACCGTGGATGAGTCCTCTTAGCAGAAAAACTAACGGGGAAGCCAAACAATGCTGGAGAAGACCAGGGGACTATGAACAATGATGACAGGTCGGTGTAGACTGTGGGTAGCAGACCCGCGTAGCTGAGGGAGAAAATTGATAACTCTGGATCACAAATGCCGATCGAAGTTCTGCTTCTTGATTCTGAAAGTAGACAGGGCGAGGAAGAACTTTACAGAAGCGCTCTTGAACTGATTTTTCCAAGGTTCGTCGTGGTGAAGCTTCTACTCCGGTTCTGGTACTCAGCAGGGGCAGCTCTGCGCAGTTGTGGGAGAACAGAGCTCCCGGGCAGCACACAGCTTGGATGAAGATGAAACCACTTCCATTGCGAAGAAGACAGGAAGATGCTTCCGTGGATAGCTCTTGGGTCTTCAAAATCGCTGGGATGTAGTCGGAGTCTCTGCTGAAAGTTGCTACTCTTCTGCTGCCAGCGAACTGAACACTGGAGGTTGAAGATGGTGGGGAGAAATGGGGTATATGGGGGGGGGAATAGAGGTGGATGAGTGTGGGGAGAACCCTGGCTGTGAGGGGGTCTAGGAGGGGGTGTTCCAAGGTGTAGGAAGGGAAGAATAGGGTCTGGAAGGTGGTCTAACAGGTGGTGGGAGGTGGAGCTACGAATTTGGGCTTGGAGGGAGAAGGAGGAATGTGGGGGGGGGGCACAAGTGGGTGGAGGGCATGTGAGTTTGAATTTCCTTTAATGTGGGGTGATCAATGGTAGTCTTGGGGATGGGAAGAGGTGGCTTGGGAAGGTGGAGGGCTGCTTTGGGTAGTGGGAAGGGTGCTTGGGGAAGTGGGTGGGGTAGTTGGGGGTTGGGAGGTGGAGCTAGGATTGGTGGAAGCTCTCTTGGGACTAGGGGGTGGAGTAATGGGGTGTGTGGGGAAGGGGAGTGACCTTTAATGGGGGTAAGTGGGAGAGTGGTGGTTGGGAAGGGAGGAGAGAGAAAATTTTTGAAATTGGGTGTGGAGGAGAGAGAAAGGGGAATGAAAAAGAGAGATTAAGAGAGAGATGGGTGGGGAATCTCTCCCCTAGGGTCTCTCACCCAAAAAATGGAATCTCTCCACTAGATAAGAAGTGTAAACTCTCAAAATGGCAAGTTTTCATTCATTGATTCATTAGTTGAAATGGGGAGAATGGGGTCCTATATATAGGCAACCCACATTTCTACAAAAGTCCCTGACTCTTACTACAATGACCAAAGACCAAGGGGGTAGGGGCGCCCCTGGGCCTAGCCCAAAGAATTGGGCCCAATAACCATTCTAAACAATCTAATGACACTTAACCTAGGAGAATAAACAAAAGACCTAGGGACATGACTCAAATAAAAGGGAAAATACATCAAATGACTCAAATAAAAATTATATAGGACTCAAAATTAAATAACTAGACCATGCCGGATGCAACCGGGGCGAGGAGACGAGCTGTGAACGTGGGAATGGGGGGTGATGTCCCCATCCCCGCATCTGACCTTTTACCTCCCTGCGTGGAGTGGGTCAAATATTTGTACCACTGTAAAATTGTTTAACTGGGAGTCCGTAAATCGGCCGGGGTTATCTTCGCCACGCCGGGTGCATGGAGGTAACGGTCTAAACTTCTCGGCGTTACTTTGCTTAGCTAGTATACGGTCTTATGCCGCTGCGAGAGTGTAGGTTCCTAGCCCGTGTGTTCATGTCGCCGCTGTGAGTGTGAGAGTGACCCGTCCCGCGACTCGATCCGAGTCTGGAAGTTGAGTTAGACTACCTTGAACTCTGCCGGTTCCTTAACCGCGCACGATCCACGCTTTCCCTCGCTTGGGACGACGAGTGAGTTTGCACTTCTGTTAGCGACGTGTAGCCCATAGGAGCTCTTAGTGTCGAGCCGAGGTCGCTCTAGTAATCATGTCATTGCTGGTCGAGTCGTGTCTGTCTCATATAGCGTCGTCTCCTCAGTCCGTCCCGCATCAGTTTGGTATCAGAGCGAGTCGAGTCTAGGGTAGTCGTTGCATAAGTCTTGCATAGTCTAAGTCAAGTCTAGGATCATCATTATTTTCAAAACAAAAAAAGGTGTTTTAAAATTACATTTCATCCCGATAATTCGATATCTTAAAAGGTGTTGTCCGAACGTTAGGCTACGCCTATCGGGAGGTCGCACACTTGCGGGAGTGATCTTCGGATCGATTAACTCCGTCACGTACCGGCTATTGGTTAGGTCTAAGTGCGTCTTTTTGCATTAGTCAGTGTCATCTAGGTCGTGTGTCAGTTGCATGCCAACCCGTCGAGGTACCCAATACTCGCCACCACCACCTATGGCAGATTCTCGGGCCCGTAGCTCCGATGAGTGCTCGACGGCCGAGATGTTCCGAGCCATTATGGAACGTCTTGACACGCGTATGGATGGTCTTAGTACGCGTATGGATGGCATAGGAACGCGTCTAGAAGGGCGGAAGAAAGTCCTCGAGGATCGGGCCGAGAATTTGGATCAGTCCATCCAGGGCCTAGTTGGGAGAATTGCCGTCCTCGAGAGGGGCCCAATAGCGGCGCAACCCGCACCTACGAACGGCCAACAAGAGCCGGTTCAGCAACCTGCTGCACCAAGGGCTCAGGCGGAGAATGTTGGGGTACAACAGGTGCATGTGGTGGATGACTATGCATCTGATAATGATCAAGGGGGTAACGGTCGTCGTAATCAACGACAGAATCGTGATGACGAGGATGACGACCGCATTCTTAGGGGCATGCGTGCAGACCCTCCCACTTTTAGCGGGTCCTTGGACCCTAGGGTGTATTTAGATTGGGAGGCCGGCATGGTCCGGTACTTCGAGTGGTTTGAGATGACGACCACCGAAGAGTCCGATACGCAAAGATGAAGCTGCAAGGTCAGGCCCAAACTTATTGGACCAATGTGGAGAGCCTACTCAACCAGCAACGTCAACCCCAAATCGGTACTTGGGATGATATGAAAACTAAGTTGAGGGAGAAATACCTTCCTGCCTCATATCACCAACGTCTCATAGACAAATGGCAAAGCATCTCCCAAGGGAACCGATCCGTGACCGAGTACACCGCCGAGTTCGATGAGTATTACCTACGGTGTGGAGTCACGGCGGAGAGCACCATGACTATATCCCGCTTTCGAAGAGGTTTGCGGCCCAATTATCAATATGAACTCTTTCGCCGCAATGCAACCACTTTGGAGCTGGCATATCAGATAGCTCTTGAATTGGAGCAATTCGATGCCGAGTTCGAGTCACCCCATCGGTTGGGCTCCTTTCCCCTTCGTAGTGTCGAGCCACGTGGCTCATCTGGCACGTATCCGAGGGCCCCCATGGCTCGACCTCAGGAGCCCACTCATCTCGAGCCCTTTGCTCCTAGGCCTCGCCCTCCACCCCCGAGGGACCTTCCTCGTCCCCAGCATCTTACGGCTCCACCCATAGCCCGTCCACCGGCCCCCGCACCTCCTGCACGCCCTTTGTTGCCTACACCTCTTATTCGTCGGGAGGATAAAGGTAAAGGACCTATGATTGGGGAGCCTAGTGGATCACGGCAGCAGTGTTTTCGCTGCAATGGGTTTGGCCATTTCGCCAACCAGTGTCCCACCCACCCATCTCTTATCATTGGGGACACACAGGCCGAGGATACCACCCCTACGGGTCTCGAGTTAGTCACCTATGTGGCCGATCAGGAGCTAGCTGATGAATTCTTTGAGATCGATGGTGACGACCAGGAGGACCCGCATCCCGATGATACCCACGTGGGGGTCGTCAGGTGTATTATCACCCAGCCACAGGCCAGTGATGACTGGCATCGGACCACTATTTTTGATACCTTATGTAGGCTGGGCAAGCATGCATGTAAAGTGATCATCGATAGCAGGAGTTGCATCAATGCAATCTCCACGGGTGCTGTCTCCCGTCTTGGTCTTACACCCGTGGATCACCCTAGCCCCTATCGTGTATCATGGGTGGATTCCACTTCCATTCCGATCAGGCTGCGGTGTTCTGTCCCACTGCAGTTCTATGCCTACCGTGACGAGGTTTGGTGTGATGTCCTACCCATGGAGGTGGGCAACATTATTTTGGGTAGGCCGTGGTTATTTGATCGGGATGCCACACTCCATGGCCGGTCGAACACCTGTACCTTCGACCATGAGGGCCAACGGATTACTCTCGAACCCCATCGGCCCAAGAGCCCATCAGTCAGGGGTCGTACTGGCCCTAGTGCTCCGGAGCCTTCCCTCCCCGGGCCCAGTACCCCGCCCCCAGCTCGGGCTATGACCGTTACATCCGGCCCAGGCGAGCCCTCGATGAGGAGATTGATGTTGATTAGCTCCCAGGAGATGGAGCGGGAGGCTAGTCGGGGCTACCCTGTGTTTGCCATTGCGATCCGAGAGGTAGAGAGAGACTCCGAGGGTGAACTCCCACCCGAGGTCATTCCTATTCTGCAGGAGTTTGCTGATATCTTTCCCGATGAGCTTCCCGAGGGACTCCCACCTATGCGGGATATTCAGCATGCCATCGACCTTATCCCGGGCTCCTCATTGCCCAACCTTCCACATTATCGCATGAGTCCCACGGAGCATGCCGAGCTTAAACGGCAGGTCGATGAGTTGATGCAGAGAGGGTCTGTTCGGGACAGCATGAGTCCATGTGACGTTCCTACTTTACTCGCCCCAAAGAAGGATGGCACGTGGAGAATGTGCATTGATAGCCGTGCCATCAACAAAATCATCGTGAAGTATAGGTTCCCTATTCCCCGCCTGGATGACATGCTAGACATGATGGCTGGTGCCATTCTCTTTTCGAAGATTGATCTTAAGAGTGGCTACCATCAGGTGCGGATTAGGCCAGGTGATGAGTGGAAGACCGCTTTCAAGACCAAGGATGGTCTATATGAGTGGTTGGTCATGCCTTTTGGGTTGACCAATGCCCCTTGCACCTTCATGCGACTCATGACTCAGGTCCTTCGACCGTTTTTTAGAGTCTTTATGGTTGTGTATTTTGATGATATCCTTATCTATAGTCGCACCATCGGGGACCACTTAGACCACCTTCGATAGGTCTGTCTACTTCTTCGACGAGAGCAGTTGTTTGCGAACCCACAAAAGTGCGCCTTCATGACATCTCAGCTTACCTTCTTGGGTTTTATTGTGTCTAGTACTGGGGTCTCCGTCGATCTAGAGAAGGTCCGGGCCATTGTTGAGTGGCCGGAACCCCATACGGTTCATGATGTCTGCAGCTTTCATGGCCTTGCGGCGTTCTATCGTCGCTTCATCCGCGGATTTAGCTCCGTCACCGCCCCGATCACGGATTGCATCCGGAAGGGCACCTTTGTATGGACGAAGGCCGCCGCTGCCGCCTTCAAGGACATCAAGGAGCGCATCACCCAGACACCTATCCTTCGATTGCCTGATTTCTCGAAGGTGTTTGAGGTCTCTTGTGATGCGTCGGGTGTTGGGATAGGAGGTGTGTTGAGTCAGGAGGCCCACCTGGTCGCATATTTCAGCGAGAAGCTGAATGATGCGAAACTGCGATATTCTACTTATGACAAAGAATTCTACGCAGTTGTTCAGGCTCTTAGGCATTAGAGGCATTACCTATTACATCAGGAGTTTATCTTATACTCCGATCATGAGGCATTGAGGTACCTCCATTCTCAAAAGAAGCTTAACTCGTGTCACAGTCGTTGGGTCGAGTATCTCCAGCAGTTCACCTTTGTGCTTAAACATAAGGCTGGAGTGGAGAACAAGGTGGCCGATGCCTTAAGTCGGCGAGCATGTCTGCTTACCACCATGAGTGCCAAGGTCATAGGGTTGGAAAAGATGAGAGAGGCCTATGTTGACTGTCCTGACTTCGGTCAGACTTATACCACTCTCCAGGCCGGACCCTCGAGAGACCTTGATGACTATGTGCTCCAGGATGGTTACCTCTTTCGTGGAGGTAGTCTTTGTGTTCCCCGAACTTCGGTTCGAGACTTTTTAGTCTGGGAACTACATGCGAGAGGTCTAGCCGGCCACTTTGGTCGGAACAAGACTATTGAGGTAGTTGAGCATAGATTTTATTGGCCGAGCTTGAAGCGCGATGTTGCTCACATCATGGCTCAGTGCCGTACAAGTGCTACGGCCAAGATGAAGAAGCAAAGCATGGGCCTCTATACGCCTCTTCTCGTGCCGGATGCCCCGTGGCAGGATGTTAGTAAGGATTTTGTCTTGGGATTGCCACGTACCTCTAGGAAGCATGATTCGGTCTATGTGGTTGTTGACCGATTCTCGAAGATGGCCCTCTTCATTCCTTGCTCGAAGACTTCGGATGCTTCGAGGGTAGCCCGCCTTTTCCTTACTCACGTGGTGTGCAAGTTTGGGTTGCCTCGCACTATAGTGTCTGACCGTGATGTTAGATTCACCTCCTATTTTTGGAAGACACTATGGCACATGATGGGTACGCAAATCAAGTTTTTCACTGCATATCATCCCCAGACAGATGGTCAGACCGAGGTAGTCAATAAGAGTCTGGGAGACCTTTTGAGGTGTCTTGTTAGGGACCGCATAGGGGATTGGGATCTCATTCTACCCATGGCTGAATTTGCATACAATGATTCGGTGAATAGGTCTACCGGCATGAGCCCATTCGAGATTGTCACAGGTCATAGGCCTAGGAAGACAGTGGATCTTGTCCCCATGCCTATCCATGCACGTGTGTCGGAGGCGGCCGAGTCGTTTGCTAGGCATGTTAGGAGTCTGCATGACGACATCTGTCGTCATATTGAGTCTAGCAATGCACGTTACAAAGAGCTAGCCGATGCTCACCGACACCACCGAGAGTTCCAAGAGGGCGAATATGTCATGATCAGGGTAAGACCTGAACGGTTTCCCTCTGGAACCGTTAAGAAGATGCAAGCTCGCGGAGCCATCCATTTAGAGTGTTGAAACGCGTTGGATCCAATGCGTATGTTGTGGACCTGCCTGAGGAATACGGTATAAGCTCTACTTTTAATATTTCGGATCTAGTTGCATATAGAGACCCAGCGGTGATCCCTAGTGAGCCTTTCGAGCCATCTCCTCCCCTTGAGAGTGATCCCACACCTGAGTGTCCACCTCCAGCCCCTTTGTCACGGCAGCGTGAGCATGTAGATCATATACTGGATGTGCAGGTGACAGTTACCAGGAGTGGATCCTACCCGCGCTACCTAGTGCGATGGAGAGGACGGCCCGCTACCGAGGACACATGGATCCTACCTGGGTCCAATATTTCTTCAGCGGGAAGAAGAAGTATGAAGACTTTCCCCCGATAGCGCTAATGGCTCCGAAGTGGAAGAAGAGAGTCCGACGCCAGGCCGCATCATCATCATCTTCAAGAGGAGGGCAGAGGGAGGACCCAAACCCTACTGGTGTCGACGCAGTCACCCACTGTGCTACGTACCTGGTTTACTGGATCTGTTCTTTCGCTCTTCCGCAAGGTGACAAGAGCGTGATTAGGGTATAGGCCATTTATCCTCCCTATCTCATGGCTTGGGGTACTAAGATGTCCCTTTGCCCGGTGGCTTTGTATCTTATTTACAAGATGTTGGGAGACCTGCACAAGACGCGTCTCCCCAGGAATCTACGGACGGTTGGTCCGCTACACTTTTTCAATGCTTGGGTCTGTACCCTGTTCCCGAAGGCGGCTCCTCGGGTGTTACAGTCGGTTCCTCTTGTTCCGCGGATGATATAGTTTGCGAGTGCTGAGCCATCCTCGCTAGCGGAGTAGGTCTTTGCCATTTGGGGCAAGTTGGCCTGGATTCCCACAGATTTGCCCAGGGTTCTTCACTTTTGGAGTTTAGCTGCCCACTCCAGCCCGCTGGTGAACAGGACGAGGCAGTGCAAGCTTTTTGAGACCGAGGAGTATATCCATCCAATTTTCGGGGCCAAGTGTACCAGGCCCATTCTTGAGCCGGAGTTGGTTGACTGGGCGCTGGCTATCAGGCCGAGTGTCCTTGTATTCCGTAAGAGCGGCATTTTGTGGTTGGAGCCGTATTATCCGTTCCGCTTCAGCCGGAACTTTGGCTACGACCAGCACATTCCACATTCTTCTTCACAATTTGCGTTGCCTAATAGGCACAGGGCCGGGCAAGTTTCAAATGATGATGCCCGGATATGGTGGGATTTCTTCCACCGCCAGGAAGATGTTTCTTTTAGTGTGCCAACCCCTGCCCGTTTCCCCCAGGTCACTCCTGAGTATATCAAGTGGTGGAACGTGCGGACGGGGTTCTACAGGAGCTCCCGACGAGAGTGTTGGGCCGTAGCAGAGCATAGGTTTCTGGACTCCCAGCCAGAGCTAGCCTTTGATATTGAGCCTTCCTATTTGAAGAAGTTGAAATCCTGGACCAATACGGAAGTGAGGGCCTATCTGGAGGCCCGAAAGGCCGTGAAAAGTCACAGGACCAAAGTCGACCCGAAGTTGCCCACAATCAGCAAGGATGACTATGTGAAAACACTTCGGGGTTTGTGCCGGGTGAGCAGCTAGAGGGTGGTCCTTCACCAACTCCCTCTGAACCCATCTCGGTTGTGGCCGACTGGCGTCTCGAGGTGGAAAGGTTGTACCCCTATCGGACTTTCATCCGTAGGGAAGACAGGTGGGATGCTTTATATGACAACATCCCCTGGATATTTGCGCTCCTTCGCTCACATGGTCTTTCAGTGGGTGGTCCCAGCGAAGCCATTCTGGACCGTCCCCTTCATATCTCATTCAAATATGCCGACAGATGGGGGCTGGACCACCTGAGCTTATATTATCACATGTCTTCTCGTGGCCATGAGGACCTGGCGCTACTGGCTGAGTCGAGTGAAAAGATAGGAGATTTATGTTGGCTTATTCACGAGGCAGCTTCGAGAGACAAAGTGCCCTCGCTGTATTATTGGCCTCTCTTCCCCTTCTACACGGGGCCAGCAAGTATGTTCTATTTCTTCATTTAGGCCCTTCGGCCATCCTTTTTTTTATTGTGGTGTACTACTCTCATCTTCGTGCATGTGCAGTCCGACCAACTTCAGAGGAGACCCGACACTTTAGGGAACTGATAATAAAAGCTCAGAAGCCAGCATACTTCGAGGTTCCCGAGCTGGCCCCGACCACGACGCCACTGCCTCCTGGCGATTCGAGAAAGCGGACCCGATCCCAGTTGAGGGAGGCCGTCGGGAAGGCCAAAGCGGCAGTGACCCGAGTGACACGGGCACGCCGAAGGAAGGCCACAGAAAAGGAACCAGCAACCGTTCTTCCTCCGGTTGTATCCTTCGAAGAGTTCGAGGCTTCCCGCATGCAAAGGCCAGAAGCTGAAGGTAGGCTCTTCTTCTCTCCAGAATTCATTGGCTCACTTTGGCTGCCTTGGCTAATCCATGCTGACAGTTGCCGACACAGTCGCTGCGGTCGTCGGGCTGGAGGCGACGGTAGGCGCCGTGGCTAGGAAAGGGGCAGAGGAAATCCCTACTGCTCCCGTAGAGAGAGATCTGCCTTCTACAACGCCCAGACAAGAAATGGAAGGTAATTTATAGTTTAATCGTGACGCCACCGCGAGTCTTCATGCCTTTAGTCGGCTTGACTATTTCTTGTCGTAAATTTCAGTTGATATGCAACCGTCATTACTCCCGGGCGCAGAGGGTGCAGAGGAAGTGATTGCCCGGGGGCAGGGTGAACTTGCCCCTGAGATCCCATCAATTGTTGCCCCTGGTGTGGAGTGCACGGAGGAAGTCCCTGCTGCGGGTGATGCTCCTCCTGGCGAGGTTCCTGCTCTGATGGTGAAGCATCCCGAAAGAGTAGAGGAATCCTCTTCCTCTGAGCAGGTCGATTACGGTGGCGGCTCCAGTGATGAGGAGTTCCCACATGTCGACACAGAGACTGAGGACGTCGGGGCATCTTCGGCCTATGAAAGTGATCACCTGACTTTCAGCCCGCCCCGGTTGTCATGGAGTGGTCCTGGGCCGTCAGGCGCACTCGTGAGCGAAGGGGCTGGGGCCGCAGAGGTTGCCCTTGGAGATTTGAGCCTAGTACCGGCTGAGGTGAGGATCCTCTCGTGGTCGGCGCTTGCTGCCCTTACTTTCTTTTCTTTTTAGCTTTCTGATGTACATATTTCTGGTGCAGACTGAGGTGGTGCTGCCAACCATAACGGTGCAAATACCCCTCCCGGCTCTAGGCGCGGGTCACGCAACTTTCCCGCCCGTCTTGCGGCCTATCGCACTGTGATATCCCAAGGACTATACAGCGGCAGCGGCTCTAGCGGGACCCGGAGTACTTGTGAGGGTTGATGAGTTGGTAGCAGTCGAGGACTCCCAGCCATTGGAAGTCGCACAACGGTCGGCTTCGGAGAAAGGTGGCCCCTCCGAGGTAGAGGCAGGAGAGATCATCGAAGAGGAAGTCGGGACTACTGGGGCCTTGGCTCCTATTGCTGACACTGGCCATATGGGGGTCAGTCGAGTTGGAGGTGAGGAGCAGATGTCCTTGGCTCTTGATGTTCCTGTTGCAGCTTCATCCCAAGGGGATGGTAGGGAAGTTTTTTGGAAACAAAAGTCTAGGATCAGGTGGTTGGCTGAAGGAGACAGGAACACTAAATTTTTTCATGCCACTGCTTCAGCTAATAGAAGGAAAAATTCTATCAACTGTCTCAGAAATGCCATGGGTAATCTAACTTCAGACCATCAGCAGATGAAGGAAATTGCTATCTCCCATTTTCAAACTGCTTTCACCTCCCAACCACATCATGTTGATATGGATAGTCTGAACTGCATTCCTTGTATTGTGACCCAGGATGATAACACTCTATTAAATGCAGTCCCAACTGATGTGGAAATAAAGGAAGCTGTCTTTTCTATATCCCCTGACAGTGCCCCTGGCCCGGATGGCTATACTCGTAGTTTTTTTCAACATGCATGGCACATAATTGCAGACACTCTCATAAAGGCCATTCAGGAATTTTTCACTGATAGAAAGCCTCTCCCAAGATGCATAACAGCTACTGTCATAGCCCTTATTCCTAAGACCAACAATGCTACTGACATTTCTGAATTCAAGCCAATCAGTTTATGCAACCTCTCTCATAAAATCATTTCTAAAATCATCAGCAATAGAATGAGCAGACTCTTGCCATCACTCATTTCAAAGGAGCAAACAGCTTTTGTCAAAGGCAGGCACATCATTGAAAATATTGCTTTGGCCCAGGAAATGGTGCAAGAATTAGGTAGGAAAACCAGAGGTAGCAATGTCATTCTCAAATTGGACATGGCTAAGGCATATGATAGAATTGAATGGGATTTTCTTGCTGCAGTCCTGACAAAATTTGGTTTTGACTCCCAGTTCATTAACATGATTGAAAGCTTGATTACTAACTGCTGGTTCTCAATAGCAGTCAATGGAGATCTAGCTGGTTTTTTCAAATCCACCAGAGGCCTCAGACAAGGTGATCCTATTGCCCCAATTCTCTTTATACTGGCCCAAGAATCACTTAGCAGGTTGCTAAAGGACAAATTTGACAAAGGTAAAGTGGGTTGGTATTCTGGCCCCTGGAGGTGCCCATCCATCTCCCACCTTTTATTTGCTGATGATACACTAATTTTTGCCAATGCCAGTGTCACTTCCCTCCGTCAACTCATGCACACCTTACAAACTTATGAGGAAGCATCAGGGCAACTGATAAATTCTAGCAAGAGTGGTTTTCTATTGCACTCAAACTGCAGTCCCAGCCTCATCCGAAGACTAGAAAATATAACAGGGTTCTCAAGACAATCATTTCCTCAAAAGTACTTGGGATACCCACTGGTTTTGGGCAGATCCAAGAAGGTTTTCTTTGCTGGCATCATTACCACCATTCAGAAGCGTATAGAAGGATGGCAAGCTAGATTACTCTCACAGAGTGCTCGGTTAATATTGATCAAACATGTCCTATCATCCATTCCAATTTATATACTGGCTTCCACTCCTCTGCATGCAGGCATACATCAAATGATGGACAGAAATTTTGCCAATTTTTTCTGGGGCTCCTCTAATTATGGCAACCGAAAACACTGGAAATCTTGGAATGCTATTTGCAAACCTATGGAGCAGGGAGGTCTTGGGATTATGTCCCTAAAACAAATGGATCTTGCTCTTAGGGTCAAAATGCTATGGAATGGACTCCATTCTCAATCCCTTTGGGTAGTCTTTTTCAGGGCTAAATACATTCAGAATACACATCTCTCTGAGGTCAATTTCAAAAACATAAAGGGAATCAACAGGAACAGCTGGAATAAAGCAAAAACACTCATCCTGGAGCACCAGAGGGTCATACTGGGTGATGGGGCTCAAACCAACTTCTGGCTAGATACATGGTTGGGAAACAGAACTCTTGCTTCTTATATATGCACTGATGGCACCATCAACACTAATGCTACTGGTCAAGACATCATTATGACTCCAAGGCCGGAGGACACTGCTGCATTGGAACTTCACCTTCCAGCTGAGATTAGGAGAACTTTATCTCCATCCCTTTTAACTCATCACTTTGATCACTTCATCTGGTCACTTTCAGGGAATGGGAGCTATTCTGTCTCCTCCATTTATAAAAAACTGATGCAACCTCAACACTCTCAGATTATGGAGGTGCATACCAACTGGAAACGCATTTGGTCCCCTTGGATTCCAACCAAAATCTCACTGCATATATGGAAAGTATTCTTCAACTGCCTGCCCACTGATCAGAATGTTAAAGCTAGTGGTATACCTATATGCTCCAAATGTAATTGCTGCCAGAACCATAAAGCAAAGGATACAAATCATCTCTTCCTTAACAGTGACTGGGCTGTGAACATATGGTCCTTCTTTCAAAACAAAGGCCTGGAGATTGGTGGTCGGACAATCAGAGAACTAATCTCCAAAAATATTCAAAGTGCTGCTGGTACATCTCTATTTGGTCTCTTCATTATTACTCTAACTGGTTTTAGCCTGTGGGAGATCTGGACTGCTAGGAACTCTGTCCTCCATGATGGGAAGCCTCCTAAGATCCAGCAAATGATCCCAAAAATTCTCTCCCAGGTGAGACAATCTTTAGCACTGTCTAAGCTTCGGGAAGACAAACATGAAAGGAGAACTGTTCTAGCAGAATGTGGAATTCAGGCCATCAGGAACAACAGTCCAAAACTGAAGCTCATCAAATGGCAATTCCCACCCTGGCCTCATATAAAACTGAACACCGATGGTGCCTCCAAGCTAGCTCAGATTTCAGGTGGTGGTGGTGTCATCAGGGACTCACATGGATCAATCATCTTGGCTTTCTCCCATTTTTATGACCAAGCTAGCAGCATGATGGCAGAGGCTCGAGCACTCCAGGATGGTCTAAAATATCTGAGAACCCTTACTACACACCCGAGCACCATTGAATGTGACTCCCAAATCCTGGTCCAAGTTATCAACCAAAAGATTCCCTATCCTTGGGAAATTTTGAAGTATGTGAGGGAAATCCGAACCCTTCTCATGGCAACTGACACTATCACTCACATCTTTCGTGAAGCCAATAAGGTGGCAGATTCTTTGGCCAATCTAGCTTGCACCAACAAATGTAATCTTTATTTTTCCTCACAGCAGCAACTTCCTAGTGCTGTTAGAGGTTTTGCCCGTTTGGATAAGCTAGGAATGCCTAGCATCCGCACAATGTAATTCCCTTGATTCTTTTATATGAATAAATCCACCTCCTAGCAGTGCATCCCAATGCACCTAGGAAAGGTTTTTGATAAAAAAAAAAGTTGCCATCATCGAGACTCCAGCTACCATATCAGTCACCGCGGTTGCTCCCCACACAAGTGCGCTGCAGATCATGCCGTCGTCATCTTCTGGGATGAGCGATGATATATGGGCCACCGTGGACAGCAGAGTGGAGTTTGAACTACCCGAGACGTCACCGCTCAGTCTCCAGTCATCGAGCGACCTTGTGTGGCAGTTCTTAGGGACCCTTCAGCAGACCGTAACGGCCAGCAGAGATTTGACTTATGTTCAACTGAGTGGCTTGATAGAGCACTTGTCCCGCTCGCTGTTGGCTTTTGGTTGCCCCATGGACGACTGGACTCCACGAGTGATTTTGCTTCTGAAATATGTAAACAAGAGGGAATTCTTAGGCCGGGAGGTAGCTGACCAGCTGGCGGCCATAACACTGGAGCGAGCTAAATGCCGAGCATCTCTCATCTCTTTGAAAGGGACTGCGGTGAGGATGAGGAGTGATGCCAATGCCTCTTTGCAGCGTCGAAGCTTCCTTACGACCCGGATAGCAGAGCTACAGGCCGAACTTTCAAGGGCAGAGGCTAAGCTTCAAGAAGTAGAGCGCCTGGAAGTCCAGAGGATGGAGGAGGCAGAGATGGCTGAGGGACAAGCTGCTTCCCTCGGGGAGAAACTATCTCAGCTGGAGGCCACCGAGTTCAGACTACAAGAACTAACCCGCCATCCTTCCTTGGGCATTCCAGAGCTGGAGGACATCTTCCGACGCCCTCTGCCATAGTCTTTTCTATTTGCCCCTTTTGGATCGACTTCATGTATTCCGGGGAATGCCCCGCGCAACATGTATCTTTTTATTTCATAGGAATGAAAAATCTTCATTTTGCTGTTAAATGATGACTCCATTCTTTCATTATTCTTTTCTTTCCCCTTTCCACTTCCAGTTAATTCTAGTCCGACTATGTGAGTCACTAGGGCAGGAGAGCGCTCACGCCTTCAGCAAAGGGGTGAGGTGTTCGTTCCAACGCGCCGTGACCATTCTCGGGACCAAGCAATGGCAAAGTTCGAAGGACCAAAAAGTGCAGAGGCCCCTTAGGGCTGGGAAGCAAGGTCAGACGGCTTGCCAGCCGGACTCATTGACGCTGACGAAAATTGAGGGTAGGGTTTATTCCTCGACAGAGGTTATATGTTAAAGTAAAAGAAGTTAACTGCTTAACGAGGATGAAGGGTCCAGGTTAGAGGGATGTTGACCGGTCCCGTCGATGATGACAGGGGCTGAAAAGGTAACTGGTCTTGTCGATGGTGACAAGGGCCGAAAAGGTAGCCGGTCTTGCCAATGGTGACAAGGGTGGAAAAGGGTAGTGACCGATCTTGTCGATGGTGATAGGGGCCTAAAAGGGTAGCGACTGATCTTGCCGATGATGAGAAGGGCCGAAAAGGTAGCCGATCTTGCCGATGGTGACAAGGGCCGAAAAAGGTAGCGACCGATCTTGTCGATGGTAACAAGGGTCGAAAAGATGGCCGATCTTGCCGATGGTGACAAGGGCCAAAAAAGGTAGTGACCGATCTTGCCGATGGTGACAAGGGCCAAAAAAGGTAGTGACCGATCTTACCGTTGGTGACAAGAACCGGAAAAGGTAGCGACCGATCTTGCCGATGGTAACAAGAGTCGAAAAGATGGTCGGTCTTGCCGATGGTGACAAGGGCCGAAAAAGGTAGCGACCGATCTTGCCGATGGTGACAAGGGTCGGAAAGGTAGATGGTCTTGCGGATGGTGACAAGAACCGGAAAAGGTAGCGACCGATCTTGCCGATGGTGACAAGGGTCGGTGATGTGAAACCAATATGGGGTAGGCAGCAAGCAAACAAAAACTTAGGACCTATTCTGCAAGCACAACCACTTAGCAATTAAGTTGATAAATCGGGGCCAATTCGCCGTCGCACACACACGAGCCCAGGGTGACTAGATGATGCTAAGGGGAGGTGATGGATCAAGACCCTTGCTGGTAGAGTGCCAGCAAGACTTGGGTTACCCTCCCAAGGGTACGTAGCCCGCACTCAAGGGGCTGGCCGGTGCCAATTGGGGCACTAGGTCCCACTCTCTTACTACCCACGGTGACCGCTCGTAAGTGGAGCACGTGGGGTCGGGCACTCTCTCTCTATCTCGCTTGCACAACGGAGCTATGTCTACGGATATTAAATGAACAAAACACTAGAGGGTAATGGAGCAAAGTTCAGAGCTCACCTGGTTGGTTTGAAGAAACCAACCCCGATCGGAGACGAGGGCGAGCGGGGAAGTGTTGTTCCCCGCACACTGCGTCGGTGAAGCTTCAATCCTGTTTTGAATGATTACAATCACTACTCCTCGCGCAGGAGGGTGAACTTAGGGTGGGGACAATTAAGTACACTCAAACACTACCTCCATGCAGGGAGGGGCGGTAAGCCGGCCAGGCGGGGGAGGGAGATTCGCCGGAAGACGCGCTGGTGTAGCCGAAATGGAAACTCCCTGCTTGTTGTGTTGGCTGACTGTCAGTCGCTGTAGAGGCCGTAGATCACGTTCTAGAACTTTGCTGAAGACGAGACCAGCTGGAAAATCTTCGTATCTGGAACCAGGATGCTTCAGAATTTTCTCAATTTCTTCAGCTGCAGTGGCTGGTCTGGGTTGGTCTGGGTTGAGCTTCGAACAAGGTGGCAGTTTCTGGCCACAACAGCTACCTGACACAAACAATGACTTGCAGAAGTTGTCTCGATAGCTCCCAGGCACCAAATCTTGAACCGTTGAAGTTTTTGGAACCGTGGACGGGCCCTCTTCGTGGAAAAACTGGTGGTGAAGCCGTCTGAGGTCGGGGTGGACTGGGGGATGCCGATGAGTGGCAGCAGGTCACTGCAGGTTGTGGGAGGCAGACCCGACCAGTCGAGGGAGAAAAATGAAAGCTCTGACCTCTAGATGCCGAACACACTTCTGCTTCTTGATCCAGAAAGACGACAGGTGGAGGAAGATATTTGTAGAAGGACTCGTGGCTTGAATCTTTCACCGTCGGCCGTGGTGCAGCTTCGAACAAGGTTCAGGAACTCTGCAGAGGGAGCTCTGCGCAGTCGGGGGAGATTGGCTCTCCCGGACAGCCCCGAACTCGGAACGGGATGGAATCACCTCGCCTGCGAAGATGACTGGACGCCCTTTCCAGAAAGGTATGATACGCCCCCAGATGTCGCCATGTGAACTCGGGGAAGCTTCTGCAAGATGAGTCTTCTTCTGCCACCTGCAGACTTGACCAAAGGAAAGGGATGGTGGTGGAGCTAGGTTAAGGGGAGTGGAGATTAGTAATGGAGGGAAGGGTGGTGGTGATAGTAGATGGGGGAGGGATGTGTGGGGATGAAGAGAGGAGTGGAGCAGGGGAGATGGAGGTCCAAGAGGGGGGGGGGAGGGGTGAAGTGGCCGCAACTAGTAGATGGGGATGGGGTGGTCGGCCAAGGCCAAGGGGGGGGGGGTGAATAGATGGAGGGGGGTGCGCAAGTTGTGGTGGAGTGGGGGTTTGATTGCCTGGGGATATGAGTGAGTGTGTGGGGGAGTGGAAGGGTTGCTTGGGGAAGAGGGAGGGGTGCCTTGGAGGTGGAGAAGGTGTATGGGGAATGGGAAGGGTTGCTTGGGGAAGTGGAGGTATTGATGGGAGTTAATGCTCTTGGGGAGGTGAAAGGGTGGAAGGGTGAGGTGGCTGGTGATGTGGCATGGAGGGGGAAGGGGAAGGGGCAGGTTTGCCCAAGGGAGAGAGAGAGAGAGAGAGAGAAGGGGAAGAGAGAGAGTGGGGTTCGCCCCCTAGAGAGAGAGAGATAGAGGGAGAATGAGAGAGCTAGAGAGAGAGGGAGGGGTGCACTTATGCTCAAAATATTCAAATGTTCATTAACCATCTCAAGTGGAGTTGGGGTCCTATTTATAGAGATCCCAACATTTACAAAAAGTCCCTGGAGAAAATGCTAAAAGTAAATAAGCAAGGGGGTGGGGAAGGAAGAGGGCGCCCATGGGCCAGGCCCATCTAATTGGGCCCATATGACCCCCTAGCCTAGCAAACATAGGTAAATAACGTGATGACCTAGGGACATGACTCGAAATAAAGACAAGTACATCAAAATGACTCAAGAAAAGGAAAAATACATCAATATGTCCTCAGTAATAAACTCCAGTGTCGCCGTGGACCCATCAAGTCGTGCAGTCGCAACCTATCCGTCTCCGGAAGGGAGAGATGTGTCGAGCCAGAGGGAACTCTGGGTGATGTCCCCATCAACTCCCCTGGGCTGTGAAGAGCTCGACTCTGTCGAGAAAGGGTCCACTCGACTGCGGTATTGCTCCAGGAGGTCGGGGTCTAGCTGCTGAAGATCCTCCCTGCTCACCCATGAATCATCTGAAGGGGGCCGGCCCTTCCACCTGACCAAGTATCGCTCGTATGCTTTGCTCCGGGTTACAGTGACCTGTTCATCCAATATCCGCTCTATTTGCTCCCGTTGGCCCCTCTGGACTGGTGGAACTCTCTCATAGGTGGTGTCTCTCTCAAAAGATGGAACATGCTCAATTCCCTCACTAGGTGTCACCGTGGGACCCCTGTATGGCACCAAGTCAGCCACATTGAATGTAGGACTTACTGCGTACTCCTCGGGGAGGTCCAACACGTAAGCGTTTGTGCCAATCCTCCTCAGAACCTGGAAGGGGCCTGATCCACGCGACCTCAGTTTGGAGACATTCCCAGGGAAAAGCCTCTCAGTTCTCACCATTACATAATCACCCACGTGAAACTCCTGGTGGCGTCGGTGGGAATCGGCCATTTTTTTATACACCTCATTACTTTTGTTAATGTGTTTGCGGATTTCCTCATGCAATTCTTTCATGTATTGGGCAAAAGACTCAGCACTAATAGACACTCTAGCATGTGGAGGCAAAGGAATGAGATCTGTAGGTTTTCTAGGTTTGTACCCATGCACAGCTTCAAATGGGCTCATCCCTATCGACCTATTTACTGAGTTGTTGTATGCAAACTCTGCCTGGGGTAATATGAGATCCCAATTCCCTGGGCGATCCTCAACAAGACACCGGAGGAGATTCCCAAGACTCCTATTAATGACTTCGGTCTGGCCGTCGGTTTGAGGGTGATAGGCCGTGGAGAATTTGAGAAGGGTCCCCATTAGGTGCCAGAGGGTTTTCCAGAAATAGCTTGTGAATTTGACATCCCTATCAGAAATGATGGTCTTGGGTAGGCCATGGAGGCGAACTACCTCATCGAAGAATAGGCGGGCCACATGAGAGGCATCGAAGGTTTTAGAGCAGGGGATGAAATGGGCCATCTTTGAAAACCTATCCACTACGACAAAGATTGAATCATGCCTTTTTTGAGTCCTAGGTAGGCCCAAGACAAAGTCCATGCTTAAGTCCTGCCAGGGGCGATCAGGGACAGGGAGTGGGGTGTATAGGCCAGTGTTCTGTCTCGTCTGTTTGGCTGAGGCACATATCCGACACTGTCCTACAATTTTGGCTACGTCCCTCTTGAGGCTTGTCCAGTAGAACTGATCGTCAACCATAGCAACGGTCTTGTGTACCCCAAAATGCCCAGCCAGGCCTCCCGCATGTAACTCCCAGATCAGGAAATCCCACAGAGAGGTCCTAGGTATGCAAAGTCTGTGACCTTTGAAGATGAACCTGTCCTCTAAGATGAATCCTTGGTGTTCCCTGGGTGAGAGGGTGGACAGGGTGGTATGGATTGGACCAACGTCTGGGCAATCAGAGTACTCTTCCCTGAGTCTTTCAAATCCTATGACTTCCACCCGAATGGTAGTTAGCAAGGAGATTCTCCTACTGAGTGCATCCGCGGCACGATTCTCGCTTCCAGCCTTATGTTTGATCACAAATGTGTAGGACTGGATGTACTCCACCCAACGGGCGTGCCGGGCATTCAATTTCTGTTGGGAGTTGAGGTACTTTAGGGCCTCATGATCAGAAAATATGACAAATTCTTTCGGCAAGAGATAGTGTCTCCAATGCCGGAGGGATTGCACCACGGCATAAAATTCTTATCGTAGGTGGAGTATTTCATCCTGGCATCACACAACTTCTCACTAAAGTAGGCCACTGGGTGTCCTTCCTGGCTGAGGATCCCGCCTATTCCTACCCCCGAGGCATCACAAGTCACCTCAAAGACTTTGGAGAAGTCAGGGAGGCATAATACTGGGGCTTGGGTCATCCTTTCCTTGAGCTCTTGGAAGGCCCTAGATGCCGACTTGGTCCACACAAAGGTCCCCTTTTTAAGGCAGTCGGTGATAGGGGCTGTGACTGTGCTGAATCCACGGATGAACCTACGGTAAAAGGTGGCTAATCCATGAAAACTCCGGACTTCATGGAGAGTGCGGGGCTCCGGCCAATCGAGGATGGATTGGACCTTTTCAGGGTCCATGGATACCCCTTCGGTGGAGACAACATACCCAAGGAAGGTAATGGACTTTGTCATGAAGTGACATTTTCCCAAATTGGCAAAGAGGCTTTCCTTCCTAAGGGTGGTGCAGACTTGCCTAAGATGACTGAGGTGGGCTTCCTTGGACTGGCTGTAGATGAGAATGTCATCAAAATAGACTACCAGGAAGACTCCAATGTAGGGCCTAAGGACCTCGGTCATAAGGCGCATAAATGTGCTTGGGGCGTTAGAGAGCCCAAAAGGCATCACCAGCCATTCATAGAGTCCATCTTTGATTTTGAAGGCTATTTTCCATTCATCCCCGAGCCTTATCCTTACTTGGTGGTAGCCACTCTTAAGGTCTATCTTTGAAAAAATGGTGGCTCCGGCTAGCATGTCTAGCATATCGTCAAGTCTAGGTATGGGGAACCTATATTTGATGGTAATCTTGTTGATGGCTCTGCTATCAATACACATTCGCCATGTCCCATCTTTCTTTGGTGTGAGGAGGGCTGGGACAGCACAAGGACTTTTGCTAAGATGAAGGAAGCCTTTTCTAATGAGTTCCTCCACTTGTCTCCTCAGTTCAGCATGTTCAGTGGGGTTGAGGCGATAGTGGGGAAGGTTTGGGAGGGTGGCCCCTGGGACAAGGTCAATAGCATGTTGGACATCCCTCATGGGTGGCAGTTGATCGGGGAGCTCCTCGGGGAACACGTCCTTGAATTCTTCTAGGAGAGGGTGTATTTCCACGGGATGAGGGTTGGAGGGGGTGGATTCCCCTAGGCATATGACCACAGCGTATACGGGTGTCCCGAGTGCTACCTCTTCCTCGAGTTCTTGTCTAGTGATGAGATGTAGGCCCTTGGTGGGGCTCTCATGGGTGGACAGTTGACTTGTTGGTTGGGTTGGGGGTGATGGGACCCCTGGGTTTTGAGGTGGTGTAGGGAGAATTCCCTTGGAGGGTGGTTCCTTTCGGGGTGGGGAAGGGTTGAGGCGAATGGTCTTCCCCTCGTGTTCAAAGGAACATGTGTTTGTCTTCTCATAGATGGTAGCATTAACATCATATATCCAGGGTCTCCCCAGTAGGATGCTTCCTACAGCCATAGGTATGATGTCACACCGTATTTGTCCTTGGTAGGATGAAAAGGTGATGGGGATAAGACAACATGTGTTGACGGGTAGGGAGTGGTTGTTTATCCATGATACACGATAGGGTTTGGGGTGGGGTGTTGGGGTAAGCCCTAGGAGCTTGACGGTGTCCGGGGATACGGCGTTGACACAACTCCCGTTGTCTAGGATGACCTTCCTAACGTGATCCCCGATTTTGATGAAGGTGTGAAAAATGGAAGTCCTCCGCCAGTCATCCTCCTGGGGTTGGGTAAGGGTGCATCTTATCACCCCTAGGTGGGTGGAATGGGGGTTATCTTCTACAACTTCTTCAAAGAATTGCTCCTCATATTCCTCTTCCCACCCTAAAGCAGCCTCGTATTCCTCAATAGTATCCTCATGGGTTTCCTGGGATGTGGTGGGTCCGCCCTCAATAACAAGGCTCGACATCCCCTTGGAAGGGCATTGGGAGGCTATGTGGCCATAACCATGGCACTGAAAACACTTCACAGTACTACTCCCTGGGGTCTTCCCTTTGGAGGCTTCCTCCCTTCGGGGAGGAGGGTTGGGTGGGGTGGCCTTGGTGGGGGTAGGATTGGTTGGCTGGGGGTAGGGCCGAGTGAGGGTTCCCCCACTGGGAGGAGGTGTTCTCAATAGGGGAGGGAGGTTGGGACGGAGTCCCGGGCCTTTTGGGGGGGCAAACCTTGGGTTCCTAGAAAACCTTTCTACATCACGGGCTATTTGATAGGCTACCTCAAGGCTATGAGCTTCCCTCATGAAAAGCTCCCATTTGATGTGGGGAAGGAGACCATTCTTAAACCGGGATAAAGTGACGGCTGGTTCTTCGACGACACCACACCTTAAGAGGTATGAGTCAAACTTCTCTATATACTCTTCCACGGTCTTTCCCTCTTGGGTAAGGCTTTGCCATTCATCTAGGAGAAGTTGGCTATAGGAGTTGGGAAGATATTTATTCCTAAGCTGGGCTTTCATGTCAAGCCAAGTGTCAATGGGTTCCTCCCGCCTAATCCTCCTTTGACTTTCCACCTTTAACCAATATGTCTTGGCTAGTTTGAGAAGGTGCATCTTGGCCAACCTAACCTTTCTCTCCTCGGACATTGGGTACCAATCAAAGTATTGGTCCATGCCATGCTCCCATTCTTCATAGGCACTTGGGTTATGGGACCCATCATAATTTGGGGCATCTACCTTGATCATTCTTAAGAGGAAGTCATCCAGATCCTCTCATGGTCTCCTCTCATGGTACCGAGGTTGAGGGGCTCTCTCTTTCTCACGATACCACTCATTCTCTAGGTCTTCCCTCTCATGTTCAACCCGCGGAGGAGGGGCCCTTTGGACATGATTCCTAGGTGGCGCCCTAGCTTCTTCTAATCTCTCTAATCGGGTGGAAAAACCATTCATTTGCTCCGTGAGGGCATGACCGGCAGCCTCAAGTCGATCCATATAAGCTTGGGGAGCTTCCCTAGGGATGTTTTGGGTGCCTTGTAAATTGGGATCCATAGGTGGATTGGAATTAGAAGGATCGGTCCGGTATATGGTACCCCTACGGGTGGACATGCACAAAGACGACAACACGGGATAGAAATGCAATTGCCCTTGGACCTAGGCTTGTAGAGACAAGTCTAAAACTTGCTCTGATACCAACTGATGTGAAACTAATATGGGGTAGGCAGCAAGTAAACAAAAACTTAGGACCTATTCTGCAAGCACAACCACTTAGCAATTAAGTTGATAAATCGGGGCCAATTCGCCGTCGCACACACACGAGCCCAGGGTGACTAGATGATGCTAAGGGGAGGTGATGGATCAAGACCCTTGCTGGTAGAGTGCCAGCAAGGCTTGGGTTGCCCTCCCAAGGGTATGTAGCCCGCACTCAAGGGGCTGGCCGGTGCCAGTTGGGGCACTAGGTCCCACTCTCTTACTGCCCACGGTGACCGCTCGTAAGTGGAGCACGTGGGGTCGGGCACTCTCTCTCTATCTCGCTTGCACAACGGAGCTATGTCTACGGATATTAAATGAACAAAACACTAGAGGGTAATGGAGCAAAGTTCAGAGCTCACCTGGTTGGCTTGAAGAAACCAACCCTGATCGGAGACGAGGGCGAGCGGGGAAGTGTGGTTCCCCGCACACTGCGCCGGTGAAGCTTCAATCCTGTTTTGAATGATTACAATCACTACTCCTCGCGCAGGAGGGTGAACTTAGGGTGGGGACAATTAAGTACACTCAAACACTACCTCCACGCAGGGAGGGGCGGTAAGCCGGCCAGGCGGGGGATGGAGATTCGCCGGAAGACGCGCCGGTGTAGCCGAAATGGAAACTCCCTGCTTGCTGTGTTGGCTGACTGCCAGTCGCTGTAGAGGCCGTAGATCACGTTCTAGAACTTTTCTGAAGACGAGACCAGCTGGGAAATCTTCGTATCTGGAACCAGGATGCTTCAGAATTTTCTCAATTTCTTCGGCTGCAGTGGCTGGTCTGGGTTGAGCTTCGAACAAGGTGGCAGTTTCTGGCCGCAACAGCTACCTGACATGAACAATGACTTACAGAAGTTGTCCCGGTCGCTCCCGGGCACCAAATCTCGAAACGTCAAAGTTTCTGGAACCATGGACGGGCGCTCTTTGCGGGAAAACTAGTGGGGAAGCCGTCTGAGGTCGGGGTGGACTGGGGGACGCCGATGAGTGGCAGCAGGTCGCTGCAGGTTGTGGGAGGCAGACCCGACCAGTCGAGGGAGAAAAATGGAAGCTCTGACCTCCGGATGCCGAACGCACTTCTGCTTCTTGATCCAGAAAGAGGACAGGTGGAGGAAGATATTTTTAGAAGGACTCGTGGCTTGAATCTTCCACTGTCGGCCCTGGTGCAGCTTTGAACCGGGTTTAGGAACTCTGCAGAGGGAGCTCTGCGCAGTTGGGGGAGATTGGCTCTCCCGGACAGCCCCGAACTCGGAACGGGATGGAATCACCTCACCTGCGAAGATGACTGGACGCCCTTTCCATAAAGGTATGATACGCCCCCAGATGTCCCCGTGTGAACTCGGGGAAGCTTCTGCAAGACGAGTCTTCTTCTGCCACCTGCAGACTTGACCAAAGGAAAGGGATGGTGGTGGAGCTAGGTTAAGGGGAGTGGAGATTAGTAATGGAGGGAAGGGTGGTGGTGATAGTAGATGGGGGAGGGATGTGTGGGGATGAAGAGAGGAGTGGAGCAGGGGAGATGGAGGTCCAAGAGGGGGGGGGGAGGGGTGAAGTGGCCGCAACTAGTAGATGGGGATGGGGTGGTCGGCCAAGGCCAAGGGGGGGGTGAATAGATGGAGGGGGGTGCGCAAGTTGTGGTGGAGTGGGGGTTTGATTGCCTGGGGATATGAGTGAGTGTGTGGGGGAGTGGAAGGGTTGCTTGGGGAAGAGGGAGGGGTGCCTTGGAGGTGGAGAAGTTGTATGGGGAATGGGAAGGGTTGCTTGGGGAAGTGGAGGTATTGATGGGAGTTAATGCTCTTGGGGAGGTGAAAGGGTGGAAGGGTGAGGTGGCTGGTGATGTGGCAAGGAGGGGGAAGGGGAAGGGGCAGGTTCACCCAAGGGAGAGAGAGAGAGAGAGAAGGGGAAGAGAGAGAGTGGGGTTTGCCCCCTAGAGAGAGAGATAGAGGGAGAATGAAAGAGCTAGAGAGAGAGGGAGGGGTGCACTTATGCTCAAAATATTCAAATGTTCATTAACCATCTCAAGTGGAGTTGGGGTCCTATTTATAGGGATCCCAACATTTACAAAAAGTCCCTGGAGAAAATGCTAAAAGCAAATAAGCAAGGGGGTGGGGAAGGAAGACGGCGCCCATGGGCCAGGCCCATCTAATTGGGCCCATATGACCCCCTAGCCTAGCAAACATAGGTAAATAACGTGATGACCTAGGGACATGACTCGAAATAAAGACAAGTACATCAAAATGACTCAAGAAAAGGAAAAATACATCAATATGTCCTCAGTAATAAACTCCAGTGTCGTCGTGGACCCATCAAGTTGTACAGTCGCAACCTATCCGTCTCCGGAAGGGAGATATGTGTCGAGCCAGAGGGAACTCTGGGTGATGTCCCCATCAGTCGGAAAGGTAGACGGTCTTGCCGATGGTGACAAGGACCGAAAAAGGGTAGCGACTGATCTTGCCGATGGTGACAAGGATCGAAAAAGGGTAGCGACCGATCTTGCCGATGGTGACAAGGGTCGGAATGGTAGACGGTCTTGTCGGTGATGACAAGAACTGGAAAAGGTAGCGACCGATCTTGCTGATGGTGACAGGGGTCAGAATGGTAGACGGTCTTGTCGATGATGACAAGAACCGAAAAAGGGTAGCGACCGATCTTGCTGATGGTGACAAGGGTCGGAATGGTAGACGGTCTTACCGATGATGACAAGAACCAGAAAAGGGTAGCGACCGATCTTGCTGATGGTGACAAGGGTCGGAATGGTAGACGGTCTTGCCGATGATGACAAGAACCAGAAAAGGTAGCGACCGATCTTGCCGATGGTGACAAGGGTCAAAAAAATGGCCGGTCTTGCCGATGGTGACAAGGGCCGAGAAGATAGATGAAAGTGGAATGATGAACGAGGGTAGCCTCGTTACTACATCATTATTTTCATCATTTTTTTATTTTTTTTATCACCTTACTGACTTAAGCGCCCTTTCAGGTTTTCGCCGAAGTCAGCCCCCTCTTGCTTTTGCCCACGCGCTCTTTCGGGTTTTCACGTGGCGGGGTACCCGATTTTGCCTGTAACGCCCTTTCGGGTTTTCGCTACAGCCGGGTTATGGCCATTTTTACCCCTGCCCTAATATAGGAACAAGGCCGGCGGGGTATCTCTATTTTTAACCCCATCTTTCCTTTTTTTTTTTGTAGGAAGAAGCCAGGACATAGGAGAGCCTGTCCGCTAGCATGCCGATCGGCCTTGTCGATGATGACAAGGGTCGAATCCTGGTTTAGTTCGTCGACATTGGTTAAATGCCGAAGCAAAGGGTATAGTTCTTAATAGGGACGGAAGGTCCATGTTAAGGGATAGAGGCTGACCGATCCCGCCAATGATGACAAGGGTCGAACATATATTTATTCATCGGCATGGGTCACATGTCGAAGCAAAGATAGATTCATTAACAGGGACGAAAGGTCCAAGTTGAGGGTAGAGATCGACCGATCTCGCCGATGATGACGAGGGTCGAACATAGGTTTGTTCATCGACATGGGTTACATGTCGAAGCAAGGATAGATTCATTAACAGGGACGAAAGGTCCAAGTTAAGGGTAGAGATCGACCGATCTCGTCGATGATGACGAGGGTCGAACATAGGTTTGTTCATCGTCATGGGTCACATGTCGAAGTAAGGATAGATTCATTAACAGGGACGAAAGGTCCAAATTAAGGGTAGAGATCGACCGATCTCGCCGATGATGACGATGGTCTAACATAGGTTTGTTCATCGACATGGGTTACATGTCGAAGCAAGGGGTGTGTTCATTAACAGGGACGAAAGGTCCAAGCTAAGGGTAGAGATCGACCGATCTCGCCGATGATGATGAGGGTCGAACATAGGTTTGTTCATCGGCATGGGTCACATGTCGAAGCAAGGATAGATTCATTAACAGGGACGAAAGGTCCAAATTAAGGGTAGAGATCGACCGATCTCGCCGATGATGACGAGGGTCGAACATAGGTTTGTTCATCGGCATGGGTCACATGTCGAAGCAAGGATAGATTCATTAACATGGACGAAAGGTCCAAATTAAGGGTAGAGATTGACCGATCTCGCCGGTGATGACGAGGGTCGAACATAGGTTTGTTAGGAGATCTCCGATGGGACTCTTGATGATCGTCCTTTGGGAGTCTCATTAGGAGGATAATAAAGAGGAACTTTTTGGATTACCACTTTATTGACCTGAGCACCCTTTTGAATTTTCGCCAACGTCAGCCCCCTCTTGCTTTTGCCCATGGGCCCTTTCGGGTTTTCACGTGGCGGGGTACCCGATTTTGCCTGTAACGCCCTTTTAGGTTTTCGCTACAGCCGGGTTATAGCCATTTTTGCCCTTGTCCCGATTTAGGAACAAGACCGGTGGGGTATCTCTATTTTTAACCCAATTTTATCTTTTCTTTTTGCTCACGTAATAGAAGGATGTTGAGAGAGTCGGCTAGTACACGAAATCTTGCGCCGAGAAAGAGGGTTTACTCATCAGCACGAAGGCAATGCTGACGCAAGGGATAGATTTGGGCCGATTCGAGCATAAGGCTCGCAATGGCAACGTTGTATAAAGGTCGGCTAGGACATGAAGTCTTGCACAGAGAAAAGGGTTTATTCGTCAGCAAGAAGGCAATGCTGACGCAAAGGGGTAGATTTGTGCCAATTCGGGCGTAAGACCTGTAATGGCAATACTGTAGACATTATGCGAGTCTGGTCAGGGCCGACCATCACTGGACCGAGGTGCGGGTAGCTCGGTTAGGGTAGAGCGCCATTGAACCAAGGTGAGGGTAGCTCGGTTAGGGCGGAATGCCACTGAACCAAGGTGAGGGTAGCTCGGTCAGAGAGGAATGCCACTAGACCATGGTGAGGGTAGCTCGGTTAGGGCGGAATGCCACTGAACCAAGGTGAGGGTAGCTCGGTCAGGGCGGAATGCCACTAGACCAAGGTGAGGGTAGCTCGGTTAGGGCGGAGTGCCACTAGACCAAGGTGAGGTAGCTCGGTTAGGGCAGAGTGCTGCTAGACCAAGGTAAAAGGTAGTTCGATTAGGGAGGAGTGCCACTAGACCAAGGTGAAGGTAGCTTGGTCAGGGCGGAGTGCCACTAGACCATGGTTGGGGTAGCTCGGTTAGGGCGGAATGCCGCTAGACCAAGGTGAGGGTAGCTCGGTTAGGCCGTAATGCCACTAGACCAAGGTGAGGGTAGCTCGGTTAGGGCGGAATGCCACTGGACCAAGGTGAAGGTAGCTTGGTCAGGGAGGAGCGCCACTAGACCAAGGTGAAGGTAGCTCGCTCAGGGCGGAGTGCCACCAGACCAAGGTGGGGGTTGCTCGGTTAGGGCGGAATGCCGCTAGACCAAGGTGAGGATAGCTCGGTTAGGGCGGAATGCCACTAGACCAAGGCGAAGGTAGCTTGGTCAGGGCGGAGTGCTACTAGGCCAAGGTGAGGTAGCTCGATCAAGGCGGAGTGCCACTAGACCAAGGTGAGGGTAGCTCGGTCAGGGCGGAATGCCACTAGACCAAGGTGGATGTAGCTTGGTCAGGGCGGAGTGCCACTAGACCAAGGAAAGGTATTCTGATCACTCGGGGAATGTTGGTTGTGCCGTATGACACACTTTCATATGCTTCCCATTGAGTGGAGAGAACTGGATAACTCCTTTGTGGTCCATAAGGATGTAAGCACCTCCCTCATATACTCGGTGGACGACGTATGGTCCGACCCAGTTTTCGACCAACCTCCCTTTAGGGTTAGCGGCCATCACTTCTCTTCTTTTGACCATTACCAGGTCTCCCTTCTTAAACTCTCGCCCTTTGACCAGCTTGTCAAAAGCACGGGCCATGCGAGCTTGGTAGAGTTGAATGTTTTGTTGCGCCCGGAGGCGCTTTCCTTCGAGCTCGGTGAGCTCTTCCAATATTCTTTCTGCATTGGTTTATTCACCGCTGACTAGTTCATGCTGGATGGCGACTCGCAGCGAAGGAACTTCTAATTCAATCGGCACCACAGCCTCTGACCCATACACGAGGGAGAATGACGAACAGCCGGTTGGGGTTTTATAGACAGTACGATAGGCCCAGAGCGCCTCGTACATCCTTTCTTCCCAGTCCTTTTTATTAGACTTGACAGTCTTTGCCAGCAACGTGCATAGTGTCTTGTTGAAGGCTTCTGCAAGTCCATTGGCTTGAGGGTTGTAGGGGGACGATGTCCTCCAGTCAATCTTGTATTTGTCGGCTAGCTGATAAACCTTCTGATTTCTGAAATTGCTGCCATTGTAAGAGATAATTTGGCTGGGAATCCCGAACCGGAATATTATGTTCTGCCGAAAGAATCTTGCAACCAGTTCTCCCGTCACATCTCTTAACGCAACTGCTTCTGCCCATCTGGAGAAGTAATCTGTAGCTGCTAAGATATATTTGCACCCTGATGAAGATGCTGGTAGTGGCCCTACTACGTCCGTGCCCCATTGAGCAAACGGCCAGCTTGGTAAGGTTGGATGTAGTGGCACTGGAGGTCTCCTTGCCACGTTGGCGTGTTCTTGACACTTTTGACAAGCCTTGGCAAACTTGCAGCAGTTATCAAACATAGTGGGCCAATAGTAACCCAATTTCTTTATCTCAATTTTCATCTTTGGGTCGGCCTGATGCGCTCCAGCTGATCCTGCATGGATTTCTTGCATCACCTGTCCCGCTTCTGCTGAAGACAAGCAACGAAGTAGGACTTTTCTTCGGGCATCTGCCATTATTCAGAATAAGGTTCCGTTCCTCATCTCGTAAGAGTCTTTGACCCTCAGGAGTTTCATTCTCTATTCTTTTTCTTTTGGGAGCTGCTGGTGTTGGAACCATCGCAGGAGATGTTCTCGCCAATCGGGCTGCTGAACCTCTTCGACGGCTACCACCTCAATCTCTTGTTCGTCGGCTAAGACCTCTGCTACACTGGAGACTTGCCGGCGGTTGATCACTGTTATATTCAGGCTCGTGTCTGGCGGGACCGCCAAAGAACTAGCCAGCTTAGCGAGGGCGTCTGCCTGAGCATTCTGGCCTCGGTTGATATGCTTGATGCTGATGAAGTAGAATCTTGACATCAGGCGGGTTGCCAGCTGATGGTAGGGGAGAAGCTCTTGCTTTCACACATCGAACTCTCCTTCCAATTGTTTTATAACTAGCATGGAATCTCCGAATACTTCCAGCATCTGAATTCCCATGGATAGAGCAATTTGCAACCCGATTATCAGGGCTTCATACTTTGCTTCATTATTTGTGCAATGCTTGTTTATCGAGCAAGATGTGTGCACCACTTCCCCTTCTGGAGATTTCAGGACTATGCCTGCTCCTGCCCTGACCCTGGCTGATCTAGTGGCAGAGGTGTCAATTCTGGAAGCGCCATCGAAATATAGCTGCCATAAGGAGGGCCGTACCTAAGTGGCTTCCAGGGTTTCATCTTCAAGAAGCTCCGGTTCCAGCAGGCAGTCCCCGGGTACTGGGTGCTTAGCGAAGAAGTCTACAATAGCTTGGCCCTTGACGGCCTTGTACGGCACATAGGAGATGTCAAACTCCATAAGGATTGCTGCCCATTTGCCCAGGTGACCTTTGAGGGCCGGCTGGGACATAATATATTTCAGCGGGTCCTCTTTGGATACCAAGCTGATTTCATGCGACAACATGTAGTGTCGAAGCTTCTTAACTGCGAAGACCAGTGCCAGACAAATCTTCTCAATATAAGTATATTTCTCCTCAGTTCTAACCAGTCTCCGACTGAGGTAATAGAGGGCTTGTTCTTTCCCTTCTTCATTATTCTGGGCCAGCATTGCCCCCAGGGAATTGTGTGTGGATGCTATATATAATATCAACGGCCGTCCTTTCACCGGTGCGCCCAGCACTGGAGGAGTCTTCAGATAGTCTTTCAACTTGTCAAAGGCTGTCTGGCAATCTTCATCCCAATAAACGGGAACATCCTTCATCATCAGTTTGTGGAAAGGCTGACATCGCCCTGACAAATTGGAAATGAACCGCCGGATATAAGCCAAGCGGCCCTGTAGTGATCTCAGCTCGGAGAGATTTCTTGGTGCAGGTAGCTCCTGAATTGCTTTGATCTTTGCGGGGTCTTTCTCGATTCCCCGATATCGGACAATGAAGCCCAAGAACTTTCTGCTCGACACTCCGAACGCACATTTCATAGGGTTCATCTTCAGCTCATGCTGCCTCAGCCTCTGAAAGATAATCTGGAGGTCCTGCAGATGGTCTTGTTTTCTTATGGTCTTGACCACCAGATCATCTATGTAGCACTCGACCTTGTGGTAGAGCAACTCATCAAAGATTATGGTCATTGCACACTGATAAGTTGCGCCAGCATTCTTTAGTCCGAACAACATCCTCTTATAGTGATAGATTGTAGCAACCCTGATAAAATATTAATAATAATAAATATTTTTAAAAATAAATCAAATAAATAGATAAATAAAATAATATAAAATAACGCCTCGGATAAAGGCGCTATTTAAATTATAAACGCCTCTAGTTAAGGCGTGACTCAAGAAGTGACGCCCTCAACAAACGGCGTCAAATTCCAACGTCAAAAAGGGTAAGCCAAGAAACGCCCTTATCTTGGGCGTGTTTTAAAACATGAAACGCCCTTACTCAAGGCGCTTCTTAAGAAACGACCTGAACCAAGTCGTCAATTCAAGAATCGACGCCCTAACCGAAGTCGTTAATTCCATTTGTGTCCCGTTCGAATCCAGATCTTATCCAGGGTAATTGATAAGCATTAGAAAGAGTTCAAATGTGGTAATGACTCTATCATGGAAGTATTACTTCCAAACAATCACTAACCCTAATAGGATTTCCAAAATCCTATAAATAAACTGTTCGATCCAACCCTAAATCTATTTGGACGGACGACTGCTGCAGAGGTACATGAAGAACCAATAGTTCTTCTTATTCCTTGTTTGTTCTGTTCCCTTTTCTTATGTACGTAGCACATGAAGAATTAACGATTCTTCATCCCTTCTTACAGGTTAAGAAGCTCCTACGAAAGAACCAGGTAATGTTCTTTCTTCCTTATCCTCTCGTTAGGTAGTTGAAGAAACTAATATATGTTTCTTCTTTCCTATAGGATCTACAGCAAAATTGACAAAACCAAGAACAGGCGTTCTTCATCGAAAATGAACTCCTTCTTAAAAGGATTTTCTTCCTCCTGCTGCTACTGCGGTTGATTGGTTGCAGTGGAAGTTTCAGATCTTTCAAACCTTTCGTCAGTTCAATCATATTAAGGTAGGTTTTCTCAAGTTACTGTAGCCCAAATGAAATTAATGCAAGATATATATATATATATATATATATATATATATATATATAAGCATGTCATGCATACGGTTATTATAGTTTCCATGTGTTTTCTGAAATATTTTGAAAGAGACGCCCCTGTCAAGGGCGCTAATTTACAAGACACGACCCTGCCCAGGTCGTCAATTTAATATTTGACGCCCTATACTCAGGCGTTAATTTCACTTAATCATGAATTAACCATGTTAAGAACTGATTATATATGAAATCCTGATTACATTAATGCATGATCCTCTGTCCTCAACCCTACTGATTTTATTATCAAGATTATATGATTGTTATCCTTGATTATCGTGCAAATCGTGCTTTCTGATATTTATTGAATTCACGACCTGTACAAAGTCATTTTTCAACTATTAACGCCCCATCATAGGGCATGAATTGAAAGGAAACGCCTCCTCCTAGGGCGCGTATCTGTTAAATTCCTGAAAAATATATATTCTACAAAATAGAATTTAATGATAACGCCCCTGCCCAGGGCGCGTTTTTGATAATTCCTGAAATTAATTATATCCTGTCCAATATTGTGAATAAAAAGGACGCCTTCTGGTATAGTCGTCAAATCGTGAAGAAACGCCCCTTCCCAGGGCGCGTTTTAGATAAATTATTGAAATATTGAAATTTTGCAAATATGGAAAATATATAAACGCCCTTCTGTTAGGCGTTAATTACTTGATAAACGACTCTGCTTAAGCCGTTACTTTACTGTAAAACTGATTTTCCACTGTTTCTGTTAACCGATGGTTTCATATGTTATATAATATATATATCGGCACTATTCTCTATTCCGTGAGTATAGTCCCACGTTTCGCGATTGTTTTATCGATCACACTCAATTCTCATTGACATACAAGCTCTCCATTGGACATTCCGTTCCTTTGGACTAGCGAGTTAGTCATAGAGACCTCCGTAAGACTCCTCGTAGCCTTGGATTCCCTCAAGGCCGACTGAGCTGGTTGTACCCTAAAAAAAAAACCCATTACACCATTGATGCCATGTCACTCTAAAGAAACATGGTATACCGGCCCTTATGATTATACAAAGAGTATATCATAAGAAATTCTTAATGGGATGATGATATTATGCCATATCGTGTCATTCTTGTAAACCTCAATTCTATGATAAGAATGAGGGTATCTTACCTTGATATAATGTTCATGTGGCCTTCAACTCTATATATAGAATGTCCATATTGATTTGTCATAGTACCCAAGTCAAGGGAACCATATTCTACCTAGTTTTATCGATATCGTGATTATACCGTTATTATCGCCATTCTATGTCCTTGGTCATATTTTTGGACTCCATTCTGTCAAAGTTGTCATACACGTCTACAAGCTTGATTATTGAAATTCTATATTGGCTATATAAACAAGAGTGGATGTCAAAAATACATGATAAATGCCTGCGCATATAGGGCCCGATCTGGTCCTGAGAGGAGCACCCGAAAGTACTTGTGCCCATGGGAGTTAAAATGATAAGGTATCTGGCATTATACCGAGTACTTGACTTGCTTGATTGGACATTCCACATACATCTTGTACTTGAATCGTACTTGACATGAAATGAAATGCGTGGCCCGAAAAAAAGTAATTTACTTGCTTGCTACATGATAGCCAAAGTTCTTGACATGACTTGTTAAATGTACTTGCTTGAATATCTCAAATGTCTTGATTATCTTATTGAAAGTTCATGATTTGTTCATCTTATTTCCTTGATATTACATTCTCTCTATCTTGTCGTTTTATGCGAGCATGCATAGCTTTATTGCATTCATGAAAGATGTAATTACTTAAACCCCTTGCTAGTACTTGAGATATAATTTCCTACTGAGCGTTCGCTCATTCCGTTTGTCCCTTTTTACTTTTCAGGTAAGTCCGACGACGATGGAAGTCAATCGGATGGGAATGGTCAAGAGTGAAAGTGATAGAGCTGCTCAAGTGTCAATTAGTCTTTTCTATAGTTTCTTGAGTCAACTATGTACTTTTCCTTTTTATTTAACAGAGTATTGGATTTGTAATAGCCTATTAATAATAAAGGATTGGGTTATCTTGCTATTTTGTGCATCTCTGTCTTTGTGTCGAATACACGACCACTCTGATTGACATGATTGATATAAACTCGTCACGCGTCTCCGGGTATCTTCCGCGCTCGGGGCGTGACAGTTTTTGTGGTATCAGAGCCTAAGGTATTCAATTCCTAGGAAAAAAAAAATACCCAAGTCAAAGAATAAGTTGAACGTTTAACCAAGTGAGATTGGGTAGAACCAAGGGTTAAGAGTCAATAAGTCTTTTAAGAAGATCACAGTGGTATAATACTAATATAGTTATGGTAATTGTAGGATAATGGCTGCCGAACGTGCTCAATGGCGCAACATGCAGCGTACCCTTCAAGGAATGACTCAAGTGCTACAACAGGTAGCACAGGGTGGGGCTCCACGAGCTGGAAACTTACACCAAGCCTTTAAGAGCATGAATCCCCCGAAGTTTATGGGATCGACCGATCCAGACGATGCCGAGCATTGGGTTCGGGAGACTGAGCGTATATTCCGTGTTATGCAATGCACGGATCAGGACAAAGTTCTATTAGCTACATTCCAGTTAGAGAAAGATGCTAGATGCTGGTGGGAGTCTATTGAAGCAACCATCGACCCTACTCAAGTAACATGGGAAGAATTTATGGAATACTTCAATGCTAAATATTTCTCGGACCGAGTCCAAGAAAAGAAGGCTGCAGAATTCGCTGTATTAAAGCAACGATCTATATCATTAGCAGATTATGAAGCTCAGTTCTCCAGGTTGTCTAGATATGCTAAGCATCTTATTAGCACGGAGAAGATGAAAGCCCGTAGATTTCTTAATGGGCTTAGGGCCCACTATATTACTCAACTGGCGCCTATGGACATCCAAGTTTATTCTGAAATAGTGCGCCGAGCTCAATTACTTGAAGATGCCACGGAACTATCTGATAGAATCCGTGGAAAAGACAAGAAGGAGCAAGTCACAGGTTCGGGTTCTTTTAAACCCAACTTTAAGAAGAGGCCTAGTAATGGAGGTCCTTCCTCTCAAGATCAAAAATTCAAGAAGATCAAGCCCTTCTCTATCACCACTACACCTTCAAACGTAGTGTGCAAGCATTGTGACAAGGCTGGTCACAAGACCGAAGAATGCTGGAGGAAATTAGGAGCTTGTCTCCGTTGTGGGAGCCGCGAACATCGGATTCCCGATTGTCCATTAATGAATGACCAAGCCGGTGATGGTAAACGCCCGGTGACAAAGAACGCTCGACTTCATGCAATAAAGGAGACCGAACAAGAAGAAGGTGGACTGGTAGAAGGTACATTGAAAATTTGTTCCAAAAGTGCTTATGTCTTATTTGATACGGGTGCATCGCATTCCTTTATTTCTAAGAAGTTTGCCGACCCGTTACCATTAGAACCAGAATGGATAAAAATGGTTCTAACTACTCCTCTTGGAAGTGAAAATGATATTACTCATCACTACCAAAACTGTGAGGTAATGGTTCAAGGTAGGAATTTACCTATAGATCTCATATGCCTCGATCTAAAGGAGTATGATGTTATACTGGGAGTGGACTGGTTATCCAAATACCAGGCAACGGTTGATTGCCGCAATAGCCGAATTGCTTTCAAAGATATTCCAGAATTAGTCTTTACTCGCCCCAAGAGTCGGAGCAATTCCCCTCTTATTTCGGCTCTCCGAGCAAGCAAGCTCGTCAGGAAAGGATGCGTATCCTTCCTTGCCTTTGTCACTGTTAAAGAAGCTAAGGAAACCAAGATAGAAGACATTCAGGTAGTGCAAGAATTTCCAGATGTATTTTCGGAAGATTTGCCGAGATTACCCCCTCAAAGAGATGTGGCCTTCACCATTGACTTAGTCCCTGGTGCTGGTCCTGTTTCAAAGGCACCATATAGAATGTCCCCTGCTGAACTCAAGGAGTTGAAGGAGCAGTTGATGGAACTAATCCGAAAAGGGTTCATTAGACCAAGTACTTCCCCGTGGGGAGCACCAGTCTTATTTGTAAAGAAGAAGGATGGATCCATGAGATTGTGTATCGACTATCGACAGTTGAATCATCTTACTATCAAGAACAAGTATCCACTGCCGAGAATCGATGAGTTATTTGATCAGATTTCTGGATCCAAATATTTTTCCAAGATTGATCTCAGGTCGGGTTATCATCAATTAAGAATCAAGGATGAGGATATTCACAAGACCGCATTCAGAAGCAGGTATGGTCATTACGAGTTTGTTGTTATACCTTTTGGACTAACAAATGCCCCTGCTGCCTTTATGCAGTTAATGAATAGCATATTCAGGCCTTACTTGGATCAATTCATAGTAGTCTTCATTAATGATATATTGATATATTCCAAGACTAAGGAAGAACATGAAAAGCATTTGAGGATTGCATTGCAAGTCTTGAGGACAAATCAATTATATGCAAAACTCAGCAAGTGTGAATTCTGGCTTGAAGAAGTGGCTTTTCTAGGACATGTGATTTCAAAAGATGGATTATCAGTAGATCCGTCAAAGGTCGAAGCTGTTAGAAACTGGGAAAAACCAACCAATGCTAGCGAGATCAGAAGTTTCTTAGGCCTTGCAGGATATTATCGGCGATTCATCAAAGACTTCTCCAAGATCGCCGTGCCCCTCACAAGGTTAACTCGCAAGGAGATCCGATATGAATGGAGTGAGGAATGTGAAAGAAGTTTCCAAACACTCAAGGATCATCTCACTACAGCTCCGGTGTTAGCTCCACCAATAGAAGGAGAGAAATTCGAGGTTTACACTGATGCTTCTGGCATTGGCCTCGTATGTGTCCTAATGCAACAAGGAAAGGTCATAGCATACTCTTCACGTCAACTGAAGAAGCATGAGGAGAATTACCCCGTCCATGACTTAGAACTGGCCGCGGTGGTATTTACCCTAAAGATATGGAGACACTACTTATATGGAGTGCAGTTTAATGTATACTCCGATCACAAAAGTCTCAAATATCTATTTTCACAAAAGGAGCTAAACATGAGACAAAGACGCTGGCTAGAATACCTCAAGGACTTCGACTTCAATATACAATATCATCCTGGAAAGGGTAATTATGTTACTGATGCCCTTAGTCGAAAGCCGAGAGCAATGATAGCCAATTATATGATACAAGAATGGACGTTGCTAGAACAATTCTCCGAGCTCAATATAAGCTTGGACAAGGAAGCCAAATTTGTCACCTTATCTCATGTAAGTATACAGTCAGATTTATTATCTGAAATACAAGCACTTCAGGATGATGATCCTATATTAGTGGAAATCAAAGGCAGAGTAGAAGGACAATCTGATTTTCAACTAACTTCTGATGGAAGATTACTATTCAAAGGTAGAACTTGTATACCCGACTGTCCGGAATTAAAGAAGAAGATCTTAGATGAAGCACACCAATCGAGGTACACTATTCATCCAGGATCAACCAAAATGTACCAAGATGTAAAGAGGAACTTTTGGTGGCCTAATATGAAAAGAGAAATGGCGGACTATGTATCACGTTGTCTCACATGCCAACAAGTCAAGGCGGAACACCAAAAGCCTGCTGGTAAACTTCATCCTCTAGATATTCCTAAGTGGAAGTAGGAGGATATTGGTATGGATTTCATCATGGGTCTATCTAAATAAAAAGGAGGACATGATGGAATCTGGGTTATCATTGACCGATTAACTAAATCGGCACATTTCTTGCCAATAAAAAGCCGATGGTCAATTGATGTGCTAGCTGCACTATACATCAAAGAAATAGTCAGGTTACATGGAATTCCTGTCTCAATCGTGTCTGACAGAGATCCCCGTTTCACTTCTCATTTTTGGAAGGGATTACAACATTTGTTGGGAACAAGGCTCAACTTTAGTACTGCTTTCCACCCACAAACGGATGGTCAGACTGAGAGAACTAATCAAGTTGTTGAGGATATGCTAAGAGCTTGCATCATTGACTTTGGTGGAAGCTGGCATGAACATTTGCCACTAGTGGAATTTGCATATAATAATAGCTACCAAGCTAGTATCCAAATGGCACCTTTCGAAGCTTTATATGGAAGGAGTTGCCGATCACCCTTATGCTGGAACGAAGTTGGAGAGAAACAACTGTTAGGTCCAGACATGGTAAGGGATACAACTGAGAAGATACAAGTAATCAGAGAAAGATTGCAAGTTGCTCAGACAAGACAAAAGGCTTATGCTGATACAAGAAGAAGAGATCTTGAATTCTAGGTTGGAGATCATGTATTTCTTAAAATATCACCTGGACGTGGCATACGAAGATTTGGTGTTAAGGGCAAGCTTACGCCAAGATTCATCAGACCTTTTGAGATACTCGAAAGAGTTGGCGAGGTTGCTTATCGCATCGCATTGCCTCCTCAATTGTCCGAAGTACATAATGTATTTCACATATCTATGTTGAAGAAGTATGTACATGATCCATCTCATATTATTGAACATGGAGATCTGGTGATCCAGAAAGATCTCACATATGAACAGAAGCCTATGAAGATCTTAGATCGTGAAATACGAGCTCTAAGGAATAAGGTTATTCCCATGCTCAAGGTGCAATGGAACAAGAATTCTGAACATGAAGCAACATGGGAGACCGAGGAATCTATGAAGAAACGATTTCCCGAGTTATTCTAAGAGGTATATGATCTACACTCTCCACGTATATATATATTATGCAATTGAATTTGGGGACCAAATTCTTTTAAGTGGGGGAGGGTGTAGCAACCCTGATAAAATATTAATAATAATAAAGATTTTTAAAAATAAATCAAATAAACAGATAAATAAAATAATATAAAATAACGCCTCGGATAAAGGCGCTATTTAAATTATAAACGCCTCTAGTTAAGGCGTGACTCAAGAAGTGACGCCCTCACCAAATGGCGTCAAATTCCAACGTCAAAAAGGGTAAGCCAAGAAACGCCCTTATCTTGGGCGTGTTTTAAAACATGAAACGCCCTTACTCAAGGCGCTTCTTAAGAAACGACCTGAACCAGGTCGTCAATTCAAGAATCGACGCCCTGACCGAAGTCGTTAATTCCATTTGTGTCCCGTTCGAATCCAGATCTTATCCAGGGTAATTGATAAGCATTAGAAAGAGTTCAAACGTGGTAATGACTCTATCATGGAAGTATTACTTCCACACAATCACTAACCCTAATATGATTTCCAAAATCCTATAAATAAACTGTTCGATCCAACCCTAAATCTATTTGGACGGACGACTGCTGCAGAGGTACATGAAGAACCAATAGTTCTTCTTATTCCTTGTTTGTTCTGTTCCCTTTTCTTATGTACGTAGCACATGAAGAATTAACGATTCTTCATCCCTTCTTACAGGTTAAGAAGCTCCTATGAAAGAACCAGATAATGTTCTTTCTTCCTTATCCTCTCGTTAGGTAGTTGAAGAAACTAATATATGTTTCTTCTTTCCTGTAGGATCTACAGCAAAATTGACAAAACCAAGAACAGGCGTTCTTCATCGAAAACGAACTCCTTCTTAAAAGGATTTTCTTCCTACTGCGGCTACTGCGGTTGATTGGTTGCAGTGGAAGTT